>CP142134.1:2415000-3015000 GCA_036013995.1 Theobroma grandiflorum
ATAATCGGATTTGTATGACTTACCCAGAGCAAAATAGGCTTTGTATGAATGAATTAATTTCTTGATGATGATTTTTATGTAAATGCTGATTCTTGTTGTTCGCTTCCTAATGAGGAATTGGCAAATTGGTTTTTGTGATTCTGATTGACAGCTGCTTCTAAGAAAATGAAGGCTGCTAAACAGGAACCAGAGAATGTAGATGCTTTAGAGGGGCTTGACACTCTTGCCAACCTAGCTATCTTGGGAGAAGGTGAGGCTCTCCCTGCTTCATCTCAGGCAACCACGAAGCACCCCCGGCATAGACCTGGCTGCTCATGTATTGTATGCATTCAGCCCCCAAGTGGGAAGGGCCCCAAACACAAGCAGACATGTACTTGTAATGTCTGCCAAACAGTGAAGAGACGCTTCCGCACCCTCATGCTGCGGCGTGAGAAGAAACAGTCACAGAAAGAAGCCGAAACTACACGCAAGAAGCAGCAACCTTCATTGCCTGATAAACTATTGGATGATGACCCTCTCCCTAGCACTAATGCGGGAAATAGCAGTCCAAACCCCAAAAAGCTTGTCAGTGAGGGTTCAGATGATGATCCTAACAGGATAAAATCCTCAACTTCACCTTTTAAAGGCCAAATCGACTTGAATATCCAGCCGGAGCGAGAAGAAGAGCTGTCACCTGGTTCAGATCCTGGCAGCATGATGAGATTGCTTCAGGATGCCACTGAGAGGTACCTCAGGCAGCAAAGGATGTTGGGCTCTGGTGGCAATAGTAATTCAACAGTTACTCAGGCACAATCCAGCGGAGGCACAGAAGGAGAAAAGACCAGCAGCAGTGTCAATCTTGGAGCCAGTCATCAAGATGCGGACAGGGACCACTCTGCAGTTTTCTCTATTAAATCGTCTGCACCCACATCAGCCACTGGGTAGTTCAATGTACTACCTTATATTGACCATTAGGAAAGAATCACTGTTGGGCGGTGCAGTTTTGGTTACACGTACATCCGCCTCGGCATTGTTCTTAACGGCTGTACATAAAAGAAGAGGGGGTACATGGTCGGCAACGAGGTTAAGAGACTGACAATTTTGCCGGCAATGAGGTTATGAGACTGATGATTTTGCTGATTGGCCTTTTTTTTAAAAAAAAAAAAATTTTTCATCCTCTCTAGAGTAACGTAAGTGCTGACCTGCTGAAATACAAGGCAGTCGGGAAGGGTAGGGGGGTAGGGCTTTGATGATGCAAATGCAGCCAGTGGGATAGTAGTCTGAAGCTATGTAGTTTCATTCTAGGAGCTCACCATATCCAGAAGAATTGAGGATGTAAATTAAGTGGCTGCATGTCAGTCAGCATAATAGAGAAATTGCATTCTGTTCATTTTATATTGTTGTGTTGCCTTTCCTACCTTATTTCGTGAGGTCAGATTGAAAAATGTGCTTAGGAGTGATGGAGTATAATCTTTCAAACCTCCAATGATTCTGATAATTTTGTGAATGATTTAATGAGGGAGGAGCAGTGATAATTTATTGGTTTTCTTAATTGGGAGTAAGGGGATTTGAATTTTGTTTTTTTAAGAATGAAATTATGTATTAATTAATGGATCAAATATTCGGATGTTAGTAATAATTTATTATTAAGTAGGATAAAATTATAAAGAAATGGAGAGAAAAGTTCATCATATTGTTTAGTTTTTGACAATACATACAGGATGTGCCTGGTTCTGAGGGAATGGAATAGTTATTTTTTTTTTATTTTATTTTTGAGATAAAGTTACATTTGGTTTAATGAAATGGTTATTTTTTAAAATAATCATTCTAAGAGAAACTTAAATAGCCATTACCAAGGGAATGGTTATTCCAAATTGTTGAGAACAAAAAAAAAATTATTGAGACAAATATATTTTTTTACAATTTACAAATTGCTTCATAAAAAAATACTGAATTTATTTTTTTTCTCTCTCTTCCTCACTCTTTTTCTCTCTCTAAAGCACAAAAGTCACGAAATTTTTTACTTCATTTTCTAAAAAAAGAAAATGGAAACATTTAAATATTATTTAATATATTAACATTATTTAACAATAATAAATATTATAAAGACTATTATTTAATATTATTATTTGAATATAATAAATGTAATAAAGAATATTATTTAGTATTATTTAAATTTAATGAAGAATATATTTTATCTTTTAATATTAAATATTATTAAATTATAATAAAAATATGTTTGTATTTTGATGAAAATATTAATATAATAAAAATATGTTTGTATTTTGATGAAAATATTATTTAATTATAGTAAAAGTTATTTTGATTTTATTACTTAGAATATTTTTATCTTTTAATAAAATAAATTCTTAAATTTTAATAAAAAATATTTTTTCTCATCATTGTATTTTTATTTTTTAATTAAAATTTTTTTAAATTTTAATAAAGAGTATTTTTATCATTTACATATTATTTTTTAATTATTTTTAAAATTATTTCAACTAATCAAATAATGAAATAAGTAATAATAGCAATTTTTATCATATTCCATTTCTATAAACCAATATACATAATAGTTATTTTTTTTCTATTTTATTCTCTTGTAATGATTATTTTATTTTCTTAAAATAATTATTTTATTTTTATTTTATTCTTTCAAATGAATTAAGCATGCTGACATAGATTATGGGCTTTTATAACACCAAATAAAGAATTGGACAGCAATTCTATGTTTGGTTTAGAGCGCACTTCTTCATTGCAGCTACCCAATTAACTTGAATTGAACAGCAACGTGTCTTTCTACTGTAATCTCAAAGTAGGTTTCGCCCATCTCTGTTTTATGAGCAAAAGGCAAAAAGCCTTTGATCGAAATTAGAGGCGGTTTTAAGGGGTTTGGAACCATGCAAAATGACAACACACTTTGAGCTGCTGCCAATTCGCTAAGAGGTCAGATTTCAAGCATGCCGACTCACACTTCCCCTGCATTCAGGGGGCTGGATTCAAGTTGATATATGGGTCTAAACCTGGAAGGGATAGATTAAACATTGGCATTTGGCTGCACAGAGCTAGAGGATGTGATGGATTCATGGATGGGAAAAAGGATGACCAGGTCAAACAAGCTATCTTGGTATTCACTGAAAAAGGAAGTGTCATTGATTATCCTGAAACCTACAAAAGAATCCTTTTTTTAGATTAGCTATTATTCTCAGATAACCTTGTGCCTCTAATACCTAAATTCCTTACCAAAAATAAGAGAAATCAGCCTTTGTTTCTTGGTTGGTGACAGTTTTCCCTTTTGTCACCTCCTAGTTCGCCAATAGCAGATGGTGAAGAGGAAAGACAAAGGCCAACCCAAGTCTCCCAGAAACTCCAAATACAGGAAGAAAGACATTACAAATTAATACTAGATTAGTAGTTCATACAGCAGCTTCATCAATCCTGAAGCCATTGAAAGAAAAGAGGAGTGACTTATAAGGTTGTGCCAAAATGAATGATTTGATCTCGAGTTCGTTCAAGAAATACACAGACCTGAAGCAACAGGCCTACCTGGACGACATGGAAGCTGGGAATGAGAGCGTTAATCTCGATAAATTCTTTGATGATGTGGAGAATGTGAAGGAAGACATGAAGAATGTGGAACGGCTGTACAAGGCATTACAGGAAGCCAATGAAGAGAGCAAAACCGTGCACAATGCGAAGACCATGAAGCAACTACGCGCCCGAATGGACACGGACGTTGAGCAGGTCCTTAAAAGAGTCAAAATCATCAAGGGGAAGCTTGAAGCTTTAGAACGTTCCAATGCAGCTAGTCGAAGCATTCCAGGTTGTGGTCCTGGATCGTCTGCAGATAGAACCAGAACCTCAGTGGTTAGTGGCTTGGGAAAGAAACTGAAGGTTTTGATGGATGATTTTCAAGGATTGAGGTCAAGAATGCAATCAGAATATAAAGAAACAGTGGAACGCAGGTATTTTACCATCACGGGGCAGAAGGCTGATGAAGACACGATTGAGAATTTGATATCGAGTGGTGAAAGCGAAAGCTTCCTGCAAAGGGCCATCCAGGAACAAGGAAGAGGTCAGATTATGGATACCATATCCGAAATTCAAGAAAGACATGATGCTGTTAAGGAGATAGAGAAGAACTTGATTGAACTCCATCAGATATTCCTGGACATGGCTGCCCTTGTGGAAGCTCAGGGTCACCAACTCAACGACATCGAAAGCCATGTTGCTCACGCTAGTTCCTTTGTCAGACGAGGTACTGAAAACCTTCAGGAGGCTAGGGAATATCAGAAGAGCTCAAGGAAGTGGACGTGTATTGCAATACTTGCTGCTACTGTCCTCATTTTTGTCCTCCTTTTCCCACTCTTACCAACAATTATAAATCTCTTGTAGGAAGTCAAAAAGGAATAACAAAAACAAAATTTTCTCTTCTTGAGATGTATTCTGATTTTCAGCCTAACAAAAATCAGTTTAGTTCGTACATATAGCAAGTTTCAGAAACTATTGCTTCTTCTCACATGAGAAAACAGTGTCCTAGACAAAAGTTTTTCACATAAAAATAGCACAATTAGATATGGAAAGTTGGGGAAATTCCTTCAACTTGGGGTATTCTTGATTCTTCTATCCACTCATAGTTGGAATCCAACAAAGTTAGGGGCCAATCATTATGGTGAGTTGATTTTGTGCGACAGAATCCCACCGAATGAAGTTTGAGTCAATATTGTTGCGTGGGGGGTTACAAGGACATATCACCCACCTTTAAACAGCTGTTTGACATCCCTTTTTGAATGAAATTTCACTGGTTTTCTTTTTCCTTGTCCATTTAATCTAACAATAAATCTTTGGTACACCCAGTTCATTTACACTACAAGTGAAGGCCTCCAATCCATATGTCTGAAAATAGGCTTGCCTAATCTTTCATTAGACAACAATATTCATACCCCTTTGGAAATATATAGAAAGAGGCATCCACAATCAGCTTGATCTCAAGAAAGCAAGCACCAAAGGCCATTGACAATCTTAAACAACCCTATATGCTGGTGAAGGAGTGGAATTGCAGTCAGAAGCCTTAAGAGTGTTCCTGTAAATCCTGTCACTTTCTGTTTTGTTGTGTACGATGGTGAATGAGCTGTGGTTGTGATGCTGGTAAAGAAAAGGAATGATCCGAGATAAAAGTTCACTGCTGCCTTTGTTGTTCTGGTTTGCTGGATTCTGGTTTGCAGGTGGAGATATTGATGGTTGGTTTTGTGTAGCTTTGTATCACCCGAGTTCTAGTCAGGTGTATGGGTTGTTTTTGTTTTGTACATGGAATAGGGGGTTAGGTCCTTCCCCCTGCATTATATCAAGAGAAGGGGGACTGTTTTTGTCTGGTTTCGTTTTATGTATACGTCTCAAAGGGCAGCAGGTGGTAATGTGTGGACGTCGTTCAAAGGGATATTGGGGGGTATACCCAGCATATTAGGAATATACTGACCAACAGCCTTCGTTCTGGACCTGCAACCTGCTGATGCTCTCAGTAAGGGAAAAATTTCATTCCCATTGAATTAATGAAATCTAACACATGACTTTAAAAAAAAAAAAAAAACTCTTAAACAACCCTATAGACACAAGGCAGAAATAAATTACACCAAAAAACCACATCAAGCAGTGGGAGAACTTCCGTATACTCAACAAACACACAAGGAAAGCTGGAAAGGCCAATCTTAACCATCTCCAGTCTATTCCCTACAAGTTGAAAACATCTTAAATCAAACACAGAGAAATGCCTCATTTCTTTGACATTGAACTGCAGAATTTCCAGTGCTTGTGCTGTAAGTGTTGTTGCTTTATTCCATCTATGGAAAAGGAATGCCAGCCCTTGAATGGGATTATACTTGGATTCAAAACTTTCACTCAGCTATGTTGGATGGACAACTAACATACAAGACAATAATCACTCATGCATGATGACAACAAACAACCACAGTGAAAAACAATTGGCGAATGAATATATTAATATTACAAAACCAAATCAAAGCACAAATTCATTCTCATAGAATGACACCATAAACAATTTCTCCATAATCAGCACATAATAGAAATCCAATCATTCCCAAAATGTATACACTGTTACCAAACTAATAATCCTTTCCAGATATCACTGGGAATCCAAGAGTTTGCAGCACTAAACAAAAAAAAATACTGTATATTGGATTACTTCAAGTACCAGCATTAGGCAAAGCTGCCATAAATGAATTATACGAAGATTCCAAGTCAAAGTGGAGCTGCCTAGCTTGCTGCTCTGTTAACTCATCTGCTGCCCCCATCTTCGACAACCTTGAAATCCATTCCTTCATCTTTGTCTTCCCCTCGAAATCAGGTGGCAAAATACTAAGCTTATTAAGTGACGCTGAGAGGTCAGATAAGAGAGGATGCACTTGATCAACCGCCACCATATTGAGTTTCAATGAATCCATGGCAGTAATAAAATTCTGCACACATTCAGCCACAATGGCAGCTGAAGTAGTAGCAGAAGCAACAGCAGCAGCCCGGTGCTCCACAGTGGCAGGCACCCCAGAGGTAACCAGCCGATTTATAGCAGCCGGGCAGTCCATTTTATACGTATCAGCAAAGCGTTCAATGCTAGGGACCGTGTCTTTCAGCGTGGAAGCTAAGGTTTTGAAATGGGCAATAAGCTTTTGGCACTCAGTTTCATATTCAGATGATGTAATGATATCCCTCACATAAGCCTTCTCAAGCTTCTCTGTTGCTTTGATAATGGCATAAAGCTCAGCAAAATTCTCGTACATTTCTCTCTCGCGCTTGTCGTTCCATAGCTTAACCTCCATTTAGGCAAGACTTGATATATTATATTGAACAAAAGGGTCAACTTGGGATAAAATAGAATGGTGTTTTGAGTTTTTGAATTGGAGGATTGGAGAAGAGAACGGGACACGCGCAAAGAGAACTAAACTTTATTCACTGTCAAACAATCGAATCAACAAAGAGAGAAAACAGCTAATCAGATTACCATTCGTTCATCGTCAATCAAGATTCTAGTTTTCTGCAAATCACATAATCCCAACAAATATTAAAATCGTTAAACAAAACGAAAAAGAAAGATACCCAAAACGAAAAACATCAACTTTATAAATTCTTCATCATCAAACATGGAAAAGATCAAAACTTTAACATTGTTCTCTACTTCTATCTGATTCCTTAAGCAACCGAACAGAAAACCAACAAAAGATAAAACGCTAAGAACTTAACAAAGAGAGGATCAAGAACGAAAACTTGCGAAGAACCCAATGAAAACTTCTTACCTCAGTTCATCCCAAAACGAGTAAAGCCCTAACAGAATTTTATGTTCACGGTGCCAAGTTATAGGACAAAGGAAAATTAAGAAAAAACAAAAAGGGTCGTCTTCTTATATTATATATATATATATATAAACAAATAAACAGCTTTCAAAAAAAAAAATTATATGTACCTATATAAACAAATAAATAAAAAATTATGAACGGTGTGGGGGAGAATTGGCAATGACTTACAAAGAAGTGAAACGCGGCTTCGAATGTCGTGCAGAGGTTTGGTGTTGCTTGCAGCAGAGAGAGAGGGAGACAGAGACAGAGACAGAGAGAAACGGAGGGATTGCGTGTGGGTTGGAATTTAGTATTGGGTGCTTACGGCATCTACGTGTAGCAGTTGGGAATGACCCCGAAAAGTAAAAGGCTCCCTCTCCGTCTCCTTTCCCTGCCCCTATGTATAATGTGTAGTCAGGTTGTAGGATTGCCTTTTTTTTTTTTTTTCCTTTTAAACCAAATCAATCAAATCTTATTAAATTTTAACATCATAATTTATTGATTTAATATTTAAAAAATATTTTTATTATATTCAATCAAATTAACAAATAATTAATTATAATTAATCAAAACACTATCATTTTGTGTCACCCAATATTGACATACTGATCTCATTATATGATATTTTCACTATAAAAATATGATTGCATAGAATAAAAGAATTAAAATGTTATTTAAAAATTTTAAAATAATTTAAAACTTTTTTAAAATATTATATCTAATTTATATATTAAACTAAATTAAATGAGTTTTAAAAATAAAAATTTTTTCTACATTTAATTTAAACTTAAATTTAAAATTTTAAGTACGTTAGCATTTGAGATTTATAATTTTTTCATTTTTTTAATCTATTAACATAAATTATTTATTGTTTTAATTTTAATTTTTTTAAGTATTACCATATATGAGTTCGAGGAAGAAAAAATTAAGCATTAAGTTAAAGAAATTTAAACTCGGAAATTGCACAATGGATTATTTGAAGATGGTCCGTGGAGGATTAATCAGAGCCCATTTAGATTGGGTGTTATAATAAAATGGACCACATTCAATGGGCTATTGGGCCCATTTCTCAAATCTTGAAGAGGGTTAATCGAACCAGATTCCAGCCCTAATTCCTGAACTCAGTAAACCACTGCTACAACTTACATAAAAACCGGCGGGATCCTTAATACGACACCGTCACCTAATTCTTCTTTTTGGGCGCCATCCCAGGCCATCCCCTTCTACCCCTTACCCTGCTCCGAATCAGGAGTTTCCCCCAAAACTCTTCCTCCTCCTCGACCCAGCAATTCTCTCAACTCGATGAACACTAATAGGGCCTTCTGGTAATCGACTGCTATTCATCGAATTGAAGCACAATTTGTGAATCTAATTTTTTTTTCCTTTGTTCAGCACCTTACAACACTGCCGAAGTTTTCCACTCAGGTCAGTAGAGCATTTTCTTTTTAGGGTTTAATCGTTTTCTTCTTGAATGTCGCTGCCAAAGGAGTTATACCCATCCCAGGATGATCTTCTCTACGAAGAAGAACTTTTGAGAAACCCATTCAGTTTAAAACTGTGGTGGAGGTATCTGATAGCTAGATCAGATGCTCCTTTCAAGAAAAGATTTATAATTTATGAACGAGCTTTGAAAGCGTTACCTGGTAGTTACAAGCTTTGGCATGCTTATTTGCGGGAACGTCTCGAAATTGTTCGGAATTTGCCCGTCACTCACCCTCAGTATGAAACCCTTAATAATACTTTCGAGAGAGCGCTTGTTACAATGCATAAGATGCCTAGGATTTGGATAATGTACTTGTTGACATTAACGGAACAGAAGTTGATTAGTAAGACACGTAAGGCGTTTGATAGGGCGCTCTGTGCTTTACCAGTGACTCAACATGATAGGATTTGGGAGCCTTATTTGGTTTTTGTGAGTCAAAAGGGTATCCCCATTGAGACGTCACTTAGGGTTTACAGGAGGTATTTGAAGTATGATCCTAGTCATATTGAGGATTTTATTGAGTTTTTGGTGAATTCAAGTCTGTGGCAAGAAGCAGCTGAGAGGTTAGCATCTGTTTTGAATGATGATCAGTTTTATTCGATAAAGGGTAAAACTAAGCATCGATTGTGGTTGGAGTTGTGTGATTTGCTAACAACGCATGCCACAGAGGTTTCGGGGCTCAATGTGGATGCAATAATCAGGGGTGGGATTAGGAAGTTTACTGATGAAGTTGGGAGACTTTGGACTTCTCTTGCTGATTATTACATCAGAAGAAATCTGTTTGAGAAGGCCAGGGATATTTTTGAGGAGGGAATGACAACAGTGGTCACAGTTAGGGACTTCAGTGTCATATTTGATGCTTATTCACAATTTGAAGAGAGCATGGTGGCTCTCAAGATGGAGGGCATGGATTTGAGTGATGAGGAAGAAGATGATGATGTTGAGGAGGATGAACATGAAGAAGACGTCCGTTTGGACATTGATCTGTGCAAGTCAAAATCCAAGTTTGAGAAGCATATATTTAAAGGGTTTTGGTTACATGATGATAAGGATGTAGATTTGAGGCTGGCTCGGTTAGAGCATTTGATGAATAGAAGGCCAGAACTGGCTAATAGTGTCCTTCTACGCCAGAATCCACATAATGTGGAGCAATGGCATCGTAGGGTCAAGTTATTTGAGGGGAACCCTACCAAGCAAATATTGACATACACGGAGGCAGTTAGGACAATTGACCCAATGAAAGCTGTCGGAAAACCCCATACTTTGTGGGTGGCCTTTGCGAAGCTTTATGAGACTTACAAAGATCTGGCCAATGCTCGTGTCATTTTTGATAAGGCTGTCCAAGTAAATTACAAGACTGTTGATCACCTGGCAAGCGTATGGGCTGAGTGGGCAGAGATGGAACTGAGGCACAAGAATTTCAAAGGTGCACTTGAGCTGATGAGACGTGCCACAGCTGAGCCTTCTGTTGAGGTCAAACGTAGAGGTAATCCTTGTTTCTGTTGCATGAACAAATGATATCTGAATTCAAAGTTAGGTTATTACATTTATCTTGGCATGCATAGCTTCGTATCCTATTCTTTTCCATCTCAGGGTCTTTAAACCCTTTTTGGTCTTTTTGAAAATAATGAGACCAGTGTAATCTGTGGTAAGTAAGGAAAAGAGATTATATTAAAAGAATCATTTTTTAAAAATTCATTTGGTAACTTATCTTCAATCTTTTTAAGCTTTAGGAGAAAAGAAGTTAAATCTTCAACCATGGGTTATTTCTGGAACTAATGAAGTCACGATCCTTTGGTCTATTTTGTTGTTTGCAGTTGCTGCTGATGGAAATGAACCTGTTCAGATGAAGCTTCATAAATCCTTGAGGCTCTGGACATTCTATGTGGACTTGGAAGAAAGCCTGGGTACTTTGGAGTCAACACGAGCAGTCTATGAGAGAATACTAGATCTAAGAATAGCTACACCACAAATAATTATAAACTATGCATTTTTGTTAGAGGTGAAAACAGTTCTCCTGTACTTCTGTTACTGCATTCTGTTAAATTTTTTCCTTAAATGGTTTGATGGACTAACAACGACTATGCTTTTCTAACTTGTGCAGGAGAACAAATATTTTGAAGACGCTTTCAAAGTGTATGAAAGAGGTGTCAAGATATTCAAGTATCCTCATGTGAAGGATATATGGGTCACGTATCTGTCAAAGTTTGTAAAGAGATATGGGAAAACAAAACTGGAACGAGCAAGGGAGCTCTTTGAGCATGCTGTTGAAACGGTATGCACATTATGATTTTTTTACTTATACTATATATTTGACTTGAATGATGCTCTGAATTATCAATGATCTATGATGCTGATTTTAACCATCAATATTTCCTCATTTTTATCAGGCACCTGCAGATGCTGTAAAACCCCTGTATCTTCAATATGCAAAGTTGGAGGAGGATTATGGGCTTGCAAAGCGAGCTATGAAGGTTTATGATCAAGCAACTAAGGCTGTTCCAAATAATGAAAAGCTTGCAATGTATGAGATTTACATTGCCCGTGCAGCTGAAATCTTTGGTGTTCCAAAAACAAGAGAAATTTATGAGCAGGCAATAGAGTCTGCTCTTCCGGATAAAGACGTGAAGACAATGTGTTTGAAATATGCAGAGTTAGAAAAGAGCTTAGGAGAAATTGATCGTGCTCGTGGAATATATGTATTTGCATCTCAGTTTGCAGATCCACGCTCTGATGCTGATTTTTGGGATAAATGGCGACAGTTTGAGGTGCAACATGGAAATGAAGATACCTTCAGAGAAATGTTGCGGATTAAACGGAGTGTTTCTGCAAGTTATAGCCAGGTAAGCCTTTTTTTTTTCTATTTTTACTTTCAGACAGCATAAAAGCATAAGTTAAAAGACAAATGGTGTCCAATATTTAGCTCTTCTGCTTTCAAAAATGACACTCGTTTGGACAAATGGAGATAGTAGGTTGTCACTGTTAATAACTATTGGAATATCGCTGAAATAAGTAATGGCATGCGTTATGTATTTTATGATAAATGTCTGAAGTTTTCAATCGCTGCTAACTACTGAGTTTTTCACATTGTCATCAGTTATGGTCCCTAGGGTAAAACTAGTTCCTTTTTCCTTCTGCTGCTGGCTACCTTGACAGGAAGCTATTTGTGTTGGTGTAAATTGATAGATGTTTCCGAGTTAACATGCATTGATATATCAACTACATGTATTAGTATCTGATTTTATACTTGTTCTTGCGTTATCAGGAATGCTCAAGTTGAGACTCGTAATTTCTGAACTCCAGATTCTAACTCTCATTGTTTCTGTTCTTCCAGACACACTTCATTCTACCAGAGTATCTGATGCAGAAGGATCAGAACATCGATGAAGCTAAGGAAAAATTGAAACAGGCTGGTATCTCTGAGGATGAAATGGCTACTCTTGAGAGGCAGTTGTTACCTGCGGCAAATGACGGCTCTAGAAAAGTAGGCTTTGTGAGTGCTGGAGTCGAGTCACAGGCAGATGGAGGGATGAAATCAACAGCAAATCATGAAGATATTGAGTTGCCTGAAGAAAGTGATTCTGAAGATGAAGAAAGAGTTGAAATTGCACAAAAAGATGTTCCATCTGCCGTGTTTGGAGGTCTTGTACGGAAGAGAGAAGGCAGTGACAAAAATGGAGGTGGAGCTGATGTCTCAGCTGCCAACGACAAAGATGGTGAGAGCCGTCTGGGTGCACTTGAGCGAATTAAAAGGCAGAAGCGAGCTTAAAATTTGTGTGCCATATTTTGAGCATTTGTATATTTCGATCTAATCTATTAAGTTTTGGGATTCTTTCTTTTACACTATTACTGGTGAATCTAATTTGACAACCCTAGAGTCAGTGTTTGCTTTTAACTTTAAAGTCATCAACAAAAAAAAAAAAAAGGCAGAACACAGATGGACTTTCCCTTATATTTTCTAGTATTCTGTTATAGCAGCATATTTTCACCTTGATCAATTAATTACATCGTAAGGCATTGAAATACTGAAGGGAGTCATGATCAAGGTGAATCTGCACGGTTCAAACTAAAGGACATTGGTGCGGTTAAATATTTCTTAGGCCTTGAGATTGCACGATCACCTATCTATCAAAAGAAATTTACTTTGGAAACATGGGTTTCATGGGACAAAAGCAGTCACAACCTTTATTGATTACAATCACAAATTGATCAAGATCAGGGATGAAGATAGATTGACTGATCTTACAAGTTATAGGCAATTGATTGGGAAATTATTGTACCTCACCTTTAGTAGGCAAGGTCTATCTTATGCAGTGCAAGTTGTCTCAATTCATTGACAAACCTGAACATGAACATCTCGTGAAAGCAGCACCAGGTCAACACATCTTGGTGAAATCAAATTGCAATTTGTGTATTTCTGCTTACTCAGATAGTGAATCCGTGGAACGAGCAAGGGAGCTCTTTGAGCATACTGTTCAAATGGTATGCACATTATGATCTTTCTACCTAAACTGTATATTTGACTTGAATGATGCTCTGAATTATCAATGATCTATGATACTGATTTTAACACCAATTTTTCCTTGTTTTTATCAGGCACCTGCAGATGCAGTAGACCCCCCCTGGATCTTCAATTTGCAAAGCTGGAGGAGGATTATGGGCTTGCAAAGCGAGCGATGGAGGTGTATGATCAAGCAACTAAGGCTGTTCCAAATCACGAAAAGCTTGGCATGTATGAGATTTAAATTGCCCGTGCAGCTGAAATCTTTGGTGTTCCAAAAACAAGAGAAATTTATGAGCAGGCAATAAAATCTGGTCTTCCAGATAAAGCCACGAAGACAATGTGTTTGAAATACCCAGCATTAGAAAATAGCTTAGAAGAAATTGATCGTGCTTGTGGAATATATGTATTTGCATCTCAGTTTGCAGACCCATGCCCTGATGCTGATTTTTGGGATGAATGGCGAGGGTTTGAGGTGCAACATGGAAACGAAGGTACCTTCACGGAGTGTTTCTGCAAGTTATAGCCAGGTAAGCTTCTACTGCTGCTGGCAACCTTGACAGGAAGCTGTTTGTGTTAAGTCATGGCATTGGTGTAGATCGATAGATGTTTCGGAGTTAACAAGCGTTGACATGTCAATTACATGTCATAGTTCTTGCATAATCGTGAATACTCAAGTTGAAACTTGCAATTTCCGAACTCTAGATTCTAATTCCCATTGTTTTCTGTTCTTCCAGGCACATCCAATGAAGAGAAAAAGAGGGAAGTGATGCCACTATGAGAGAGGCAATGCTCCAATTTCTATTGACAAAGAAAGGTTAAGATGGATTTCTTCAACTTGACTTGGGGCCTACGTAGTTCAATCATAGTCCTCTCTGACAATTGATATACCAAGCTTGAAGATACAGCAATACTTTGCCGCAAAGCTTGACCTTTAAGAAGAGTTAATGCTAGTGCTATGAAAACAAATGATTGAAAGCCTACCTCATAGGCAAAAATTTATTAATTTCATGAACATCAAAATTGATTGGTTTCAGCTCGTTATAAAAAAAAATGATTTCAAGATAAATGTTAAGGTAAATTCTACATATCACTTAATAGATTTTAATTTCTTTTCCATGACAATTTGTAATTTTTTTTCTTTGATTATTACTTTATGAATAATTTTGTTATCATAAGATGTTAGATTGTTAATTTTATTTAATAAAATTATAAAAATACTCTTAAAAATTTACAAATATTACCTTTAAATAGAAATATTTTGATAATATTATTAAGTAAAATTAATTTGTATAATTTTTAAGAGAATAAAAGTTATTCAAGTTATGTAAATTAATATAAAAATAAAATAAAATATTTTAATTTTTAAATTTTAATCAAAATTTCAAATAAATTCATTAATTTTTAAAATAGATACTTCATATTAAAAGGACGTATAAGTTTAACTATTAATTTAATTGATTATATTTTTATTAATTTAATAATATAATAATATTAAAAATTTAATTCTAATCTTATTTAATTTTAAAAATTATTATTATATAATTTTATTAATTTTTTTATTAATTTAGAAAAAGCTCTGGAAGCTTCCTTGGGGAGCCCAATAGGAGCATCGGGTGGTCTCTCCATGCAAAAGACGTCACCAGTAAACCTGAGAGAAAAAAAAACAATGAAAAAGAAGAGAAAGGCGGAGCATCTATTTTAAAAATTAATAAATTTTTATGTAATTTTAATTAAAATTTAAAAAATTGAAAGTATTTTACTTAAAAAAGCCATCACAAAGTTTTATAATATTATATAAAAAAATTAAAATAAAAAAATATAAATTAAATATATCCCTAAAAGTGAGGGTACTCA
Source organism: Theobroma grandiflorum (assembly GCA_036013995.1). Classification (NCBI taxonomy): domain Eukaryota; kingdom Viridiplantae; phylum Streptophyta; class Magnoliopsida; order Malvales; family Malvaceae; genus Theobroma; species Theobroma grandiflorum. The sequence goes on from CP142134.1 coordinate 2,430,164, forward strand.
TCACTAATCCAATCAAACTCTATTGAAGAATTATAAACATGTTTAATTTAATGTGACGTTAAACCTAGAGCTGAAAGTGCTGAAAAAGGACAAGATCACATGTATTTTTCGTCACAAACAGTTACAACACCGGGATCCGAACATTTGGCAGTGGGGCCCCAAGCCTTATGACCCCATGTTCTAGGTGTCACCATGGGTGTAGACAAGGACCTTGCAACAAATATTATTCTTTAGGGATCCCACATGTTCTTCTTATTATCAACATTGGCATTAAATGGACATCTTCTGTCCATCTTCATTTCATAAAAATAATCGTAAATCAGGCAAAGAAAATGATGAATTTAGTAGGAAAAACACTGCTGATTGTCTTCATTTATACAAGACATTAGTTCCTATGATCCTCTACTAACATTCAAACAAGCTGTACCATAAAATCTACAGCACAAAAAACAGGAACAAGGAAGCAACACACTATTTTCTTTTACCTACTCCAACCTTTTTAATTTGTTGGAGAAGACATATTTCTGACAATTAATCAACATATATTTCTTTTTTCTGTTCTTTGATTTTTTTTTTTTTTTGGTTTTTTTTGGGTTATGAAAGTGGATACTTTCTATTCCTCAAAAACACAAGCTTTACCTATGTAATGGACCCATGATTAGTGGCTAACTTCCACGGTTGATCATCTCCATGTACTGATTGAATGACTCTTGCCTCTGCAACCTCATCTCGTCATTGAACTTCTTTATAAACGCTTCCACTCGACGGTTCAACTCGTCCTGACTCAGAGACGGCTCTTTCCTCAGCTTTCCTGAAGCCGGAGAAGAGGTGACTTGTACCGATGGCGGCTGGTAATTGGTCCGGTCTCTGAACGTTTCCGATTTCTTCATCAGCGGAGAGTCGGCTAATGCTTCCACGTTGACATCATGGCCGTGGGTCTCCCACGTGTCCGACTTCTTCAAGTGCCTCGTCAACGGCATTGCTCTCCCTTCCGTTATCATCTTCCACGTGTTCTCCAGCGTCTCATGCCGTTTAGGCTTCGCCACTCTCAACGCTTGGCCACCTGCATTAGCCGCATATAATTAAGTGAAATCACCATTCTTTTACATTTATAATCCTTCTTAGCTACGTAGTTTAGATATTTTAAATTTTATCGTCAAGTAGAAAAAGACTATTTTGTCCTTTTTTGGTGGCGCGTCAAGTAGACGCCATTTTTGAACTGAGCAAAACGCCACCGGTGCATTTAGAAATGAGATAGAACAACAAACACGTGGATAAAAAGCTGAAACGCCACTGGAGACGCTCCGCCGAACCGACCAAAAAGCGTTTTCTGAGTTTTTTTTGAATTCCCAAACTTTAGATATTGACAAAATCTAACCGTTAACATTTTTATAAATAAAATATTAATATTACTAGATAGAAGAATGCTGGAAATATACCTTCAGGGTTGGATTTAACAGGTTTCCGGTGACCGAACCTAGAAGCAGCAGGAGGTTTCTCCGTCTGCAAAAGAATATCCGATGGAATCTCCGAAGAATCCATTCTCCTTGGAGGAATCCACTCCGACTTGGAGATAGGAAACTCGTCGCCTCCATCTCCAACATCTTCAACCGCCGCATTGCTCTCCTCAAAACCCCTCGTTTCCACCTCTTCTCCTCTCTGCTTTTGCTCGTACACCAGAGCACTGGATTCTTCTACACCAAAGTCCAAACCACTCTTCATCTCGTCCTCGAAAGCTGGCCCTTGATCCACCGAGATCTTCGACCTCCGGTGCATCTGCTCCGTCTGATCTTTCTCGCCCGTTTTTTGATTAAACCACGACGATGCTGCAATCGTGATAATGATTCCATTGATGATGACGTAAAGATACGGAGGCTTGAGCCAAGAACGGAACGCGCCCCATAACAACGGAGCTTGAGAAACCGAGAATTCCAAAACCAATGGAACAGAGACTTTGAGTCCAAAAGCTATAGCTAATATACCAATAGAAATAAACAGTAACTTCAGCGACAAAATCGAAGTGCTCGTCGACGCCATTTTTACTGGTTAAGAAAAAAAACCCTCTCTTTGTTTTTCTGTTATGTTTTTTGAAAGTTAATTTTTTGTTGGGAGGACAAAGAACACCGAGTGAGGTGAAGTGAAATATATAGAGGGAGCGTGGGACTGTTTTTGATTGAATCTAGACCGCTAGATTTAAGAAAAAGTGAACTCGACGGATGGGATTCGTTAGGCGTGTGAGTGCGTGGGGTGGTTTGGGAGGTTCCATAGTGGGCGTATAAGAATATCCGTGCTGGGGGCTGGGGCCCAGGTGGAAAAAGGCCAGTAAATCACTCAATATTTAAAAAAAAAAAAAAAGGATAAGGTCAGGGTTAAAACGAAGCTTTCCTTGTTCCTGTTTAAGTCGACACGCATATAAAATTTGATCCTTCCAGAAGTTACCACCATAATTATGTTGTTTGACAATTAAGTTACCTCCTCAATCAATCACACTGTAACTTCCTATTCACTAATTACTCTATATTCCTTTTTTTTTCCTCAATCAAATTTCAAATTATCAATTTTACCATTATTATTTTTTAATCCTAATCATTAATCACCCCTTAGGTAAGTGTCTAAAAGGATTTACCTAATATATCTTAAACTTGCGTTAATTGTTTTATAATTATTAATATTCTCAATGAAATTTTCATAACAAAATTAAAAATTAAAAAAAAAAAACCGTTCGAGCTTTTTACTCCTCTCGACCTTCGTTAAATCACCTGCACTCCATCCTATTGTGTTCAAAGCTTTCATCTCTTTTTTCTTAATTTATTTTGTTAATGATTTACTTATGAGTTGAAAAATGTTAAAATTAACCTTTTATATTCTATGGTTCCCAAGACGAAAGGAGTATTATTTGATTAATGAGAAATGTTTATTTTTTTTTAAATTAGAGAATGGCTAATTTTATGTTTGGAGTATGTGGTTGGAAGCTAGTTAATATCAACAGACTGTGTGGCCAACCAAGTAATAATGGAGGGCAGAGGTTTCAAGAATTAATACATATAAGTGAGTAATCTTTATTGAGAATGTAAAGGGCGAACTGCTTTTTTCAGGAATTTGGCAGATTATTATATAAGCAAATTGGGGAATAAAGTGGTAGTTAGGAAAATTTTTTAATTATTTAAATTGGAATAGAGACCATATATTTTTATATCCAACGGTCATATTATTGACCGTTACGCACGCCAGTTGTACCAAGATCCTGAAGCGCTATTTCAATGGGTGCGGAGAGGGGTTCGCTCTCGGGCATGTGCCACACAGCTCGGTGGGTGTATCACTGGACCCACCAGCCCTTTTTTGTACGAGCTGAAAAAAAACCTTGACGATTGTAAGTAAAAGCCTGGTTCTTTTAAAGAAAGAAAGATGGGAAAGGTGGTAAATGGAACACTGTGGCTCTGTCCTACCAATTCATTTCCACTTAGTAAAAGATTGGCTCCTAAAGGATATGAGCTGTCTGATCCCAAACGTACTAAACCCCATCATGCTTTCTTTCCTTCTCCCTCCTCTTTTATTTTGCCCTTTTAATCAGGCTTTTTATGAGTACGTTGCTTTGGTCTTTAAAAATATTTGGTCAGACTTTCGTCTTAACGTCCGTGCTAGGTTCACATGTCGATGTACATTTTCTAAGATTTAGATGCAAATATCTGACTTATATATACTTCTTTCGTCTCATTTTTTTTTTAAATATGAGTTTGTAAGTCTTGTATATTATGAGATAAAGACAGAGATATGGCTAAGTGGTCTTCACTATCTCGAACCATCATTTTTGAGTCCCACCCTTTAAAATTGGGTGCGTTTTCTTCTTTGCACTAAGCCAAGATATTAAAAATGACAATGACAATTAACAAAGACTTTGAAGGTAGAACATAGACCATGTTTATGGGTGACCAAAATTTATATTATATGCTCACAAACTATATATAACAACGCAGCATGATGAGGCCCCATAATGATCAATAACATCAATATGGAACTTGGAATTGAGACATGGTGTGTTTCTCTTTCCGCCTGTTTGGTCGAATGAGGGTTAAACAGTTGGCTGGAGCCCGATATTTTCCAAGTACATGTCAAATAATGTCCAAGAACAATAAAGTGTGAACCACCATTGTCTTTGTATATAGCAAGAACATTAAATTAATTAGATTTCAACCCTTTAATTATTCCATTTTCGTGACATTTCATCTATAATTTTGTTTGTTGGGGATAAGACACCCGTCACAATTTAAATGCATGAATTTCGAAGTCTAACTATATATATTATAATTCTTAATCAATTTAGAGTTATTTTTACAAAATAATTATTATTAGTGAATTTAAAATCGAATCTCACCCCATAATTAAAATCGTCTACTATATCATGAATTTAAGAATAAACCCTATTCAAAGTAGCGAAATGATGTGAACCCATCATATCACAAGGAAATTTCCTTTCCTTTAATTACTAAAAAAGAAAAGAATTTTCAATAAAAAAGATCTACTTGGACAAGTCTTATTGGTCGAGGCTATTAAAAGTCAACCATAAAAATATTACAGACGAAATTGCATGTGCCTCTACGTATGCTTATCTTTCATGCAAATATGACTATATATGTAGGTAGTAATTTCATATAGTATCGTCTTAACCAAGCTAAAGTAACTTTTACTTTTCCGCCAAAGATCAAAGCTATGGGATTGGAGACCTTTCGTTGGCCGTGTCTCGTGCCATCCATTTGCATGCAATTTGCAGTTTAAGGATAAGACAGGGAAACTTGCTGATTAAGACATTCAATGTCGTTGGTCTTTTTTTAGCTGTAAAATTTGTAATGTTCTTTCTAGATTAATGCTATGCTAAGCTTAGAAATTAACGGTCCAAAACGGATTAAGTAAAGATTAATGAAGCTGAAAAGGGCGCAAAAAAAACGATTGCTTTCGGCCAAAACGCGTGGCGGAGAAGGAGACAAATTGTAGGTCAGTAGGATATTCCAAGCGTTTTAGGATTAAGACTGCAGGGAACAGATAGAGTTGACTCGATTAATCAAGGTCTAGAGAAGGAGAAAGTGCATGGCAGTTGTGTTAATAATAAAAAAAAAACTCCTTTTCAAGCGAAAGGGTATGGGAGATTTGGATTAGAAAATTCTGGATGTTACTGTAGAAGGATTTTTTGGCTATGTATTTTTGTGGATAAAAAAGTATAAGGCTGCAAATTGGTATGCGTACGCATCAGAGATGATACCAGTAGCAAAATGGATTCTTGGTAGTTGGAACATATTCCTTTGGCTCTATCTTCCTCAATTATATGAGAGACCCAGTACTATTTTTTCCGTGGAGCAATATTTATTTGGTTGATTATCGTTGGTTAAAAGAGCACAAGGAGCTTCTGGCATGACGTTAGTGATGGTTTATGTTCTTGTCTTCTTGTGGCCCTTCTCTCCAAAGGATGGCAGGCTATCTATTGGAGCTTTCCCAATCACTTCTTGTTGGTTTTGAGAATCTCTCTCTCTCTAGTGACTTGGGCCATTTCTTGGTCAAAGGAGGAAGCAACGTAGTTCTCCAACTAAACAGCTCTAATCACTCCATTAATGGTGGTTAGATATGTTGCTTCCTTGTTTATTGTTAACTAACCAGCTCTATCTACATTCTACAAATTAAAAGAAATGGTAATTAATTTCATTTTATATTAATGTTGCCCACTGTCATGGCAAACTTCAGCTCTAAGTTAGCATCATAAATTAAGTATCATATTTATTGCAAGAAAAAAAATGAAAATCAAAGTTTACAACAGTAAGCATGCATATTAAATTGTTTAAAGTTGGGTTGGCAAGATAATATTAAGGATAATGCTGTATATATCCCACAAAAGGCCACGACTAACACCTGGGAAGTTAATGTCTCTTCAATTGATTCCATGTTAGCTTGATTGGCCCAAAAAGTGCAATAAAGAAGAGAAAGAAAAAGAATTGCAGATGAATCGAAAGGGTTGTTGTGGGACAGTGCAGTAGATCTGACAGATACGGTTTGGATGAATTCCCCCAGATGGAAGAAACATACTGGAAATTGCATCTCAAAACGATAAGGTTGCAGTCTTAATTGTTGATAGCCGTTTTCACCAAGTAATCAGACAAACCGTTTTAACTGTTCAAGTTGTGGACGGTGGTGGGAGTGGATAAGTCAACAAAAGTGGAGAATCCTGACAGGTTGGTTCAAGTACAGATAGTCAGCCGCAGAATGTTTTTTTATTCTACTGGTGATGACAATTGGGACGATGACAGACTCTTCTTATGGTCAAGAGCAAGAAATATGGGAAATGGGGGGGAAGAAGATGAGGCACTTTTTCAAGTGTACAGTCCAAGTCCGTTACTGGTCTGGGGCACCGTCCTTTGGTTGGATGGGTGACAGATTTCATCCCCTCATTGGAACATGGCTGCCTTAGGTTGCTGTTTTGTTTTTTAATTTGATTCTTACTAGGTTTCCATGGATTAGTAATTCTTTGCTCAGAAAGCTGTCCCTGCTTAAAGAGCAGATCAAGTTTTACTTAATGTTCATATTAGGTTGCCTAAATGGTCATTTTCGTGGAAAACAAAGCCCAGGTTTGGTAGCTCTACGTCCATTTGTTGCACCCTTTGCGTGCAACTTGTTCTTTAATTTACATATATGCATGTATGAACACTTGACTAAGGAATTAAAAAAAGAAAAAAAAATCAAAGAATTTAATTGATTTATCTTATAAAGCTAGTCAAAGTCAAGGCAAAAATATAACTTAATTGCCGACAAGTAGGGAGATTGTAAGATCAACACCTGTTCTTCAATTTACATATATGTATGTATGAACACTTGACTTCCATATCATAACATGAAATCTCATTCCCATCTCTCTGGTCAATCTGATTTTTGGGTTACAAATGTTGAAGATGGAATTAAAGAGGAACTTAACAAAAAAACTCAAAAAGAAAAAAGAAAAAAAAATGAAGCTTTGATCACCAATTTCTTGACTATGGAAGGGCTCAAATGGGCAAGAGGCACCATGTTTATTCGTCAAGATTCCATAAGTCAGCCCAGAACACTTGTACAATTTTTTCATTTTGTGCATGACAGGTAACCGTCTTATTCAGTCAGTTAATCAAACTAATAAATTTGAGTCTCTTAACTGTAGTTTCCTGACTCAGCAAAAGATTTGACATTGTACACCATGGTGGTCCTTTCAAGCTTGTTATTTTAGCTAATTGCTGCAGGAACACGAAATCTAAGATTTAGAAGTTACACTTGCACTCAAACTAAATGATAAAGAATCCGGTTGACTAGTTGCTTGCTTGCATCTTTACTTTGATTATAACTTGCTGAAGAATCAACACGCATATATGAAAAGATTGTTTCAATCTCCTTTTATTAATCAAACAAGTCCACTGGTGAAAGCTAGAGCCTTCCTTATGTTGTGAAAAGCCAACCATTGGCATCTCACTACACAATATACTACAACAGTGCTAAAAGTCTTGACTCAGGGCAGAGAGAAAGAGAAGAGGAGAAGAGAAATTCCAGGTCAATATCTTCACTGCTTCTTCAATAAGATAAGAACAATCAGCCTTTATTACATCAGCACACTGCTTATAAAATGGATTAGTATACAAATCAAACCAGTATCCAATAAATATAAATGAATAAATCCTTCCCTACCTGAGGAGAAGGGCATACAAATCTTATGGAGAATGCACAGAAAATAAAATATATACTCCCCTTTGATTATGTGTAATGCAAAGAAAAACCATCTGTTCAACCATGGTTCTGCCAATGAGTTACCGCTTTGTAAACATCCCTTGCGTTAATGACGAGAAATCATAATCTTTTCCCCATTGCGTTGGGGTCACTGATGGAACTGGAGATGCTGAGATAGGCCTACCTCCAATGCTTTTCATGCCAATGGTTGGTGGAACTCCTGGCCCTGGTGTGTGCAAGCTGCAAGAGCAACCAAATTAGTGACAAGTGCTTCAAGAATGGGGCATGCAATAAGTTGGATCACACGGAACGTGATTAGTTGTTAATTTCAAAAAAGTGCTTGTGAAACTTAGTCATTGTGTTTATGTCTGAGTCTGCTTGTATTAAGCTAATCAGAAATTGAGTTCACATAGAACTCTCCATACTAGGATCAATGAAGGTATAAAACAGTGCATCAAAATTTCACAGGTAATCAAATACCAAGGAATGATCCCAGTTAACCTCATTTCCATGCTTATACTGAAATAACAGGAAAAAAATATTTGGTGTGCTGTGATTGAACCTTGATAAACTATGAATCTGGTGATAGGACTTAAGTTTCTTTTTACTAAAAGGACCAGTTTAATTTGCTTTTGGATTCATACAATTCCTAAAAACTAAAGTCAATAAGACCAATCAACTACATAAAATTTAGAAATAAGCAACTTTTTTAGATGGTCAAGCTGAAATAATTTGTGTATGCACCTGGAAGTTGGGAAATTAACTGAATTTCCTGCTGGGTAAATCTGTTGGTTGCTTCCCACCTGTACAGGAAGACAATAACATTATGAGAAAGGATGAATGCAATCTAGAAAAAAAAATGGTGTAAGCATGTTGCAAGCAAACCAGCATATGCTTCTGTAGACCAGCGACTGGCATCACCACTCTAGGAACTTGATGCCCAATGCTTCCAGAATTTGGAGCAGGAAAATGCATGCCATGATGTGCATTGACAGGAAAGGCTTGGGATCCACCATTAGGCTTCACAGCAGTAGCCATGAAGGGCTGTTGTTGGGAAAGCATGGCAAGCTGTTGTTGATGGATAGAAGATGGAGACACCATACTTGACTGTACAAAATTCATGATTAAATGGTAAAACCAAACTTGGAGAAAATATTACAAACAATTAAGCTTAAGAACAATTAAACAAATATCAATGGAAGAAAAGCAAACTTCATGTTTGTGTTACTCATATCAAAGAAAAAATAATTTAAATTTAAACAGTAAATCTCTACTTTCAAACTTTCTTGAATAGAGTAGTGACTTGACATGGTATTGACTACAAATTCCAGGATGATCAATATAACTTCAATGCCAAGTCAATGAAGATTTCATACCGAATACTGAATATCAGGTTTAGCGTCTTCCTGTGGTTTCTCCGGAAAAGTTTGTTTTACTGTTGTTGAATCTCTAAATAGATCCTCAATTCCATTTTTTTGTTGCACCTTGGTTTGACTTAAGATTGATGAATCACTAGCATCCCCGGTGGATTTTGCTTCAGCAGCTGCAAAATTGATAGGTTGAAGGTTAAAAGTGATTACCAAATTTACATTACTATATTTACAACCCTGCCCTCAGCAAGAAACTAAAGAAGTGATAAGGTAGAGAAAAGGGCATTAAAAGTAGTACTAATAGTTGTTACGAAACGATTATTATGGCAAGAAACATACATGGCAAACCAGCCCAGAAATTATCATGAGCAGAAGTCTTTGAGCCATTTTCTCTAGAATCCCCCATGGAAAGCAGATTGAAAAGTTCAGTGGCATAATCGATTTTGGGTGGTGCTGCTGATGAGGTAGTCTTAACATCCTGCTTTATTGATTCAGCATTTGAGACTGATGGAGAAGGATTAACCTCCTGATTTGGAAATTCAGCCATTGAGACTGATGGTTCAGAATTCTGTAGAGGTTCTTGTGATCTTGTATCAGGTGTAACCTGTAGATCAAGTACACATTTCATTTCTGAGTCACATACATGTAATAATGAAAAATACTACTTTTAAAAATGTTCATTATTGGTTATAAGTTTGAAATTTGCATTCATCTATGTTTTCTAGCACTTCCAAGCATTTCAGCATTTCACAAGAGATCCTGCTATGTTAGTTATGTTTTTGAAAAGGTTCCACCCCTCATCTAAACAAGAAAAGAATTCTTATTTTATCAGTTATGTTTTTGAAAAGTTCACATTCCCATCTAAGCAACATAGTCTTATAAAACAAAAATTACTAACTAGCGTCGACATTGAATCGAATAATATTGCTTTTAATTTTCAACATTTCAATGCATGCTAAAGGAAAAGAAAAGAAGAAGTAAGCCATACAGGTTCTGTTATTTGGAATGTATGAATTTCCTCTGTTTGATAGGCAGCAAAGTTAACCGCAGCAAAAATTCTTATTGCACCAATAGGAAATGAATTTACTAAAAATCAGTGTACAAGACCAAACAAAGACTACACTACCTTCTGAGGAACATTAACATGCGCTTGCGAGCAACTTTTACTAGTAGGAGTGCTGTTATTCGCAATAGATGGGTGAGGAACTTTCTTCTCTTCTGAAACATGATTTACATTATTCATGTACTTATAACCACCACTTCTAGATTGTCTAAAAAGTGATTCCTTCTCTTCACTCACCCTAGAAGGTAATTTTGGCTTTCGACCCCTGGGAACCCATCTCTTTTCTTCATACCTAATGAAGAAAATAAGCATCCTTAAGCAGAATTATAGGTAAGAAAACCACTTCTGACAAAGCAATAGAAGAAAATCAAGCATAAAATTAAATGGGTAGTTTTTATGAAGTTGTACTTTGCACGAATGAAATTCTCAATGCCAACTCTGTCATAATTGGGAGGCAACTCCGCTTCCCAGTAATTATTTGATTTCTCATTCCCCATGGCTGCAAGAAAGAAGAAAAGAGGGTTACCATCAGCACCTGATTTCGATCTGAGATGGTCAACAGAAGCTAGTATAAACACAAGTCAAAGAAATAATTGTGTGGCTTACATTGAATAAAATAAACCTGCTCTGGAAGCCATGTATCTAAAGTAGCAGACCTCACCTGCATGAGATCAAATACAATCTCCATAAATATGTTAACAAGAAAATTAAAGTATAATAGCAAAATATAAATCAGTGAAACTATTGTCAGGAGTTGGGGACAAGAGAAGCAAACTAATAACGAAACAACATAACCAAAACCTTTGATATGTGTACTCCAAGACTTCTGTGAATCCCTGAACATTGCATGCAAATGAATATTCCTAGATTTACACTAGCCCATCGTGGTCTCCTGCATAGCAGACAAGCCGTTATAACTCAAAGTCCCAGTCCTTTGCAGTGACTCAGAAATCTTGCTTAAAAATTTTCTCTTTTTCCCAATCATACTTTTCGAGGACTCAGAATTTTCTGCTAATACATTAATGGTAGCAATATCGTTACCAGATACCTACTTGTTTTTGCAGTCTGCGCATTCTCTATTCTCAGGTAACTTAAGAAGGCCCTCCAATATCTGCAGAAGATGGCACCAGGTGAATCAAATTGTTATTACTTATTACTACTATAGCATACAAAATGCTTTTAGTCTGGTTTCAATTCATCACATTAAAGGAAACCCTGTGATGAAAAAGATGAAGTGATTGACTCAATTTGATTTTATGTGTGATACCATCGGCCATTTGCCATTGACTGTTAAAGAAAGTTTTACTTAAATTAAAATGAACCAAGTTATTTAAGATGAATAGAATGTTCACAAATTCGATCATTCGTGGCCTAAGCCATTCAAAACTACCGGAACATATATAGAAACAACATTGCAATTTGCAACATCCAAGATATTGGACAACTGTTTATTGCTGTATGCGTAGAAGACTCATATTGGTACACTAGCTTCCTGAAGCTATAACAAAATGTATTACAGTGGGACTTGGTTTCAGACACCTTAGGCTCACCAACCACAATTGACAGCTTAAATATAAAGAGCAGTGCAACTCGCTCTATTGAAAAACAACTGGAAATCATATAAGACAAATAATTTAACTATGTAGGATAACCACTGTTTTTAAACTACTCCAAATTGGCCAATTAAGCTTAGAATAATTAAATAAGCAAAGATAAGGGGGCCCAAATTGGTTGATAACAGAACTTAATCCAGGACACAAGCTATTCCAAAATTACAAAAAGTTCAGAATTTTCAAAACAACAAACAAATATTGAAATCAGATTCTTCTTTATGGCCTTGCTTTAGAGAGTTTATCAACATAAGGATAAAGAAAACAATCAAAGCTCACAACCATTCAGTTTAGTTTCATCAAACATATCAAAATTCAGACTTTACCAATAAGAAAAAAAGAGTCTTGAGCAAAAGAAAACACTTAAGCTTAAATGGGTAATAGACAATGATACAAAGAGAAAACCTTTCCGTGTTTAGCGTTGAGTTGTTTAGAAACGTTAGCCTTCTCGTTCATGATGCAAACTACGTCTCCCTTTGCTCGAAAGCTCTCTTTTTTTCCTCTGTAAGACAAGCTTCTTCCTTTTGTCTGCAAAACCTTTATTCGAATCAGAGAGAGACGGCAATGAGAAAGAAAGAAACAAGGCAGAAAGGAGAAGTTTGAAAGGAAATGAGAAATGGCAGAAGTGGGTGTCTTTTGTTTTTCCTTTTGGTTTGCTTGACTTTCTTCTCTCTTTCACCCTTTGGTTTGTTCTCTTTGGTTGGAGGCTGGCGTATACACAGCCGTCAAAGTGGGCTCCCTTTTTTGGTGGCCTTATTATTCTAAAACCTTTTCTTCTCTGGCGCCCTTTCGTCTAGTTTTCTGTTTGGTTGCCTAGAAACCTATGAAGTCAAGAAAACGAGATTCTCCCTGACGACCGAAACTTCTCATTTTTTCTTTTAAGGTTTCAGCTTTGTTGAAAGTGATAATAAAAAGGTTAGTCCAAAATTCCAAATAAGAAATCTAATTTTCCATTACTTCTTTAGAAACCTAATGAGAAATTAATTTGCTTTTAGTTTGAACTATAAGAGTTTGACACGAAAGCTTTTTAATTAGTATGGTTTGACTAAAATCAAATTAAATTCTTGTTCAAAAGAGAAAAAGATTAAGCTCAAGCAAATATTCAAATATAAAATTATAGTAATGAAATGTTGAAATATTTGTTTAAATTATTGTATAAGGGTTAAATTCATCACTTTGTTAGAGTATTTGGACTAATTATATAATTTAACCTATTTAGTATTAAGTTTAAATAGAAATAAAATAAGAATATTAAAGATTGACTATATTAATTTTTTTTTCAAAGTTGATTAAAGTACGAATAAGTTAAAAACAATTGACAAATTTTTTAAAAGTAAATATACAAATTGTTTAAATGATTCTCTTCCATTTGAGCCATCAAACCTCAATATTTCAATTTACGAACAAGAGCAATATGAATCAAAATGTCAAAAACTCAATCCTAAAAAAATAAATGTTTTTCAATATATAATTAATAATTAATAAATTTAAATTTAAAAAATTAAGCACAGTTTTTTCAAATGATTATTGTAAGATTTTTTTCTTGATTTATATATTATATAAAATTATTTCTATTATCAATATTTTGATTATTGATTAAATTCAACATATTAATTTTTAAAATTTTTAATTTTTATTTTTTTACCTTTGACACTTTTAATAAAAATTGACTAACTCCGTTCCTGAATCCATACGGGACAAAAAGTTTATTTTGTTGTAAAAAGCTTGTAGGCGGATGAAAAAATTTATGAATTAGAAAGACTTAATCTCTATTCTCTATTGAGGGGTGCCTAAATAGAATCTCTCAAAATGGACAACGAGTTTGGGGCAAAATCATCCACGATCATTTTTTGTTGGTAATCAGTTTTGTTCCCTGATGATCAATCTGTAAACAAAAAAGGGGTTAATTGTTAGTAGATCCTTGGCCAGCGACCTAGATAAGAAAGGTTATCAACTTATCATGCAATCATTTTTATGTTAATATTATATGCATTTAATATTATGTTAATTTATTAATTTTTATCATTTTTATGTTTGCGTGAGGATTAGGATCGTGGGATAGCGCATTTAATTTTCTAAACTGATACTTTTTACTTTTTCATCTAATGGTCCTTAGTTATATTTTGATCGATTTATTATAATTATATCATATTATATCAGTGCATAATTAACGTCACATTAAAAAAAATATCACATCAATATATTAATATTAAAAATTAAAAATTAAAATTAATAAATTAACAAAATATAAAGATTTAATTTACCAAACATAGATTAAATTTATATTTTTTTATAAGGTATACTACATGCATACACCTGAGCAAAAGACATTGATATTCCTGACAGGTGTCATTATTCCACCTGTGTCGGCACGGAGCATAAAGACATTTATATCCCTGAACAGGTGTTGTAACCACCCCTGTTTAGCCTCAGCCAGCAATCTTGGAGGGGAAAGCATAGAGAGATAATGGAGAGGCAGCGGAATGAGTTTATACGACGGCAGCGGAACGTGGTGAGGAGACCTTGTTGACAGAGCTTCCGAGGCCTTCCCCGCCGAATAGTAAGAGAAAACCGACCGGTTATACCCAAACCGCCATCGATCTCAAGTGCAATACTTGTCACTATATCATTCCTCGAGGCACCAACATGCCCTTTAGGCGTTATTGGAGATCCTATATCCCCGTACGTATATATTTGTCCTTTCATCCATGGTGTTATTATTATGAATTTGGGATTGTAGATAAATGTTCAATTAATGATTAATTGATGATGTTTAGGGCTGCCCTGATCCACGTTTTAAGAGTCACATGAACTGCTCCAATTGTTCTGCTGAGATTGTAATTGATCTTGTGGATGGAAAGTAAGTAGCTGTTATGGGTGCAACTCAGGTACCAAATCCGGTGAACCGCATTGCATTCACTCTTTGTGTTCATGTTGTTTCAAATCATGTATATTGGTGAATATTTTGGTGGCCCATTTTTATCTTTTATATATATATATATATATATATATATATATATATTGCAGGAAGATGATTCTGAAGCAATCTGTGTCACTCGGGTAGATCTCAGTAATTTCTATAAAATTAGGTCTGTTTGTGTGACTGAGAATTTCCTTTATATTTCTTTATTCATAGAAATAAACTGGATCTTATATTGAAACTGAAGCTTCTAAAATCTCTTTTAGCAATTGGTTTCAACTATCCTATTTAACTTATATATATATATATATATATATGTATATATATTGTGCAGTAGGGTGATTCTGAAGCAATTTGCGTCTCTCCGGGATACCTCAGTCAGTTTTACCAATCAAGATCTGTTTAGGATGATTCTGAAGCTGTTTGAGTCTCTCGGGGATACCTCATTCAGTTCTACCAATCCAGATCGGTGGAGGATGATTCTGAAGCAGTCCCTTGGGGATGCCCCAGTCAGTTCTGCCAATCAAGGTCTGTTTGTGTGATTGAGAATTTCATTAATATTCTTTGTTCATAGAAATAAACGGGATCTTATTTTGAAACTGAATCTTCTAAAATCTGTTTTAGCAATCGGTTTCAACTATCCTATTTACCTTCTAAGATATTGTTCAAATTATTGTGTGTACTGTTTATGTTTCTGCATTTTGCACAAGAAAAAGTCATTTTGCAGGGGAAAAGTTTGGCATTTAAGCACACTACTCAGACATATAGGCTTCAACTGTGTTAAATCACCTGCTTTAGATGGTATTCAGATCCAACAGGGTATATATATTGTCAGCTAATCTTTCCTGGTTTTCTAAACTTTTAATTAGTAATTTTGTTCGAGGTTATCTACCTGGAGAAAAACTAGATATAAAGATCCAATTGCTAAATATGCTGGAGAGAATCTTTCATTAGCAAGTTTCAGTAAAGTGTTTTTTTTTGCTCAATCAAAGGATGTCATTTTAGTTAATAGCATAAAATGGATAACAAGATCAAGGTCACAGCAATAACGCCGCAGGCCATGATCCACAGATGAGTTGTGTGCCTGCCAATGGTTATAAAATTTTCCAGAATCATATATCACTTGTGTTGTACATGCATAATCTTGTTTGTAGTAGCCTCTTTTGAGTTGTGTTTTACTGGGTATATAGTGATTTTACTGAAGGCAATCATTAATATTTAGCTTCTTATTGGTGTATGTTTTACTGTGTGGAGATACTAATGCCAGGGAAGAGACTATGCCTGGCATCCCTAGAGGAAGAAAAACTAATTGATGCATAACATTTTGTATTGACAGAAAGGGTGCCCACCCAAATCAACGATGATGAATCTTTGTAATTCAAAGGAAGTTCTGTTTCAATTCAACCTGCAGTGATTAACTCGTATCTGAGTGTACATATCGGAAAGAGAAGAGGAAGCCAGAGTTGGTGAGCTGAAGAGGGAGTAGTATATCCAGGTCAAGCATTTGTCTTTTTTCCTTGATGTAGGGGTTCAAGTTTACTCCATTGAATCTTCCTTTATTTTGCACTAGGTAATATGTGTTGACAGGAATATTGTTAGGTTATATGATGTTAAGTTTATCTGTTGGATTTTATATATGATGTTTGTGATCTACAGATTACCTTTTTACAGTCTTAATTAGAAATTTGGGTATCAGTGGATAACAATGAAAACGTGGAACATATAATCAGACGCTCTCAACTGGGGCCGTCGCCCTACAATCAGTAGCCAGTAGTATTCTTTCTGTCCATCTTGTTAGAGCTTGTTATTTCGTATGAAAATTTACATCTCTAGTGCAAGTTTGACTAAACAGAATTGACATATAATACAGAGAAAAACCTAGAGGCTACGGCTACATCTGCGTAAGTTCCACTGCATTAGATGGTTTGTACTGTTGTTTTCATGTTTACGTCGTTAACAGATTATATATATATATATTTTTGTCTGTAGTGACTATGCACCACCCAAGATACTTGTAGATATATGTCAGCTTGACTTTTAGTTGTTTTTTCGTTTTTTTTTAATAGATGTTGCAAACTTTTGGTCAATAACTAAAAATAGAGGATGAAGAAAAGACAATGTTTGCAAAATGTGTTGACTGTCGTCTTGTTTCAATTGTCTGAATTAAAACAAGAATGGGAAGAATTCTAAATTAAAGTGTCTGAACGGTACTAAGGGAGACTTTCAATGCTTTTGAAACTTGGATTGAAGCAGTGGCCGGTGACTATGAATTCGAGGATCTTGCTTCTATTCTGCTGCCCTGTTTCTGCAGCGGGTGAAGTGGCGGCTGCTGGGTCGTGTCGGTTGGGTACTGGAGGATTGGCATTGGGTTTTCCAATGGAGGGCCGAAATCTTCAATGGCTAGGGCCCCATCCATGCTTGAATCCAGATCTGGTGGGCTTCCTTCGCAGAATCCTGGGCCGTATCACTAACGGATGATGCGGCCATTGGAGTAATCTTGTGTTTTGGGGTGGATGGGCTATCAATTGGAGAGCTTGAAACAACACGAGTTGGACTCTTTTAACATAATCGTTGGGCTCTTGGCTTAATGACCCATTGTTTGCAATGTTACGCTCTAAGAAATGGGCTTTCGAACTCATGTCGTGCTGCCCATCATACAACCCAATGGTTGTATACTCATCTGGGCTTGATGGGGTGGATGAGTTTCACGATCCATAGGCTTCCACGGGCCTGCCATCTTCAATAGGTAACACGGGCTTTTTCGTCTTCTCCATAAGTCCAGGCGATTTTCTTCCCTCAGCTTCCGTTGGTTTGACAATTTCCATTGCTTCTGGTTCGTCATTCCCTGAGGAATCATCCATGGAATAATTGGAATTGTCATCCTACAATCCCATATGCCCTTGAAGGTAATATTATAATTATAATTTTAGAAGCAAAGGTCAAAAGCAATATTATAAATATATGATTATAAGGAACATTAACATTTAAAGTTAATATACAAAAATTGAACATTAGCGCTAAGATTTTTAGGTTTATTTTTTCACTAAGTATTGTTATTTTTACATTAATAATATATAAATTCAAATTAAATATATGTGATATTTTATGTTAATTCTTATTCAAATTAAGTATATACATTCAAATGTAGGGATAAATATTAATTCCATTACTAATTTTGTTGTGCCTCTAATTTTAGCTTGTAAGCAAATCTATTGCCCAAAAATTTTGTGACAAAGCCATTATGGATGGTGGCAATATAAAGTTTCAAATTAGAAACTTTTATGCTATGATTTGTTGAATTTCGCCCATGATTGACTCTTTTAATATTCTTGGGTTAATATTATTCATTTTTAACCCACCACTGAATTTGATGCCCTAGTCTAGACAGTAGGTTGGAATTTCGTTAGACATTGAAAGCATTTACACGAAATGCATCAATCATTTAAAGAGACTCTTAAGTTCTCGAGCATCACCAGAAAATAAGTTACAATGGATAAAAAATAGTCTTAATTGTCCATTTTCTTTTCATTTTCCTTTAAGTTTTTTGTGATTTCGAATAATTTCAAATCATAAGTTTCATTTTAATAAAAAAAATAAATTAAAAAAATGCAATTTTATTAAACATTAGAAAACTAATAATAGTTACTAATAAACTTAAGAAAAAGTGAACAATGGTATTATAATTAAATGGAAAAAACAAAGAATATTATAATCAAATACTGTGGGTTAATCGCATGATATGTTTACGATATGATGATTTTTTAAGATTTATCCTAAGTACAATACTAAATATAAACAATTTTTTATTTACAGCTGAACTTAATTGAAAAACGGTATTATAATTAAATGGAAAAAACAAAAAATATTATAATCAAATAACGTACGTTGATTGCACGATATGAGTACGATATGATAATTTTTTAAGATTTATCCCAAGTACAATGCTAAATACAAACAATTTTTTATTTACAATTAAACTTAATTTAAAATCACAAGAATCAAAAATAGTGAAAAAATTCTTTTTTTTTTTTGTATAATTGGGGGAGGGGGATTCGGAAGAAGGAGATTCGAACCTTGCTTTTTAGGGAGAAGGATTATGCACCAACTAATAAGGCAAATGCTTAGGTGCATCTATCTTAATATGAGTGATAGCAACTTTATTAATATATTGAACAACAAGTTTATCATCTTGAACCCATTGTAGATAAAAATAAATACTTCTAACTAAAGTCTTTAGTTTGATATAAGAAATGTTTGATACATCTTTTGGAGAAATGCAAATAAGTAACATAGCAGTCTAAGCTTAATATCCTTAAACCCTATAACTACAGCCTACAAATATCTAAATCAGGGTTTACATAAGCCATGCAACGCTGTAACAATGAACATCTTCATTGGAAGGTGCTTCACAGTCTCTTAGGACAATAACTTCTTACTCTTGCTCCTCGGCAATCTTGCATTTGACATAGTCGTGCTCCGAGTACGAGGTTAGATACAAAGTATTTGTATCTACAACTGAGATTAACCAAAAACCACAAGAATCAAACGCAATAAAAAAGTTCTTTTGGTTCAAGTCAATTATCCTTACGATGTGAGCAATATCATCATCACCTATAAAGCGTTTGTAGAGCTCAAAAAGGTTTTTTTTTTTCAACACTAAAAAACAATCGAACGGGTCCATCACTGAACTAACTACATCTGCTTCTCGAACAACTATATCAAAACTAAGAAGCTGAATGTCTAAGACTTCTCGCATTTTCCTGGTTTCTATGAGCGACTCATCGGTAATAATTTTTGAACTCCACTGTTTTAATATGTAGAGTTAGATTGTCAGACTTGCACACTCAATAAAATTCATCGTCTACTTTGGTATGGGTGCTAGCATTTATATGAGTATTTTTAACAACCAGTCCATCGTTTTGAACCCAGCAACCTATTTCACTTTTGTACCTATAGACTAGAAAGGAGATTTCTTGATGATCAATGATCACCATGACATTTGATTCATCTGTATCCTTCGAGGCTAGTGAGGAGTTCAGGAAGGTCAAATCTATTTTGAGTTCTAAAGTTAAAGTAAAAATTTGTAATACCCTACTCTAAGTTATCTGTGATAGGTCATTCACATGCATTGGATAGCATGTTTGTATATTAAATTACCCTGGGAAACAAGTTAAATGACAATATTACCCCTAATGGTATGGTTAAGTTAAATAAGTCTCGAATCAGTTCAAACAGAGAATTAAGAATGAATTTGAGAAAACTAAAACTCATGGATTGACTTAAAACAGTGATTCGGAGTTCGAGGTTCAGTTTGAAGTTAATCGGGAAAATTGACCGATTAGGGACAAACGGTCATTTTTCAATTTCAAGACAAAATGGGGATTTTAATAAAGAATTTGATTTTAAATGACCAAGAATAATTATATGAAATATAATATGATTATTGGAGTATAAAAGGAAGTTTAGCAGTAAAAAAGTGTAATTCTCGGTATTTTTGGGACACAAGGGTAAAATAGTTCTTTTACCACTAAAGGTCAAAACGAGAATTTTTAAAGAATATTTTGATCCCATTTGATTTAGATTGATTATTTAGACTAGTTAAAATATAATTTGAGGTTGAAAAATGGAAAGGAAATGCAATTTCGGTACATTTTGGAAAACATAGACAAAATAGTAATTTTATCACCAGATGACCAAATTTAATTTTTTGAGAGGATTTGGATCAAATTTGATAAATTGGAGTGTGGTATGAGTATGAGGGGTGAAAAAATATATCTATGGGTAATTTTTTAATTTTTGGGGTAAAAATGTAATTTTGTACTTTTCGGGGGTAAAAGTGTAATTTTGTAAAATTACACCACCAAGATTTTTGGATTTGTCCAGAAACTTCATGAAGGTTGAGGATAAGGGAAAGAAATTTGGTGATTGAAAATAAAGTCAAATGAAAAAAAATAAATTAATAAAAAATTCAAAAAGTATAATAAAATAATATTATTTTATTTAATAGCTTAAAAAGGCTAAATTTTCAGCCTTCTTCTCCTAAATTTCGTCCAAACCAGCAAGGAAGAGAGAGAAACCAAAAATAAAACCCTAGGTGGAAGAAAATCAAAGAAAAAGTGTGATTTTTCAAGGATTCAAGTGTTTAAAGGTATGATTTTTCAAGCTTAGCTTAAGATCTACCATTTCCATGCATTTCTCCTTATTTTCCATGGTTGAATCATGTGATTTGAGGATGATTTCAATTCTGGTTATATGGGTTTAGAGAGAGAAAGTTAATGGGAAATAATTGATTTTGATATATGTTAGTGCTTAGTGTTAGTTTAGCATGTTTATGAGTAAAACAACAAGAAAAATATTCATTTTCTCCATGAATTTCTCTAGGCGGAATCTAGCCAATGGTGTGTGAGGATGAGGTTGATTTTATTTTAAGAGAATTGGATGGCAAAATGGTGATTTATGGTGTAGAAATCAAGTAGGAAAAATAATGGAATGAAAAATTTAACTAGAAATGAAATATTGTTAATTTTATCCATTTAGGCTGAATTTTATAAGGTGAAATTGGCTGCTGATTCTGATGCAAATTTGTGGTGTTTAAGTGTAATTTAATGAATTATGAGCCTAGAAAAATTATGAGAATTTTTAGAGTAAAAATTAAAATTTTTACCCTTTAGGGATAAAATCGTAATTTTCATTCTATGACTAGTAAATTGACCCGTAATTGCTGCCATTGAGTAATTGGAATGTAATCGATCAATTAGAAACTGAAACGGGTCAAATCAGAGTTAAAATGAAGATTTTAGTAATTTAGACGCGTGTATGCGAACTAAGTCGAATACCGTGTTTAGACAGTTATTCAAATAGTTGCATAACATTTCATGCATCATGAAAAGCCTGAAATAATATATAATGGTCTAACACAAATGATTGGAATTGTGTCGAAAATTACACATAGGTGGTGGGTCTTCCGAACGCAGGAAAATTTTGGTGTAGTGGAATTAAAAACAGAATTATCGTGCACTCCTGTAACGAGGTGAGTGGATAATTTACCGTTTTCAATATCTAGAGTAGTTTTATCTGCTTCTGTGATTTAAAAATAAATTGAATTTTATAAATGATTCTTTAATTGAGAAAAATAGATTTTTAACACTGAGTATGTGGAGACTGATGTGAATTTGTGTTTATGCATTAAAATTGAAATTATGGCTTATGATCTTAGTGAGCATGCTTGGTTGGTTTATTGTATTAAAATTGCATAAATTGTTGTTTGCCGTGTAGGCTGGCTAGTATTAAAATGGCCTTGTTATGCTGCTGTAAATTTTATAAAGTTGGTGGATCATAATTAATAAAACACTACAGTGAGGGTTGCCGTGGATTGCCTTTAGGAGGAGCACGGAAAAACCTGACTAATTGTTACCTCGGTCGTAGAGGCGAGTTGGGTAACTTCCAAGGTAATGTTACGATTCACTTCACATTAAACCACCGCGTGAAGATGAGTTTAGCCAATGCCAAGATTCGGCTGTATCTGAAAAATTATGAAATTCTAACAGCCTTGGCGGACTCAATTGGATGCTTTGATCAAGTGTCCGTGAGTATGAGATTTGGCTTAAGCCTGATTTTTATAAATAAATCATAAGCCTTGTGTTTTGCTAAAATAAGATTGCTTTGCATAATTGAATTAAATTTGGAGTAATTGATGTTATGAATTACATGATAGTATTGCGTTTTTATATTGTCTCCATCTACTCGACTTTAGATGCCGTAGATGGTAATTATCCAACTCACTGGGTTGTAAAACTCACCACCCTCTCATTCCCCTTACAGGCTCGAGATTTTTGGTAGCACTGGGTGTACACCTAGAGGCTTGATTGAAGCCGAGTTCTTAGCATACACAAAAGTACATAGTTATGTATATAGTTGGGCCCACATGTCATTGTAATTCATGTACATACTTGGTTTAATTGTATAACAGTATGTAATAACTTATTTTGCTTTCATGCACACAAATTTGATTATTTGTGTTTATAAAAATATTGTTTTATAATAAATTGTAATATTTTTTACCGATTCTGAAATTTTCAAAGGAAAAATGATGAAAATGCCCCTGCGTAGTTAATTGTGCGATTTAATTGTTTTGGTTCAAAACACGAATTTTATTCATTGAAAAATGTTTATTGGAAATTATTAACCACGGGGTAGATGGAAAACTGGTATAAGATGCCTTGCGGGGTCTCAATTTGCACTCGGGGAATGAGTGTCTATCAGGACGTCGCGGCAGTTGTCACGGGCACGATGGGTGGTCCGGGGCATGACAAAATCTATCATGAGTTTTTATTATTATTTTGTTAAAAGAAAATATTATTATTATTATTATTATTATTTTTATTTTATAATATATAGAATAGATTGTCTTTATAGAAAATAGCATGTAAATATAAAAAAATTTTGCATTTTTATTAAAATATTTTTTATTCCTAAATATATCCTAAAATTAAAATTAATTAGTTTTTATTTTTTTATTAATTTCTCATCTGCGACTTGCAACTGAGAAAGTAGAAAAGAATTTAGTCCAAAAATTTGTACAAATTTTCCCTAACCATTTTGATTTGTTACCTTAATTATATACTAAATCTATTAAATATACTGTTAGTAAATAAAATCATATAGATAATAATTGATTAACACTTGAGCTAAACCATGTTTGATATGAGAAATGTTATATATATTTTTAGGAAGGTAAATAAGTAATTTTACATTAGATTTGAATATTTTGATATTATTATTAAAATAATCATATTATTAGTTGAATCTAAAATTTTAATTAAGATAATAATATTATTATCTCTTTTTATTTATATATTAGATAAAGTTATATCTCAAATTATATCTTTAGAGTTAAATCAATAATTACTATCGTATGCATAAATGCATAAGTATACATGCGTACGTGCAAAAAAATGCGCATGAAATCAAAACTTGACATTAACTATAATAATCACGTACCAACCTTATCTACAATAACAAAACGCAAGAAAAAAATATTAAATTATAATTATTACAAGCAATGTAAATCTTTCTTAGAGAAACATACATCTGTCTATCATCATTTGAAAGTGCTGTATAACCTCTCAACCTAATGACTTCTTATTCTTACTTATTGAAAATCTTGCATTTGATATAATCATACTCTTGGTATGATACTAGATACAAATTATTTTGTTTCTAAAATTGAGTTTAACAGAAAATTAGAATAATTAGAAACAGTAGAAAAATTATTATCTTCCAAGCAAGCTAAACCGTCTGAATAGCACTACTTATAAACAATTCACACACTTCCAAAAAGTTGTTTCTATCTAATACTAAAAAATAATACAATTAAATCGATCATAGTAACTTCTTGAATATCTATATCAAAATCATATACTTGAATGTATAAGAGTTCTTATCTTTTCCTAACTTTTGCAAGCTTTGCATTAAAAATAATTTTGAATTTTATTGTATAAATACATACAACTAATTTTTTAACTTACACAAACACATTTTTTAAGAATGTAAATAGATAATTTCATTTTTTGAAAGAATGAAAGAATTTTTTCATTATTTTGATTCTTGTGATTTTCAATTAAGTTCAGCTGTAGATAAAAATTGTTGGTATCTAGTATTGTACTTAGGATAAATCTTAAAAAATTATCATATCGTACTCATATCATGCGATTAACGTATAATATTGGGTCAAAATATTCTTAATTTTTTTCATTTAATTGTAATACCATTGTTTATTTTTTTTAAGTTTATTAGTAACTATTTTTAGTTTACTAATGTTTAATAAAAATCATATTTTTTTAATTTATCTTTTTCTTTTTAATTAAAAAAAAACTTATTATTTGAAATTATTCGAAATTACAAACCAGTTTACACTAGCTCCAAAAGCGAAGAATGTATTACCTTCTCCAACTTTCTTTTTCTACTTATTTTTGAGCAATCAGCCCTTATCAGAAGATTATATGTTTTTTGCATATAGTTATACTATTTTTTCTATTAGTTGCTTTTGTTGAATGATTATGAGGTATTTTACTTAAATATTAAAAGTTAAGATATATTTGATCTTCTTAACCTCTCTAATAGCTTTAAAGGAACAAAAAAAAATTAATAAATGTAATGTGAAAATGATTATTGATTATCAAAACATCTACTTAATAGTAATAGAGTTACAGTAATAACTCTATTGATCAAATAATCAAATAATATATGTATAAAACTAAATATATTAAATACAAAAATCAAATAATCAAATAATATATATACAAAACTAAATAAAAAATAGAAAGAACCATAATTTTAAGATATTATTTGACATATAATACTATTTTTATTAGTTAGATTATAATTATAAATCCAAATTATCAAATTAATAAAAAAATATTTAGACATGAAGTATTTAAAAATTTATTTTGAAAGATAAATCTGTCTATCATCATAATATGAATTTGCTAGAGTCTCTCAATCAAATTACTTCTTTTTGTTTCTTATACATGTCAAAATGGACTTGATCCATTTTTTTTTATTGAAAGTGAGGTGAGTTGGGCTTGAAAATTCAAGTCTATATTAGAATTGAACCTAAATGGGCTAACTCATCTGATTAGTGGACTGTCTCGAGTTAGGACGAACCAATCCTGTGGGCTAGAACAAAAACAATTAATAATTTTATATATTTAGCTATATAAAATTAATAATTTTATCATTAATGTCATTGCTTATTTTATATATTTCAATATCTTTAATCTTTACTTATCAAATTAATAATTTTAGTTAAGATTGGAACTCATTATCTCATTTTCTTTTATAGTAATGAATATTAGATGATAAATTAATAATGGTTCAAACCTTAAGACATCATTACTATCCAAATAAGATTCAAATATTTTGTTTGAAGATGAAGATTGAGAAAGACATAAATGAGTCTTAAAGTTTTTATTTGTTTGGTTATATACTTATATTTTTGGGATTGTAGTTTGTGTTAAAGATTAAAACTTTATTTATGTTTGATATAATTTATTTACTTATTTATATTTGGTGTAATTTATTTGTTTGTACCATGTTGCTATTATTCAATATATGAATTAAATTATGAAACAATTTAATTGATAGGAAATTTGTTAAATAAAATTATAAAAATAATTTTTTTTTAAAAAAAGAAGTGGGTTAACCCAACTTGACTCATGAGTTAACAAGGGATAGACTGAGTTGAAATTTTGATGACTTATGTAAAAAATGAACTGACCTAGCCCAACCTATATTTTCTCATACCACAAGAGTTTGGGTTGAGCTAGATCAGGTTAGCCCATATAGACACCTTTAGTATTCATCATTAGAAATCTTGTATATCATAAAATCATGCTCTAGTACGAAACAAAGGCTTTATAGAAGACTAGATGAATTAGAAATAGTGAAAAAATTCTTCTCTTTCAAGTAAGCTATACTTATGGTCTGAAATAAGCTATCCCTATGGTCTGAACAACATATCACCTATAAATAGTTCATATATTTTAATAATTATTCATAAAAGTTTATTTCACTCAAAATAAAAATACAAGACTTGATTAAAGACAACAAAAGACTATAGATTTATTTGAATTTTTTAAAATAGTTTAGGAACTTATTTACGCATTTTATCTATTTGAAATAAATTAAAACAAGAGTTTAAATGATTCAGGCGAAATTTAGGAGAGTTTGAAAGAGATTTTATTCTTTTTTTTCTATCTTTATTTTTGTGAAGTAGTTACAAAAACCTTATTTTCTCTTTGCCTTTTCTCTCCTCTCACGAACTCTATGTTAAAACTAAAAGTGAAAAAATAAAAAGGTAAATGATTAATTTTTTTTGTTAGAGAATATAAATGTAAATAATTAATTTTTATTTAAAATATGTTTATTTTATTTAAATTAATTTTTTACAGTAACTCTCACTTATTTGCTTAATATTTTAACAATATTGATTTCAACTTTATGATTTTTAATGTTCATTTTTATAAATTTACATCAAGATTTTTAAATGGTTAATTTTCACAATAATTGTTTTTATCTTTATTATTATTCGTTTGTAAATTAAAATTTGTAAACAGTTAAATATTTTTTACTTGAGAATATAAATGTAAATGATTAATTTTCACTTAAAGCGGGTTTATTTTGTTTAAATTGTATAGTAACTCACATTTATTTACCTCAATATTTTAACAATACTTATTTTTATTTTATGATTTTTTATATTCATTTTTATAAATTTACGTTAAGATTTTTAAATGATTAATTTTTATTATAATTATTTTTATCTTTATTTTTATTCATTTATAAATTAAACTTTGTAAATATTCAAATATTTTTAACTCAAAAATATAAATATAAATGATTAATTTTCACTTAAATTAAGTTATAACTCATTGAAGGTTTTTTTTGTTAAGTCAATAAATTTTATTCATTAAATAAGAAGACCATAATATTTCCTCTTATTTTGAGTAAAACTTCAAAGCACTCATAAAAGGCAAATAACAACCCATAAACGTTTGTCAAACAAGGATGTGATTAATTTCGAGATTATGAAAACAGGGATGTATTAGAATCCATTATTCTAAAAGGACCAACAAAAATTCTCAAAACAGAACCACGTGAATCTCTTAGCACCCCTTTCACAACCTGCAAGGCTTGATTACCACCACCCAAGTTCATCAATACAACCATTACCCTCAATTGCTTTAATCTAAAACAATACTCTCATCTTTATCATAGACAAATATTTTATCCCCATCTCATTTTTTTTCCCATTAAACACAGCAGCATTCATTGCAATCCATGGTGACCACAATGTAGCACCATAATGATCTAATCTTTCTTTGAAGTTAATCACTTATATCTTATGTTTATTGCAAATTTCCAAGAAAAATGTGATGATTATCATACATGAAATTCTGTCATATGTTATATCCAGTTACACAGTAAAGGTTTTAAAAGTTTCTTTACCTTTGCACTTGGTAAACTAGAAGTTCCTTAATAGAAATGCTTTCTCTTGCAGCTCAAATTTCTTGTTTGATAGACAGAAGTGATAATACAACAGAGTATAAGCATTACGCGAATATATATCGTCTCCCAATTACACCTAGGCATCACAATATCATTCATTTTTCTTGCCTAGCTTCATCTTAGCTTCAACTTCTCCACTATAGGGCGCGAAATGGTATGCATACTGCTGGAGAACAGAGAAAACAACCATCTCTAGACACACCAACACGTTTTGAAGAGCTTCCTCAAGGTGCTCCACATCCAACCAGAAATGATGAGATTGAATGATGCCCATTGCAACGAGTATGTCCAGCACCACTCCCTGCAATGTGGTCAATAAATGCCATTAACGAATGCAGGATGATAAGAGGATTAACAATTGTTTAACAGCAAATCATGAACAAAACAAGGACAAGCAAACATAAAGTTGGTAGCACCGGGAGGAAGAGAGTTGCAACCCAAGGCAACGTTAAGAATTTGACTACACAGATAGCTGGATTTTCAAAACTAATATAACACATCAGTCAAAAACTCTGCATTAACTATAAATAATAGAAGGTGCTCAAATCAGAAAGTTCCACTCTACAATTAATCCTGCAAACTTCTTAATCAGAAGGAAGAAACAGAAATGTCTAGCCCAAAGAGAGAAGAAAATTCGGAAGATGCTATGTGATGACCAGTTCCAATCTGATTTTAAGTACATGATGCATTTGATTGTATGTTGAATCACCTAGATTAGGCCCAATCACAAAATATCTTCCCCTGGCCAGAGGGAGGAATATTTTCCTTGAAGAGGCCACAATGCTATTCTGGCTACAGATTATGAAAGCTGAGTATTTGTTAGCTATCTTGGCAGGAGTTAAGAGCCTATGAAATGGGTTTGGTTAGATTACTCAGGAGCTTCACCATTTATTGTTATGGGTGGAGGGAAAACCTTAATATCTAATCCTTTCATGCTTGTATTGGGTGTGAACTAAGTGAGCCCTCCAAAAAGATGAAGATTCATTGAGAACAAAAAAAAAGAGAAAAAAGGTTTTACCTGCCAAAAGCAGAAGAAAACAATCCCCTTGATGCACATGAACTTTGCAAGTGGCTTATGAGGTGCCAACTCTTTTGCAAAAACATGGTAAAAGATTACCAACGAGTATAATGCTAATGAAACAGAGATATTGAGGATGATAGTGAAAGTCCAGCTCAACCAAGAAGGATAAACCCCAAGGATTTGCAATGTTATCATCAAGATAGAACACACAGGGCGGATGATGACGAATTGCCATGTCCAATACTTGAGAAGCTTTAGTGTGCGGTGATTCAGCCTAGCTGTTCGAGGCTGTAGTTTGAGCACCCGCCATGTATCAGGCAATTTGATTCATAGTGTAACTTAATGAAGAAGCACATTAATTTAGAGTTTCATACCTGAAAAAGGGTCATTGGAAATGAGTGGTGAATCTCTCTTCCTTTGATTTCATCAGGCACAATATTTTTGCTAATAGATATATTCAAGTAACTATACATCAATGCCAAGAACTTAGCAATCACCTGCAACCAAAACAATCAAAAAAAGAAGCAATGATTAACTTTAACAAAGAATAAATCCAACAAAGCGAAATCCAAAGATTGAGCAAAAGGGGCACTGACCAAAGCCTCATAACATTCCTTGACTGATTCCAAAAACATGAAGAACGCTTTGCTTCCTCGAACATCCAATAACCCCACAAAGGAGTCAATAGCATAAATAGGAGCCATAAGGATAATAATTAGTATAGCTTTCTGCTCCTTTGGGTTTTTCCAGTAAAAAAGATGCTGCGACAGAAGCTGCAACGTGAAATGCATCGTGAGCATCACACAGAATGCAGATCCCATCAGAGTAATTTGCCCACGATTTAAATGGCTAAAGTCCATGGTTTCAGGTAAGAGAAAAGAAACCCAAAGCAAGAATCTGCATAAAAGGATGGATGGAACAACACTGATCAGGAAAACCGAAATTTTGACCAACAAGAATCCAGGGATGAACTACAAATTCTGTTACAATTAAAGTAAAAATTAAGAGCTACTCAGTTTGCAATAACAGAAATTTAAAAAAAACCAACCTGATCAATGAAACCTCTGGGAAGGGGATTGAGGAAATAGAAACCCAGTTTATAGATGAAGTAGAAGTCCGAGTTCGAGGTCGAAACTGATGCGCTCCTCCTGATTGCTGATCTAATACAATAATTGCGGCTTTAGCATCTACCTATCACCGATTAACGCGTATTTAACGTGTAAAAGAACACGAGACATAATCTGATTTTGCCACGTGAGGCTCGAGTAAATAGTGTAGGAGAGTCTGAATTCGACGTCAGGGTTCTATGGATCACGGTCGGTATAGAATATTAAATGCGCTTATCCCGCGATCCTAACCCTTACATAAACATAATGGAGAAGAGACAATTTTGACTTTATCCGGCTGCAATAACGTTAGCATACTCTCGCCATACCGTATTTATTGGTGGTAACATGCTGGCTCACTCAACACTGACTGATCAAGATTCAAGAAGGCTAAGATGTACTGGTTAACTACTCCACATTGGTCATATTCTATCCAATTTATGAAAGTTTGGGCTAACTTTTGAATCAAATTTCAATGATCAATGTTTATTCATAATACAACTCGATTTTAAAGTAAATGTAAGGAAAGTTCACTGAAAGATAAAAATCTGTTTGAAGTTTAATTCAACCTAACAAATATAAAAATGTGGGCATATTTTGCCACAAAATTTTCTCATTTGACCTTACTGTCAAACAAACACAGACAAACAGGGCGGCAGAAAAGAGGCTAGTTCCTCAAATTCATAGTTACTGGCCACTGCTTAACTCCAAGTTTCAAGCATTGTAAGTCTCGCTTAGTATCATTCAGACAATTGAAACAAGACAACACTTGAGACATTTTGCAAACATTATATCTGTCTCTTCTTAATCCTATATTTTTCCTCATGTTAGTAAACAATCAGCATTGTGGCTTTAGTTTGCAAAGTTTACTTCTATCCTAATGTTTTGCATTATTCAAAATTTTGCTGAATAGAATTATGGATACCAAGAAACCATCGTCATTGGCTTTAGTCCTCGTATTAGTTTTTGTGAGTTACTGTTTTGAGAGTGTGCTATCTACCACAGTCACATATGATCATAGAGCACTGGTTATTGATGGCAAGAGGAGGGTATTGCAGTCGGGTTCTATCCATTATCCTAGAAGCACCCCAGAGGTTGGTTTTGTATGTCCATTTATTTATGCATTTGATGCTTATATCCTGTTTAGTGTTTTTTCTTCTATTCCTGATAATTAACATGGATTGAAATTTATAGGTGTGGCCGGAACTTATTAGGAAATCCAAGAAAGGGGGATTAGACGTGATCGAGACTTATGTTTTCTGGAATTATCATGAACCGTTTAGAGGACAGGTATCCATTAGCTTCAAATGTTTGCTTGACCACCACTAGCAATTTCCATATATGTTGGGATTACTTAATTTGCCAGGAGTCTCAGCTAGTCTGAACTCTGAAGCACGTTGGCAATTTTTTTTTCTTAAATTATTACTTCTGGTTCTTTTTCTTTTGGTTAGTAAGATAGTTACTTCGAAAGTTTTTCTTTTTTTGGGCAGTACTACTTTGAAGGCAGGTTTGACCTGGTGAAGTTTGTGAAAACAGTGCAGGAAGCTGGCCTTCTGGTTCATCTGAGGATAGGGCCATATGCTTGTGCTGAATGGAATTATGGGTCTGTAATAGCCTTTTAATTATTTGCTCAAAGCTTCTGTCATAAGAAGAAAAGAATTTCCCCTCTAGTTTTAGGTGAAACGATTTTTGAACCATATGTTATATTTATTCATGGCAGTGGGTTCCCTCTTTGGTTGCATTTCATTCCTGGAATTCAGTTCCGTACGACAAATGATATGTTCAAGGTATCTTTCCTTCCTTCTGTGTGTGTGTTGGTAAAGCAGTAAGGCTAAATTTTTGTCCCAGAGTTGGTTTTGGTAGTTGTCTACATGCGGTCACTGTAGCAAGACATTTATTTGGAATGGTGTTTATCAGTCCTTATCACCTGATATCCTTGTGTAAGTTAGGTGTTTTTCTGTTGTTGTTAATACAGAGAGAAATGCTGCGTTTTCTCACCAAAATTGTAGGTCTAATGAAGGAAGAGAATCTCTTTGCATCACAAGGAGGGCCAATCATTCTTGCTCAGGTGATTTGCTGACATACAGTCCTAGTACTTGATTTACTGACAACTTCATGTCTATTTTCGTGTTAATTTTTTCTTTCTTCTGTGAAGCTCACCAAACAATAATCACATAAGTTGATTCTGGGCTGTGTAGAAGAATTCATTTCTCATATATATCATGTAACAGGTTGAAAACGAATATGAGCTTGTTGAATGGGCATATGGGAATGCAGGGGAATTATATGTCAAATGGGCTGCAGAAACTGCTATCAGTCTTAATACAACAGTGCCTTGGGTGATGTGCCGACAGGAAGATGCACCTGATCCAATTGTAAGTTAAACATTTACATGGTGTATAGCATGGTATAGTATTGGTATCTTATATCCATTTCATAAGGTTGATGGATTTCAACATTTATCATGCTTAACATTTGTATGAAATTACATCACTTCTGCTGGTGCAGAAGTATTGCTTGCTAACTAATTGCATCTACGAAAAGATAACAGTTTAAGTAAATCTTTCTATAATGAGAAGCTGCCTGCAGATAAACACATGCAATGGATTTTATTGTGATCGATTCACTCCAAATTCCCCATCAAAACCGAAAATGTGGACTGAGAACTACAGTGGATGGTAATTGTCTCTTGCCCATTCGACATAATTGCCTAATTCTGCTAAGTCATTGCGATCAATGGTCCTATGCTATATAGTTAAAGCAGAAAAGTGAACATCTTAAAAGTTTGAGATGCAGGTTTAAGTCATTTGGATATCCAATTCCTCATCGACCTGTTGAGGACCTTGCATTTGCCATTGCACGTTTTTTTGAAACTGGTGGAACCTTTCACAACTATTATATGGTGAGCTGTAAGGAGTTCTATTTGTCTTATCTACTTGCAACTTGGTAAACATGTGAACTTACCTATCAGTCTGTTAACAGTATAAACATCTTTTGTTACTGAGCCCTGCAGTATTTTGGTGGAACCAACTTTGGACGAACAGCTGGAGGTCCTCTTGTTGCAACAAGCTATGATTATGATGCCCCAATAGATGAATACGGTAAATTTTCTATTATTTGGTTCATCTAGCACTGATCTGTCCAAAAACATGATATTTTCGCATGATGCTTGCCTCTGCTCCCAGAAAAGGCTCATAAGGAGTAGTATAACTATTAGTAATGGCAGAATGTGAGATAAATCAAGAGAATATTTCCATTGCACGGCATGAACTTTCTATAATATTGCTTCACATCTCAAGAAGTGTTACAAATTTCCGTCATAAGCTATTGGAATATGATCATTGGTTTGCCATACAAGAATAGTGCTATTGAGTGGAACCTGGTTTTCTTTAGTGAAAGGGCCTTTTTATATACATCTTCATCATCCACCTCTTAAAAACAGTCAAGATTCGTTCAGACCATCAGGTTTGGACATGGTGAAATGAAAAAGGAAGAAGATGAAGAAGAAAAAGAACATTTTAGATATCTGTTAAAAAAGCACGGAGCTTTATTCTCATGGCAATTTAGTTGGACATATGGCGTTAGATTACTTGGATTAACTAATTTCCTGGTGGAAAAACTGTTGAGGTTCTGGAGTTGTATCTTTCACTTTATTTGCTTTGGTTCTGTTCATTCATTTTCCTTTTTCCTGATCAAGGGAAATTCAGTTCCATAACTGCCTTGGATAGAGTAAACCATTATATA
Organism: Theobroma grandiflorum; assembly: GCA_036013995.1. NCBI lineage: Eukaryota > Viridiplantae > Streptophyta > Magnoliopsida > Malvales > Malvaceae > Theobroma > Theobroma grandiflorum. Next base: position 2,463,794 of record CP142134.1, read on the forward strand.
TTCTTTCTCCGATTGGTTAGTACAAGGGCGGAATGATAATGGACCATCTACCACAGAGGTTTGCTTATAGATGTGATTATCCAATAAATCTATGTTTCAAACCACATTAGGAATACCCTTTCGATGTTCACGCAGGTTTTATTAGACAGCCAAAATGGGGCCACCTACGTGACCTGCACCTGGCAATAAAGCACTGTGAGGAGTATTTGATCAGCTCTGATCCAACGCAACAGCAGCTTGGTCATAATCTAGAGGTAACTTTAGATGTTTCAACATGTCTCTCTCTCTCTCTCTCTCTCTCTCTCTCTCTCTTTTATGTGAGAAACATATAGCTCTGCCCTCGAGATCACAGCAGGCATTTTGGTGCAGATTCCTCTTTTGATGTACATTATTGAACTTTTTTCTGGTTTTTATGCCATTACCTGTTCTTACCACTTGTTGTCCATCTCTCTCATAGTAATCATGTTGACATACTTTTGTCTTCCTCCTTTTCAAACTTTGAAGGCACATATCTACTATAAATCTTCCACCGACTGTGCAGCCTTCCTTGCTAATTATGACAGCAATCTAGATGCAAATGTTACATTTAATGGAAATTTGTACTTCCTTCCAGCTTGGTCTGTAAGCATCCTTCCAGACTGTAAGAATGTCATTTTTAACACAGCAAAGGTATTGATCGCAATTTGTTATTTATATGATTTAATGTAACACATATCTGCTCTAAACTCATCGTGGAAATCTTTTGGCTTCCCTTATCTTTCTGCTACTATGTTGCTAACCTTCTTTCCTTGCACTGTTTTCCTTGATTGAAGGTTGTGTCACAAAGAAACTTTGGTGACAACACATTTGCTCAAACAACTACTGTTAATCAGTTTTCATTATCAGCATCATCATGGAGCTGGTATAAGGAAGAACCAGGTGTTTGGGGCAATAACTCATTTACAGAATCACGTTTATTGGAGCAGATCAATACAACAAAAGACACTAGCGATTACCTATGGTACACAACAAGGTAAATCACTCATATTGTTTATTCTTTCTTGATTTTAAAAGTAGTCATAGCCTTTCCAACTTTTGTTGATAAAGCGAGAACTACCAATAGACCCAATTTAGGAGCTTATTGAAATTTACTTAAAACGGTATCATCATTTTTGCATCTATTTATATTTTGTCAAAATGATTTTTGTTTCTGATAGTGGATTCAGTTCTGTGTACTGACTATTTGATGAATTGGGATGAGCTCCTTCTGCATGTTTTCTCTGATGTTTTTTCTATACTATATTCATTACTTTTAGATACCTTCTTTCTTACAATGTTTCATGGTATTGGCTTTGGCAGTATAAATATCATGCCTGATCAATCAAAAGAGGTCTTCCTGCTTATTGAAAGTTTGGGACATGCAGCAGTTATTTTTGTCAACAAAAGGCTTGTAGGTATGTACTGTACTGATTGCAGTGGAATAATTTCTGCCTACTGTTTTTATCTTCTTTAGCCAATCTTTTACTTGATATGAAACTCAGTGACATTCTTCGCCACCGAAATAAGCGTCTTTTTCTTCAAAGACCCTTCAAATGGTGATAGAGGTGGTCTCAATATGTTCTCAAACTTTCTTGCTCTCCCATACTGAATTTACCATTCTATCTTGCTCTGATTACTTTTTTGTTCATAAATTTCTATATTTACATTGTAATAGCAAAGCGTTTGGGAGTACATAATTGGGGTTCATTGCACTTTGCTCGATTCTATCAACTTTCCAGTTGGATTTACATGTCCCATCATGCAACCTGATATCTGTCTATCTCAATATCAAAGTTTTCATTCTCATTTTCTTATTTTGTTTTGGAAGCTATGATCATGGAGAATGAGTTCATTGTTATAACATCGTAATCTGTACATGGTATAACCAAAAAGGGAAACCAAAAGGCAGAACAACCACTATGCTCAATTTTGCTGGTTGAGTGCTGTAAAACCAATTTAATATTAATCTCTCATAAAACAAAATTTCAGGAACTTATTACTGTAATTCCATCATATTTCTTCCTTCAATTCATTTAATATAGCTTTAAATTCTTCAATGTTCTCCCATCCAATCCCATGATTTCTCCATCACACCCTTCCATGCTGATCAATTTTGAAGCTGTCTTTTACTTGATGTTCCTTCTGTTCTATGTTTTACAGCATTTGGATATGGTAATCATGATGATGCAAGCTTTTCGATCAGTGAGAAAATTAGTCTTGTTGAGGGCAATAATACACTGGATATATTGAGTATGATGGTTGGTCTACAGGTAAACAAAATTTCTTCAGTTAAGACATTGTAGAGAACTTAATAAGACAGAGACCTTTGGGTAACCTTTAGTGAGGGTTTTTGTTAATCTTTATGGTATTTCTATCGTAACCAAAAGACCTCAAGGACAGATAGGAACTTGTTAGCTACTTTTAATGGGAAGTTGGATTAGGATATTCTGCTAACAAACAATACAGGTCATTTCAACATACACAGAACTTATCACCTTCCTATCCAGCAAAGGCAGTTTTTTACATTTAATTGACACTGTGATCTGATAATTGTCCTAAGATTCAGTTCCAGACCCTCTTTCTGATTAGACTGACCAACTATCTGGAGCAGTACTAAACCAGGCATCTAGATTCTTATTAAGGTGTCTTTGGTATCAACTATCAAGCACTAAGGATTACTAACTTCTGATTTGTTTGTTACTTCTATATGCTTCAGAACTTTGGACCATGGTTCGATGTTCAAGGGGCAGGAATTTTTTCAGTGGTTCTTGTTGACCCATGGAACAGGAAGAATGATGTTTCTTCTGAAGAGTGGACTTATCAGGTGAAAGTCTGTGCATTGACAAAATTATCTTGGGATTTTGAATTATCATGTGTTGCAAATTCAGAAAAATTTTGGCTGCACAATAACAAATTAATTTAGATGTAAACCCCTTGCTTTCATCCTATCAGATCATGATCTTTTCAATGTTCTTTCCCCATATTCCTTTGCTTTAAAATGGAAAGAAGATCTCATTCTACACTTCTCTGCAAGAAGATCTTGTACTGGAACAGTGTCAAATCCAAGTTCAGTTGGGATTCCTAACTGCTTCGAACAGCCAATGGGCAAAGGAATTATTTGTTCACTGTTAATGGAATTTTCTACCCAGGATTCTGATGCTATTAATCACTGTTATCAGGTGGGACTTGAGGGAGAATACCTCGGACTAGATAAAGTAAGTCTTGCAAATAGCTCACTGTGGAAAAAGGGGAGTATTCCACCTGTTAACAAGACTTTGATATGGTACAAGGTAAGCGGAGGATTTGGTAATCAGAATCAGAACATGTACAAATTGCTATTTTCTATTGAATTATTAGCTCAACTCAAGATGAAACTATGCTATGCATTTAACACTAACATAAAAATGGTTGCATAATGATAAACTTTCTTGCCTAGGTCGCTTGTCAAGGATCTACTAACAGTTAACCCCATTTTTATTTTGCATATTCCATGAACAGATATAACGCAGTTATATACCTTGGATACTCCCTAATGCATCATTGTACTCCAACCAGGTTGATTGTTAACCGTTCATTGGAGCATTTGAATTCTGATATTCTGTTTCTTGTCCTCAGGTTACTTTCCTTACTCCTGAAGGTAAGGGTCCTTTGGCCTTAAATCTCACTAGCATGGGGAAGGGTCAAGCTTGGGTTAATGGACAGAGCATAGGACGATACTGGCCTGCCTATCTCTCACCATCAGAAGGTTGTACCAAGAATTGTGATTACAGAGGAGAATATGATTCGACAAAATGTCAACAGAATTGTGGCCAACCTGCTCAGACATTGTAAGTTTTATGAAACATTTGATTTTGATCCTATGTAAATTTCTGGATTTGATTTAGTATTGAATCTTGCTAATCATGTTGGTCATTTATCAACCTCAAGATACTATTGAGGTCCATTTTGCTCGTTATTGTTTGAGGAATATATGCTATGGTCCAGAATATTGAGGTACAGATAAATTGATTGAAAAACTGAGTTCTTTAAAAAAATCATTGCATGATAAATTGATTATTAACCATTATTCTGCAAATGCTTCAAGGTGTAAAAACTGTTTGCTTCTTATGCTCTGCATGCAAAGTGCAACTCATTTGCAAATACACTATTCTGTCTGATGGACTCATTTAGCTCTGTCTCTCATGTTGCTGATCCTAAAATATAATTGCCATTCCTGAAGAACTAATCACGCTGTCCAGATATCATATCCCACGCTCTTGGGTACATCCTGGTGAGAACCTATTAGTCCTTCATGAAGAGCTTGGTGGTGACCCTACAAAGATTTCTGTGCTGACACGAACTGGCCAAGGGATTTGTTCACTTGTATCTGAGAAAGATCCTCTGCCAGCTGATTCTTGGAAACCAAACTTAGGCTTCATGTCTCAAACTCCTGAAGCTCGACTGACCTGTGAAAAGGGATGGCGCATTGCTTCGATTAACTTTGCCAGTTTTGGATCTCCCCAAGGAAATTGTGGTGAATTCAGAACAGGAATTTGTCATGCAGACATACTAGCTATGGTTCAGAAGGTAAGAATCAACCTTTCCTTACACATATTAGATACACATTTAACTGCAAATTGCTTAGTTGAGCCTCTATAGTCGTACAGAAGCTAATCTGTCAAATTTCTTTGGCATCTCCGTGGTTGAATCTGTAGGCTTGCATTGGTCAGGAGCAGTGCTCGATACCCGTTTCCACTGCAAACCTTGGAAACCCTTGCCCTGGTATACTGAAAAGCCTTGCAATTGAAGCACTATGCAGTGACTGAAATTCCAAATCTCATTGCTATGGATTTCCTTGTTTTTTCTTTTCTCTTTCCTTTTCAAAAAAAATCTATTTATGCAAAGAAAATGTTTAAGAATGACCAATGTATGCTTTAAATTTTACACATAGAGAAGAAAAAATCAAGACAGAAGATAAATTATTCTCATACTAGCAAAGCAGACAGGAATTAGCCAGCATTCTCACAAAAGGATCTCAACCTATAATAAGCTGCAAGATTATTCTCAGCATATTATGGAATGAGCAGTATTTTCCCAATGTGCTTGCCACTTTCCATGAGCCGGTGAGCTGCTGCTGCTTCTCTTAGTGGGAGGTGTTTGTAAACCACTGGCCTCACCTTACCTGAGATGATTGCGGGCCAGACATTCTTCTCCACCTCACTGACAATTGCTGCTTTCTCTTCTAGACTTCTAGTTCGCAAGGCAGACGCTGGCATATCAAAACAACGAAAGATTTTATATCAGATTAAAAAGTTTTTCGTTTCATTACACTGCTGGAAAACTAAATCTTTCCAGGTTTCATTGCCATACAACAAAATACAGAGTAAAGGTTCTGGTTACCTTGGATTGTTAGCCGTTTTGCAAATATAGTTCCGATATTTATTTCTGCAACAAATCCACTCAAGGAGCCAATGATGAAAAGCCTGCCATCAACATTTAAGCTGTCAAGGTTTTGCTGAAGGTAGGCTGCTCCAACACAATCCAGAATAACGTCAACGCCTGCCATTGATGAGGGAAAATTTTAGTTAGAACACATTGGTCTTTTAATGTTGAAGAATCTAAGGTTGAATTATACCTTTGCCTCCTGATTCTTCCTTTACTCTGGCTACAAAGTCCTCTGTCTTGTAATTGATGCAGACATCGGCTCCGAGATCCTTGCAAAAGGCTAATTTTTGCTCATCCCCTGCTGTGACAAAAACTTTTGCTTCTTTGAACTTCGCAATCTGAATGGCAAATGTACCAATTCCACTAGAGCCCCCATGGATCTACATCCCATCAATTCTTAACATTATTAGCATAGATTATCATGCATCAGAAAAAAGGGAAAGTGAGCTAGGATAATATGTTATTACCAGAAGCGTTTCACTGGCGCACAGCTGACTCATCATGAAAACAGTTGACCAGACTGTGCAAGCTACCTCTGGGAAAGAGGCAGCATCCGACAATGAAACACTTGATGGAACAAGAAGAACTTGCCCTGCTGGAACAGCCACTTTCTCGGCATATCCTCCTCCGCTTAGAAGAGCACACACCTTTAGAAATAACAGAAAGATAAAACAAAACCATCAAAAGAGAAGCTCATGTTTAGGCATTTGACTTTGTATGCAGCAAGACACCAGTGTATGAGGTGTGTATATACATATAGATATACTTAAAGATGAATTCACCTTATCTCCTACTTTCCATCGAGAAACATTTTCTCCAACTGATTGAATGATGCCTGAGCACTCAAGACCAGGGTAAGGACTAGCACCTTGGGGTGGAGGGTAAAAGCCTTGTCTTTGATAGATATCACCACGGTTCAGGGCTGCAGCCTCAACTTTGATAAGGACTTCATCGTCTTTGATTTTGGGGTCTTCCACTTCTTGTAGCTGCAATACTTCTGGATCACCTGGGCTTGTTATCACTATAGCCTTCATCGCTGGATTTGAGTCTTTTGACAGAAACCGCTTGCTTGTATCTGTAACTTATTGGCTGTGGACTTCGCAAGTCTAAATTTTATATAGTTTATGTTCTTCTTAATGATAGTATAGAAAATGACTCGTTCTTATGATTTAGTTTAAACAAAGCGTTGGCTTGCAACTTTGTTTTTGTTTGGAACTGGCTAATAATTATTCTATTACCAACACCCCCTCCCCAACAACAACCAACCCCACCCCCCCCCCCCCCCCCCCCCCCCCCCCCCCCGCCCTTTCCCACACGCATGCTTGTCCAAACCCCTTATTCTATCCCACATTGCCTTAAGAGATGTTGCCATGTTGGTGCTTTGTGACCTGATTTTGCAAAGGAAATTAATACTAGCTTACTATTGTACTTAAAAAATATATGATGCTGTTTTCTTTACCTTTATCTGGTCTCAAGTCATTAACTTGCACTTTAGAACAAGATATCCAATGCCTAAGCATAAGTGTAGTCTTTGAATTTCAAACGTCAGATTTTCCTTCGATATGTCAAAACTTTGGATAGTCATGTGCATTACTCTCTACCCTTTTTCGAATTTACAGTGTTAAGGTCAACTAAATGCAATCCACAAGACTGCAACTAGTTTTTATTATCTTTCTCAGATAACGCCGTTGGCAAGTATCGAAAATCATTCACAACATATCAGTTCTGTATGATTTTCATCTTCATAAGATTAAATTAGGTCAAAAGGGCATACACAAAATAAACTACATAAACATGATTCACAAGTGGCTCATTTAATCATCAAATGAGCCACCATTGTCCCAAATAGAAGACAAGACCTTTAGCAACATCATGGAACAAGTAGTATCTTCCCAATATGCTCACTACTTTCCATGAGCCGATGAGCCTCCCCAGTCTCAGATAAGGGAAAAGATTTGTAGATTATAGGCTTCACCTTGCCTGCTGCAATTGCCGGCCAAACATTCTTCTCCACTTCATTTACAACCATTGCTTTGTTTTCATGACTTCTTGGCCGTAAGGCAGCCCCTGAATACAAAAGCATCAAATGACATAAACCTATAATGTTCTATGATCTAAAAAGGACATGCTTCTAGCATGCCCACTACAATGAATAGTGGAGTTCTGTGTGTTGTAACCATTTTAGCAGCAGATGCAAGATATGTTGAATATAAGAATGACATGGAAGCAGTATTATTTTCTAGTATTAGACAAATGGGAAGCATGGATATGGTGGATGCATCTGTGGAGGTGTATGTGGTTTGTAAAATTTTCTAAAGAATATGTCCTCTGCTTTATGTTCTTTTTGTTTTCTGGTACCTTGTACCGTGAGGCGCTTTGGAAGTAAAGTATTCAGTTTAATTTCGGTGACTGCTCCACTCTGGAAGCCAATAAGACAAAGCCTTCCATCAAAATTTAAGCTGTCCAGGTTTCGCTGAAGGTAGGCTGCTCCAATACAATCCAGAATTACATCAACACCTGCCATTGAACATTTGAGAATTTGAATTGAATGAGTAAATGCTGAGTAAAAGTGGGTCCTTAATATTAGAGCAACAATTTCAGTTTGGAGTGCAGACAAGAGATACAATCAATCACAAAACTAAAGAGATACCTTTCCCTCCAGTTTCTTCCTTAACACGTGTAACAAAATCCTCTGTCTTGTAATTGATGCACACATCAGCACCAAGATTCTTACAAAAAGCTAATTTATCTTCACTCCCTGGAGATCAACACAACAATATCTAAATATAAAAATAAAGGGAGACAAACAATTTATGATTGATTCATAATTGCAGGTAGACCTGCAGTGACGAACACTGTTGCTCCTTTGGTCTTGGCTATCTGAATTGCAAAAGTGCCAATTCCACTAGAACCACCATGGACCTGAAATTCCAATACCAGTGAGTTCACATGTTAAGGAATGGATCACAAACTAGAAGCTGCAGAGATACTACAAAGAAACATAGAAACACAAAAATACATTGAATATTTAGTCAGGCATCATAAACAATTGTTAATGCAAGCACGAAATTCTTTCAATTGATACCTAAACAAGTTAATTTTCAAGCATTCAGTGATATTCTCTGCTGGTCATAAGGACAAGTAAATCCTATGCTATCTTGAACGACAGGGGGCTAATTGATGGACAGGCCATATGCTGTTGACAGAAGGAAATAGGAGGAATGAACATGTCATCAAAACTCAAGCATTTGAACATACACTTCGCTGCTAAATGTATTAGGTTGTAACTCAGTAGACCTTAGATTAAAAACATTTGACAACAATAAAGTACGTATAAGAGGAGAAAATTGGGATACACAGCTGTATCTACAAGATCCAATTATAATTGAGAACGTCTTATTAAAGCATATCCATTATCCTAGCAACCCAAGCATTACACAACATTAAGGACAAGATTGATTGATTTATATAGGTAAAAGTAGTGGATAGAGAGGTTACCAAGAATGTCTCTCCAGCAGATAGGCGACTCATCATAAAAACAGTGGACCAAACAGTACAAGCCACTTCAGGTAAACCAGCAGCATCCTTGAGAGAAACCCCAGGTGGGATTGGAAGAACTTGTCCAGCTGGAACTGCTACTTTCTCAGCATAGCCACCTCCACTAAGAAGAGCACACACCTACGTAACGCAGCTTGTCAAACAACACACAAGAAACTATTCACTGAAGTTGCAGCCCGATATCGACGATATCACTTGCCCTAACACCCTTTAAAAATCTAATCTTTAAACCTCACCTCGTGAAAAACAGTGGATCATTCATAAAAATTACACCTTCTCAATCAAACCCTTATGGATTATATCTCTAGGAAATGGAATCAATTACCTGATCACCAACTTTCCAGCGGGTAACATTCTTGCCAACAGAAAGGACAGTGCCAGAACATTCAAGACCAGGGTATGGACTAGCACCCTTAGGAGGAGGGTAGGCACCTTTCCTTTGGAGAGTATCAGCCCGGTTCAGAGCAGACGCCTCTACCTTGATGAGGACGTCATCGTCGTTGATTTCTGGGTCATCAACTTGTTGCAACCGCAGCACCTCTGGCCCTCCTGGCGTTGTTATCACTATTGCCTTCATTTCTATGCTTTTATTTTCGCTCTAAGTCTCGCACTCTGCAGTTTGGTTGATAATAGAGGAAATGGGTCTTGGGCATAAGTTGGAATAAAAATAAGAGCTTTATGGTTAAATTTCATTAATTTTCTTGAGAAAAGAGATGGCAAAATTATTACGGCATTATTTGTAAGATAAACACTTTTGAGCCACATAATTGACCAATTTAATAATTTACTATAAGTACTTATTATCGACAGGGACCAATAGACTGCCATGATCTTCGGACTTCCTCTTTGGTTCATCTCCAAAACCATCCCTCTATCTAACAAGATAAGTAACTTTATGCTCTTTTCACTTTATATTACCTTACCAAATATGATATAAGATTGTTTTGATAATATTTTCCCATCAATTTTGCAATGCTTATCCTTTACTATTGTGAGTGTTTGTAAGTATATGATCTTTGTGTTAAAACAGGTTTAAAACGAATTTAAAATAGCCTCTAAAGTGTTTTGTTCTTTCCTTTGAAGGAAATATCGCTCTTTGGCTATTCTTTTAATCTTTTTATCCGTCATTATGATAGAATTACCGGTGCAGTCTCTTTACTTTCACTTTTTAAGTTTTAACTCCGCGAAAGAAAAAGAATGAAAAAGGGGAAAGAAGAGGAAAGAAGAAAGGCATGCTTGCCTTTCAGGTAAAGCTGGACCGTATGTCCGTTAGAACGATGCTAGGCCCCCTGATCGCGAAAATCTAAGACAGGGTTTGCACTTTTCCCGGTGATCAAAGACAAGATATTTTGCGGTATTGGTTTTTCTCTTTGTTTGGTTCTTGTGAAAATGTTTGTTACCATTTTATGTTTTCCAAATTAAAGAAAAAAATGTTTTTCCCTTTACTCCCCTTTTCTGAAACTCATGAAGGAGTAGAATTTTGGGCTCAAAATGGGATTTTTCTGTTCTTTTCTCTCCATTCACCTTCTTATCAGTCAAACAGAGGCGTCAACATGAAAAATAGAACATTTTTCTTAAAACACAATTAAAAAGGTTGTCTTTTGATGCTTTACAGAATTCATGGGTTTTAGAAGAATGGATTGGCATGAGCTACTTTGGATTGGAAGGGTGCTTGTTCTTATGCTATTAGTTGATGGGGCAATTGGTTGGGGAAAGGAGGGTCATTATGCTGTTTGCAAGATAGCTGAGGTGAGACTTATTTTTTCTTTTTGAATTTGTTCTTTTGTGTATTATTTGTTGCATTATGATTTTTGAATATTTTATGGACTGTCCAAATGTTTTGAACAATAAGATCATAGTGCTTGATTAAGGAAGAAACAGTTATTAACAATGATTAGCTTTAGTGTTCATGGAACCAGCTTTAATAAATTATGGATTCAGGTATTTGGATTGGCTTGTTTTTGCTCAATCAGAATAGATGTTCTATTAATCATCCAAAAGGGAGAACCTGGAAGAGTCCAGGAATAACAAAAGGGCAAAGCAGGACTAGAGTTTGTCTGCTTGTTCGGAACATAAGTCACCTTGACATCATGTACAAAATGGAAACTGGCAGTACAAGTCTTGAATATCAGACATAGAGACACAAACTCAAGGATACCAGCTCTAAACTATCGGTTCAGATAATCTTTGATGTTAAAAATCAGAACAATAATCATGAACACGGAACACAGTTCAACCTAGAACCTCTATGACATAGTGTGCAGGCAGGAAATATCATATAATCCAAACCAGCTTCATGTGAGGAGAAGGGCAGGCCATAAATGCAACAGAAGAAAACAGAGGCAAACTACCACTATGCAGAGAACATAGACTCTTTATCAACTCCATTTTTTGCAAGAGAATCTGCAAAATTTGATACAAAGAATGCAATTCTTGATGGCATGATGTTTTGTGTGTTTTGCTTGTGAGTCAGAAGATGTTGCCAATTTCATCTGATTATGCCCTTCTTGATCCTTCAGGGATATCTCACTGAAGATGCTTTGGCTACAGTAAAAGAACTGCTCCCTGATTCAGCTAAAGGTGAGCTTGCATCTGTATGCTCCTGGCCTGATGATATAAAGTGGTACTACAACTGGCACTGGAGTAGTCCCTTACACTATGTTGACACCCCAGATTTCGAGTGTAACTACAAATACTCGCGTAAGTTTGGTGTTTTATAGTCATGTTTTTTGTGCTTGTTTTTGTTCATTTTTCTGTGGTTATATCCATGAGCTTGACATCTCCACAGACATTAATTATCCTATATAATGTGCTGTGGTATTCTTATAGGTGACTGCCATGATCTTGCTGGACATAAAAATAGTTGTGTAACTGGAGCAATTTTCAACTATACAAAGCAACTCTCTTCAGCATATCAGGACTATAATCCCAAGTTGAAATGTAAGTATTGTTTGTACTCCTGGGTTGACACTTACACATGCTATGACATAATATTTTTCAACCGTCAATGGTTTATTATATGGAGACTCTTCTTCTGTTGGTGACAGACAATTTGACGGAGGCACTTATGTTCTTAGCTCATTTTATGGGGGATGTCCATCAGGTTTGTGCTGTTCTGCTGGTATCTCTGAACTTAAAGGAATTCCAAAAGATGCATTTCTACATTGTATGCAGTTGCATATGTATGGGAATAGGCTGAATGACTGACTGGATTTAAGGAATATGTTTAATTATCATTGATAACTCACAAAATAAGTTCTTCGAATCTACGATTACTTTATCAACAAGTTCAAAAGAAGAAAAATGGTTGGTGTAAACCTACTTCATTTACCATGATTTATCTATAGAAAAGTGTTACAGATTTTTCGAACAGTGTTTTTAGTGGTCTTATCACATGGTTCATAGGAAGGGTGCTTGCAGAAAACCAATTGTTTTTAAATGCAACAGCTTAATCTTTAAAGCCCATCAGTTTAGAACGAATTATTGTATCTTTAAAATGCTAAAATTTAGGAAGGTACAATGAATATTTTCTGTAGTTATGGTCCTCTATCATGTTGTATGTGGTATTATGGTGAATTTTTGAGCCAACATTGGCTGCAGAGCCATGATTTTATAAATAATTCTCACCCATCTTTTAGAGCCATCTAGTATGTATTTCTTGTATCCTTTTATCCTTTTCTTTCACATGGATATATGGAAGGAAATTTGTTACTTATTTCTCTTGGAAAAAGAGAGTGAACATTCCAACATAACTTTTTCTTTTCTGATTACAGCCATTACATGTTGGCTTCACAGGAGATTTAGGTGGAAATACAGTTACAGTCCGTTGGTATCGTAGGAAGACAAATCTACACCATGTGAGCACTTCATTTCATTGTCCTTTTAAGTGCATCTTCCTCCAGCATCCCTTTTTCTTTTTCCCTGAGATAAGCAGGAAAATGATGTTGAAGCGAATTAAATATGCACAAATATGTTACTGTCTTTATGTAGCCACTATATGCTATAGTTAAAACTCAAAAAGCAGTTGTCTCCTCTCTTTTTTTGTTTATTTTTTATGGTGGAGGTTGGGGGGTTCAAAACAACAATGGCTGGTTAAAAGACATCAAAGAGGCCATTCAATAACAAGTAACGTTTGAGCCAACTTGTCAGTTGTCACTTCTGCTCTCTAATAGTGAGATAAATAAGATGGAAAATAGGAAATGATAGGGGGTGGAGATGTGATTTTATGTCTCAGTCAAGTAAACCATCTCCTTGCCTCCTCCTTGACCACTGTTAGATCCAGTAATAGCTCTTCTTTTGGCCTGACATGTTTGTCAGAATGTTTGGATGGAGATCTCACTTTTTTAACAAGTTTTTCAAAGAAGAGATTCAAGTTTCATAAACTCATGCATGAGAAAGTGTGCAAATGTGTTTGGGGCCTATTTATTCTGTCTGTATGCATTTATCTAATGCTATCATTGTTCCAGGTCTGGGATACCATGATTATTGATTCTGCAGTGAAGACATTCTATGGATCGGATCTTGCAATAATGATTCAATCCATCCAGAGGGATATTACAGTAAGCATTTTGTTTTCCTTCCTGTTCATTTTGTGCATGTAGCTATTATGGATATCAGATAAGCAATGTTTACTTTTAAAGGTGTAAACTATTGAAGTAAACTCAGGAGACAATAGAAGGCTTTATGTTTGTGTCTTTTGAGTGTCTTGAATAGTTCAGCGTATTTGATTCAATTAACAAATACAAACAAAACACCCAAGTTTAGGTTCCCCCTGCCCCTTTTTTGTTGTTTTGGGATTTTCTTTTTTTCTGCTTTGGTTTAGGGTTTATGTATGTTTAATTATGCCTATGCGAATGCATATGTAACAATGTGATATTTACTGCTGTTCTTATGTTTCTTTATTCATCTACAGGATGCTTGGTCCAATGATATACCATCATGGGAATATTGTGGACATAATCATACAGTTTGTCCTAATCTGTAAGTTTATGTCACAACTTATTTCTTTCCACTCCTTCTGATGCGCATATGATGGACTGCTTCAACTATACTAACTGTGATGTGAATTGTTAAAGCACATTAATTGCTGAAAAAACGGTTTATATGTTTATGCTTTGCTTGATTGCCTATGTCTAATAACAAATTAATCCATTCACTTGTATGAAATGTTCACTGGTTCATATTTCGGTTTACTCCTGCATCCCTAAGAGAGAAATATTTTCTTTAGTTAGGCTTGTTCCCTGATGCCAAAGAAACCTGAGTGGAAATATATGTATGTAGATATACATGCTCCTAACAATCAAACAGATATTTAGTGGATCTCTGACTTTCGTATTTTAAGTGGCAAAGAAAGTAATTGCATTTTCTGTAAGGAGCTGGCATCAGTAGACATAATAAATTGCCTCTGTTATACAGGTATGCTTCTGAAAGTGTTGGGTTGGCATGTAAGTTTGCATACAAGAATGCCACGCCTGGAAGCACCTTAGAAGGTATTCTATTCTTCTTCCTCTTTTCTTCTTTGATAATTGTAAGGCACTTCTTTATAAAATGAAAATTGATCCTTATATGGAACATCTCTTTGCTCTGTTGTTGAGTTAAATAGATCAAAGTGAAAACTTTTTTTGTTTTTTTGAAAGGCGATCAAAATGAAAACTTGTTGGAGAGAGATGGCAGAATCACTGCTGCTCTATGTATCTACTGGCCTAAACCTGACCAGATTACTGACCTTTTTACCCAGCTCTATAACAGATCTGGTTCCTGCATTTTATGCGATATCTTTTGCTTTGACTGAAACTATGTTTGGAAAAGTTATCTACCAGCAAGTTTTGAAATCTTAGGTGCATATGTATGTCTTGGTTTAGATCTGCTTGCTGCTAAATATTAAAGGCTGATAAAACATTGGAATGTGGAAACTCCAAGCCTGGTTTTGAAACCAACTCATCATCTTAATGAGGTTGTACAGGGTAGTGCAAAATTGTTTCAAATGGAAAAATATTATGGAAAGAAAACGTTTCTAGATGCTCTTTGTTTTTGAGGAATTGTATTCTCATCTGTTGTTACCGATTGAAGTAAGGCGACTTTAAACCCACATTTTCTAGAGAAAGAAGTACTCATTACTTCTCTGCTCGGATGTTATAAAGGTACTATTGTAGGTACTTTCAGATCCTGACCTTAATTCATATCAAGTGAAGGAAATGTTGCTCACTTACTTTTATTAACTTGGTGAGAAGCATCAGCTGAAACAATGCCCTTTCGAATGCATAAACATTCTTTTGTGAGATAGAAAACTAACATGGATGTTGCTAAAAGTAGCCAATGATGATCTCCCTCCTAGTTAGTGCCATTTCTTATCTTTTTCTCTTTCACCATTCCTATAAATATTATTTTCCTGCACATGGCCAACTCAATACAGCTTTTAACGCAACCTGCCATGGTTGATATGAGGGCATGCTAGAAGGCAGAGATAATGTCATGTACTACTTGATCACCTTTCCCCATAAGATCAGATAAGCTATCTTAATGAAATTTTATGTCTAATCTTTGTTTTAATGCATTCTTCTTTTATTCTGCAGATGATTATTTCCTCTCTCGGTTGCCTATTGTGGAGAAGAGGCTTGCTCAAGGTGGGATTCGCCTCGCTGCGGTGCTCAACCGAATATTTACTTCTGAAGTTAAAATTGCTCGAGCATGAAGATAGATAACCTGAGAGTCATCTGTAAAATATGAAGTAGGGACCACTGTAGTATCGTTCATAGCTCAAACTGTTCAACTCGAGACCTATGTACCAACATTATTAATCATTTATCCCCTTGTTAACTCTTTCAAGGCAAGAAATGATAATGTACTCTATGTTTATCGCTGACTCTATTCCTGTTATTTTGCTGATACCTCCCAGATACCCGAATATGCCCCACCTTGCTTGTGTTTGAGGTCAACCTTTAGGGTACGTGAAATACTGGATATATCAAACTTGCACTCAATGATAACCTGTTATAAGGTGTGTGTGTGTCCGTGCGTGTGTCTATATATATACACACAATATATCCACTCTGATGGTGTCAGTTTGTTGTGTGTTTTCACAACTGGCAAACAAAAACATTAGGTGTAACAGGCAGCAAGAATGAGGATGATCACCTTGTGGAGGTCGTCTTCATTTGGGTTTGTTTTGTTGGTGGGTCTGGCTTTCATTTTATTGCCCGGAACCCATGGCTGGAGTAAAGAGGGTCACATTTTGACATGTCGGATTGCGCAGGTAATATATATTGTACATTAATTACTTTCCTTTTCTCCCCTTCTGATCTGGTAGTCTGATTCAAAACAGTTCCATCATTAAGGGAAGGCAGGTCTTCCTCAAGTACTCCGAATCTGATGAAACTATATTATATAAACCTGCGATCTGATTATAAATAACAGAAGTACAATACTGAAAAATCAAAGTCATGTTTTATTCATCAAGTTGGCTATCTTGCATGAGACTTTTTTCCCTGTGTCTTTTGGCAAAAGGTAAAATAGGAAAATATTGTAAAGGTAACCCCTGTTGAATCATTTCCAAGGTCAAGCTTTTCAAGTTGCTCAAGCTATTTTATTCCTTTCTTTTTAGCATATTCACTATCTTAATGCAAACCATTTCATGCACCATATGTGGAAGTCATGCCTGCAAAGCATGTCAAAAAATACTCAAAGGCTTCTCTGAGCAAATAACCATTGACAAATATATTTACTGCCCCGATTTTTCAGGGTCTTTTAGAGCCCGAGGCTGCAGAAGCTGTTGAAAATTTGCTCCCGCACTATGCAAATGGAGACCTGTCGTCCCTCTGTGTATGGCCCGACCAAATCCGGCATTGGTACAGGTATAGATGGACAAGCCCTCTTCACTTCATCGATACTCCAGATGATGCTTGCACGTATGACTATTCGAGTAAGAAGAAAGCTCAGCAATCTTTTGGTCATAAAACGACATAAAATCACCTGAATTATGAATAATGTAATTAAATATCATGTGTTTTAGGGGACTGTCATGATCCACACGGCTTGAAGGACATGTGCGTTACTGGGGCTGTCCACAACTTCACCTCACAGCTTTTGCACTACAGGGAGGGAACTTCAGATCGTCAACGTAAGGACTTGTTCTGAATTAAATATTATGTTTCCTAGTAATATGCTTTGATTCAATACCATGGCTTCTATGTTTCTGCAGATAACATGACAGAGGCCTTGTTGTTTTTGTCACACTTCATGGGAGATCTCCATCAGGTTTAAATATGTGGACTTGTCTAGCATATACTTTTCCGTGTCATAATTTTGCTTTGGAGAGTTTAAATCTTTTTTCTTTCTTTTAGCCAATGCACATTGGTTTTACAAGTGATAAAGGAGGAAACACCATTGCGTTGCGCTGGTTTAGGCACAAATCAAATCTGCATCATGTGAGTAATTAATACAGAGGTTATATATTTGTTCAATTCCTTCCCCTAAAGGGAAAACGGTACTCAAATATGAGTTTCCAACAATTCACAGGTATGGGACAGGGAGATCGTCCTCACAGCTCTTGCAGACTACTATGACAAGGACCTGGACAGCCTTCAAGAAGAGATCGTGGGGAACCTCACTGATGTAAGTTCAATTTGTTAACTTCCTTGTTGTCACGTTTATTTTACTATTTTAGAATTTATACTCAGTTACTACTAGTTCTAGCTTGTATCTGTATTATACCATTAATTGCTACTTTCATACAGGGGATCTGGTTTGATGATGTAGCATCATGGAAAGAATGTGATGATCTTCAACCTTGTTTGGACAAGTTAGCTTCCAGCCTCTTTCAAACAATTACAACCCCATCTGGAAAATTCAGGAAAATGGTTTTTTCCATTGCCTAATCTGTCTAATCAAGCTTCCATTTCCATCTGTGCAGGTATGCTACAGAGAGCATAAACATAGCTTGCAAATGGGGTTACGAGGGCGTAAAGTCTGGTGACACTCTGGCAGGTAAGAATACTATTGCGTAAAGCATTGAAACCCAGAACATGCCACCAATAAAAGCACATTAGGTACGTTTCTGAAAGCAAAGGACTGAAGGTGCTATTAATTCTTCCTATTTTTTGGTTACAGATGAATACTTTAATTCCAGAATGCCAATAATCATGAAAAGGATTGCTCAAGGAGGAGTTAGATTAGCCATGATCTTGAACCAGGTGTTTGGTGAGCCTGAGGAAGGTTTTGCTGCAGCAACCTAACAGATGCAAAAGCATAAGACCAAAAAACTAAACAGATGCTTTGTTAACCACAACATCATTGAATTTGACTTGTTAGGATAACATTATTTATGTAGGCATGCATGTTCAATGTTGATCAGCATTGTATCTATTCATTTGTACTTTATAATTTAACGTTATTATTACGAAAAACAAAGCATCATCTTCAATGTTAGAAACCCCCCAATTGTCATTATTAAAACAGTCAGAACAAACAACTGGCATTTCTTTTTCCAGCCAAGGCATGGAGAACTACCTCTAACAGACTAAAAGGCATAACCAAGAATCAACATCGTGGTAGCCAAACTCCTACCCTTCTTATTAGCCAAAGGAAAGGAATGCAGCAGCAAAGCACTTCAAACCTTATGTTATGATTTGTCTACTGCAAACTCAAAGAATCAAAGAAAACAGTACAAAGTTCATTTTTCTGATACAATAATCATCGACCATCTTGCCAATTCCCTTTATGACCACTGCAAAATTGTATTGACATAGTGCCATTTGATTTTGGTGGGGAAATACATAACAACCCAAATTTCCACAAGAGTAATGTTTCCTAGGCTTCAAGGTTGAGGTGTCAAACAATCTATAACATAAGTAAAACGAGACCCCAAAGGGACTTCCATACTTGGTTACGATTGTGGTTTCTTCTATTGACACGTGGTTAATTTAAAATAGTTGATTTAAAAAAAATTTTAAGATGGTTTTTGTGGGGCCGGTTGCATTAAGATTGTTAATAGGGGATTTTTTTCTTTAGTTTTAGAAGAGGTTTTTCCCACATTGAGTGATGGTGTTTTGGTTCACAGG
Organism: Theobroma grandiflorum; assembly: GCA_036013995.1. Lineage (NCBI taxonomy): Eukaryota > Viridiplantae > Streptophyta > Magnoliopsida > Malvales > Malvaceae > Theobroma > Theobroma grandiflorum. The sequence continues at coordinate 2,482,849 of CP142134.1, forward strand.
TAATTGAAGTACTTCTATGTATTAAGAAATATATATTTTTTATAAAATATAATATAAACATAAAATTTTTTTTATAAATATTTGTAGATTTCATCTAAATTTAACGTGAAACAAATTTTTAATTTTTAATGAGATATAATAGGAATCACAAGATGGATTAATTTTAAATAATTATAAGGATATGAGATAAAAAAGTATTAATTACAATTGAAGATCATTTAGAAAATTTCATCATTAAAACTAAAAAAATATTAATAAGTATAATTAATATTCATTTTATTTTGACTTTTAAAAAATATTTATTTTATTTTAATAATTTTATTATATCAATTATGTAGCTTATCAATAATTACTTTTAAAATATTATATTTTCTCAATATGAATTTGATTTCACTATTAGAATCATGCAATTAACAAAATATGATTATATCAACATTAGCATATATTAAGATCTAAAAAATCAAATGTTTTAAAAAAAAATATTTAAATAAAAAATTTTACTTAATAAGAGAAGAGAAAATATTTAAAAAAATTTTAAAATAATTATCTTTAAATTATCATTATAACTATTATTTATAATATTTTAAATTTCAAATTATTTTTCTTTAATTATTTTTTTAATTTATAATATTATGTAATTTTAAATTATTTTTAATAAAAAATTCCACACCCGCGCGAAGCGGGGCACCACTCCAATGTGCTTAAGTTCAAGTTTCTGTCAGAAATCGGTAAATTTCCGTAGAGGCATGACTAAGAGTTGCCAAGAAGTCAGCCCACAAACAATGCAGGGAATTCTACGAATCTGTAACTCAATTTACAAAGACAACCCTGAAATTCTACAGCAAAAAATTTGATGACTCTCTACCCAATTGAGAGTTGGTCTGAAACTACATAAGTTCTACGGTAAATGTATAAAATCACAAATTTCTGGTGATCTCTTCTCTTCTTTTTTTTTTTTTGGGGGGAGGGGGGGATGTGGTGATCCATGCCTAAATATCTGAGATCAGTGGAGGCTGAGAAAGATCTTATTGAAGGTTTTAAACGAAGGCGAAATTCAATTCATACCAAGCTCTTTTCCGATTGGCCATTTGCCAAGAAACGTGGGAGACAAACAATGAAAACAGCCCTTAATGACCTGGTCAAAATCTGACACTTGAAGAAAGAGCTACACCGTTGGAGCCCAAGAACTCACTTTGACACGAAACACCATTTTGGACCGACCTTTTTTTTTTCTTATTTTTCTCGTTCTCATTGGTTGGGTCCGTCAATGGAAGCTTGGAAGCCTCTCTAGTCAATTAAAGCCGTTCATTCTGTATACCAGTTTCCAAAAAAGCTGGGGGACTTTTTGACTTTTGTTTATGATGAGTACAGAGATGTCACCACCAAGCCATTCATATTCATAGACAAGACAACATTTGGTCAACTCTCGCTTGCACTAGGGTTTGTATACAGCTGCCATAGCCAGCTTGGGGCCAGAAATATTCCAAGAATCTAACGTACTACCCCAAACTACCCTTCATTGATCTTGCAGACAGGCTAACATAACAAAGGACGATGTTGTCTTTAAGGAATCAGAGAAGATTGTTTCCTTAAAATTCTTGCATTTGTGTTCCCATTGACAACTCACATGCAGGTTCCTTCCTCGAACTTCATTTTTGTACTACTTGTTTCCTCTTTCTCCTTTTCTTCTAACACTAAAAAAATCAATATAAATATACATGTTTTAGAGAGAGTGCTTGTTTTACTCGACAACTTCCTTGCACCTCACGTCGGCTGCTTTGGCCTTTGAGCATTGAGCTTGATCTCCCCTTTATTTTATTTCTACTCACAAACTTCACCAACTATAAAAACTTACATTGGGTTTTGATTCTTGTTTCGTTCTGTGAAAACAAAGCATAACTTTTGACTCTCAAAACATTTCCAAGAATCTTGGGTACACTCCCCCATTTCAAGCTTGCAAACAAGAAAAAAGCTCAAATATTTACAAAAGTAATGTTCTTCAACCTTCTGTTCACAGGTTTGTTCCTTCTTTTTTCTTCTTCTTGTTGTTTTCAATCTCTTCTTGTAGCAATTTTGCGCTTAAAGTTTGCTCAGTTTTCATAATTATTTCTAACAGTTCACATTATTTGTATGTTGTATGTTTGATAAGAGTTTGGTTCTTATTAGCTTCAAAATAGAAGTATTAGACCCATTTTTTTTATCCGGGGTGTTACTAAAATCTGTGCAATCCTCAGGTTTCCTCCTCCTATCTTAAGTGCATTCACATCACATGGTAATGTCAAACTGTAAAGATTGATCATTAAATGAGTTTGCTTGGAGACAAATCTTTGTTTTTGGAATCTTTCGTACTTAAGCGTTGTACGCATTTGAGACAATGGTTTACCGTTTCAGTGATTTCCATATGTTAAACAATTCATGGTGCTTGCTGATCTCTGTTATTTTCTAATATAAATAGTAAGATAGCTGCTTTGGTCAAATGTTAATTAAGCCGCCTCTTGTCTTTCCCATGTTGATCGTTGAAATCAAAGCATATTCTTGAAAGAGATGCCCACGTTATTTCAATCATGTACTACTCCACGTTTAGGCCTATTCCACAAAACGTTGCTTTTAGTGATACATTTCTTGCTAAGTCAGAACTTTCTTAGCAATGATCGTTCACATGTTCTTCGTGTCTTATAGAGTTCACAGAAAACCCTTGGGAGTTTTTTGTGTAGGTAAAGCAGGGGTGTTAGCTGGTAACTGCTGTGAATTAAATGCCAATAAGCAATTCTATTTTCACATGTAAACACTAATATTATCTTCGTTTAGTGTCACCAGTTCATTTTGTTTGTGGTGTATGACTTGCTTGGCTTTTCTTGGATTTTTATGCCCCAGGATACCATGGTACTGGTATGGTATCCTGGTCTTGATCTACTGCTGTCAATAGTGAACCTATGGTATAATTGGACAATACAAGAATATTTGATGGCTGTTCTAGTTTTTTTTTTTCTTTTTTTTTTAAAGTTAATGTTTATTTCAGAGCAGAGGAAACCATAGGATCACCTTTCGTAGAAGTACAACCTTGATTAAGGACTGTTTTTCACCTATTTGGGGATTACAGTCCTTAATCCTCACAGCACCAGCAACCAAGGACTTAAAAACGAAAAAAATCACTGATCACACCTGGCTTGCAGTGACCCTCCTCAGACAAATAAAACAACAAAGCCCACCCTGAGCCTTTCTAGAAAGCAAAAACAAAAGCATATCCCGCCACCCTTTTACCATATCAGGTGAGCAGGGTCATAGCAACTATACACAAACATTCTGACTCTACCCTACCCAAGCAACCTAACAATTGGCTGCATCAAAAAAGAGCCCCTGAGCCATAAATATCCACAAATCAGTGGTTGCTCCTCAAAAGAAAATCCATTCTCATCTCCTGCTCATCTCAAAGACCAGAGTCCATCACTCTCACCACAAATCACAGAAAGCAGAACCTTATCATGACCAAAGGCAAAGAACATCATCCAAAAGCCCCCTCAGGAGAATGCAAAAAATAGACACAGACCTTCCCAACAGGATCCAAGGCACAGTTAGAGATAACTTTTCAACCAACATAGCAGTATCACAAAAAGCACAGGGACACAAACGAAAAGCAGAACAAAAAAGGACCCAAGCATAAAGGAATTAGTCATAAACATTCAACAAGTCAACCTGCCGCTGCACCCCCTCTTTGGCTAGACTGTCAGTTAACTGGTTATTCTCTCGGAATATATGGTTGACTTCCCACTTCCTAATTCCCTTCTTAAGCTTCTCTATGTGTAACATCCACTTCCTGAATCTCCACAGAGCTTTACCTGGTGCATTAACCCATTTCACTGTATTTTGTGGTCGCTTTCAATCACTAGTGAGTGGAAAATAGCCCACTTAGAAGCTGAGAAAATCAAAAAAGCTTCCCTAATGGCTCTAACTTCTGTAAGGTTAGAATCACCTATCTCAATAGATTTGGAAAAAAAGCACTTTAATCTGCCCCTTGTCGACGCACATTACCCCACCTATCCTGACTTCGCCGGAGCATCCCTGGGTTGCTCCATCAACGTTGAACTTCATTTCCCCTAGATTCGGTTTACTCCACTCGCCTATTGTTCTTTCCTTCCTAACTTTCCTCATCACTACTCCAAGAGTTGGATTCCGATACGTGTCCACAACAGTCCCATATTCATTCAGCCACCTTGCTTTAGCCCACATCGCAACTCTAAGCTTGCTTACTTCATAAACTTGGTTGCCATCCAGTCCCTTCTCTCTAAAAACCATTTCATTCCTTTGGAGCCATGTTGACCACTCTATTACGTAAAACCCCATTTTTCATATTTTAAGTTCTCCCTGTTTGACACTAGAATTGTTCCACAACTTAAAAAATAGGCTCACGTCATTTGGTGCGACACACTTAACCCCCCACTCAGCACACCATCTCATCCAAACCATCCAAATGTCTTGGCAATGAAGGAACCAAGTGTTTCATAGTTTCCAGCTCACTTTGACACACAACACACTTAGTGAGATCGTTAGTGATCATACCTTTTCTTGCCAACTCATGTTTGACTGCCACCCTTTCATAAAAAAGATGCCAGACGTAAACTTCAACTCCGAATGGCACAAGACCAGACCAAATTTCCTTCCACGAATCCTCCATGTTGATGTTTGGTTGCAACACTTCTCTACAGAATGATTTGACTGAATACTGGCCCAAAGCTGAGCACCTCCAAACCAATGCATCCTTCATATCCTTACACAAATAATACTCCTCCACTATGTTTCTGAATTGTTCCCACTGGTTCTCTTCCCACCCGAAAGGTTAACGTCTCAGGTCAACATGCCACTCCTAGTTCTCACCTCTCCAATTTCCAAAATCACAAATGCACCCATCCTTGTTAGTTGCAAGGGCAAAAATCCTTGGGAATCTCTCCTTGAGAACCCTCACCTCGGTCCATCTCTCTGTCCAAAATCGAATATTCCTACCATCCCCTACAGCCATGAGAAAGTTAAAAGAAACTTGCATGAAAAGATCGTTAGAGGGCAAAAGAGATTTAATAAAATTTTTCCAAATAGAGGTGCACTTTTTGTTTAGGTTTGTGTTGGGCAGAAGGCTGGTGGGATTCCCCTTGGTCTTTTCGACAATTACCTCCCTCCATAAGTTATCTCTCTCCCTCCCATACCTCCACTGTCACTTATTAAGAAGCACTCTATTTTTAACTTTGATATCAATAATATCCAAGCCCCCATCCTCTTTATATCTACACATCTTGTCTCACCCAATGTAGTGAATTTTACATTTATCCTCCACCCCATTCCATAAAACCCTCCTCTCAATTTTTTCCAACACATTTTTCACCCTTTTGGGAATCGAAAACAACAACATAAAGAAAATTGGAAAGCTTGCAAGCACCGATCTAAGGAATGTGACTCTTCCGCCAATATAGAGAACCTTAGCTTTCCACCCAACCAAACGTGACTCAAATTTCTCAATAACCGGTTTCATATCCTTGTCAAGTTTGGTTTGGCACCGAGAGGTAGCCCCAAGTACACCGAAGAAAGTTCTCCAACCCTATAAGCCATCCTATTTGCGACATTTCTAACAAACTGTTCTTCAATGCCAATCCCATCAAGCTACTTTTTTGGAAATTAATTTTGATGCCGAAAATCAATTGAAAGCATCTCAAGATTCTCTTTACATTCAAGATATATTCGACCTTAGATTTGCAAAAGACCATAGTGTCATCAGCACCCAAAAGAGTTCACCTAATGGTTTGGTTGGTCATATAAGGAATGACAGCTTTACGCGTTTATTAATTCCTCCTTCCGCAATTTGTATCTGATTTCCATAAATGAGGAAAGCAAAGCTGGCATTTGCTTTCTTGTCTTGTGGCTTTGGAAACAATCGTTCTCACATTTGAACAAACGTCTGTTAATTTTGTTTGGACCAGAGTATACCTCCAAATACTTAGGAGTTCTTGCATTGCTTCTCTATATAATTCTGTCCTGAATTTTGGCCTTCTGCTATATTGCAATTGCATAAACTTACTTCTCTATATAATTCTGTCCTGAATTTAGGCCTTCTGCTATATTGCAATTGCATAGCTTACTTCTCTAATTTTTTTTCCAGGGCAGATACAAAAGTCCTAACTTGCTAGAATTTGGTTAAAGCAAGTACTTCATGGCACTGGCACGGGTTGCTAGGAGTGGCTTGAGAAGATCAGGAGGTGCCATTGGCAGTTCCATAAGTGAGAGGGATATCTTCTGTGAGAGAGTATCTAACCACAAAAGTTTCCTTCCTTCCCTTGAAAAAATCAATTTGCACGGTAATTTGACATACCTTTCCGCAATCAAGAGGGTAAATGACATGAGCCTTGGGAGCAGGGAAATAAGTACAACCCCACATTATCGAATTCCCTTAGCAGAGCGGTTAGGGGAGTCGGAGTCAGAAAATGATGAACCAAGGTATCCAGGATTAGAGGCCACCAAGCCAGGCGAAAAGCCTAGAGTGGTTGTCCTTGGTACTGGTTGGGCAGCCTGTCGATTTCTCAAGGGGCTTGACACCAGAATTTATGATGTTGTTTGCATATCACCTCGAAACCACATGGTCTTCACCCCTTTGCTTGCTTCAACTTGTGTTGGAACCCTCGAATTCCGCTCAGTTGCTGAGCCTGTTAGCCGGATACAGTCTGCTTTGGCAACAAACCCCAGTTCATACTTTTATCTGGCTTCTTGCATTGGCGTTGACACTGACAAACATGAGGTGAGTTAATTTATACCAGTTATAGTCTATGTTACTATTGCTGCCTTTTCCTCCTAATCAGTTTTAAAGGACACATTTATGCGATATTGTGCCATAACACGCAAGTGCTCATGATTAATATTGGTTCCAAACTAAATGCAAAAGCACATAGGCGAGAGGCAATTGGCTTATTATATTAAGGAAGTCTCAATAACAGATTTTCATTCCATGTCTTTTGCTTGTCACGGTAATTAAAGGCTAACTATGCACGTTCAAATCATCAGGTCTATTGTGAGACAAAGAGCAATGGTGGACTACCTCATGAGCCATATCAATTTAAAGTTGCATATGACAAGCTTGTAATTGCTGCTGGAGCTGAGCCTTTAACTTTTGGTATCAAGGGGGTGAAAGAAAATGCATATTTCCTTCGCGAAGTGAATCATGCCCAGGAAATTAGGAAGAAGCTCCTTTTGAACCTCATGCTCTCTGAAAATCCAGGTGAATGTTGTTTTTCTGGCCTTAGATTTTGCAATCCTGGTGGGGTGGGCTTGTTGTCTGGCCAAGGGACAAAGTGTTGATGTCATTTAACATGAAACCAACTTGTTTTTGTAAACAAATACACTCTTACAATTCAATTTGTAATTACAGGCATATCAGAAGAAGAAAAGAAACGCCTCTTGCACTGTGTTATCATTGGAGGTGGCCCTACAGGAGTGGAGTTCAGTGGTGAGTTGAGTGATTTTATAATGAGAGATGTCCAGGAGAGGTATAGCCACGTAAAAGATCACATCAAAGTCACGCTTATAGAGGTATTGAGGTGCAATAGGGCCAACTAATTCCTTCCCATTTTTCATAAGGAATTTCTTCATACATGGATGTTGATTTTGCCATTATTTATACCTTGATCAGGCAAATGAGATTTTGTCATCCTTTGATGTTGGCCTACGCCAGTATGCAACAAATCACTTGACCAAGGTAATTTGATTACCTTTCTTACATTCTAGAGGTCTTAATTTTCCATAATTCTTGGAACTATCTGTGACGTTCTGAATTTTGCATATCAGTCTGGCGTGCACCTTATGAGAGGTGTGGTGAAAGAGGTTCATCCCAAAAAAATTGTTCTCAGTGACGGAAGTGAAGTCCCTTATGGCCTCTTAGTCTGGTCTACTGGTGTTGGTCCCTCTCAGTTCGTGAAATCATTAAATCTTCCAAAGTCCGCTGGTGGAAGGTATGAACGCCAGTGCTCTTTTGCACAACCTATTTTCTTTTGCTTAACTTTACTCTGCTTTTCCCTTCCAATATATATTTCTTGTATCAGATTAACTAACTTTATACGGTATTGCAGGATTGGTGTTGATGAATGGTTGCGTGTTCCTTCTGTAGAAGATGTATTTGCACTTGGAGATTGTGCTGGTTTCCTTGAACAGACAGGGAGGTCTGTGCTTCCAGCTCTAGCTCAGGTTTGTCCTTTACTCTTCTAGAAATTCTTGCTTCCCTGATCCACATCATCCCTTTTGCTCTGTTTTATTCAATGTTTAACCTTACCTTGTTCTTGGTGGATGATATGTTTTCAAATACACGAGCTAATACATTTTTGCACTTTTCAAACAGGTTGCAGAAAGGCAAGGGAAATACCTGGTGGAGGTGTTTGACAGGATTGGGAAACAGGATGGAGGCAAGGCTCTCAGTGCCAAGGACATCTCCCTAGGAGAGTCTTTTGTCTATAAGCATCTCGGAAGCATGGCATCTATTGGTCGTTACAAGGCCTTGGTGGATCTTCGCCAATCCAAGGTAAGTCATTAGGCATTTTAAACATCGAAATATTTGGAACAATTCTGAACTTTTGAGTCCTACTAATCTTTCTAAATATGTTGCCAGGACGCTAAAGGCATATCCCTTGCCGGATTCGTGAGCTGGTTGATTTGGCGCTCGGCTTACTTGACGCGTGTTGTGAGTTGGAGGAACAGGTTTTATGTGGGAGTGAACTGGGCGACGACGCTGGTCTTTGGCAGAGACAACTCCAGGATTGGTTGACACTTGACAGAGCCCCCCATCCCCCATGGCTTCATTGGCTCCCATCGGTCTTTGATCCTATGTTAATCTTTCATTGATTCCACATTTTGTTTATTACTGGTGTTCGCTTAATGTTGTTCACTGATTCTGAAACTACGTAATGCTCGAGCAAGCCCATGAATCGAAGGGCACAATTCATTGAAACCAATATGATTATGAATAACATCATTGCTTTGGTGAGAGATCTATGTGATGAACCATCATCGGCCAAACAACCCAAATTAAAAAGAAAAGAAGAAGAAGGCAAAAAAAAAAATTCCATAAGTTCTGGGGTCAAGAAATTTTCAGTAGCAGGGGAACTACAAACAGACAACAAAGCTTAAAATCTGGGGAGACCTCTTAACCTAACTGAAAGCAGGAACAGACAAGGATGTTCACTTGAGTCAGAAGCCAAGATCCCTCTTTCGTTAATCTTAAAGCTGATCCGTTCTCTTATTAGCTAAAAAACTTGGAAATTGCTTTCTTCGCGAACTATGTACTGGGAAATGGGAATCAATCAAAAGAACATTGCTGCCCACTACTTCAAAGCAGAACCCATTCAGATAAACTGATATTGAATAGAAAAACAAAATGAAAATTCATTTATCCGAAAGCTATTACTACAAAGTATGTACAAAACTGACATGAACATCAACCAAAAACAAGACAGCTCACATCTTTCCTAGGACAGGCAACACCCCCTCCCACTCTTTCTTACAAAATCATCAAAATTTCGTGTCTTTTCTTTCTTCCCTTGTTTGGGACATAGATGTAGAGCTAGGACAAGTTTGCAGCAGCAGCTGCCCTGCGACTACTTGGAGAAAATATAGAAGCAAAAGAATGGGCAATCCCCACCAATATAGCCACTTTCACTTGACCCCTCCTTGGGATCGGACGTCCAGCAATCCTTGGTGAAAAATTCCCACCGTTGATCATTTCCCTTCTTGCACCTGCCATTTTTCTTTCTTTTTTTTCTTTAGCTTCTGCAAAGATCTGGAGATTGAAGAGAAGGAAGGAAACAGAGATCTTTTGTTGGAAACCAGGGCTTGAGTTCTGATGTGTCGGGTGAGTTGTGTAACTCGCAGGCTGGCCCTTGTCACGGTTTTATAAAGTGGAAAAAGAATGATTGCCCTTTGTTTCTAGCAGATATTACGCTCATGCCACACACCCTTTGACTATGACTTGACGTTGTTGACCTTTGGTCTTTACATCACGTTGCGTTCACATTCACTGAGCTCCATTTTTCTGCAACAGAACAAACCGCATCCAGCCACAAGTGGATAGTTCAAAGTTGAAATGATAGGAAGAACGAAGCTGATAAGTTGAAATTAGTTCCCTAAACAATTACTTTGAGTGATAAAATAATTCATATTATATATGTACCATGTTAAATCAACAGACATAAATATTTAAAAAATATTTAAATTATATCCATTCATACAATTAAGCCTTTATCTTTTATTATAGTTATTTATATTTACACAAAAATTTTAGTTTCAATAAAAAATTAATAATCATCAGATTTGATAATTACTGATGTGTTCTATTTACTTATAATAATTGATGTGATTACGTCACAGCTTACGAAGAATGAACTCACTTGACTACTTTCAAATACTAAAGTTAATAATGATTAATTTATTGTTACAATTATAAATTTACATAAATAAAAATTTAATTACATAAATACACTTAGTTCAAAATTTTTTTTTTAATTATTGAAATTTAAAACAAAAGATACTCTAGGTTTGAGGGACAGTATGAACATGGCATTCTTTAATTTGCCCTTGGCTTTTTTTTAATTGCCCTTGTTTTAGAGGGATGGTATGAGCACGGCATTCTTTAATTTGAAATTCAATTTTATATGATAAATGATGACTCGGTTACGTAGACAAAGCGACAACAAAGATGCCACCTCTCCTAAAACAAAATGATAAAAGAAAGAGGTAAAGTCAAATTATTGCTATCCTGTCTGCATTAAAAGCACGTGCTCTATTCCCGTTAACGAAAAGGCCAAAAGAAAAAAAAGGAAGACCCATTATTGCATGCACCAAACGGCGGCTTTCGCCTCCCCGTCACTCACCTCCCTACACCCTTATCCATCGATTCCGGTCAGACTCTGCATGAACCGGATAAGATCGAACGGTTAGCAACACTTGCAACCCACTTCCGTTTAAAACTTCCTGCTAATCCGACCCTTAAACATGGGCCCACATCAAGCTGCCTTGCCTTTGATGGCAAGTAAAAGGGCAATGGGGGAAGATTTGATTGCTTTTGGGGTTAGTGGGTAGTCACAATCTTTGATTCAGCGTCACGAAGATTAAAAGGCTATCTCTACTTTTTCTTGTCAAGTTGGAGGAGTTGAACAGCTAATTAATCATTACTTAATTACGAATTATTACTGTAAACAATGTAAGTAAAAAAATGATATAAATATGTAAGTTGACAAATAAAGAATTGACAGCATTTTTCAGCCATTCACTGAATTTAATAGCAGGAAAAAAAGAGGGATGTCTTGTTGGCTTCATACAATGCACTTCCTGAAATCCCTGGAAGGGATTAGATTCTGATCTATCAATTTAGATCACCAAATCTGGTGTATTAATTTGGTAATGTCCCACCCCCAAGTACCTTTTGGATTAATTACTTGCACGAATGAGTTGCAATTCCACATTAAAAATGAGAGTAGAACATGCATGCATCTCCACTGCTTTGTCTGTTATCATACCAAACTCTATTCCTGCTACTACTATTATTATTATTATTATTATTTTATATAAAATTTTTATATTTTTATTAGGTTTAATCTTTTTATATTAAAATAAATAAATTTTTATAATTAATTATTATTTTTATGGTGATCTAGCGTTCACGATGTATTCAAACTTGTCATAATTAAAAGTGAGACTATCCCATCATCTCAGATGAGATATAAAATGATAAATATTTTTTTGATAAGTGATAATTGATCATTTATTAATTATATAAATTTATTTGATTTAAAATAAAAATTAAAAAAATTAGTTTAATATAATAAATAAATAAAAATTTATTAAATATTTTTAAATAATTTAAATTTTTTTAAAATATTATATATATTTTTAATATTACTATTACTTGTGGTCGAAAGATGGGGAAAAACTCCTTCATGGTTGGTTTAACTGCTTTCACTCTTAAATCCTTTTTGTCTCCCTTATAGGATATTCCTTTTTCCCCATGTGAATTGTGATGTTCATATTATATGTACATACATCTTTTACTTTATATATGAAAAATTTAAAAAGCATGAAAAGAAATATCATAGTGTTTGTTCTGTTGAAATTAAGAGGTCTTGGCCCACAGTCAAAAATGACAAATTCAGAATTTTATAAAAGAAATTATATATAAATAAAAAAATTAAAAAATGGGGATGATTTTGACTGTGCTTCTGTTTCATAGTGTTTATTAGGGAAAAAGAAAAAGAAAAACACTGCACCCTTCGGAAATAAGCAAGTAACAAAAAATTCAATTATAATCAAAAATTACTTCGTACAAAGACTATAATACATCCGCCTACGTTACAAGAAGCAAAAAAAAAAAAACAAATGGAAAAAAGAGAAGGATGTTCATATATGTCCAAAAGGACGTAAGTGCCCATGTCTATCATATCCAAAATTCGGCTTCCCAAGGCAAAATCTGGTCTTTTAGCACCGAGAGAACCGAGCAGTTGCACACCGGCTGCTACTCCGACAGAATATAGAAGCAACAGAATGGGCCAGACCCAACACTATGGCCAGCTTCACTTGACCCCGTTTGGGAATCGGACGGGCAGCGATTCTCTGAGAGTAAATCCCGCCGTTGATCATTGCCCTCCTTGTACCAGCCATATTTAATGGGTGTTTTTTTGCTGATATAACCTCTTCGGAGAGTTCAAGGTTGGAGTGGTGAAGTAGACAGAAGTACCGATCGTTGTGTTGGTATGTCTGAATTTCAGGCTGGGTTTGGTTGGCAGGAAGGATCCCTTTTCCCCTTTATATCGAGGTGGCCACCCCCAAGTAAGGGCTGCGCTTGGGAGTGTAACATTTTCTGTCGGATTTGACCTCCTGCTTTCACTTAGCTAAGTGGACAGGATGGCCTACAAACCATGGGCAGCCAAGTAATTGAACATAGGAATCAGAGAAAGGATATGCTCGAAAGTTCTTGACGATCAAGTAAGAGATTATTTTATTAGTACAAGATTCCAGTTGCCAAGTTGCATATTGGTCACATGGGCTATTTCTTTTTGTCTCGGTTCAAGGAATCACATTGCTTTCAAACCAGACGCTACTTTCACTGTTACTATCATTGCCTTCTGAACCAGAAAATTGGCCTCACCATTTTCTTTCCCCACCCAAATTTTTATTAGGGCAGTCTTATATTAAAATGAGCCATGGATCTACATAGACAAGTCATTATCATATTATAAGAACGCATGACCATGTCATCTCCTTTCGAAACTGACGTAATGTCACAAGACCCTTACTTTTTAAAGACTCATTTAATAAAACTCATGAGGTTCATGTTTTATTTTTTAAAAAAATATCTCGACGTTTTTTGGTCATAAATAGTTTGGGTCAAATTTCATTAAGATTTACTCTGATATTACATTTTTCACAAAACCATTATTTCTTTTAAAAATTTAATTTGATAAAAAAATACCAATATTTATAAATTTTTTAAAATTATATAAATCACTTGGGTGCAGAGACGGAGGGAAGGAGCTAGTCGGGCCCTCACCTCTCAAATTTCAAAAGTTTATCAATTTTTATATTTTAAATATTTATAATTTTATCTTTATTTTTAAAAAAATTTAAAATGTCACTTTCTCAAATATTAAATTTTTTTTTTCATTCCTTCAAATTTAAAATCCCAATTCCACCATTACTTGGATGTGACAGTTACTTATAAAGAAAAGCTACTTCTATGCTATAATTTGCACATGAATATTATCTTCATGAGAATTTGGCGATTCAATGTATAAATAAAAAAAATCTCACTTTCCATTGAAAAAAAGACCGGAATCGCTTGAACGTTGAAACTGACCTCATGGACCGGCGGCTGACGACATACCGGACCTTATCTTACACCATGGCTGACATAAAGGTCTCTGGCTGCGTGAGCTCGACTGAAAGAACAGAAGACAAAGGTTCATTGAATCGAGACTTTTTTCGTGGTCTCCAACGGTAGAGGGATCGGGTGAAACTATAACCAATAACCGCTAGTTTTGGCTTTGTTTTATTATTGGTTTCGTGAGATAACCGATAACTGCTAGTTTTGATTCTGTTTTATTATTGGTATCGTGAGAATTCCTACTTGTGCCACAAGGTTTAAGTCACAGTCATGACCCATTTTCAGCATTAAAATAATTTATTCCTCTTCCACTACTTAAACGATTGATGATGGTGATGTAGCATTGAAAAGTATTACTTGGGGCACAAATTTCAAGTGTCTTGAGAAGTCTATGTTAGGCACGATATGAATTCAAGATTCCAAAAGGATAAGGGTCATACTTTACCCACAATCCTAAGTTCTGTAATTTGTTCTTAGACTTTTACACTAATGCAGCATCATTTGGCAGGCCAGTTTCTAGAAAAAAAGGAGAGATATTTAATAGGCAAGATTTAGGCTTAAATGTAAAAAAAAAAAAAAAAAGTTTTTAATTCTTTTGATATATGCAACCATGTCTTTACTTAACAATCTCTTAATGAAAAATTAACAACTAAAAAAATATCAATTAATATTTTCTGTTCATATAACATATGATGTGATCATGTAACAATTTAAATAAAATAAAATACGTAATGATGCCATATGTCATGGAAATGAAAATATTAATTAATATTGAATTTGATAGTTATTAATATTTCATTAGAGTTAAGAATTTACGTGAACACAAATCAAAAAACAGGATTTACGTATCAACAAAAAAGAAAAAAAAATAAAGATTTTTAACCTTTAAACGCTCTCTTAATAATACTGAACTCTTACAAGCCAGAATTTTGGAAATTATTGGAGTCATATGTGGGTTTTGCTATAACCATTTCGCCAATACTTTTGATCTTTCAGGGTACAAACATCCATATTGTCGCTGAAACACCGGAGCCCCGCGGTCTTGGGTTGGATGAAGAGCTTAGGTAATCCATAAAGGGACCCATTTCTCTGATCTTGGGAGCCCAAAGATACAATCCATCTGACAAATCAACTGGGACTAGTTTAAGTGGGCTCAGATTGGAACCTTAAGTTCAAAGCTTCATTCTTTGGGCTTCAATTTAGGAAAAAAAGCAGTGGTAATTCACAAAAATGGGGAGTTTTCTTATTGTCATGATGAAGATGATGATATGACGATGATGTTATGTGATGTCTAATTAACTAATCACGGCTATTATATTATCAAAGAGAGCATAACAGGTGGTATTAGAACGGAGTTAATCTAGATTCGATTCATGTCAAGCATGTTTGAAAGAGAAGCAGACAAAGTGATCATGGTGTGAAAACGTGAACATTATCATGAATCAGAAACCAAGGAAGGAGTTACATGTTTATTCAGCTTTTTGTTCCAAATATGAACATTATCATGAAGCATCAAACGTCATGATAACGAATTGCTGAAGTAGGCTTGAAAACCAACTGAATGATTCATGGATTTCCAAGGAAAAGATAAGATTACAAATTAAAGGTGTGTTTCATTCAAGTGGTACTGCTTGATTGAAACTTGTGTAGTCTTTGTTTTTTTGGTTCCTTTAATGTAATACAATTATGGTCCCTAAGATAAGAAGCCAAGTCTCCCTGCTGAAATTGGCCTGATAAATCCAAGCACAATGCATGGACGGTTGTGTTGTCCATAAAGTTATTTCTGATAGGGAAAATTTCCCACCTGCTTTTCCCACTCCAGCACTGCGGCTTCTAATGGCTTAATCGCTATCACTGGATATCAAGCAGTGGAAGGCGACTGAGGTTAGTGGGCAACATGCAGTGACAGTCGAGTTTATCCTTGCTTGGACAGAATGTTATTACTCTCATTTTTGCATGTAACATCATGGATCAGACTGCTCTCTTCAGTCTCCCCTTTCACACATTGGACGTAATTCTCTTTCACATGCTGCAGATGACTCCGGATGAATCAAACCACGAGCCATTATTTCCATGTCTTATTTGACATACAGGGACAGCAAAGCACTCATATCTCTTACAGAAATGAGATTCCTGCTCTTGGATGTTTCATTGAACAGTAGAGACTCCCCAAGATAATTTTTTATTTGTGAAATGCGGCAGACACTAAAGTTATAGCTTCAATCATTAGGCACTACACAGCAACCAGTACAAGTTCTTATTTTGAACTTGATTACTTTAGGGCTTTCCATTTTCTGCATGATTCCTAAATATTTTAATTATTTGTCTCCATCAAAAGAGCCAGAGATCAATCAATTTTTGAAGGCCGTGAACTCGATTATTGAAGGCCTTTTCTTTCTTTCAATGTTGTGCGACATATCAGAAACAGAAGGGAAAAAATAAAAAAAAGAACTGTTTTTAGCTTTTGTTTGCTAATGAAGATACGAATTTCATAGCTTGACCCATTTGGATATCAAATGCTGTAATGGGCAAGCCTCTCAAATGAAAAGGAAGGCTGCATTTTAGATATAAATCTATAACGTATTGATGAAATCATGATGACCCAATACCCCAAAACTTGCATTAAGAAACTAAGAAAAAAGGATTAGTGCCAAAAAACTGTGGTGGATCCAAGAACAATTACGATGGAATCTCAGAGGTTTAATTAATGTAGAAGGTACTAACTCACTCGCCTTAGCCTTGGTGATTAGATGCTTGGTGACATTAATTCAGGTGAAGAGATTGGGGTGATGACCAATAGGAAGAGAGGCGTGCATAGCTAAATCATGGGATAATTTTCCTTCCTTTAACTTGTGCGTATCCACCAAAGAAACGAATGAGATCATAAGGGGTTCTTAAAGCCTTCTTTACAATGATTTAAGGTCCATCAATTCTTCACGGGAAAGCGAAAGGGAAAGACTTTAATGTACATTTAAAGTAGTTAAATGCAAGTTAAGAGATGGATTGGCAAGCTAGAAATGAAAGCTGCTGCTCTCCCTTGCTGACACAGCCAATCCATCCGAGCAGCTTTTGCATCAGTATCTTGTTTGTGGCTGAACTAGGATACCTTTTAGTTTGTTTCAGAACAGAGACGAAGAGGCTAAAAACAGACACCCATCTCTCCCGTGCAAATAAAAAATGGTCAATTTTCTCATGCTACACAACTATAACTATAACTTTAATGATAAATTAACAATGGACTCTAATTCCATAACTATATGAATATATGAAGACAATATGGGATTTTCTTAACACCAGCATAATTTGGTATAGTCTGTGACCTATGGAGGATAAGTCTTGTTCATCTGCAACCATCCAATATTCTTGTTGTGTTTGTATAGAAGCCTAACAAGAAATAATTGGAAATAAAAATAAGTGATAAATTTGTTGATAAATTATGTAATTAATTGACACGGGTATTTAGGCCAATCATCTTTAAATTTGCTAGTTTAATTAACCTGACCTGACTGATGGATATATATATATATATGTGTGTGTGTGTGTGTGTGTGTGTGTGTGTAACTCACAGCCAAAGCAGAGTAATCCAGACCACAGGAAAACCACAAAGAGGGAGACTGGGTATCTAATCACTCCCCTATGCCTTTAAATTGCTCTAGCCTGGTTTTCAGAGTCCCACATATCCTGGGACAAACCAGAATAACCAACACCAAGAAGTCAACATCAAAAACCTATCTAGGAAACTGCTTCCCAACGCATAGGAAAGAAACCCCCCAAAACAAGTCCTTCCACATTGTTTCTCAGTTGAAGTTTAACCAAAACTACCCTTCTTCTTCTTCTTCTTCTTCAGTAATGGGAGACCATAGAAACCTTGTTCTTTCATCTCCAGGACCAGAAAAATATTCCAAGGAACTGGATGTTGCTGTCAGGGCTGTCCAGATGGCATGTTCACTCTGTCAGAAAGTTCAGGAAAGTTTGATTTCTAAAACCAACAGTCCAGTTCATTCCAAGGATGACAATTCTCCTGTCACAGTGGCTGGTATTCCAATCACCTTTATGCTCTTTAGTTCTTTTTCTGAATTGGGCTCTTGACAAAAATGCTGTTTTTTTAATTTGTTTTTGTTGGTTCTTGATTTTATGTTTCATGGTTATATTTAGTTCCTGTATTCCAAGGCTTCTTTCCTGTTTATTCTGCATATTTTATGGTTCAATGTCTTACAAATTGTTTAATGAAGATATTTGATGCCATTACTTTATTAATCTTTTGTTAACAATCTATTGGCACTTTAAATTAAGACTTTTGACAAGGATTAGATATCTACAACTAATGATGATCACAGATTCCATTTAGTTTTTAATAAATTATGAGTGGGAGGAACTGTACCAGATCACCAAATAAGTGGGGAGCAATGTCGCGTATTTTAACAGCCAATGTTGCTGGACTATTCAGGATAACTCCATCCATTCATTCATGGTCCATTGTGACTGTTATTCCTGGTTCCTGCGAAAGGAAAGATAAGTAGGCCCGTCAACAAAATTAACTGCATATCTTACAACAAATTGATGATTACTGGACTAATAATTCTTTTTCAGGAACTTGCCAAAATATCAATAGTCACATTGTTCTGTAATGCTGCTATTATACCAAATTCCTGCGGACTTTTTCAATATTTAGGCATTATATAACGAGTTTGCATATTTTGGCAGGATCACCTTGTTATTGACTTATGAAGCATCAGATTAAAGCAAATGTGGTGTAAAAGTAGTCAAGCCACTTTATTTTAATTTACTTGTTTTTAATTGAGATCAACCTTCTGGTTAATAACTTGTAATTCCTGGAGAAGTGAACAAAGTTTCATGTTTGATTTGAGTAGTTTCTACTAATCACAACAGTCTAGATTGCCTAATCATCTTGGTTATGCTATGTAAACAGATTGGAGTGTTCAAGCAACTGTAAGCTGGATACTTTCTGAATCCTTTGGGCGTAAAAATGTGTCTATTCTTGCTGAAGAAGATGTTCAAAGCCTCTCTAAGGCTGATGCAACTGGCCTGTTAGATGCCGTGGTGAAAACAGTGAATGACTGTCTAACTGACGCACCTCATTTTGGGCTTAAGGGTCCGGAAACGCCACTTGGGCGTTCAGATGTTCTTGAAGCCATTAGTAGATGCAATTCAAATGGAGGTCCTACTGGAAGATTTTGGGCACTCGACCCTGTTGATGGAACATTGGGGTTTGTACGTGGTGATCAGTATGCTGTTGCTTTAGCATTAATAGAGGATGGAGAAGTTGTGCTTGGTGTTCTTGGTTGCCCAAATTATCCGATGAAGAAGGAGTGGCTAAGTTATCACCATCGCTATCACAGAATTATATCTAAATTGACCCCACCAACATCTGAATCATGGGATAAAGGTTGTGTGATTCATGCAAGGAAAGGTAGTGGTGAGGCTTGGATGCAGCCTTTATGCCAGAAGAACAAGCAGCTAGCACGGCCAAACTCTGCAATACCTGTTCGAGTATCCTCCATTGATAATCCAGCATTGGCTACTTTCTGTGAACCAGTTGAGAAGTCAAATTCAAGCCACTCCTTCACAGCAGGATTAGCTCATAGTGTTGGGCTTAGGTGCATATGTTTTTCTTTTTTATTTGATTTCCGAACTATATATTCCAATCACCAGAATTTGTTAACTTTCAAAGAGGAGGGATTCACATTTTTTGTTTTCTCCTTTACAAATATTTAACATTGATCTACATATAACACAACATTAAACTTAAGCTATATATTGATTGTTTTGTGACTTGTCACCAAACGGGACTTGTTTCCTGGGTTATAAGGCATGGCTAGCTCAAATATTATAGAAAAAGGTTAAAATGGATGACAGAAAGCAAGGAAAGAGTTGTAGGATTCTTTAGTCATAACTTTGAACTAGTTCATAAACATGACATGCTCCAGCTGTGTAACAATAAATATTATTTTTTTCAAATGCAGGAAGCAACCTCTGCGTGTATACAGCATGGTGAAATACGCAGCCATAGCTCGAGGGGATGCTGAAATATTTATGAAGTTTGCAAGGACTGGATACAGGGAAAAGATATGGGATCATGCAGCTGGTGTGATTATCATACAGGAGGCTGGTGGTGTGGTAACTGATGCAGGAGGATCTCCTCTGGACTTTTCGAAGGGTATATACTTAGAAGGTCTTGATCGAGGTATAATTGCTTGTTCCGGAGCTAAACTACATGAAAAAATCATCAGAGCTGTTGATGCCAGCTGGAACTCCTCCTGTCTATAATCATTTTACCTTATACATTAATTACTAGAAAGCAATATGTTTGATAGAGTGAAGATGCTATGAGATAGTCTTAATGCTTATTTCTGTTTGTGAAGCTCAAGATGTCAGGCTGCTTGAGCATCAACCGAGAGTTGGATTTCATTTTAAGTTGTTATAATAATTCTGCAAAGACTGGGTTTCCTCCCCTGTATCAATGCCACTGTAAATATTTTGCAACAAGTACATTAAGAATTAATGTTCAAAAAGTATGTTCAACTCCCATAGAAGTTGCAGGGAACGCATGGTTACAGGCAGCCTTGCTGGTAGTGACAGTACCAGCATCAGCTCAGAGTATTTTTTTTAAGTCTGATATGAAGGGAAAACCTGAGCCCGTAATTTGAGAGAGTGGAATATTGATAAGATTGTGCTAAATTTCTTCAAGGGCTCATGCTTCAATTGGTATAAGCCAATTAGGTAAGTACATCAACAATATTCAAATGAAAGAAGCCATGAGCCACTACTCTTGCCTCGGCAGAGCCTAGGTGTGCAGCAAGTGCTGCACCAACAGTTCGGGAGGCTTGAATCCACCGGCATAGCTAGGCTTAGGAATGCTGAACTGAGCCCCTCATCCACCTGGATTCAATTCGTTCAAGGATGGGGCCAGTTCAAGCCAGAACCAACCCCCTCAGCTACTAGCTACCTAGCTCGGTTTTACCATCAAGGCACCGACTGCCTATGACTTTTTGAGCCCAAACATTTTTTGTCCTTTCCTTCCGTTTCTTTTTAATTAATACAACAAAATAAACTTTGGATAAAGAGTTCAAAGGACACCAAAGTTCTGATCTTCCTTTAAAAGGATAATCACTATCTATTTGTTAGATATGGCTGCATCTTCACCGTCTTTAATCATTCCAATGCAACGTGTCCATATATTGACTTCAATCATTCCAGCATTACACTGAAAATAAATAAATTAGTCGGTGGAATCGAGTCTACAACTTAGTGGCTCTGAGTTGGTTGGCAAGGCCTGTCATTTTCTCTGGAAATTGCAGCATCCAACATAAAATGGTTTTGACTTCATTTTAACTTAATTCAACCCAGTGCTCTTCTAAAACAGTCACAAACAAATGAAACTTGCAAGGATTCCCATGTGTAACACGCAAGGATTAATGGCTGCAATTCAGATTCAAATAATCTATACACATAATTCATCAAATGCGTATCCATGTGCCATTACTTCTGCTCTTTGTGATGATGCATACAATGATTCAATGGTTCCTCTTGAAGGAACCGAAAATTGTGAAAGAGACATGGTCAGGTAAAACAAAATTTAAGACCCATCGGAAAGTAATCTCCTCACCTACTTTGATTGAACATGTGTTGGTGTTAACAGGTTGTAGACACAAAAATTCTGAAAAATAGACAGATCTGGTGATGATATTTCAATGAATATTAACGAGGCCGTTCAGCCTTTTGCTTGCAGCCGCGCATTCAAAGAGTTTATGTAAAACCATTGAAAACAATAACCCAAGTTACCTATCATTGATGAAAATGAGCAATCCATGGATACTGCAGGGACAGACAATTTTGACTTAAGAAAAAAATTCACAGTAATTAAGATGGGATGGTTCTTCCTTCGTACAAAGGGGTAATGTCCTAATAGCCAAGAGCTATAAATAAGTAGGTGAGGAAATATTGGATGTACTGAAGGGTATTTAGTAAGACATATCTGTATGGATGTGATCGATCCAATCCCAAATTGGGATTCAATGGCCGGCCCACTCCCCTTATCGGGTTCCTGTACCATCTGTGGGATTATAGCTATACTGTGGTATTCAATGATTCCAAGCAACTTGCTCCATTCATGTCCAGCAACTAGTTGCAAGCTCCCCTAGTGAACCCGTTGCCATCTTCAGACTGTTTTAAGAAATCATGTTCATTTCTAGCCAGCAGGCGTAAGAATCTGTAACCATGCCAAACCCCTGGAGCACCAAAAGATAACAAAGGCTAAGTCAGCAAGCTAAATGCTGTAAAACAGTAAGAGGGTGGATCATGCGAACCAGTCCCATTGCATCTAGTCTGAGCAGAAAATTCATAGAATCAGTGTAGAGGCAATATTTTCTTGTCGTGCAGTCTGCAGATATGCATGCAGCATTTTGATTCAGAAATATCCATCATCTTTAATGAGTATTGTTGATTGGAAGTTCAATGCATTTAAGCCATGTTTGAGACATGGCATTAAATTTGCTTATTTTGATTTCTTTCTCCAGTACAATCCCATAAATTTCCTTCATTGCTGCCTGTCTAGCAAGGGGTGGGTATTCGGTACTTGACAGTACCATATAATTAATCTCCTTCCGAATTTGAATAAAATAAATTTTAACTTTTTTGAGTGATTATTAAGTTGAGACAATGAATAATTTTGCCCCCTTATTAATTGATTTCCTACACTAACCTTTTCAATTATTGCATATTATTAATTTGTATAATCAATGCTATATATACGAGTGTTAATAGAAATTCTTACTTTTTGCTAACTGTCTATCTCTTTTTATAATTCTACATCACATGCCCTTTAAATTTTTCATATCTTAAAATTTAAGGTTAGGGTTTGATTGATAGTATAGAATTAGATACATAATGCAAAATTATAAAAAAAAAAAAGATCTAAGTAAACATCAAATGGAGATAGAAGAATTCTGTATATACAAGTACAAGCATTTGTTAAAAATATTATTTTCGTAAACATTTTCCATGGTTCAGTTAACTTTCCACATATGTTCATAGATATTCATGAATGCTCCACTTCTGGAGGATAAAAGGATCATTCAAATTCAAGTATAGCTACAGTTAGCAATCCATGCGCAAACGTGGATAGCAATTTCTTCCATTGTTGCTTGCTGATGGCATAGGCCTTGATTGTCAATGCCCTCTTTTATGCAATGGTAACCCTTGCTCCATCCATCAGCATCATGCTACCTTTTAAGTTCCAAACCAATTTTTCCCCAAAGTTGCCTAATCACATGGCCAGATCCTGTTTCAAAACCTTTTTTTCATTTTCCATTGTCTAACAGGGGAAGAAAATCAAGCCATGGCTGATATCTCTTGCATGCTAACAAAGTTTGGGACTTTTCAATCTGAGTCCATGAGTGAAAACATAACCACAGAATCCAAAGTATAAGATCTGTGTAGTAGTTTTAAGTATTTTAACTTTGTACTGTATATATACTATAATATAATTCTAATTTCCTTCTTAAAGAAAGAAATTATTACCCTTTCTCCTGTTCATTCTTTTTCCTGAAATTTGAGCATAATATAATACATCCCATGATGTATATGAGGCTTAAATTCTCTAATAATTGGACAAAGAAAGAAATTTATCTCTTGATTGCAATAGTAATCAAGGGGCTTAAAGAAATTTTTGAATTAGAGAAGAAAAGGTGGTATCACTAAACGAAGACAGGGTCATAATTGTGCCCAACCGACTCATTCATGGAGGACCCTCTATCCTCAACTGTCACCAACACACTCTCTCTCTCTTTCGCTCTGCATAAATGACTTCCTTTCATCCCCACTTACCCACTTAAATATTCCTGCAGTGCAACACTTTCTTCTGTCCTCATCACAATCTTCAAAAGCAAAAGAGATAAAAAATGAATCCCAAAATCAGCTTCATCTTGGCAGTTCTGCTAATCACAGCTTCATTCTGTGCAGCAGCAAGGCCTGACTCATTCGAACCCTTATCATTTGATCAAAAGCGCAGCAAAGGTGGAGAAAACAACGGTGGGATTGGCGGGTTCTTTGGTCCAGGACCTGGCTTTGGGAACATCCCAGGGTTTGGAAAAGGGTGGGGAAACGGTATCATAGGTGGTGGCTATGGAGCTGGCTATGGAGGTCCTAATGGAGGGTACTCAAAAGGCGGTATCATTAGGCCTACCGTTGTTTGCAAAGAAAAGGGTCCTTGTTACAACAAGAAGCTGACCTGCCCTGCTAAGTGCTTCACCTCTTTTAGCGGATCAGGGAAAGGGTACGGTAGCGGCGGCGGTGGCGGCGGCTGCACCATGGATTGTAAGAAGAAATGCGTCGCTTATTGTTAAAGAGGCTAGTATAATATGTAATACTTACAATAATCAGTAGCTACGTAACTATGTATGATCATAGATGGGATCCATGCAGCTTTAATCAAATCATACAGTAATATATATATATATATATATATATGCAGTATTTGATGTAAGAGCTTCTATGATTTGAGTTTTCCTCGTTCTTCTTCTCTCGATCTCTACTATTTTACTGCTGGGATCAACTATCATATTAATATAAATAAATGAAAACGAGAGAAAGTATGCTTATTAGTTTCTTACTTCTTAATTTAATGAGAAATTTGTACTTAATTTATCGACTGTAGTTGGCAGTTTCGGGGAAGGAAATGCAGCACCATGTTCTTTTTCCATGTTTGCAAACATTTAAAGAGATGTCGAGTTTGCAGGATATAGCTCTGGTGAGTTCAATTCTGCTTTAGCCGGTAGTGACTCCTCCCCTAACATTTCTTCCCCTCGTGGAAAATGCTTCTTGAAGATCAATAGCCTTTGCTTGCTATCCTTGATCGAAATCCTATTCTTCGTCAGAATTCAACAATCTGTTATGGAAATTTGCTAGAAATTTACTAATGCCCTGCCAGGTTCACCTCCATCATTGTCTAAAGCACCTGGAAAATGATCCAGGACATGTCCTTTTCTTCTTACATATTTGGTAGGCCCCAAAGGTCAATTCTATATGTATATGATACTGATGGTCCTATTCCTGAGGCTTCTTAGCTAGGCATAACACCGCGAACTAACCCAGAAATGAAGCTCTTTCTCTATATAGAATCAATTCATACATGAAAATCATGTTTTTAAGTCTTGAACAAGCTGTCTGCTAATTCAAACTCCAGAGTAAAATAACAAAAAAAAAAAAAAAACTTTACAGAAAGTAGCACTCAGAACAAGTTACAGAGATATATGTGCAACAAAAGCCAGGATCCAGAAATAACAAGCTGTATCTGCTCCTTCCCTGGCAAAGTGCATATAAGCAAGTAGAATCCACACGCGAATGTTTTACTGTATACCCCGTTGCTGCTAGCCTGTGCCATTATATGGCAGCCCTCATAGCTCCTCTCGCAGCCTCACGCTTCATCTCTGCGGCTTTACCACTGCCACGGAAATACATGTATACTTGCTGCAATGCAAACAGCAAACGGGATGTTAGAAATCCCATACAGCATGTGTATGTGAGTTTTGCAATAAATTAGGTTGGGGACTGAACAAACCTGCATAACCCATATGCTTACAACTGATTCAAAACAGAATAATACAAAACCAACGAAGTAGAAGATCTACACAAACAAAAAGAAATTTCATCACAATGGTCAAGAAAATATCTTTCTCAACTTTTTGGTTAACAGAAAACGCAAACACAATGGTCAAGCCTTCAATGGTACAAGCAACATTCTTTCTGTACCTAGCTATCCCACTTAACACAGCATGTAATCAATTTCTGCTACAGATTAAGCAAATGCTCAACTGTTTTAACGACAAAACCCAATTGTGGTAATAAAATTTTGCTCAGGTTTAAGCATATACTTACCCCAACCAAAGCATTGCCATCAATAAGATCTACTGCAGGTAGGATCCCGCTGTATGGGACAAAACAGCATTAGTAAGATATAGGGACAAAATAATGCAGTACAATACCAATTTTGCATCTCCAATACTTGTAGTATATTGGCATGCCACTGAGATAATAGTTGATCAGTATCTCATATTTGAAATAGGAGATTCGCAAATATGGAAAATGAACCTTTTTGTAGGATACTATGTCCTCAGTGCATCATGTCTACCCTAATGCACTGATGTACTTGCAAATAAAGACAGATAGATGCAAGTCACTTTTGTCCAACTTCAATAAAGATTGCCAAAGATAAGTTAAAAATAGTTTAGGAACATACGTGAGTGATTTCCCTTTAAAAACTATTGGGGGAGCCACCGCAGCAAAGATGCAAAAGCCGATGTGAAGCTATAAACAGGAAAAAAGAGGAATAAAAAAATCAGTATCTACCAACTCCTAGAAAAGAAACATATCTATCAGGAGAAACATGAGGTATTACCAAATAAAAAAGGAAGAACCATCCAAACCTCAAAGCACTTTCATTCCTGCATAATAGTCATAAGGTAAGAAAATAATTCAAATTAATATAACGGCTGATTACCGAGTGCAAGGAACATGAACAGCCAGATTAAAAAGCAAGCAACAGAAGTTGGCATTGGAGCCAATCCAACATTTAAAAGAAAAAAGGGCAAAAATGAATAGCGATAATCGAAAAAGATTGGAGTATATTAAGTACCTAAAAGCACGATACAGTGGGCGATACCACAATACATAGGCTCCTGGGACCCCAGCTATGAAGTAGATAATACCCAAGAACCAGATCCTCACACCTAAACAATAATAAATAAGGTAAAACAAGATAATATTTATATTCAAAAGCAAAAACAAGAAATATGGAAACACATTTCTAAACTAACCTTCCCCTTTGATCCATGCTGTAGTAACAGCTATGATGTTCCATAGAAGGCACAGACACAATCCTGCATCGAATCACGACACATCACCCAACTGTCGGTCATCCGTTGGCTTACACCAAAGCCTTTTGCAACTAAAGAGTTAACAAAGTAAAAGCATGGTACAAATAATCACCCAATGCAATCTATGCAACTTCATATCAATATGGCATAAATTTTCAATAACACACATTGAGCAATGCTTAGATGCACTATGCATAGAACAAAAGAAAAAAAAAAAGTAGCGATTAGAGTTCAAAAAAGACTTACCTAAAAATGTCGAAAATGCAACATACTGCAATCTTTGTAGATGAATAGGTATTTCATTTGCAATATCATGATGAATGATGGGAAAAAATGGCGGCCAATTTTTCTCTTCCAGAACAATTCCAGCTGCAAAACAGAGAAGTCAAACTCTAGTTCATGGCAGAAATGTAAGACTGATTGACCATAAAAGAAAATAGAACCAGGTCAAATTATTTGGCAAAAGAATGTGATCTAGAACATATATTGAATCTATGAACAAAAATAAAGAGACAGCAGACCCAGACTCAGCAAATGCTTATCAAAGACAGTCACTTCTTTCTTTTAGTATTAATTAAAGGTGAGGATTAGATGCCATTGACTACAAAATGAACATCCAGATCCCAAACTAAAATCAAACCAACCAATTCAGTAGCCCTGGAGAGACTCAAACACCTAAAAATTATAGAACAGTGTGACTAGTCAAATTATAAAATGAAAACTGAAAGGTACCTCTTGCCGCTGCCTCTTCTTTCCGTTTCACTTCCTGCATGGAATAACCTGATCAGTGAAAATTGTAGGGATGCAATGATTTATGAGGTGCCAAAG
The DNA here is from genome assembly GCA_036013995.1 of Theobroma grandiflorum. NCBI lineage: Eukaryota > Viridiplantae > Streptophyta > Magnoliopsida > Malvales > Malvaceae > Theobroma > Theobroma grandiflorum. The sequence continues at coordinate 2,510,464 of CP142134.1, forward strand.
GGCAGCAAAAAAAATAAAGTTCTTGCTATTTATTTATGAAACAAACATGCATGAATGCAAACTTGCATCTTAAAACCATCCAAATAACTTAGTATGCTAAAATAGACAGAGATAACACATAAGACATATCCCCCTACAAGCCTAATAGTGTCTTAATAGTTATTTTTAGGACAAGAACTATTGAGACATATTTGGCTTTTGTTACATCAGATTCTAAAATTGTGATAGCACATCTTTGGGGGCAAATTGAGAGAACAAAATCAAGTCTATGATCCTGTAGAATAAGAGTGAATCCAAAATCATGCAATTTCATCCACAACATACCTGCTCCCGCCTTCTCAATTCAGCCTCCTTAGCCTGGAGTTCCTTCTCCTTCCTCTTCAAATCCTAGATTTGAACAGTAAAACCAGAAAAATGAGATTCAACACTTAACCAAATTATGCAAATGGAATTTAGAGACAGGTCTTCACCAACCTGATAGTGTGATCCTCCTGAAGATGTATCAAGAGGAATGTCAATTGTTGCCTCGCGATCATAATTGAAACCAGCAGGTTCAGGAGGTAGTGGTGAAAGTCTAGAGTTTGATGCAGGTGGAGCAGTTGGATTATTCTGAAAATTAATTTACAATATGCATTCAAGAAGCAAGTAATATAAGAAAATTTTTCCATACATGACCATATCACAACATATATAGCAAGCAACCTATTTTTTCTGAATTAAATCATTATAAGCATTGAGCAAGTGCAAGCTAACTCCCAAAACTATCAGCATTATAAAGAGAACTCAGGCCCCAGGTTAATCACTACCTATTTTAGTTATCAAATTCTTGCAAGCTAGTAAAAAAATATGGAAATTCAGCATGCCCAAGGGACTGAAAAGTCGTAGTTTAGCACAAAATCACCTAAAGCTATGGTTTTAAATTGCATCGGTGACTACTTAGCATCCATGCCTAAAAGATAAACTCAAAACCTAGCCTTCCAAAACAGAGTTGATAACCAAATAAGAGGCAATCTCCACAGACACCCAGAGGATGACAAACAACCAAATCCACATGCTAAATTCCACACCTTTCACCCACTATCAAATCCGAAAAATGTTCTTAAACTGTTCCCTTGAAATTGTAGAGACAATAATTGAGCTTACCGTTGAAAATAGACCCCCACCAAATTTAGACTGCCCAGATGTCTTTCCTCTCACTGCTGGATCCTGGTAGAAATTAATTAGAAAAAGATAATATTAGAAGAGAAGTTGTACAGCATCCATAGACCAACTTATGGACAGATAAATCAAGTAATAAAGCCCGATAACATGTCATATTCTGCATTTCATGGACTAAGGTTCATCAAAGTGCAAATATGAATTTCCCCTTCCGCCTAATCACCATAGCAGGAATTGCACATTTTGAAGAATATGGGTTAACGAAAGAGTTAATACTTAAGAAAAGAAATCATTTCTCTCCGAATATCATAGATATATGATTGAAAAAAACATGCTGAAAACATTATCCAAATCACTTTCTCAAAATTAATAACAATAGCAGAAAAGCATAATGTCTTGGCACTAGGAAACTGCTTATTTGTTAAACAAATTGATGATGGATTCAGTAATTGAACAAGCTTGAATAAATTTTGTACTCTATTTAATGCATATTCATTAACAAGAAAACACCGAAGTCACTCAAGCCATCACATCAGCTACAACAACCAAGCAAAACACTTTCCACAACCGAATTAAACCGAAATTTCAGATCAAATTAAAATCTCAAGTCAACGGATACTCTGTTCCTAAACCTTTCACCAAAGCCGTAGAGAATTTCAAAATTCTTCAAGAATACAGCAACAGAGACACCATAATTGAACTTCAAAGCTTCAACTCCACCAAAACCTCGTTATACAACAGAACCAAAAATAAAGCCATAAAATGAAAAAAGAGAGAAAAGAGAAAGAGAAACCAACCGCGAAAGGATTAACTTCTTCTTCTTCATCGAAAGGATTTTTATCGTAACGACCAGCCATCAGCGTAGGGTTTTCTTCTTTTTCCTCTGAAAAACCTTAAAAAAACAAACCGGAAATAGGATATATGATTAATATAACGAAGATCTAAACTATAGAGACAGAGAAAGAGAGAAGCTTGTTGAAGAAGCTAATTGAATTACTCAAGCTAAGAATTTGAAAGAAAAAACCTTTTTTCCCGTTCTTACAAAGCGAAGGCGAATTCTTCTAGAGAGATAAACTTGCTTTCGCTGTATGAAAAGAGATGGAGATAGAAAGAGAAGTTGGACTTTTCACGTCAGTCAGCTTGTATGTTGGCCGAAAAAGAAATTAACAGGAAACAGCGGGAAAAAAATAGAATAATCTTCCCCTTCTTACATTACCGCTATGAATACTTTTCCCTTCCTTTTTTTTTCTTTTCTTTGGAAAAATTATTTATTTATTAAATTGATTTTTGAATTTTTGAACGGCAGCCGACCGATTATTCCTATGCCTTGTTTGGATTGAAATTTTAAAACCGGTACGATAATTTACGGAATTTAAATCATCATTAATCAATTAATTATTGATAAGAGATCATGTGGACGGAAAATTCGTCTTTATTTGTCGGTAAGTTTTTTTTTTTGTATGAATTATATTTATCGAATTTTAATTGTAATTTAAAATTAAAATGCGGACATTAATTATTAATCATGGTGAAAGGGAATGTGCTTTTAATACTAAAATGTCGAAGATAGAGAAGAGTTTTTGGTTCCAGAAATTGGAAAAATCAAAAGGAATTAATTAATTAAATTAAAAAAGGACATTTAAAAATAGAAATAGTTGACTTGGCTACACAAAGAACGAATGGCAACAGCATCGTCGAAACGTAACGTTTGGTGCGTCTTTCCGTTCGTTGTTCTAGAATAACGTCCCTTTCGTTTTGCATCAATATTTCCTCCGTCGATATCTCTTTTTCATGAAAAAAAAAAGAAAAATAAATAATAAGAATATTTAATTTGTTTTTTATTTCTATGAATGTGACGACATGCATGCAGACTGGAAGAAGTACAGAAATATAGAACTGACAGGGAATATTTGCAGTGTTTAACTAAACTAATCTCAACTGAAACACTGTCCTGTCTGAATAAAAAAAGATTCTTTATGTTTCTTGGACATTATTACAGTTGAAAATATATCATCAAACAAACAATAACCTGAACATTGGGATAGAGGATGGATCAAAGTTTTCATAGTGCAAGTTTTTGCAGCAAAATAGGAAAGCTGCCAGGTCATGGCGATTTACAAAAGAAACTTTGTTTACAGAAGCCATGCATGAGGTTGGCTAAGGAAATATCCGTGGATGAGGTTGCTACCTTACTTGGTTCTGCTTAGCCCATGGCTCCCATTGCTGTTCCTGTTGCAGCAAAACGTTTTGCTTCTGCAGCCTTACCAGTGCCACGGAAATACCTGTATACTCTCTGTAAGAAAATGGGGGCAAAAAAAATGTAAAATTAATCAATAATGATGTTAGAGATCCAGAGTAAATCGAATAATCAATGCAGCAAGAGTTGGTGAATTTGAGTGTTGATATCAGACCTGAAGGACCCAGATGCTTAACAGTGTCTCACCACAGAATAATCCAAACCCAATGAAGTAGAAGATCTGCACAAAGCAAAGTAGAAATCGATCTGGTCAAGGCTGCAGCATTACAAGCCATGTTCTATTAAGTTATGCTTCCAATCAAGACTCGGAGAGAAAAAATGATGAAACAAAAGATTTTAAACGAGTTGAGTATGTTGAGGCTCAGGGTGTCTTTACCCCGACAAGAGCATCGTCCTTGTTCATAAGATACATTGCACTCAGGATTCCCCTGGAGCAGCAGCAGAACATTAAGTCATAATCAAGAATCAACCTTTCAACCCCGAAACTTGAGCTCGAGTTTATTGCAACAGTAAAGAGGAAAAAGAAATAATTAATCTTTTTTGGTTCACACCATCAACTCCGGTACTTGAGACCATTGATGATGTTACAAATAAAGACAAAAGGGCCTGGCAAGTTCTATCAATTTGAGGAAGGGTGGAAATTTTAAGGAACTTACGGCATCGATAACCCCTGATAGATTATAGGAGGAGCAACCGCAGCATAGATGCAGAAGCAGATATGTATCTGCAAGCAGAAAAAATGGTATGAAATAGTTAGGAAGCTACCAACTCTAGCGGGGGAAAAAAGGATCACCAGATACATAAAGTACATTACCATATAAAACATGAAAAACCATCCGAATTTAAACGCACTGTCTTTCCTGCAAGATGATCATAAAGTGATAAGGTATACAGAATGAAGAACATTCAAATTTCAAACAAAAACGAACAAACAGGTTTTAGTACCTGCAAGCGCGATAAAGTGGACGATACCACAATAAATAAGCTCCTGGTACCCCTAGCATGAAATAGATGACGGCGAGGAACCAGATATATATGCCTGAATGAAAATGTTCTAGGATTAAACACACAGAATCTAAACAACAGATTATAATGGAAAAACAAGAAGCTTTCTAATCCAACCTTTCCCTTTGATGCTTGCTGTGGAAACAGCTATGACATTCCAGAAAAGGCACAGCACCAATCCTGCATAAAATTACCATTCATCATTCTATCCCGTTTGCATCCTATGCATCCTAGGCATCCTAGCGCTAATCAAATCTGAGCTGTGCATTTGAGAAGACGCTTACCTAACAATGTCGAGAAAGCTACATATTGCATTCGATGTAGATAATTTGGTATCTCATTTGCAATATCATGGTGAATGATTGGGAAAAATGGTGGCCAATTTTTCACATCTAGAAAAACTCCAGCTGCAAAACAAAAAGAAGTTAAACTCTATGTTTTGCTTAATTCCCTTTCTGACAGTCAATCATCAGTGCCAACACTAACAGCTAGGGCTGTTTTTAGGATAATAGACTAATTCAATTAGCTTGAAGAAGCTCAAATACCCAGAAGGAAAGACCTGCAACACTGAAAAAAAATGTAGTGGCAAATGCAGGTTACCTCGCGCTAGAGCTTCTTCTTTCCTTTTAACTGCCTGCATGCCCTCAAATGAAGCTGATGAGTTAGAATTTTCGACAAGGGCAATGAATGATTCACCTGGTGCTTAAGGCCATTGTATAAAATCTGTATCTTGCTACTTATATATATATATGTTCAACGGGATAAATCAAAGTTTTAACACGCTCCAAAAATCATTAGTCTATGATAGTTTAGAATCTACTTTCATTCAAAGTTTTTAACGGTTCTGTAAAGGTATTACCTCCTCCCTCTGTCTGATTTCAGCTTCCTTGGCCTGGAGTTCTCTCTCTTTCTGCTTTAAATTCTACATTTTAAACAGGGTATGATCAGAGAAAACTGAATGTTCAGTTTAATGGCATTAAATAAATAGTAAGCATATAACAAACTCAGTTCCCCGAAAACCAGAGAACTGGGTCCTAATTTACCGTTGCTTTATCAAGAGTAATGTCAATGACTGGATTGCGATCATAATTGTAGCTGGCAGGTTCAGGAGCAAGAGCTGGAAGCGTTGAGTGTGAATAATGTGTAGGATTCTGGAAGTTCACCAATTATCCAAGCAAATCGTTGCATGGAAAACCCAAAAAACCAAACAAAAGATTACAAGCTTACAACATATATAATCACGAAAACCACCAATGCTCTTTAAAGAAATCTAACCAAAGATCAATTTATTGTTGAAAATCGAAATTTTCTTAATTCCAACTCCATTTACCGTGATCAAAGAGTTGTTGGGATTCAAAATTCCCTAGTAGATTTTGCACGTATAGATAATTGGTTGATGCATGCTTGAATTACGTGCAAATATAAGTCAGCTAGCGCATGTAAAGAAGCATAATCCTACTTTTCCATGCATACATATATACATATAGTCGAGAGAAACGAAACTCACAGAAAAAGGGTTGACTATTTCTTCCTCATCAAAAGGGTTCCTATCTCGGTTACCAGCCATGATAGCTTAGGTCTTTCTATAGAGACAGACCAAAGCTCAATTTTAGAAGAAGGGAAAAATGCAAGTTAATTTGTATAAGTAGCAATTTGAGTTAAAGGCAACATTTTCTTTGCGGAGAGAAATGCTCTTTATATAGATAGAAAAGAAACGATTTGAACTGATTTGTCTTCATTCAGATGTACCATTTCCGTTGATGTAGAGCGAAAAGGGTGTTCAGAAATGAGAAGGACGGCAAGAAAAGCAGATAACATAGTATAAATTTCTTGGCTTTTCTGAAAGACATCGGATTGATCGAAGAAACCTTTTGTTTAATAGCTTGTTTCATTGTTTCTGAAGGAGAGTGACTTGGAACTATCGACCATGTTATTTCAAAAGAAAACACATGGTCTATTCTTACAAGCGAGCAACCTTGCCTATGTAAATTTCTTAGCTATCTGGTGCCATAGACTAATAGTTTCCAAGCAAGTCAAGCGTAGAACATTGTTGTGGCCGTTATTCTCTTGTACTTTATCGTGTGACAAGGACCAATCTTATAGAACCCAAAGTAGATATAGTGCCGTTTGATCTGTCTGTCTTCTATGGAATTGAAGTATTAATACGGTTCATCTCTGTAAGGAACACAGAAGGCCTCGATCGTTCTCTTGTACATTGCCGTGCGACAAGGACAAATGAATGCAATCCAAATCCAAAGTAACAAATACAAACATCCAAAGGTATGTAATAGGAATAATACTGCATATAGCGCCATTTCATCACAGAACTGAGAATTCAAGAATAGCTTTTAATTTCTAAAACCCTCGAGGTTGAGCTTGATTTACATTAAGTAGAAACCCATTACACACATTGGGTTGTGTTAAATTACTTGACCCAAAAGTTTTAAGTTGTTTATCAAGGCAAAGAATGGGTTTTAATCTCTTAATCTAGAGATGATGGTCAAATGATGGGACTGCTCTCTTGCATGAATTAACTCATATATATATATATATATATATATATGCATAGTTTATCCAAATTAATTGCAAAAAAAAAAAAAAAACTTGTATTGCTAAATATATTAGACAAATTCCGAAGCAAGGGAACACAATTTTGGGGATTTCAAATTATGAAATAATTATGAGCATTGAGCATCCATCCACCAAAGGCTAGAGGAACTAAAATACAAGTATAGATGAGAGACTGCTGTATCTGTGTGTGAAGAAGCCAAACTAACGTATGGAACCAGCTGCTTGGTTAGGTGCTGAGTTAAAAACTTAAGTTTGGTCACGTTTTATGTTTTCTGCGCCTTTGATATCTTACAAATGGATCCACCCAGTTCTTGTCCTCTTCTACCGCTTGATTCCATCGCTCTTTAAAGACTTGAAGCTTCCAAGCGGATTGCCTCCGAATTCTGCAACAATTTTTGACTTTTATTAGCAATCATTGTACAGGCTTATAGAAGAATCTGAAGACAATCTTGTCCCACAAGGCCATAATCTTTTCTTTGCTTTTTGGATTTTTCGACTGTATTCATTCATGGAAAGAAGCCAGGTAAAAACTCCTGCAACAAGGCTATAACATCGATTTACACATCCAATGCGATAAGCGTCAAAGATCAAACTATTGCCAACTGTCATACGGCTATCAAGAAGTATGGAACTGAAAGGGAATATTTGTGCTCCTTAACTAAACTAATCCCAACTGAAACACAGGCTTGTCTGAATAAAAATAATTGTGGTTAGTGCAAAGCTTTAATCTTGAACATTACATGTTGAAAATGAATCATCAAACAAACAATAACTTGTACATTGGATAGAAAATGGATCAAAGTTTTCATAATGCAAATTTTTGCAGCAAAATAGCAAGCTGTCAAGTCATATCAATTTACATCTCCTTCTTACAAGCAATCTCAGGAGTCTTAATCTGGTTCCTTTGGCAGATTAGGTAAGGAAATATCCATTCATGAGGTTGCAATCTTACTTGGTTCTGCTTAGCTTATTGCTGCCATTGCTGTTCCTCCTGCACCACTACACTTTGCCTTTGCAGCCTTACCAGTGCCACGGAAGTATCTGTATGCTCTCTGTAAAAAAATGGAGGGGAAAAAAATGTAAAATTAATTATGCTAGAGATCCCTGATAAATCAAATAATCAACGCAGCAAGAGTAAGTGAATTTGAGTGTTGATCAGACCTCTAGGACCCAGATGCTTAACAGTGACTCAACAAAGAATAATCCGAGCCCAATGAAGTAGAGGATCTGCACAAAGCAAAGTAAAAATGGATCTGGTCAAGGCTACAGCATTACAAGCCATGTTCTGTTAAGTTATGCTTTCAATCAAGACTTGAAGAGGAGAAATGATATATGAAACAAAGATTTAAAAAGAGTCGAGTATATTGAGGCTCAGGGTGTCTTTACCCCGATAAGAGCATAGCCGTCTGCAATAAGATACACTGCACTCAAGACTCCCCTGCAGCAGCAGCAGCAGAACGTTAAGTCATAATCAAGATGGCATGGAAAATGAAAAATCAACCTTTCAACCCCAAAACTTGGCCTCGAATTTATTGCATCAGTTAAGAGGAAAGAGAAATAATTAACCTTTTTGGGTTCACACCATCAACTCCAGTACTGCAGATCATTGATGTTGTTACAAATAAAGACAAAGGGCCTGGCAAGTTCTATCAATTTGAGAAAGGCTGGAAATTTTAAGGAACTTACGTTAATGATAACCAATGATAAATTATAGGAGGAGCAACCATAGCATAGTGGTAGAAGCAGATATGTATCTGCAAGTAGAAAAAATGGTATAGAATAGTTAGGAGGCCACCAACTCTTGGGGAGAGAAAAGGATCACCAGATACATAAATACAGTACCATATAATATATGAAAAACCATCCAAATTTAAACGCACTGTCTTTCCTGCAAGATGATCATAAAGTGATAAGGTAACAGATTGAAGAACATAATTCAGTTCAAACCAAAATGATCAAACAGGTTTTAGTACCTGCAAGCACGATAAAGTGGACGATACCACAATATATAGGCTCCTGGTACCCCTAGCATGAAATAGATGAAGGCGAGGAACAAGATATTTATGCCTAAATGAAAATGTTCTAAGATTAAACAGCAGAATCTAAACAACAGATTAAAATGGATAAACAAGAAAGATAAGAAGAAGCTTTCGAATCCAACCTTTCCCTTTGATGCTTGCTGCAGAAACAGCTAAGATATTCCAGAAAAGGCACAGCACCAATCCTGCATAAGATTACTATTCATCATATTTGAATCCTAGTGCTATCAAGGATCATTAGCTTTTTAGATATTTACATTTCAAAATTTATGTTCAAGTAAAATCCAAATAATCAATCTAAGCTGCGTATTTGATAAGGCGCTTACCTAACAATGTCGAGAAAGTTACATATTGCATTCATTGTAGATAATCTGGTATCTCATTTGCAATATCATGGTGAATGATTAAGAAAGATGGTGGCCAGTTTCTCACATCTAGAAAAACTCCAGCTACAAAACAAAAAGAAGTTGAACTCGTTGCTTTGCTTAATTGCCTTTCGACAGTCTATTATCAGTGCCACCACTAACAGCTAGGGATGTTTTTGGGACAATCACATTTTCCTTTTCAACAAAGCAATTGGCATTGCAGATTTAAGAATAAAATCAAACAGAGACTAATTCAGTTAACTTGAAGAAGCTTAAATACCCAGAAGGGAAAAGAGCTGCAAGACTTGAATAAAAAATGTAATGGTAAATGCCGGTTACCTCGTGCTAGAGCTTCTTCTTTCCTTTTAACTTCCTGCATGCCCCCAAATGAAGCTGATGAGTTAGAAATTTTGACAAGGGCAACGAAAGATTCACCTAGTGCTTAAGGTCATTGTATAAAATCTGAATCTCCAAAATCACTAGTCTATAATAGTTTAGAATCTGCATGCATACAAAGGTTTTAATGTATCTGTAAAGTTATTACCTCCTCCCTCCTGATTTCAGCTTCCTTGGCCTTGAGTTCTATCTCTTTCTGCTTAAATTCTACATTTTAAACAGGGTACAATCAGAGAAAACTGAATGTTCAGTTTAATGACTATATAAATAGTAACCATTTACGAACTCAGTTCCCCAAGAACCAGAAAATTGGGTCTTTCACCGTTGCTCTATCAAGAGGAATGTCAATGTCTGGATTGCGATCATGGTTGTAGCTGGCAGGTTCGGGAATAAGAGCTGGAAGCCTTGAGTGTGAATAATGTGTAGGACTCTGAAAGTTCACCAGTTATCCCAGCAAATCGTTGCATGAGGAAAACCCAAAAAAAACAAACATAACATTGCAAGTTTACAACGTAGATAATCACCAAAACCATCAATGATTTTTAAAGAAAACTAACAAAAGATCACTTTATTGTTGAAAATCTATAAGTACAGATGGCAATCCTTAATGAAAATCAAAATTTTCTTAATTGCAACTCCATTTAACGTGATCAAAGAGTTGGGGTTCAAAATTCCCTAAGCTTGGTAGATCATGTACGTAAAAAACAGGGTATAGCTAATTGGCTGGTGCATGCTTGAATTACGTGCAAATTTAAGTCAGCTAACAAGCTTGCTGCATGTAAAGAAGCATAATCCTACTTTTCCATGCATACATTTATACATATAGTCGAGAGAAATGAAACTCACAGAAAAAGGGTTGACTTCTTCTTCCTTATCAAGAGGGTTCCTATCGTGGTTACCAGCCATGATAGCTTAGGTCCTTCTATTGAGACAGACCAAAGCTCAATGTAGAGGAAGGGAAATACAAGTTAATTTGTGTAATGCGAAGGCAACATTTACGGAGAGAAGTGCTCTTTATGTAGAGAGAAAAGAAACGATTCGAACTGATTTTTCCTCATTCAGATGGACCATTTCCGTTGATGTAAATCGAAAGGGATATTGAGAAATGAGGAGGAAAGCAAGAAAAGCAGATAACATGTTATAATCCTTGGCTTTTCTGTAAGAGAGTGACTTGGAACAATCGGACATGTTATTTCTAAAGAAAACACTTGTTCTACTCTTACGAGCGAGCGACCTTGCCTTTGCAAATTTCTTAACTCTCTGGAAGCATAAACTAATATTTTCCAAGCAAGTCAAGCGTAGAACTTTGTTGTGGCCACCATTCTCTTGTACATTATCGTGTGACAATTGGACTAATCTTACAGAACCCACGTAGGTATAGTGTCGTATGTATGATCTATCTGTCTTCCATGAAATCAAAGAATTAGTACAGTTCATCTCTGTAAGAAATACAGAAGGCCTTGATCGTTCTCTTGTGCATTGTCGTGAAGGACAAATGAATGTTTCTTTCATCGCCTTCAAACCCGAATCCAAAGAAACATATTTAAACATCCAAAGAATGTTTCTGACAAACTAATAACAAGTAGTAGGAAGAATGCTGCATAAATGGTGTACAGCTCCATTTCATCACAGAACCATTTCGTACATAAAATTTTAGGTTGTCACATGAGGATTCAACAAAGGGTTTTTACTTCTAAATCCCCTGAGCTTGAGGTTGATTTACATGAAGTTAAGACGCGTTACACACTTTGGGTTATTTATTGAGGCAAAGAATGGGTTTTGATCTCTTAATAATGTAAATTCTTAGCAAGACAAAAGGGGAAAAAGAAGACTTGTATTGCTAAATATATTAGACAAAATCCGAAGGGAACAAAATGATGAGGATTTCAAATAATGAAATAATTGTGAGCATTCACCAAAGGCTAGAGGAACTAAAATACAAGTATGGATGAGAGACTGCTGTATCTGTGTGAAGAAGCCAAACTAACGTATCCAACCAGCTGCTTGGTTAAGTCATGAGTTAAAAAACTTTTTAAGTTTGGTGACGTTTATGTTTTCTGCGCCTTTGATATCTTACAAATGGATCCACCCAGCTCTTGTCCTCTTCTACAGCTTGATTCCACCGGTCTTTAAAAACTTGAAGCTCCCAAGTGGATTGCCTCCGAATCTGCAACAGTGTAAGCCTTTATTGGCAATCATTGTACAGGCTCATAGAAGAATCTAAAGACATCATGTCCCACAAGGCCATAATCTTTTCTTTCCTTTTTGGATTTTTCAATCGTATTCATTCATGGAAAGAAGCCAGGTAAAAGACTCCTGCTACAAGGCCATAATATCAAGCGCCACCTCCCTTTCACTTACACATCAAAAGCAATAAGCATTGAAAACTATCATATGGTTATCAAGTGGCATCACCTAAAGCTAAATTGCCAAGTTGCTGTTTGCCAGCGGTAATAACTTCTCAGAACAGTTGTAGAAAAGGACACTACATAGATTATACTTTCTTATTGCATAAAGGTTAGAACGGTATGTGCTTTACCATATATTTATCGAACTATTAGAGACAGTTATCCATCCCTACCATGCCCATCACTTCTTTAATTTATAAATAAAAGAGAAGCGAAAGAAAACACAAGATCATAAATTAGGGGGGAAAAAACAATATAGCTGTAACCACATCAATTTCTTATCTAATCAAGAGAATGTCTCCTGTACAGAGCTACTGATATAATGGTGAATTGAGGAATTACTAATCTCACCTCAGTTCGTAGATCAAAACCTGAAGCCCCAGGTCTCTGCACATAAGTAGGAAAATCCATTAAGAAACCAAGTGAATCACAATATCTAGAACAGTATGACTGCCCGGATGAATCTGAAAAGAAATCTGTTGCTTAACATAGTTTACTTTGATGATAGGAAATGACTCAGTGCAGAACAACGATAACTGAGACGAAATAATATAACATGTTATGAAGGCTTCCAACTATTGAAAGAAACAAATTAGGAAGAACTTGAAAGCCAATGATATACTACTCTGCCAAATTTTGGCAGCAAAATCAAGAATTAGATCACCTTTGGATGGGAGAAGAAATTGTCCAGACAAATGAAATATATAGGGCTATGGTTTCAGTTTAGATACACAATAATAGCTAATAGAAAACAAGAGACCATGTCAGTATAGTCACATGGTGTTTTAACACCATAATAGAACTTAAAGGAATAACGTTCTCTATGCTTGTTAATGATTGCCGTTAGCCTCCTGAGGAATACCAGCAAATTAAGATGATAGATATGCCTTTTTCTTTTTCTGGCCAAGAACGATATGCTGTTTTGATGGTGTCAAATTGAAGCATCAGATCGCAGTCAATAGAATAACAGAAACAAATTAAATCACGCAAAAAAGACAGAAAAACAAGTAAGGGAAGGAAGCAAAGCAGAACCTTTATTGTTGTCGTCATTGTGGGATGCCCACTCCCACCCAAACTTTGAATACCCATATGAACAATGTACTCACTATCAATCACACCCACCTTCTTTGAGCGATCACCCTGATCATTAACATATGTATTAATTATAAATATTATACTTATTTTCAAAAAAAATTATAAATATTATATTTATCAGCTGTCCACAGAATTATTTGTTCATTAGAATGTAAAATGAAATGAAATATAAAGAATGAGTAGTCGACAAGGCTAAACGGGTCCAAAATAGCATCAAGCGAATCTTGCACAGAAACCTTACCTGTGCACAATATCCAAGTTTCATATCCATTCCCCATCCATGAACAAGATCGTTCTGAATAAAAATAATAAAAAGAAAAGGGCTTGGTATTAATAGAAAAAATAAACAGAAAACAAGAAAATGGTACTTGATATGATACATGTGCATGCTGCAAACTGAGAGAAAAGGAAAGAGTAGCTCATTTTTAAATGCAAGGCAGAGAATCAACACTGCCATCATTAATATTCTATGTAGAAATGGCAGCATGCAAGATTACCTGTATGAGATGCCATGCACAATACCAGGCCGATCTTGAAAACACAGGAGCCATTCCCTCCACAAAACTACAAAGTTAACATGAATAAACCAAATTACGATTGACTGATCAGATAATGCCGCTAAATATTCTTCAGATGTTCATCAATTGGTTATCGTCAGTCTCATCTACTGGACAGTCAGGTAGCTTCACCAACCCATAAACAGATGATCTCAGATGGAGTAAAGAAGATGCAAAGGTAGCAAATCCTTTTCAGGACATAAATCCAAGCAATTGTCCATGACACTTAGATGGTGTTTGTTTTGCGGGATGTAAAGTGACATTATCTGCAATATGCCTAATTAAATTACATTGCAGTGTTTGTTTTGTAACAGACCACTGCAATGTCAAATTACAATGTAATCACATTGCAACCAAGGACTGCAATGTGATTGCAATCCAAAACCAATGCAATGTACATTACATTACAAGTTGCAATGTCTGCAATGTTATTAAAAACATTTTTACTCTTTAACTTTATTATTTTATTAAAAATATTTTATAATATTATAATTAAAATAAAAAATATTAAAATAAAATATATAATATAAGAAATAAAAATTAAAAATAAAATATAAAAAATTAAAATTTATATAATATAGATAAAAGAAACTAAAATAAAATATATATAAGAAATTAAAATTTATATAATATAAGTAAAAAATATTAAAATAAAATATATAATATAAGAAATAAAAATTAAAAATAAAATATAAAAAATTAAAATTTATATAATATAGATAAAAGAAACTAAAATAAAATATATATAAGAAATTAAAATTTATATAATATAAGTAAAAAATATTAAAATAAAATATATAATATAAGAAATAAAATATAAAAAAATTAAAATTTATATAATATAGACAAAAAAATTAAAATAAAATATATAATATAAAAATTATATTAAATAAATTAAATAAAATATACAAAATTATAATAAAAAATAAAAATAAAATATATAATATAAGAAATATATTTAAAAAATAATATTATATAAAAATTAATAATAAAAAATACAAATATATTAAATTTATATTTTAATAAATAAAGATAATTCTGTAAATTAACATTACATTCCCTGTAAAGTACTTGTAAAACAAACATTGCAATGTTATATTCTCTGCATTTTAATCATTACATTACTTATATACCAAACACTGCAATGTTATTTTCCTTACAATCACATTACCTGTAATCACATTACATTGTAAAGTACCAAACGCCACCTTAAATTACATAGCATAATGACATAACATAAGACACTTAGATTGCTCAGTTTATCAAATCTTTAAAATGTTTTTGTCATTAAATTGGTTAAAACATTCTATGATGCAAGCAATGTTATGATAAAATAACTCACCCAGTGCATGGTGGCCCCTCACTTGCACTCGTACACTTTGTTTTACCTCTGAGGTCATAAACTCTCCTGTGCTTGCCAAAACTTTTCATGTAAGTATACAGATAATAATGTGTAACTAATCAATAGTCTGGAGAAAAGGACCATCCCATTCACCTATGAAACTTCTTCATTCTTGCGCGGATAGTGATTCTGTGGTGTATTTCTGTTGAATTTGGGTCTAAAGCTGGCTGAGAAATCTCCAAACCTTCTGCTTTCACAATTTCTAGGTACCTGGAGAAGACATTCCAATTAATAAAATTGTTTAGGTTTTCCCCAGATGAGAATATGTTCCGGTCATTAAGCAACAAACAAAAGCCTCATAAAGCGCAAATAGTAACTAACGAAAGATTGAACCAAGAGTTGAGAAAACCAGAAAGAAGGTTATATTATTGTCAAATATCACATAATATATCTAAGCGCAAGAAAATCAAGATATTGCAGGTAACGGCAATGTCATAAAACCTTATACCTTCCCGGATCAAAATGCTCCACTCCCAAATCTTCATCCCAAAGGAATATGTAGTCATAAATAGACACAACATCTGGATGTAGAAAGCGCTTTGCAAACCACCTGAAAGAAGGAAGAGATCAGCAAGCATATCCAATTAAAAGAAAAAGTTATCAATGTGCTTATCATTCCAAAGTTAGGTAGACTTAGAAACACCATACAGAAGTGGCAAGAAGGACAATGATCATTTTGGCAATTTGATCAGGGAATCCAGTAGACAGTCCTTATTTTTTACAGTAAGTCCCAAGTCAGAAGACTCCAATTTAAAATGACTCAAAACCTTATTTCCCCAACTACCCTATTGGTTGAATTATGAAATGGGTTACATTTTGAATCCAAGAGATAAAATAAGTTTAACTCATCAGAAACTACTTACGTGAGAAACTACAATTTTGGCAGTCTGTGCTCAGATATACTTCAAGCCAAGTACACAAATCCAACATGTTTCACTAGACAAAGAACAAAAGAAATCTTTTTACCAACAATGAGTCTTACCACTTTGTTTGGTTATGAGCTACTATGTGAACGGCTTTGTCACCCCACTCAAGATCCAACCATCCATCCACATTGCCATCGTAATGGAATAAAATAATGGTAAAATTCTCTGCAAGAAACTGAATTCAACAAAATTAGGCAAAGAATGTGCAGTTCATCAAATTTGAAGGTCAACAGGACAAGGTGCAATACCTTTTGCACAATATCATCAACATTTTCTTTTTGCTTGATACCAACAGGCATTGCCAGCAAGTTCTTATTCATGGTAACATTAACCTGCAATGCAATAGCCATCCAATGTCATCAACAATTGCAAACAATCTGATCTTTTTGCAAGAATAGCAAAAATCCAGCAGGTAAGTACATAATTCATTAGACCTGTTAAGCCTACCAAGATCATCCATTACTTTATCCATTCAAAGAGAAAAGTAAGGAGGAAGAAAAACCAAAAACAACAAAAAAAATAGTGGGCTATGGGCTATATTCAGATCTTCGCATACGAATTCATGCCAGCATATAAAGGATTAGAATCTCACCTTTGACCGCAAACTGCTCCTTGACCATAGAGGCCTTAGTTCCAAATCTGAACGAGCATGCATGATGCCACGAGGCAAACCTTTTAATTTCCCAGAAGGCAATCGATAATCCTAGCCAAAACATAAGACGCAACTCAGAAGTCAAGAAAAAAATGATGATGAAGGAAACACATCCAGACAGAGTACCAAGGCCAGCACTTAATGAATAAAGAACTACAATAACATCAACTTATACTGAAACATAGTGTGAAGAAAAACCAAGGAGAAAGTTTCAAGTTCTACAAATTCAGGCATCAATAGGAAAGAAAAACTGATTTTGCATGTATATAATATTTAAACGCTTACCTTTACCATTTCAAAAGGGTGCAACTTTGATTCCATCTGACAATAAGAGAAAAGAAGCATTTAAGAAAGATCAGAATATAGCTTTAACAAGCCTCAAAAAGGTGAGTCATTCATTCTTCTGAATAATCAGACACCTTATTCCACTCAACCAATGCCACTGAGGAAGTACTGGGAGTGTTGACCACTACAAGGCCAGGAATAACGAACCTCATGATCTCCTAATTGTAAATCAAACGCAGTAAAATCTAGAGAATAAGGGGAGTTGATATACCTCTGTCTCATGGTATTGATAATTTGTGGTTCTATACACAATGAACAACATAACTGTACAAATAACTCCCATAAACGGAAGCTGCTTCATTTTAAATCCGCAGTTTCCCTGCAACAGCAGCAGACATTTAGAAGCTTCAAAAGTAAAAATGCTATGAAAACTTCTACTTTTCAAGGCCTTCAGACTTGAAGTAAAAGCAAGAGCATACCCCTTCAGATAAAGCATTCCTTTTCTTGACAAGCGCATCCCACGATTTAAATGTCTTCATAGACAATCCAAGCTTTTACATTACCCTCATAACAAGCTGCAGGAAATTGCATTGCAAAGAGAAAAAAATTACATCAAACGTTTTCTGGGTAAATCTAACAATTAATAAGGTATCAACTAAACTATCTACTGAAACCATAAATCAAAATTACAAAAAGACCCAGTTCTTCATTTTTGTTCTTATTTTATTTTTTGCCTCAGCAACCGACGTAAGGAATTGGAAGCTGGAAAAAGAAGACAAAATAGATTAAAACCTGAGAAAAGGAGATGGAGGAGAAGTGATGAAATAGGTTGAGCCATTAAATCATAAAACTTAAAGAGGGTGCTTGCTAAATAAGTTGAAGCATGTGCGGGTATCAAAATCGCCAAATCTCAAAAGGGTTAAAAAAATTAAAGCTTCACAATGCCTTTCTAAATTTGGAAACTAGAACGACACCCACAAAATCTAGAACAGAACAGAATCCCAGTTACAAAGATTTAACAGTAACCAGCACTTTTCCTTCAATCATCAAAACTTCACAATAACTGTTGGAAATTAATAGAAAAAAAAACAAAATCAAAGAATAAATGGCGCCTGAGATTAAAGGGTCATTTGGATTATGAGAAATTAAAAGAAAATCGTTGCCTGAAACAGAAAAAATGAGTTTTTTTGAGTATTTGTTAGATCTAAGACTGCAGCCATTCCTATTTGAAGCTCCCGGTAGAAATGTAAACTCGAAAAGAAATTTTTAAAAAAATGAAAGAACAATAGCAAAGTTTCGATTTTTGGATTGAAAAAATAAAGAGAAAGAGGATGCAAGTGAAAAAGAAAAAATTCCCGTAAGCTAAATCAATCTCTATAAGCTTGAACCCCAATTTCTTCAATTCAAAATGACAAACAAAAGAACCCAAGAAAGAAAGAATAAGGGAAGCTATATAAGCGAAAATACAGTTCAAAAAAACCGGATCTTAATCCACCATTGTCTTAAAGCGTAAACAGAGGAGAAATTATAGAATGCATGACGGACCTTGGAGACTGAAAGGAAGCGAGGTGACTGATCGAAAGCGGGAGCTTAGGACAAATGTCCGTCGTCCGATTCGATAAAAATGAATCAAGCAAATAAAAACAGAGAGAAAGAAATAGGAGAACGGAGGAAAGAGTCGACGAGGAAACGAAAAAGGAGGAAGCAGGGCCACGTTTCAAAGGGGCATGCAGAAGTAGAAGAAGAAGAAATGAAAAGAAATTTTGGGGTTCTTTTGTTTTTGCCTGTTTTTGGCATGGGGGGTCTGGGTTTTAGCTTGGTTTTGTATGAGTTGTCGAGCTGCGGATCGCCGACGACTCCCCTGCAACAGCTCCCTCTCCCTCCCAATAACTATTTTCTTTTCCTTTTTCTTTTAATATTTTTTTTTCCTATTTTTCATGTAACAACAGAACAGCTGCATCCAACAATGTCATCGTCAGTCTCACTCAAACCCTTCTCTTAGCCCTTTTCCATACCCACTTCCTTTCACCATCACTCCCTCTCTAATGTTACCCTTAGAGACCTCTCCCTATCTCCCACATGGATCAAATACCTGCACAATCTTTTTTATTTTTCTATAATTATTGAAAGATTTTAAATAATTTTCATATTACATTGTGATGAGAAGAAATTAACATTAATAACAATAATGTTTATAAAATTTGAGTACAGGTACTTTATCTATTATTATTTATAAATAAATAAATAAAGTAATTGAACCCCTTAAGCAAATAATTAAAGAAACAACATAGAGATTTGGTTTAGCTGATTGATTCCTAGTGAAAGGTAGCTTAAGTGTAAGACAATTGGGTTTAAGCCAACTTATTAATCTCTGCTTAATCTCAAGTTTTGGTAACATAATCTCGACAGGAAGCAGAAAAGACGGTGCCCGAATCAAAAAAGGTAAGCTTTGGCAGGATAATCAGCCGCCTTTTCTTCCACGGCTAGAATTAATTAGTACACGGGGTATTTTTCTATGTTCTCGAGATATACCATCCATCTTGAATTTATCATTTTGCCATGCTTGCATACCACATGTATCCGTCCCTGATTGTTTCCTTTCATAAATTTACATAAAAGGATGAATTAGGTTAATTTTTATTTTTTTTATTTTTTTAAATAATTTTTATGACAATTAATATAAGTATGCGAGCTTTTCAAGTGATGTTGATCTACTATAGGTAAAGAGTCAAAAGGTTAAATAAATGTGATTAGGGAAAGATGCCATGAATCCAAGGTTGAGGAGGATCACATGGTTCATGTGAGAGTGACGGTGCTTTGTAGGAGTCAAAAGATGAACCAAGCCATATGCATGAAGGTGAGTCATTAATGAAAAAATTTGCTCACGGGGCTACACTTTCAAATCTATTATTGTTATTCGTATATATCAAATCTAACTTGCCTTCATTTAATTCATATATGATTATGGTTATCACAAAAAAGCAATTGCATATTATATATACTTACTATAAAGTAAAACCCTTATCAAGATTAAACTATATATATATATATATATATATATCTTATTTGCATTGTTCTTTATTAGTTGAGATGATGTTGACTTGGTAGTAGTTGAGTGCCTTAATTAAATGTAACCTATATGTCTACATATGCTGTCTCATTAAATTAATCTCTAAGCCATTTATGATTGAGGTGGGGTGGGTGAAGGTGTGATTTGACATTAATTAAACAGTGAGCTATGATTTTTTTAATCCCGTGAACATAACTATGTGAATCACAATTATTTAAATTCGGGTTTAATTAAAATATACAAATATGAGCAACAATAATGTATTAGATAAATTATATAAATAATAAGTGTCAAGTATATAATAAAACATCATGGTGGAGATTTCAATATATATATATATATGTGTGTGTGTGTGTGTGTGTTTTTAGAATTATTAACCAAATGCTTACATGTAGTCCTAGGATCACAAAACCAATCAAACATGATTAAAATTAAGAAAAAAATGAAAAAACATGTGAGAGTAATATATAGTTCGCGCAAAAGAAATGGTTGAGATCAAACAATCGTGCCTGTCACAAATCATTCATAAATATATATGTTTGTGTGTGTGTATATATATATATATATATTCAAAATTGTAAATTGGATTAAGTTTGGGTGATCGAAACCAACCCTCCAAACTGCAGGATTTGGTGCAAAGCACTTGATGGAATGGTAGCAACAATAAAAAAAAAAGGGAAAGGGGAATTGGCTTTTGATACTTGTTCCAAAAACAAAAAATAAAATAAAGAGTTGGAAAAAGACAGAGGCTTCTACATTGATTAATATGTTTTTTTTTTATTTTCTAATATGTGGGTTTTTGTTTAATGTATCTGGGGAAGGTGAAGAGTGGTTCCTAAGTTTGTTATGGCTTAGGTCACCTAAAAACATGTTGCGGTTTCACGAGAGCTTAGCTTAGGGGCAAAAAACAAAACATAGGTCAGAATTTGGGGCAACGGAAGACCGGGGTTTTGGTCTTACGCATGCCAAGCAAGCAACAACTCGAAAGTGCTGAAGTTTCTCCATTGCCATAGGTCTTCCCACCCACCCCCGCCCCAGCCTTAGGTTTGCAGCAGTTACTCTATGTTTTAACCCAGTCAAAACATGCAAACATTGTATTGAATCCCGCTGGAACAGAGTTAATGACCGCAATGATTCATAACTATGGGTGGGTGGTCATGCACATGCTAAGCTGGTTCATTGCATATCCAGGACCACTGCAGAAACAGATATATCTTAATCCTTTGAGCAACTTTTGGCTTATGATCTTTTTTCCTTGGACATAATTATCATACCCCAACAGTATTGACTTGTCTATATCGGATCGATCTAGTTGGTGCTGCTTGCTTACCTCGTGAATGTTTTGGCATGAAGAAACCAGGAGAGTGGCTCAAGTTGCTTGAAAAATAAGTGATTTTGTTCATGGAAGTGGTTAAGGTCATTGCTTATCCTAGCAAAAGAGGTTAATCAACAACCGAGCAAATTTAGCATGGGGCGTGAAGATCAAGTTTATTGAAAAAATGCTTCGGACTGAAGCCTTGTACTATGATTTCAATACTCCTTTTTTTTTTTTTTATCAAGTTGGGTTATGATTGTGGCCATACCTCAAATTTTGTGTGCAATACTCAATCCAATGATTTTGTGGGCATGGCCCATGCAATATACTTTCCTTTAGGTTGCTTATGCTTATCATTGTTTCTTGACTCCTTCCTCCCTTTTTCTAGGTGGTTGAGTTTAGCCGAGTCTAAACGCTAGAATTTCCTCAAGCCCTAGGGAGTAGAGCTAGCCCCAGCCATGCACACAATGAGCCAAGGCCCTGATGGAATCGGCTCCTTTAAAATGAAAATGCCAAAGCCAGCCCACCAGTTTTTGAATCCAATACATGGGACAATTCAATGATGGCAAGGGCAAAAACTAATACAAATACCAGGCTTGGAGAGTACAATTCAGTCCAAGTATGCAAGACAAGTAGACAAGAAAGCAGAGAATGGTTAAACACTAGGAATCAGTCATTAGCACGTTCTGCCATTGCTTATCCAAAAGGAAGAGAACTTTAAGATCAAACAGGGTTTCCTTTTTCTTTTCTTATTTTTCTATCTTTCATTGCCTACGACTAATGTTAGTATTACAATGCAGTTCTGCAACTGCTTATCCAAAAGGAGAAAATTTATACACCAGATGACTATAGACACCTTTCTACAATTCAGAACATTGTGCTACAACCTGGTTTTAAAATTGGAGACAAAAAGATCAATATACATTGTACAACATGATCACCGAGCTCGAGTTCTCTTTCTTCCTTTCATTGGACTTTCGGACTTTTGACTAGCACGTCCGCGGCTCACTTTTCTTGGCTGAGAAGAACCCTTCTTCGTCACTGGTAAGGACTCCACTGATGGAGGAGAATCAGCATTGGCGGTCTTTTTACTTGCATGAGAAATCCCAACTACTGCATTCCCATTGTTTGCTGCTTTTCCTGGCAGTTTTCGATTACCAGAGCGTATGCTTCGAGGCTTTGCAGGAAGCTTATGCATAGGTCTGCTAGATGTAAAGGTGGTGATAGGAACTTTACTCCCATACTCCTTGAAATGTTGTCGCAAAGTTGCAGTCACAATATGTCTCAGGAGCAGTGCAGATTTATATTCACGTGTGTTCTTGGAATAAAATATCATGGCATTGTTGGCAACTAATAACATATCGCGAAACAGTTCCTTAACAGACATGATGGAATTACTGGCTATTCTTGATCTTATGGTGTCAAAATCCATGTGCCGCAGGATCATTTTCTTGTATCTTCCTCTTTTCTGTGTGAGAGAAAAGAAAAAAAAGTTAAGATGATCCATTTATCAACACTAAGCCTTGCTGCAATTAACCGAAGCCAACGCTTGGTGCAACTTAAGAGCAGATCAAAAAAGAAATTGATATCATTAACAAACAAAACTTAGAATAGTGTCCTTACCTGACTATCAAGCCTTCGTCGAAAGACAGAAGCGCAATCATTCTCTGCTACAGAACTAAATATTCCCATCATCTCATTTGAACCTCCACTCTGATCCTCAATGCCTGAAGATCTGGCAATCTGAGCAGAGTTGCTAGCCGAAGTTTCTTTGCAAGGTGAGGCACTAGCAACATCAGCTGGACCTAGAAACTCACTTTCTCCAACACTTCCTTCTTTGGCATCCTTACTGCAATCCTTTCTCTTTCTTTTCCCCCTCCTCTTCCTTATACTCTGGAACTGCCCTCCACAGAAAGTATCTGCTAACTTATCAATGCTTGAAACTTTCTCCCTCTCAGAAACCAGTGATTCTCCTGGCTTCATATCCATCTCTTCAGCAGGCACTGCAGCTGGAATCTGACAATGAGGTGACCAGTTTGTCTGGGCTTCCTGTGTGAAACTACCAGCAGAGAGGCCATCCTTAGATGTGTCCTTACTAGAAAATTCAACTCCCTCAGATTTAAGACATGGTATGGCAGATACTGTCTGACTGGAATCATAATCAATTCGAGAATCATCTCTTTTCTCAGCCTTTAAACTTTCAAGCTTTGATTCCAGTGAGCTGAAAAGGACTAAAATGAGTCCATTGCAATATAAACACAAGAATGCACGTTTTAGGTTGTAAAGAATCCAGAAAAAATGAAAAGTCCAAAGTAACCAAGATCAAATTGCTAAGTTAGCATGTGTCCTTATTTAAAAGAAAACCAGCAGTAGTTGTTCTTTTAGACATTTGAAATTAAAAACTTAATTGAATTGTTCATATTAAATTCTGAAACTCACTTAAGCATATCTTTACTAAGTTAAATTTGAAGCATTAAGCAACAAAAAAAGTTCGGACTATATCGAGAAAAGCTCTTCCAGGACCATAGCCAGGTCATGATTTTCTCTTTTACTACTTCAGCAAGCAACCTTTGAAGGATACTTGAGAATCTGTGCCCTGTATATGGTTTAAAACCAGAGAATCTTCTTAAGGAATTTGGTATTTGAGAACTTCAACAGCTAAATCCATGACAAATTTCAAGGAAGAGTGTAGGAACAAGACTCACACCAAAAACATTATGCATTTGCCTAAGAGGAATAAACGCGCGGAACTACTAAATCCTGGTTGGCAATAAAGGCAAATTACTCACCCAATTGAATCTTCAGATTTCTCTAAAGCTCGCCTCAGCTCTAACATTCGTTGTTTACGTAACTCCTCAAACCAAGCTCTAAGAAGTAAAACGAAATACAAATGTTAATAATGCACCATATTTCAGAATGTAAGTTTGCAAACATGTGAACAAACTCTGGACAGGATTACTCACGTGCAACCTGAGTAACGCTGTTGCAAATCCTTGTACTTAGCTTTACAAACCTGCATTCAGGTACCACTTCATCAGATAAAATTTATGAAAATAAAAATATTAAATTAAGCATGTTGGCAAATAATGTAATAGACTGCATAACAGCTGCAGTACTATTCAATTACTCCTTCATGACTGAACAAGGAAGAGTTCAAATTACTACAATAAAAGCACATCCTTACTCGTATAGTTGAATTATAAAAAAGTTGGTCCGTACCGACGCATTAGAAATAGTATTCATAATAACTTCAAACATTCACAATGAATAATAGGACCACTAATAAAGAGAATACCAAGCTATAAACATCCTGTAAACCAAACTAAATCCCTGAACTAATTCAAAACTTTACTTTTGATCTTTTGTACATATGACGTCCAAGAGGAACGCAGGATTTGAACCTCCAATCTTCGTTAACAAACATTAGGCCAAGCCTAGGTTGTAGCAAACTTTAAAGTTTTAAACCATGGTTTTGAGGGGTAGCTTGCACCCAAAAAAAACAAGCATTAGTCAAGAGGCTAATTGAGCAACATTAGTGGACACTAATTGCTGTCATAATTAGCTTTTAATTGGATCCTGCTGACCCTCATTTCCTAAAATTTCAAACTTTCCAACTCAAGCCATAGTTACTTTCCTGCTCCTCTTTCATTCCTCAAAACATTATGCTAAAAACCACCCTGGAATGAAGATCATACGCTAATCCTTATTGGTCACGCGTGTATCACGTGACAAGCCATTTCCCCATTGGCCAAGCAAGCCCATTCATCATTGGCATTGACCAACGGCCATATCTTCATTTAAATAAAGGATAAAAAGATATTTAATTACGAAGTATAACCATAATCAAAATCAAAGTCGTGCAAATAGAACATCACGGTAGTCAAAGTAAAGACGTGTTAGCCACATCTAAAACAACGAAACTCCCTTCCCTCCCCATTCATGTCGCTTTCTTCATACATTCCAATTTCTTTAATAAATAAAAAAAGAAAAAAAGTTATGAATAAATTCCAAAATAATTAAGGCAAAAAAAAGGCGGAAAATAAATAAAATCCAATCAAAACAAAATTTTTCTCAACGGTAAAAAAAAAAATCCGATCATATCAAATAAAATTTCGGTAATTGAATTTAAAAATATTAAATTGGCTAATAACCTCGGGAGTGAAAGCAAACGGAGAAATGGTTCGGGCTTGGAGCTCCGAGGCAACGAGGTTCCAATCTCGGGTACCGTGCCGGAGAACCGCCCCACCTAACAAAAGCTCCTCCCATGTGCCCCACCTCCCCGTTATCATCTCCGTTCCCATTTCCACGTGTACGACCACGACAACTTCAAACAACGAACCCCACCAGAAAATTCAAAACTAAAATTTCAAAAGCCACCGCCTTTCTCCGGCGCAAGTTCACCGAACGCCACCCTCTCCCCAAAAAACAAAAATTTCAAAGGATTTTCAAAAATTCGTTTAAAAGGGTATCGAAATTTCCTATTTGAAATGGTAATGGAAATAACCAAAAAGCAAAGCCAAAGAAAACAGTCCGTAAATTGAAGAGAGAGAGAGAGACAGAGACAGAGAGAGGCTAAAGATAGTTTTTTTTTTTAGGGAAAAATTAAAAGATTGGATTTTTGTTTTTAAAGTAAGAAAATGGAGAGAACATCGGAGTCTGGGACAACGAAAAGACACTGGTTTTTTTTTTCTTTTATTTATTAATTTAAAGGCCGGGAATTTTATTTTTGTTTTTTCAGTTTTTTTTATTATTTATTATTTATTTTTGGTTTGGTTAGAAAAACAGGGGTTGTCTTTTCTTTAGCTTTTCTGTTTGCGGACACACTGGATTGACCAAATTGCCTGTCTATTTCCAATTTCTTTACTTTAAATGACATTCAACTCCTTTCTTAATTAGGATTTATCATTCTATAATTAGCATCAAATTACATATTTATAAAAATAATTAAATAAAGTAGTTTTTCAAGACATGTAAGTTTCACGGATCCGTACTTTCAATCTAAAAGACATAATTATTTAATAACGTAATCGATTGTAATATATTTTTAAAATATAATTTGTAATGATTATTAATTATTTTTAATTTATTATAAAACAAAAAAAATTAAAAGAAGTATGTTAATATAGAAGTACAGGAATGTCATTAAATTAAAAGAGTTGTACTAAACCGTCATAGCTTAGCAGCCTTCTCTTTCCAATGGATTTGTGATGGCTACATTGGATTTGTAAAAATATTATTATAAAATTGTTGTCTTCCCCTTCTCTACTAAGTATTTGTAATTCTGTTTTATAATTTAATTTTTAACCTAATGAAAAATCATTAATTGATCTTAATAATTAATCATAAAATTGTTTGAATTAAAGATTTTTTCAATATCTTACCTAAATATGTTACACAAACCTAAGTATATTATGATCGTTAAAATAAAACATATAATAATAATATGTTTTTATAAAAATGAAATATTTATTGTTTAATTTAAATCAAATTAAAAATTATTTCGGATGTTTTACCTAAATATGTTACAATAATTTAAATATATTACTATTTGTCAAAAAAACAAAAAGTATAGTTTTAATAGCCTAAAAAGCAAGCATAGAATATGATATGACCCCTTCTTTAGCTATTTTAATTTGGACAAAGTAGGTCAGAGGAAAAGTCTCTTGCAAAACCTTCCTTTTTTTTTTGCTCTTTTAAGTCTTTGTTACCAAAGACTTCATCCATGGTTGACTTGCTCAAAACTTTCCCGGTAACCAATCACTGTGAATTTTCTTGTATATTTCGTTTCACTATGACTATTGACCAAACTTTATTCCAACGTCTGATTAATGAATCGTTGGATGTCTTAATCATATCGGTAAATTAAAGGGACATGTTCCTGAATGGATAAGATATGAATGTGCTACTAGTCTCTCTCCACGTGCCTCTTCATTAGAGAATATTTTTATAATTGTTTGGTATTTTAAAACAAACCCGAAACGAAATAATATTTTTTTAACTTGTTGGGTTTTATTTAAATGAAAATTTTGTATTTTAGTGTTTTAATTGTTTTGTATAAATATAAGATATTTTGAATTGTTAGTTAAAATTAATGATTTTCTTACTCTTAATATTTAGGTTTTCCTTGAGAAAATTTTAGTAAAATCTTGAAGAATACAGGAACTTATCAATTTTAGGAACAAAAAAAATTTGATGATTGCTTGGTATTCCTAAACAAATCTGAAACGAAATAATATTTTTTTATTTGATGGGTCGTGTTTAGATTGATAATTCGTGTTTTCATATTTTAATGATCTTGTATAAATATATAAAATATTTTGAACTATGTTTTGGATTTTCCAAATAGTGTAACAAAATTTTCTTACTCCTAAAGCTTAGGTTTTCCTTAAAGGGGAAAGGGCATGACTTTGGCAAAATCCAGTGGACCGCACGAACTTACCAATTTTAGTAACAAAGAAAAATTGATGATTGGCTTTCGTAATTTCAAGGAAATGGAAGGCGGCCTCCTTAGGAAAGACACGTGTATGATGGGCTCGGCTGATTACGTAGAAACCTGCAGCGTAGGAAAGCTAATGCCCAATGAATGTGGCTGAAGGTGATCGATGTTTGCATATAAAAAAATGAAAAAAACAATTGGACATATGGATGCTTATGGTTGCCACATGGCATGTTGCATGCCACTTGTCAACCCCATGACTGGAGAATTTATTGGCTTGTCTGGCTCTTTAACGTTGCCGAGGCTAGCCTCACAACTGTTCACTCTTTAAATCCTGCTATAATTCTTGACCACGTCATCTCAACTAAAAAATAATTTAAATTTAAATTACCCAATTAATAAAGTACACGACTCAATTTATCTAAATTATTATATAAAAATTAAATTCAGATTTTTTTTTATATAAAAACATAATAATTATTTACAGAATTTTTTTTTGAAAAGTAATTATTTACATAATTTGACCAATAAGAAATAGTTTAATCAATGCTTATAGCTATAGAATGACAGTTCACTAGGAAAAAGAAGCTTTCAAGGAATTGATACATTTCATTGAATATTATCGCAGAGTATATTTGCACTGGGATATGCTTACATATTTTTTTAACAAGAAGATTACAAACAGCACTATACTGAATCAAAGAATGACAAAAGGAAATTTCCGTGGTGTACCAGAAGCATTGTGAGGTTCACAGGCTGGCTCCTTCCATCTTCAAAACGTGACGGGTTACAGGTATAGCAGTCCAAGGTATAGCAGTCCGGTACCGACAAACGAAGGCAGAGAAAGATGAAGTAAGGTGGCAAAGACAAAATTGTGTATCCAAGATGTAAGATACAGAAAAGGCCTTCTATGACACTTGAATCTTCATAAGAAGGTGTCAGCCCAGCCACTCTTTTTCATGCTTCAGCAGCAGATGGGTTTAAGATGGCGGCATTCATCATCATTCTTGAAGAACTAAATTCAATTCCTGGGCACATCTTGCTATGGCACCACCTCTCCTGTAGTAACACAAAGAAAATGAAATTTCATCATGGTGGCTCTTCACCCAACTAGGAAACCAATTATGCTACTCTAGGCTTCAACGCTGGATGTTCAAAGCATATAAACATCATAATAAGCAAACTGTCGTTAAGGATATTGAGTAATCATTACAATGTCAGGTGCAATTATGAAACTTATGAAGTATGTTCCTAAATCCTTTTATGTAACAATATCAGCTGCAACGACTCGAATAGCGTCTCACCTTACAAGTGGTGGAAGAAGTTTCTGAATCTTTTGCAGATGCATAAAACATTGATTGCAACATTCTCGCCTTTGTTCAAATTTTGAAAAACAGTTAGTTCATAGTGGCTCCGTCAAACCCGTAATATTATAGTTGAGAAACTGAAAAGCAGATATCAATAAAATAAGTTAATCAATAGCACCTCTGCTCAGCATGAAGATCAACTCCAACACCACGTCGGGCTGAAACGGTAGAGCGTATCATTGGACCAAAAACTGCTACAAGCTTCAGGAGCATCTCCAATGAGACATTTACATGCCTGTATATTCGTATCACAAGCACAAACATCAGTATGAGCATCATAAGGAGAGAGGCCCATTGTTTAAATGTTGAAAAATGAGGTACACCATAAATCAAATTTCTACCCACATGGCCAAAAGGAATTCATATCTCGATACGCCCTTTATTATTTTGTATTTCAAGAGATGAAAATTTTGTTCTTGAAAGCAAAGGATGGAGTAAATCTCTAGAACAATATCTTCCCATACAAAGAACTACAAGTTTATTTTGAAAATTACCTTTCCATTTTGCTATCCAATAAGCCCATAAGCACAGGAATTAGGCCAGAAAACAGATCTAAGGTGAGAATCTCCATTTTTTCCATGAGAACACTGATTACATCTGCTTGCACCTGCACCAGAAGTAATTGGGTCTAAGCATGTGAGAATATGCAAGACATGCATCTAGTTACTACTTGTAACCATCATTGCAAACAGAATAAAGCAACACACATGAAATCTTCCCATAAATACCCACAGAATGATCTGGCAGCTTCTGCAAGGCACCAATTGCACCTTTAATGTCATTCTTTTCCCAAAAATGCCGCACCACCTACAAGTTCACCATAAAAACAATTAAGAAATCCGACCAAAGAATGAAAGAAAAATATCATGTAAGAGGCAAACAAAGTACTGAGATTTCTTTTCCCCTTTTCTTTTTACTAAACTTAAATTGCTTCCTTTTCTCCAGAACAAAAGTTTGCCACCGTCACAGATGTTTAGATGCATATGCACATAATCTAAACCATAGTTACTTGTATACTATTGCTGCACTCATTGATTATGTAAGTATCAATATCTCTTTGCCTAAAGCTACAGTAATTCCAAGAAAAAGAAAAGCAGTAACAGCTACAAAGCAACTGCTGAATATATCCACAAACAGACAGCTAAATTTACCTGCAACTTTGTCAAGCGTGATCGAAGAATGCTTAAGAATGTATCATGTGTTTGCATCAGACTTTCAGTTATGTTTCCATCATTAGCAGAGATTGTTTCCCCCTTTGAAATTTGGCTTTCAATAATAGTAACATTCCCATCATTAGCAGAACTCAATCCCCTCCTAGAAATTTGATTTTCAGTAATAGAACCACTTGGTCCATTCCTATCATTAGCATAGGTTGCTTCCCTTCTAGAAATTGAATTTCTAGAAATGATCCCATCAGAAACAGAAGTTGATTCCCTTCTAGAAATTTGGTTTCCAGCAATAATCCCATCGGAAGCAGAGGTTGATTCCCTTCTAGAAATTTGACTTCCAGTAAAGATGCCACCAGATGGAGAAGAGTTTGGTTCCCTTCTAGAAATCTGATTTTCAGTAATGATCCTATCAGGGGTGAAGGTTGATTCCTTTCTAGAAATTTGATTTCCAGTAATGATCCTATCAGGGGTGACAGTTAATTCCCTTCTAGAAATTTGATCTCCAGTAATGATCCCATCAGAAGTGGGGGTTGATTCCCTCCCAGGAATCTGACTTCCAGTAATGCTTCCCTCACAGCCAGAAGTTGATTTCGTTCTAGAAATTAGACTTTCAGCACTTTTCCCATCATTGTCAGAGACTGATTGTGCTTCAGAGATTTGTGTCCCTCCTTTCTGTCAAGGTAAAACATGAGAAATAAATTTAATTCAATCACAAAAACGTGAAAGCACATGCACATGTAAGTTTGTCCAACTCTGTTTAGACAGCTTTTTTATAATATCTGGATCATGCAAAAACTGAAATTTAAAACGTGGAGAAAATATACACTTAAGCTTAGCTTGGGCAAATCCCCCTTTTAATAAGGCAAGATCATACCATTATGGTTGGTGTACTATCTGTTTCAGGTACCACAGGCGATGTACTGTTAGTTGTTGGATCACCACTGCTGTTTAATCTCTCTCTTCGTTCAAACTTCTCAACCAGAGTGCGCGTTCTCCCTGGAACAACAGCCACTGCCAAGATAGAAATTTCGAAGGATCAAAATGTATCCAGTTTTGTATCCTATAAGACTACATAGGTGCAAAAAGAAAGAGCAAAACCTCCATTGACAAATTTGACAGAGTTTGAGTCTTTGTTGCAATTGAGGGATTCATTACCTAAAAACAATTAAAAAAAAACTAATCATTAACAACTATAAAATAAACCAATATGCCATAAATTATCACAAATAAAGACAAGGAAAACAGAAAAACATACATATGCATTATCATAACTGACTTAAGAAGAAATGATACCATGATGTACAATATAACTTACTAGTTTCTTGATTAGGGGGTGTCTTTGCTGATAACATCTTTTCAGATTTCTCTGTAACACTCTTGATGTTTGAGTCCTTTTCATCACAGGATTTTCTAGCTCCGTCCTCTGACACAAACCTCGTTTGAGAATTCAGATCCATTGAACTGTTTAACGCGCTTTTTGTATTGCTAAGAGTTCCTGATTCAACTGAGGCTGACAGCTTTTCAACCTCGAACTTGTTAACAGATGGTCTTCTAACATGAGCTGGTCTGAGCAACATGCCTGGTTTTGTCCTTGAAAAGGTGATAGATTCTTTTCCGGAATTGGTAGAGTCTTTCCCAAGAGGGCTGTCCTGTGGTACAACACTAGGTGTGATAAAAGACTTGTTACCCGATTGTTCATTAGATTTAGCATTAACACCTGTTCCAGGACTCTGCTTCTCTGCTGCAAGATTGCTTATTTCACTGGCATCGAATGGGAATACCACTTTTGGAGAATTTAAAGAGCCAGCTTTCTGTGAAGTAATAGGAGGATTACTGCCAGCAGCTTTTCACAGAAATTGGAACATCATGTCAGGGAAAATGTAGCTTAAGAAATTAGAAGGGGACAAAAATTTTACATTTGGAAATTAAATTCCCCTAAAATTTATTTGTGTCATCATTGGAGCAGCCAAGCTCCACACACATGGATACTGACCATGCTAACAAAATAACAACAAGCAGTTCAAAGAATAAAAACAACTGAAAAGAGAACTTACTGTCAACATATATGTTCTTTATTTCCTTTGTGTCATAATCAGGAGACATGGGCCGTGATCCCAAAGTTGACCTCCTTCCACTCCCTGCTTTCCCCAAAGAATAACTTCCTTCAAGATTAAATTTCTTCTCCGTGTGGTCATTTCGTCCATATGGCTCAATATGCTGAGACATGTGCAAACAAGGCTTTTAAGAAGTTAAGACCAGTAAGTTTTTGCTCAGGTTCAGAATTTAAGAGCAACACTTCAAAATTGAACCAACAAAAAGGGAATGCAATGTAAGAAAGGGATGATTGTAAATACCGCTACATCTGCTACCCAAACCCCAACAGAATTTCGATAGAACGAGCAACCCAAAAGTTTGCCTTCATTAATGCAGAGGTCACCAAGTGTTGACCATCCCATATCAACAGAATCATGACAAACTACTGGCTCCCATGAATAAACCTACAATTATGACAATGAAAATTTGGATGTTGGCTTTGTAATTCAGATAGAATCAAACTGGTTTTACAATCAAAAGTTCAAACCTTCAAACCATCATCTAATCCACAGAATAGGGTTCTTCCATCAGGATGAAAGGTAATTGAGCGAAGCCCTGTAGCCTGAAAAGAAGGAACATTAACAATTTATAGAAGTAATATGAAATGCTTTGTTATCAACAATGGGGTTTTTATTCACTTCTTATTTTTCCTTTGAAGTGAGAGAATGTGTTTCTCAAATTTGGGTACCAAAACAGGACACTTATGCATATCCAACACAACTTTGTTCAATTTTTGTAAGAAATTTGCAGGATCATGCCAAAATAACTATGTTCATTAGGTTACATAATATGTCTTTAATACAAAAACATTAGGTTAAGTAACGAGTAGAGTAAAATAAGTTTTCCTGGCATTCCACATGGTAGTACCTGTTGGGCAAAGCAAAAAAAGTTTTTTTTTTCTTTAAAAGAAAAAGAAAAGTCAAAACCATTCTATGACTTCTTTCTATTCCTCCATCCAAAATAAATGAAAAGTCAATGATTGATTTACATAAAATTAAGTATCTTCAGCAGAGAGAAGGGGAGGAGGGGGCAGGGAAGCAAGCTTCTATTGTTGTAGCTTGGAGACAAAAAAGCTCAAGTACCTCAGGTCTGGAAGATCCAATCAGTTCAAAGGTTTCTAAATCCCAGAATTTTACTGTTCTGTCCGCTGAACCTGGAAATTTGTCACATATCAATTACGATATTCCCAAGAAAATGCTGGTTTCGAGAGGCATAATGAGAATTAACAATTGAGATATATTAAATAGATTTTCCACAAATACAATGAAAACTGAAAAATTTAAGTCTTTGCAAGCAGGTTAAGAAGTCTATCACATACCCCCACAGCCCCACCTTAACCTTAAAAAATTAATTTTTATCAAGCTGGCAATGACAAGTAATACAGAAAAAGGCAAATGCATCTATGATGAACTCACTGACTCCTACCTGAAATCACAGACTTACCCGTGGCCAGGAGAAACTCAAGAGGATGGAAGTCTATGGAGTGAATATGCCCTTCATGAAACTTGAAATCATGCAAGAGTTTTCCAGCAGTAAGATCCCACACCTATTCAGCAGTGACAGGACAAAAATGATTAGATAAATAGAACTGATGACTCATTGCAATGCAGATGATTGTGCAATCTCTAATTACCTTTACAACATTATCAAATCCACCAGAAACTACCCAGCGACCATCAGGAGTGAATCTAATTGTACTAATGCCTCGAGTATGGCCCTTGTATGTGTGAATGCATCCCTTTTTTCTGATATCCCAAATCTTTAGATTTGTGTCCATGGAACCAGAGGCAAAGAACTCACCAAATGGATGGAATTCCATGGCAGTGCAATTAGATCTGTGACCAGTAAGTCCTCGAACCACTACACTTCAAGAACAACGTCAAGCATTTTACAAGTTAATTATTACCCAATTCCTATTTGGTATAAAAGCTGATGATCCACATGTTCCAATTTAAAAGGGTGAAAGTTCAATGTCCAACATTGTTATGTCTAACAAGCTCCTACTACCATACTGTTATCATTTGACATCAAAGTGAGAGAGAACAATATAACAGGATGTTTCAGTTAGGCTCTTAACATGATTTACTGAGGAGAAATCAAAGACTCACTCTTTGTTTCTTCCAGATCCCAAAGCTTTATCACACCTGTAGATGCTCCAGCAAGCACCAAGACTTCTGCCGAATCAAAAGCTAAAGATTCCACCGGACTAGTATGACCACAAAGACTCTGCATATTAACACATATGTACCATTTTATTCGAGATACAACATCACCCTTACTCTTATCAGCATCAATTGATCCAAAAATGTAAATTCAAGCAACAAAAACAATTACTGCATAAGAGAAACTATCTGAAAGCTAAACTTGGCAAGAATCTAAATAAGGGAGATGCATCTAAAAATTACCATCAAAGAAGTGGGTTTCCCAATTGCCCAAACATTGACTTTAAGATCATCTCCGCCTGTAATAAGAAGCCTACGTGTCTTTTTTCCCATACTTAGACAATTCACATTTGCGGTATGAGCCACAAATTCCTCTAAATTCATATCGTCAAGGAACCAAAGTAAACCAAATAAGGCCCCCAAGAGCCTGTAAATTTTCATTTTTAGATAAACGAAGCAAACTTTTATAGAACTTTCTCTTCAACTTGAGATTAGTTGAGCTCAGACTAGCATTATCTGGAATCTTTATAAAAGATTAAAAATTTTCACTAGAACCATGACTTGTTACTTCCATCTCTTTCTTTTCTCCTTTTCCTCTATGTTCTTAGCTAGCAAACTAGGCAAAACGGCCTGATTTAATCAATAAAAAACAAAATTAAATTTTTTTGAAAAAGAAAAACTAATTTGAGCTGAAATTCACATTAAAAATTGCAAAACAAGCTCAGCATTCAATTCAGAACTTACTTAAATTTCCGCGACAGCAGCTAATTCAAGCTAAGCATTTCAATAATAATAACAATAGAAAAAGGAAAACAAAGAACTAAAATTTAAGCTTAAAGGATACGCAGCTTATATCCACGCTTCGCCATTTTCCACGAAACTAAATCCAAAACGAGATCGGAATCGAAACTTGAACCGCGATTCTAATCACCTTTCACTCGATAAACTGTTCCTCAAGAATCAACTAAAAAGCCGAAAAATCGAAAACTTAAAAAAACAAAAAAAGTGTCTACTTTTCTTGAAATGCAAATCCACCAAGAAAAGCTAAGGCATCAAATTGTGGTGAGAACTTGACAGCCCCTAAAAATCAAAATAAAATTTTAAAAAAAAAAAAAACAAAGAAATCAAAATTGCAGAGGAAAATTTCTTTTTTCTTTTTTTCATATGACGCGAAAAGACTATACAGAGTTGGAAATTTCAGATTTTCCGCAGACTATGATTGAGCCCTGTTTTTTTTACTGTTCATCCTTCTTACCAAAATGCCCCTGGCATTTAGCTGTTGGAATAGTTAAATTACTTAATTACCCATTGTTCTCTTCGTGTTGACGCGTCGGTCGGATGCCTTTTTCCTCTCCCGTGGTTTAGGTTTTCCTTGTCCTTTTCCCCCTTCCTCCTCTTTTTCTTTTTTGTTATACATTTTTCCGTGGACATAAATAAATTTGTTAATTCTCACTTTAATGAAATTTTTTACTGCACTGAAAATGATGTTTATAACAGTAAGAAAAAGAAAAAAAAAAAAAGAAGAGGGGGTTTGCGGCAATTACAATCTGATAGATTCCTTAAAACTAATTTTGTAATTTGTTTCATAATTAAGAAAATTAGATTGATGTAGACACAAACTTATAAATTAGTTGACTTTATGTGGGTAGCTTGTCATTTGGTTCATTAACTACTTTAAGTAATTTACTTTTTTTATTTATATGCTTTTCTTAGAATAATTAAGGGTGGTGATAGGGACTTTTAAATGGGTATTTATAAATATTTAATCCTATTATATAAAATGAGAGTATTTTAAATTTAAGATTGAAACGGAATCGGACGATAAACATTTTTATGAAAAAAATTAAAAGAAAATAAATAAAAAAAATTATTGGTATGAAATTTATTAAATAAGTAACAATCATTACATTTTATGTTCATGGGTCGTGGCCCATCAAAGTTATGATTATGATTAAGGAGGATGATGAATGCATGGATAATCATTGATCCCGAAAACAAAGATCTTTGGGCAGTGTATTTAAAGAAGAGGGATGCAATGATTAGAATGTTGAATTGTGAAGAAAACATGCTTCTTTTGGGTCATGGGGGGGTGGGGAAATGGTTGGCAAGAATGAATAAAGAAATTATATGTATGACCACATCAAACAGCAAAAGCAACCATTTGCATTATATTATATAGTTTGTAATGGAGATCTAGTGCAATTGGTATCAAACAGAAAGTTGTCTATATATAGTTCAAAGAATAGGACTCATCCAACATTGTGTTTTAACCACCTTGTACCTAAAAATATTCTGCAGAAGTCTGGTCAAAAGTCAATTTTGATCAAAGCTAACTTAGTTGTTGTGTGGGGAATTTAGATTCTGAAGGCATGAAGGAATGTTCCTGCAGGACACACATGGATCATAAGATTGCTGTCTAATGAAATATGAAGGAAACAAGGAAAATGGATAACAACCATGCCCCATTCCTCCAGTCATTTTCTTTGTTAAATCAATGCAGGCCTGGAAAGAAATAGGTGATCTGGTGTGCTTATTGATGGTATATCTGCTTTTTTCTAAAAAAAGGGTGTAAAAGAAAGAGAGTTACCAAATGCATTTTGACAGAACTATCCTGCAGCTGCCAGTGCCAGGGATAAAATGGATAGAGCCCATGTCCAACATGGTAGATGAGATACTTGTCCATTCCCGGGTCCTTAACATCATCTTCAGATTAGTTCTTCTACCAAGAATTTTTACCCATAGATACTGATAAACATGTTGGTCCAAAGTCATCTGTCAACCTGGTAACCGATTACTCTGATTTTCTGACTGTCTTGTTCCACCAATCAATGGTGATTTGGATTTTAGTCCCACCAAACTCCCCCATGTATGTATACAAGGAATCAGGGTTTCAATCTTATGAAATCTAAGGAAGTGTGGGTACTTTTTTCTTCTATTTATTGATTAGAATTTTGGTATTCTTTTGCAGTTGTCTACATGTTATCCATGTGGGTTCACATGCTGCTTAGTTTGTTTAAATCTCATCCCCATCCCCATCTGGATCAAAACAAGAGATCATTTGACTGTCAGGGCACAATCTGACATCTTAATGCTTACATCTTAAACACCCATCAAACACCGAGAATCCGTGTCTTCAACTTTCCATCTTTTTTATTTATTTTTGACAAACTTCCACTTTCTCCTGTTTCATTTTTTCACAGAAGGCCAAAGAAAGAAGAAGAATCTGTCAGAAAGAAAACCTTTTTTTAAAAAAAAGGACATATCAGTCAATGTATTAAAAGTTAAATACAGTGAACATGGACATTGATATAATCTAGTTAGACCTCAAATGGACCACACTGGAAAAAAAAACAGTTTTGGCAGAAAAATTAATAAACAATAACATTAGCACCTCTCCATGAAGAAGAAGAAGAAGAAGAAGAAGCAAAACGGGTGAGGCCTAAAAAAATTTGCTGTTAGCCTTGACTATAAATTGCAGATAATATCACAGAAGGCATCCGATGAGCTGCTGATTCAAGCAATAAGCACTCTTCTGGGAGAGTTTCATCAGATTGAACTTCATAATCTTGTAAATCACTCACTCTTCTCAAGCTGACATCCCTTCTGCTTGATTTCCCTTTTATGAAACATTCAGTATACAGCCAAAATTGCTCAAGATTCGCCTCTATATCATGTGCAAAAGATCCTGGACGATTTCAGATATTGGTGGTCTGAATCCTGGTTCCCACTGTACAAAGATTAAATATAAGGTGCCTTGTAGCTCTCAATAAGAAAAGTAATACGAAGACAGCATTACGTAACCTGACACATGCTTTTTTTGGAATCTAGCTATCCTATTCCCATTTTAGCTTTAAGTAATTTACAATTTAATTCCTGTTTGGCAATAGTGTATTTTTCCTTCGATCTCCAAACAAAGTCGTTAATAGATGATATGCAACTCTAGGAATGATCTCTCTAAAGGCAATGCTCCAAAGTCATATCGCAGAATCTCACCATCAGAAAGAGCATGCCACAAAAGTAGAAACATAAAAAGAGGGAGCAAGAAGTTCACCTGTACACATCTAGATATTATATCCGCAAAGCGTGACAATGACTTCACCGGGTACACTCCATTTAAAGCAATATCAACCATCCTAGCTAACGCATCAATATCATGAAGCTGAGGAATTGCCCATCTAACAAGAAATTGCTCCCCTAGAGGCCGTGACCTAGACACGTTAATACAAGCTTAGTGCAAGGTAAAAAGTTCAAATGATTGATAAATTACCTTCAGGCAAATTTCCATATGTATGTGAGATTTGGCTAACCTGTCAAAGGATCTTCGCCCTGTGAGAAGTTCTAGCATTACAACACCAAGGCTATAGACATCACTCTGGCAAGAATAACTTCCTGACTCAATTTCTGGGGCAGCATAACCATAGGATACAAAGAGGCTTCCAGAAAACTGTGAATACTTTCACCAATATCAGCCACAATTCTATATGATAATTTATAGCGCAAACACAAACACATCTTGGACTCCGTCATGTCATTTAATGAGTATGTTTGTGTTGAATAATTAGTATTTTGTATGGACCAGCTTAGAGGTAAATAAATGGGACGGGAAAATTTTAGTGCCAAGATACCAAACAAGATCAGCAACAATAAGCAATACTAGGAAAAACAATTCCTGCCCTCCCAGATAGAGATAAGGATCCCTGATGCCTTCATTTTGAAATTCCTAAATTTTACAGGTTCATCTCCTTAACTGATATTCCATTATAGTGTCATACCATCCATACATCTCAAAATTCTTTAACTTGTCTGCATTATAATTTTCTCCAATGTATAGTTTTCTCACTGTTCAATTGCAGTAACATCAATGTTCACTGAAAACAGCTAATAAGTGTAATTCAAATACACTGGTCTGAAGTCTCCAACAAAAATTTTGTATTATTAGTAACTAATATATTTTGTATTATCAGTAACTAATATATTTGTGGAACCTCAAATGAGCAGGATTTGAATATCACACATCTATATGCATATTTACACCCAAAATTACCTCACTTAAAGAGCCAGATGACACCAAAGGAGCCAAACCACATTCTGAGACACGAACGGAAAGCTTGTCATCAAGGAGAATATTTGCAGACCTGATATTCTTGTGCACAATGGGTGGTTGACAAACTTCATGCAGAAATCTTACCACCAGCACCCCAAAAAAAATAACAAATAAAAATTACACTTAGTTTCTGATTGATTGATGGCTTAAAAACTAAGAGACTAAAGACAATCATATAAGCCACAAGCAAGGAATTACGGGCTCTTCTGGGGTTCAACTATGCATCATATAAAAGATGAGACAACCTGCTCAAATATCCATGGTTAAAGACAGCATTTTCCCCCCCATAAAAGCAAATCAAATTTCCTTGGTTACATGATAAAGGGCTCTTGTATTGCCAATATATTTACTTACTGTAGGGCTCTTGCAACTCCAAGCGCCACTCGAACACGTGCATTCCAAGAAAGTTTCTTACCGATCCCATCATCAACATGCAACGCATCATACAGTGTTCCATTTCTGCAGTACTCGTAGGCTAGTAACCGTTGTCCATGCTCATTACAGTAACCCACAAGCTCCAAAATGTTAGGATGCCTAAGTTTATAGATAGTAGATACTAATTCAAGAAATTCTGCATCATTCTTCCACCTGGAAGCTCTAGTTTCCAGTTTCTTGATGGCAAGTAGCTACAAAAGAGTAAATAAGAACGTCAAACATAAAGCCAACAGAGGTTGGTAAAACTTGCTAGGAAGTCAAATAGATTTCTATAATCAATGTAAAATCTTGTAATGAATGGTTTGTCTGGCCAGGGAACTGAAAACAAGACAAAAGAAATCAGTACCTAAGAGAGAGAAAGGAGGGGGGGGTTGCTTTGAAAGGAAGAAAGCATGATTTACCAAATTCTGTTTGTTTATCAATTTAGCTTGTAGCATCCAAATTTGCTTAGGAGGAAGAAAAAGAGTCACCAACAGTATTGGTTCTGTCTTTCTCTCTCAAGAAAAGATGGAATAACAACGAAAGCAACATAAAAGGCTTGCAGCAACAGGCACAAAATTTTAAAGGAAGGGGCCTGAGCCCAGGAACCCACTCAAGTTTTCTATCACACTTTCAAAAAAAAAAAGTATTCTATCACATTGTCCTCCTGCGTGGAAATCATCTTACCTTTCCATCTGGAAGCTCAGCCCTGTACACACTGCCGAGCATGTCTTCTCCAATAAAATTTTCCTCAGCAAAGCTATTTGTGTACTGCTGAAGTGATGCGACAGTGAAGGCACTCATAGAACATGAGTCCTGACCTCTAGAAGAGCGAGCACCTCCATTTACTCCTGCTGGCATGATCGGGCTTACACTGACCTCCTCCACAGGGGGAAATAAAGGAGGAGGTAGTGGTGGCCGTAGTGAAACGGGCATCACATCCACACCCCCCTTGTTTATTTCATGATTTTTTTGGGTCCTTGAACTTGAAGGCACCCTAATTACATCAGCAACCTGCTCATCTTGTAACTTCGAACTTATTCGCATTCCTCCACTTTCTAATCCATATCCATCGACCGGCTTCATGACTGCCTCTTTAGCAACTGTTAAATACAGTGCCTTTTCAGTTACATAGAGTATGGAAGGAAAATAGAGAAATAGAGAACTTTTACAAGGTCTGCCACAGGGATAGCCTATTGTTAAGTTACCTTTCTCCGATTTATTAATCTGATTAAGCTTCTCACTAGTATGCCTGTCAGAATTTTTGTTCACTTGCCTACGTTTACAACATCTCCACACGAAAAGCAGAAACACTACTAAGACAACAAGTGCTATAAGTCCTGCAACAGCAATCCAAATAACCCTATCATTCGTCCAAAATTTTCTTGCTTTTGCCCACTGAGGTAATTCGACACTAGAGGGTGCACCAGCTGGTCCCCTGGGTCCTTCTAAAGGAGATGGAGCCCAGGCTACAAATGGAGGGAGTGCTAATGGTGGTGAAGGAAGAATAGTAGTATTAAAGGGATTTCCATCTTTCCTGCAGAGAAGATGTCACGTCATCATTAGAAAGTAGCGGGAAGACAAAGGGCTGTGGCAGGGGTGGGGGGCCTGGATTTACAGAAACATATACCATACTTATGTGCACTTGAATAGCAGTATGCAAATCTGAAAAATGTCAAAAAACAATCTGAGGATTCACCTGAAATTTGGAATATTTAGCAACTTAGCAGGTATCGGACCAGAGAGTATGTTGTTCTCAACATTCCTACACAAGAAGAAAGTGACAATTGTAACAATTTCAGGTTAATGCTAGGTCATTCGGTGATATATTTGTGAAACAAATATTGAATGGGGAAAAATCAGAGGAAAACGAGTACAAATCAGATAGGGGAAGATCCTGTAGAACATCAAGGAGCCCAGAAATTCTGTTGTTCTGCAAGTGCCTGCCAGAGAAATAGTATATATAATCCTAGATGCTAAGAAGCATATATGTAATTCATGAAAACTTTTTGGGTGAATGAAACTGATGACCTCATATTTTAATGAAAATATTACTCACAGTGTGGTAAGAGATGACAAGTTTCCAAAAGAGGGAGGCAACTGACCACTCAAATTATTTCCTGATAGATCCCTGAACATAAGGTACGGTCAAAATTTAACCTAGAAAAATAAACACAAATAGACACTATATTATATAAAGAGCTTACAAATGGATCAAACTCTTAAGCTGTTGAAAAGAATCTGGTATTGTTTCACTTAAATGGTTATCATCCAAATACCTGAAGAGAAGGTACAATATAAAATAATAATGAGAAAATGGTTAGAGATTAATAGTACAATTTCAGGATAACAAAAGTTTGACTTAAACTTACAGTTCTGTTAATTGTGCCAAGGTAGACAAAGTAGCAGGGATGGTCCCATTGAACTGATTACCTGAAAGATAACTAAAATAAGAGAAAAATAAAGCTGATTAAGTCATGGATAAGCTTAGTGAAAGAAAAGTGCTTAAATTACTGAAATCATTTGCTTATAAAGTATAGTTTACAGATAAAAATAAAGATTGCAGTCAAAACATACAAATTTCTCATGGTGATAGGCAAGTTAGATGGAATACTCCCTCCAATTTGATTGTGACTCAGATCCCTGCTCCATAAAACAACAAAAAGCAGCATAAGGCTCTACAAAGAAAAATATAAAAGCTTCCAGAACAAATGAAATAATATATGATATTTGGTAACTGAAACTTGATGCTTCCTTCTCATCCTTCTTTTCATGATATACATTCATCTGCATAGAAATCAACCATTTGGACAACTCTTTGATTGCCCAAGAAGCACAAAGCCCAAAACCGGCCGACATGAAATATTAGAGAAAATGATTTCCTCAGAAGATATTGTCGACATTCACAGGTGACTCGGGAAAGAAACGAGTATAGCATGTTTTGATGCATCACCATCTATAAGAGATTAAAAT
Organism: Theobroma grandiflorum; assembly: GCA_036013995.1. Lineage (NCBI taxonomy): Eukaryota > Viridiplantae > Streptophyta > Magnoliopsida > Malvales > Malvaceae > Theobroma > Theobroma grandiflorum. The sequence continues at coordinate 2,553,684 of CP142134.1, forward strand.
GATTGGGAACATGTTGATTATATATGATTGAACCTTAGTCATGAATGCTAATATGCACATCACCTAAAAACCATATATCCAAAAAGAAAAATACTTACAGTATTATTAATGATTCAAAGCCTCCAATGCCTTCATCCAGAACTCCTCCCAGGTTCATGCCATTCAGTCGTCTGAAAACCAATAAACTCAACAAATATTGATGCAAAATTTATTGATGGAGATAGGGAAAACAACAGAAAAGGAAAGAAAATCCATGTACAGTTCTGTTATATTCGAGAAGACACATGAAACGCCCTGCCATTCTTCCCCACATGGATCTCCTCCAACAGGAATCCACCCAAGAAGAGGTGGGGAACCCAGAGAAGTATACAAGCTATTTATTGCCGAAACTGGGAGACATACAGAAAACAAAGAAACAATTACCACAGGCTTCCCAATGTCTTGCTTTGAGAAACTTCCGGATTTCAACATTTTAATTAAAAATTCTGACCAAGCTTAAAATCTAAAAAAACAAAAACTACGATTCACAGACATTTGCATGAACCCAATGACTAAAGTTAATAACTGCAATGACAGCAGTCATACAATAATTAAAGTAGATAAAAGCTCTTCCAAAAACTATTATATAAGCTTCAGCAATTCTAACAGAACTTGAAAGTTGAAACAGCTCACAAAATGCATATATCCAACCGAAAATGAGGCTAAACAAAAAAAAAATGGAACTTTTTTTTTGTTATTTTTATAGGAAATGAAGCGAACAAAGCAAACTGCAAGTTAGCACACTCTACTTTCTCACACTTTCTATCCCTTTCCTCAAACTTTCCCCACAAACAAACAGAGCATCACATTCAACAATAACCAAATTGGAAAAGATAAAAAAAAAAAGGTGGTGCAAACTTGAGCTAAGATACTTTACCATCACGAGGGTCTGTAGTTCCAGCAGAAAACGGCACAGTCAAAAACAACACCAACCCAACACACATTATCCCCCAAGTCACAAAACCCATTTGCTTGCTTAACAACCACCTTTAAAAAAAAAAAAAAAAACCCCCAACTTTCTCTCCTTTTCCCAGCAAACAAGCAAGAAAAAAAAAGAACCAGCAATGTATGTAAAGAGAAACAAATTTGAATTTCTGGGGTTTTGTTTTCTTTTGAAAATAAATAGAAGGAATTAGATAAAACAAAGATAAGCTATGAAGATCTTTTGGGTTATGGGTTCGTAGCAACGCTCAGTAAAGTACAGAGAGGAGAGAGTGAAGAAAAGGCAGTGTTTTTGTTTTTCTTAGGACTCGCTTTTCCATGTTGTTCTGTTTTCTGTCAAAACTGAGTGTCCCCACTTTTCTCTGTCTTAAAAGTACCCAAGTCCAACCAACGGCCTGTAATCTTGTAACTTATCCTTTTTTAAAAAAATATATATTTAGAATGTTTTTGATACGGTTATTTTTTCAATATTGTTTTACAGAAAATTCTTTTTTTTTTATTTTTTTGCATTAAAATATAGGTGATTAAAATACTAAAAATATGATAACTTTATAATTTTTTTATATTATTTTTTGGTGAATAATTTATGTCAGAGATATTTATGCAATATTAGTAAGTAAAATTAACAATGAGGATAAAAATTATAAAAAGATACTAATTAATATATATATATTTACATAATTTTAATTGAAAAAAATAAAAAAATGTTATCTGAGAAAAGAAATTGAAATTAAAGTGAAGGGTGGAATTAGTTTATCTACTTATAAATTTAAAAACAAAGAATTAATTTTAAATAATTTTTTCTTTTATCTCATTAATTTTTTTTTTCAAATTTAGGATGAAATATTTTAAATTATTGATAAAAAAGTTTCCTGGAATTTAGATGGAATTCGGAAATTAAGGGTATTTTCAATGGATGCTGTGTGACCAACATTGTCTCCACAAAGAGGGAATCTATTATTTAATTCATTGTATCAATGATGTGATTCGTCTTGGTGGACATAATTTGCACCCATTGCGCCTTTCACGGTGCTGCTACTAATCCAATAATAATCACCCAATTTAATTTAAAATTTAAATTATATTTAACAAATTTCTTGATAATACGATTATTCAAATAATTGGCTATATGACTGTTTAGTGTACTAAAAACTATATACATATATATGCATATTTATTTTATGAGTTTATATATTTAAGAAAAAAATATATCTATTAGATAATGAAATTTTTTTTAATTATAAACTTAATGCTCATCCCGTCTTTTATTATTGATATAAAATTTATAATACTTGTTTTTTATTTTTATTAGTTTTTAGATGAATATGTATCAACCCTTGAACAACGGTATAAAGAAAGGTTTTGAATTAAGGAAAGTGCCCAACGTTCGAAAATGCAAGAAAAACACATGAATCGTGGATGGAGCCAAGTATTCTTAAACAAAAAATAAGACCGTCGGGCTAAAACCTTAGAGTCAACTAAATGAGATAATGTTAGTTGTATTAATGCAACGGTTGGTTTTTGACTTTATTAGTTGTCTCCATCATTCCGCTTCCTTTCTATTGTAAGTCCCTTATCAAACCTTCCTTGATCCCTAATTCAAAGAAATCCAATATTTGTAATTATATATATAAGGCTCTAACTCAAAAAATCCAATATTTATAATTCCATAAGTAAAAGAAAGCCTTAAAGGACTTCTTCCTCTAACCACGTAGAGCAATAAGTAAAAAGAAGAAAAAAAAAAACAAGTAGAAAGAGGTCCGTGTGTAATGCACGGGCTATAGTCTATCAACTTTATTTGGCCAAAAAGCTAAAATATTATTCTATTGCTATTTACCAAGGGTAGAGCCGCCCCCCAAAATTTAAAAAACTTTTTACATGCCATATGAACTTTTTAAATTTTTTTTAATGATCCTTAAAAAATATTTTTTATATAATACTTAATATAAATAAAAATAAAAAATAATTTTATATGTTTAATTTAATTTTAGTTTTTTAATTTATAATATTATTTTATTTTTTTTATAATTAAAAGATGAGGGATTCAAACTTTACTTTTTAAGTAAGAAGATTATACATTAACTAATGAACTAAATATTCGAGTATTTATTATTATTATTTAATTTTATTATTTATTTATATATTTTAAATTTTTATAAATTTTTTTCATCAATTTATATGAATCATCAATCATATTCTTTTTCTTTCTTTTTTATAATGTCACATGTAAATTCTATTTTCTATTTATTATATTTTTTATGATTTTAATTTTTAAAAATAAATAAATTATTATATAATTTTTAAATATAAATTATAATATTACATTGTTACTTATTATTTTATCAATATATCATTTTTATTTAGAGTAATCAATGCGTTTTAAAATACATATCGTAAAATTTAAGTAACAAATATACACATAAAAATTAATAAAATAAAATAATTATACTTATTTCAATACAATTTTATTTACTACATATTTTTACTAGCTTTTAAAATAATTATTTTTATTTTTAAACTATTTGATAAAATTAGAATCAGTTGGTTAGTATATTGCTAGTTGTTGATAATATTAGCCCATTTTTTTAAAAAATAAAAATCAACCCATTTAATAGATTTTTTATTTTTTAAAAATAATTTTATGAGTTATAACATGGGCCCTAATCAGATGTTGCATAACCCATTCTTCAAGAACTGGAATTCGGGTAATTTGATCCATTGAAAAAAAAAAAAAAAAAAAGAAAACCAAAACAAAAGCAAAAACCTCTCAACGATTAGGGATTAGGGTTTTGAACATTTACATAGCTTCGAAGTTCCGACAACGAGAAGAAATGTGGAGATCAATGGCAGGAAGGTCCAGGCAGGTGGTGGCACGGATCTTCTGTGCAGCCAACATCAATCAGGTTCTCTCTGAAACTCAAAAACCTTACCATTATCTCCCAAAAACCTTACTCTCTCAAACCCCTCGTTTCCTATCTAATTTCTCTGCAAATCCAAGTGATGATTCATCTCTGGGATTTGCAGAAAATGGGGATTCCCAGCTGGACGGTTTTGCCCCTGCGATTGAGACTAATGCCGTGGAAGTTCCCTCTTTTGAGGGTTCTGTTGGTGATGAGAACCAGATGGACAGTTCCGTCTCGGGGGATGACCAAAATGACATAGAAGAAGATATCCAAGTTTATGAGATTGACGGGAACAAGTTAGAAAATGTGTTGTCTTTGTTGCAAAGTAGAGTTGATGGGTCTTTGGAGTCAAGTCTCGATGTTATGGCTTTGGATTTGAATGAAGATTTTGTTGTCAAAGTTCTTCGGACTCCATTTATATCGGGTGAAAATTTGATTAGGTTTTTCAAATGGGTAATGAAGCAAACAGGGTTTAAAGTGACTACTTCTGTTGTTGACTCACTAGTTAAGGGTATTTGTAGTGATCTTAGGAAGAAGGATGCTTATGATTTATGGGATTTGGTTAAGGACATCGGGGATAAAGAGAATGGGGTTTTGACTGTGGATGTTCTTAATGAGTTGATTGCTTTGTTTTCGAAGTTGGGTAAAGGAAAGGCAGCTATGGAGGTGTTCAACAAATTTAGGGATTTTGGATGTGTCCCTGATATGGTTACTTATTATTTCACTATTGAAGCTCTGTGTCGGCGGTCGATTTATGATTGGGCTTGGTCTGTATGTGAAAAGATGCTTGATGGGGAGAGCTTGCCAGATGGTGAGCAAGTGGGAAAGATAATATCTTGGTTTTGTAGAGGCGGTAAGGCTGAGAATGCTCACAATGTTTATTTGTTGGCCAAGGAGAAAAACAAGCAGCTGCCTCGGTCTTCTGTTAATTTCTTGATCAGTTCACTCTGTAAGAAGGATGAAACAGTGAATTTAGCTTTGGAGATGTTGGATGGATTCTCTGGAGAAGCAAGGAAATATGCAATCAAGCCGTTTTCATCTGTTGTTCGTGGTCTGTGTAGGATGAGGAATCTTGATGAAGCAAAAACATTGCTTCTAAAAATGATTGCAGATGGCCCACCCCCTGGAAATGCAGTATTTAATTCGGTGGTCAATGGCTATTCTAAGGCTGGAGATATGGACAAAGCGAAGGAGATGATAAAACTGATGGAGGATAGGGGGTTGAAACCTGATGTTTACACATACACTGTTGTGATGAGTGGTTATGCAAATGCTGGCCAGATGGATGAGGGTTGTGAAGTATTATCAGAAGCCAAGAAAAAGCATATGAAGCTGAGCCCTGTGACTTATCATACTCTAATTCGTGGATATTGCAAAATTGAAGAGTTTGACAAGGCTTTGAAGCTGTTGGCTGAGATGAAGGATTTTGGGGTCCAACCTAATGTGGATGAATACAATAAATTGATCCAGTCTCTTTGCTTAAAGGCTTTAGATTGGCAAACAGCTGAGAAGCTACTGGATGAAATGAAAGAGAATGGGTTGTATCTTAATGGAATCACGCAAGGTCTTGTAAAGGCAGTTAAGGAGCTGGAAGCGGAGGCAATGGACAGCAGGGAAGCAGCAACCACTGAGGTCTAAATCTTTGCTCATTTTAGGAAATGGATGTAACGTTCAGATGTTCAACTGTAAATTTTGTAGCCTTCCCTTCTTTAACGTTAGATGATTGGTGAGGCCTGTGTCAATTTCTTTGTTGTCATCTTTATACATCTATTCACGTGAATCAATTGAGAAGATGTTTTTGTTTTTTGGGGATGCATTTTTGTTTTCTTTATACTTGGCATGTGGAAGGCAACCTTGTGGAATTTGAATTTCTTGGTTTTTTCTTCCCTCCACAAGTGAGAATAAGAAGGCAATGCCCCAACATGTGTCAATCCATATTTAAGTTTTAGTACTATATTTTATTGGTACCCTTTTGGTTAATTCCCTAAAGATATTAGTTTACTGGTTTGGCTAGTATATATAAAAGGAAACCCTTTAGGGTATATTGAAAATAAACAGCAAGACATGCAAAGCAATTAAAAAAATTAAAAACTTTATTAACTTATAAAAGGATTTTGAATAGAAAAATCATTCAATTGTAGGAAAGAGATAGATATAAAAAGTGAATGATACAAAGCAATATTTTTTTTACTGTTCCTTGTTTTGCCATAATTTTATTTGAATTTAATCTTAATAAAATATCTCGTACTTCTTCATTTTTATTTGATTGTTGGTATAACTAATTTCATATTGAGACAACCTTTTATAATTTAAGTTTCTTATACTCACATTATTTTCAAAGGTTTAGTCCCTTATGATCTGATCATGTTTAAAAGGTACAAATGTAATTTTATATGTACAAAGTAATTAATATCATAAAAAACATCTAAAAGACAACTATCTATTTCATTTACTTAGACAAAAAAAAATTTGCATTTATTAATTGAATTTAATATTTTATTATTGGGAAAAACAAAAAATCTTTTCATATAATAACTTTCTATTAATATTTTTAATATTAAAAATTTTATATTTTTAATATTATTAATAATTAGAGGTTTTAATCATAAGAAATAATGAAAAATGTTACAAAATCAATATGATAACTTAACTTTATAATGTATATTTTCAAAAAATTTAACAATATTATCTCAAAGTAAGAAAAACAAAACTAATAAACATATTAAACGACAAAAAGACAATCCACAATGGCCCAATATGTGTACTAACCCGACCCGACTTAATTTAAAACGAGTCGAATCCCAATGACTCGATAAACGAAGCAACTCGAACTCAAAAATACCCGACCGAAACACGACAAAACTCAACAAGACCCGTGACTCAAAAATATTCGATCCAAAACCGACTCGACTCATCCAATAATCACCTAAACCCGACTTAACCCAAACTCTGACTCGAAACTAATTTAAACTCGAAACTTAAATTAAGATGTATTGTTTTCTTATTATGAATTTTAATTTAATTGAAAAATTACAAATAGTATAACATAAATTTACATAAATATTACCAAAACCAAATTAAATTTGCCAAAATTATTTTAAAATATTCAACAATCCAAACCAATTTAACTTGACTTGAACTCACTGAAAAATCAACCTGTCCAACTGCTACCTGTGCAGACATAACAGTTCGGCTTTTGTTGTAACACCCGCGATAACCCACATATTAGTTGAATTTGTAAAAATAGTAAGATTGAAAGGTGTACCAAAAAACCCAAACTAGCAATATGCACGAATTATTCAAAGCCAAACCAGAAAGTTACAAGAAACAACATAACACATGATCAAGATGAACAAAATGACAAGTTCCAAAACTGGGGAAATATCACAGTTTGTTGTCCAAGAGAACACCCAGTTTTTACTCATTGACATTTATTATCAAGCATCGCAGTGAGACACTCACAAGAACTTCCTGTATGGCCTGCCTGCATCTTCATCCTGCATATGCTGTTGCCAGAATCACCAAATCATTAAGTAAATCAGTATGGAATACCAGCAAGGAAAAGACAATTTAACAATTCAAGAATAAAAGAACAATTCAAGACAAAAATAAAACAAAATCTTGCAACACAATCCCAGAATAATAATAATAAACAACTTACAGAAGAGCTGAAGAAAATCACAAGAATAAAAGAAAAAATTGCATTTAATGGTCAAAAGAAGATTATGAATCTACATTTCTATATGGTCCATGAACAAGTACATTCCCCTAAACTTAATTTCCTACGCAGCTAAGAGATTTCAATAAGTGATCTTTGAAACCCCATAGCAAATAACAAATCAAACTTGCCCTAGTTCCTCATATCCTCCCCTAGACTTGTCTAAGGTACTAAAAAATTAAAAAATAAAAAGCAAGAAATCGTATAGCAGCAACATTGCCTTTTAGAGCATAATAAAACAACCAACAGAAAACATAGATAACAGAAAAACAAAATAAAGTAAGTATTTGATCAAATGTAACTTGGTATAAGTACAAAAAGAATAAATTATATCCAGGGTTGTTAAAGCTTGAGGTACATACCATTGATCCCTACATTTTTAAATTGCTAATCTTTATACTACCAACGTTATAACAAAAAGATCTTTTAGTCAGTATTTTTGTTAAATCTGACACACGGCAAACTCAAGTGGCCAGCTGGCGCATAATGCCGGACTTAATAATAACATTGACAGAAAGACCGCTTCATTTATAAAATTGGAAGCATAAGGACTAACAAGTTAATTTTTAAAACACAAGGACCAAAATGGTATGTGATCCAAACTCTAGAGACCACAGATGTGATTTACTTGTACAAAATATATATTCATGGAATACCACAAACAATAAAATGCAATATATTATTAAGGACAACTATTTCGGCATTTCTCAAAGCCACATTTCCAATGTGATCATGAAACCAATCCTGAATGGAGAGCAAATGAGAACTAAGCTAACAGACATAGAAACAAGTATCTTAAATTTGGAGAAGAGATAGGTTGTATGGACTCAGGATCCTGTTTTGAACATAGATGTCATGTTTTTGGTAATTGTCTACATTTATTTTAGGAGGATCTACCAATGTCTAAAAAGTAGTGCACAAGGTATGTTAGGGTGAAATGAAGAGTTTGTGTAACATAGGGGAAGAGTAGGCAGGGAAGTTAACAGTAACTGAGAATACAAAATCTGATCAGGTTAAAACCCTATTCTTGAGGCACCTCCACTTCCATGAAATGTAACAAGTTATCCAATCAAGAAGAAGACACAAGTTAATTGACCACTCCTAGGTAGCAGCTGTTGAACCATTCATTTGACATAACTGACGCTTAATCAAGACATTGAACATCTACTTCACATAAAACTTCATTTGGTGAAAATAAGAGTTTTAAACATAGATAGAACTAGGTAATATGACAAGTCGCAGCAACTACTAATTCTATAGGCATCCAATACTCTAAGTGAGCATGATTTTAAAAAATAAATAATATTCACAGTAAAACAAGAATATGCAATAAGTGGATCAATTTGCCCTTTAAAAATTGAAGAACCTAGATATCATACTCTCTTCTCCCCTCCCCCCAAGTTACTAGCTACTCAATACTTATTGTTTACATATTGAATAAGAACTAAATACAACAATAGTTTACTAATTTCACATATATAATACTTATTGTTTACATATTGAATAAGAACTAAATACAACAATAGTTTACTAATTTCACATGTACACTCTCTACCTCTTTCTTGTGAACTGAATGATTTAACTTGAGACATTATTTCTTCACGGAGGATGAAAACTAGCTACCATTAATTTTTATTTCAGGTACTTAGATAGGGTGCCTAGAAAGCACATGTTCAATGAGCACAGAAGTTCACTCCAAAAGCAACTACAATGAGATCTTGACATGACTCAGAATGGACCTCATCCTTTAGTGTGCTTGGAAGTTGGGCGGTAAAAGTGAGTCAAGCAACCAGGTGGAAAAGTGAGGAGAGCAAAGTAAAAAAGGATCCTTTTCCTTGTTTGGGGGAGCAGTGCAGAGCATTGAAAACTAGAATATGCTAATACAAATATTTCCTAATTTCGAAGTTAATGGAAAAAAGCAGAATCAGAAGCTAATATCGTTAAAATAAATCCTCTCAATTTAAGGGAATTTAAAGTTCAGTTTTCAAGGGGGTTTGGTTCACCTACCCTCCACTTGCAATTTTAGAAAATCTCCCTACCAAAGTAGAGCAAAACATTTCTCTCTTTCACTCTACACTCTTGTACCCTCCCATCCACCAAAACACCACAATTTTATGCACCAAGAACCGCTTTGGAAAATTTTTATCATCTTTTCTTTTCTTGCTCAACTTTTAACCTGTTCTACAGATAACCAAAGGAACCAGAGAATAACTTGCCTTAGTTTCCATTGTTATATCTTTCACGACAAAACTACTAATGTTTCCATTGCTATATCTTTCACAGGAAGACTACTGACTTTTACGAGCACTAATAGAATAAAATTTTCATGTTCTGTCTTTTACAGGTGTTAAAGAAAAGCACAAGTGAACATAAAAAGAAAATGAGAACATGTTACAAATTATGGATTAGCACGAGGAGAAAGAAACATAATAGCAGCACTTTTATGTTACTAAAGCAATCATCCGACCCAAACTTTTAGCCCATGAAAATCATTTGAGGAGTGACCGAAATCAAGGCAACCCATGAACTTCGCTCCATCTAATAATTCAGTTCGACAAAAATTGAAATTTTAAAGCAATTTTCAAACTACTAAACCCTAAAGGAATATCAATCACAACCTAATAAACATGAATCCGGAAACGACAAATACTCGCAGTTAGTCAGTCAGTCAATATCGACAAGTATTGTGATTGTGCACCCTAAAATCGATCAATCAAACAAAATCCAAAGACCCCATTTCAACCGCTTAAAGATGCAATAAAAACTAGATAGAAGGAAATCAAAGCCAACTCGTTAGATGATGCAACCATAAATTTGAAGAGAGATAAAAAGAGATTACAAATTCTCGAACAATGCCCTTATAGACAAGGATGGGGATGGCGATGCCGAATAAGCCAACGAGAGCAAAGTTGCGGCGAGTCCAGCGGAAGTTGTACTCGAGGTTCTCTCTTGCAGAGCCCCACTCTTCAATGAACCTGTTTTTGTTTGTCTCCATTCCTCCTCCCATTTTTCTGCTCTCTTTCTTGCCTCGCTGTCTCCGCTGCTGACTCTTTTGCTTTTTCGTCTCTAGATCTTGGGCTTTATGTTCATTGTATTACAAGCCCACTGTTTGGCTGCACTTGTTAGCTTATTCCGAGTTTACCCCAATGTTTAATTGAAATTGGATATATACTGAATTTTTTTTTTTCATTTCAAATTCAATGTTCATTTTTTTTCATCATTTTAAAATTATGTTCAATTTTTCTTTTTAAACACTTACAAATTCTTATTTTTATATTATATTTTTATGTAAAAAATTATAATTTATCTTTCTGTTTTTACGAAAAATAGTTTACGAATGTTATAAAAAAATAAAAATTAACAATGCTATAGTGTTTTTCTTAATTTTGGTACTAATTTAAATATAAATACTTAATTTGAAATAAAGTGAGTACTAAAAAAATGGCAAATTTTGCATGAGTCCCTAAGCTTTGTACATAATTCAGATTGAATTCATTAGTTTGGGAATTGGACAACTCGCTTCGAAAAAATCAAATTGGCAAATCTAATAATTACTCATGGTAAGGTTGGCAAATCTAATAATTACCCATAATAATCTTCATTTGTTAATGAAAAATATGAATTTATTAATTTTTGCCAAAAAAATCACTTCTTAAAAAATATACTAAACATAAAAAGAAACTTTCAAGAGTCTTATCTTTACACCACGTGGAGTAATAATTTTGTGGCATGTAAAGTTTCAGTTGATTGATACTTGGGCAGGTTAAGTTCGGAGTTCAGACGTGAATTTGGTTTTTTGGTCTTCCGCTCTAAATGTGTGGGCTTGAGCTCTCCTGCAATTGTGTTTTTTAATTTTTGAATTCTTATATTTTTCAATATGATCTCTATTATCATTTCTATCCCCTTTATCAAATTTTATATCCATATAAATTTTTCTATTAATTTTATTACCTTACCTTCCAGTATAAAGTTTCAAACAATGAATTGGATTCTTACCTTCAACCACTTTTTTTAATTTGTGAAACTATATTTGCCAGGTTATGGGCTTTGAGGTATGAGCTATGCATATTATCGGCCCATAAGATTGAAAATAGTGGAAGCGGGATGGAAGCATGGCTTGTCAACTTGGTAGTAAATTCTGCCCATTGTCTCGTATATCTCTTTTACATCTATGTGGCCGTGGTCACTTTTCACTCTTTATAGCCAGTAGTACTTGCATCATTTGCTCTCTGAAAAAGCATTCCTTTGATAAATTATTATTTTTTCAATGAAAAATAATTCACAATAATTAAATTATTCAAATTTATTAAATTAACAAATTTTTTTTTTTTTGAAAAGCAAATATACGATTTTCATTACTCACAAAAATTGCACATAAGTCTACCTATGTGTGGTAGAAGAGATCAAACCATACACGAGAACCATCAAGAAAACATGAGAAACGAAGATCAAGTTGCCTAAGTGGATGAAACCACCCTTAAAAGTATATACAATCACCCTGTTAAAAACCAAAAAATTCAGGAACTATCGTAGCTTCATCCCACTGCAACCGAACTCTATGTGCATGAGAGTTGTCACTTGAATTAGAATCTGAGCAATCCATCAAATACGTTAGTCAATAAGGAGATCATTTGAAAAACAACCAGTAGTATCAAGTTTTACATCCTTTGTCTGCACACGCTCTTTGACCAACCAACCACTAAGGACAAACGATCGACCTAGGGTGCGTCCTCTTGAGGAACTTCGGTGCATCATTCAAAGGCTGAAAGGAACCAGAGTGAACGAACTTTTGTCTTTCCTTCCGCCTTATAGCAGAACAAAATCAAATCATCCGATCTCACAACTTCAATCAGAAGGACAAACACCAGAGCCCCAATGAATTGACATGCAGTAGAGAAATCCAAAAAAACAAATGGAACAACAATCCTCCAGCAACGAGACAAAAATACCTGAGGGCAGTCCAGTAAATAGCAAAAAGATACTGGACCAACAAAAACCCAATCGACCTGAACAAGCAGGGGACGCCCCAAGGAACTCAGAATTCCATTTAAACATCAGAAAGCACACACAAAATAATCATCCTGCTTCTACTGGACATCAATCATACAGCCAGATTCCATCACAGCACAAACACGTTTGGCAAAAGAAGAGAAAAGATAGCTTACATGAAAGTTCTCAGTATCTCATACTGGAGTTGCGCACCTTCCTTTGCTAGGGTGTCAGCTCTTTGATTTGCCTCTCTTCTAATGTGTCTAATCTCCCAATCCTTGACCTCGACTTTCAGCCTCTCCATTTGCAGAATCAGTTGTCTCATTCTCCACGGGGCTAAAATTGTGGTGTTTAGTCCATTTCACAGCATTGCTTGAATCACTATCAATGATGAGTTTGTGATTAACATTTCATTTTGAGACAAAAAAGATCAGAAAAGCTTCCTTCACTGCAGTCATCTCTACTAAATTAGAGTCAGCTTCTCCTAAGGCTTTGGAGAAGATAATTTTGGCCTCCCCACTATAGTCCCTCATGATCCCGCCAATTCCAACAGGCCTTGGGCATCCTCTAGCAGCACCATCGACGTTAAACTTCATTTGTCCTTGGTCTGGCTTTTGCATTTAATTCCCGTCCTTTTGTGGCTTTTCTTGATCAGCTGACTTTTAGCTGGAGGTTGACGGTACACATCAAGGACTGACAGATACAACCTTGGTCATTTAGCATTGGCCCAGATAGCCACTCCGATCCTTGCGAGCTCTAAGGCCTGCTCCATGTTCCATTCTTTGCCTTGGAAAATTATTTCATTCCTTATTTTCTAAATTGACCGTACCACTGCAAAGAAACCCAATTTTCATGTCCTAATGTCCAATCCCCCAACTTGCCATTCATTCCACACCATAAAATAACTCCTTAATGTTCTCGGGAGAAACCCACACCATATCTCATAATCTGCATCATCCTGCTCATATCTTACATGATTCTCTACATGTAGCAAAAAGGTGATTGTAAGTTTCCTTTTCAGCGTTACATAACACACATTGCAGCATGCTATTCAAATTCACTCCTCTCTTAACCAATTCATCCTTGATTCTAATTTTACCTTGCAGCAACTACCACACAAACAAATTAACAAGTATTTATAAATATCAATTAAACATACTTGAATCTAAGTATTTTATTCTATGACCAGTGCATCCAACCCTAAACTCTTTTAAGTAATGCTAGTTATCAATGCATCCCTATTTCTGGTCCTTTCGGGATCCCTGTCCTCAGGATCCACGTTCCACCACTCAATAACCTGCAATTGGATAATCATGTCCTATTTATTGTTTCACTTACCACTCCTGCCATTGCGTAAAAGCAAAAAAGCACTGTGCTTTATTCATTCTTTGCCTTTGCCTTTGACTGTCTCAGATGTCTGCCATTTAGGCCTCTGAATAAATAAACACAGGTGCCCATAAAGAGTGTCCACTTTGTGATTTTGTGTTACTCATGTTACTTTGTCTGTACATATGTGTATATATATATAAAATATTATCACAAAATCTAACCATGGATTAGAATCTAACAAATATATCAGTCAAGAGAACTAACATTGTCCGATCGTTTCATACAATGTTTTCACTAAAAAACAAAAGAACCCAAACATGGCTTCTCATCCAGTCAAAAACCAGCATTGTCATGCACACCTCATTTTCTTGTTTAGCTCTCAAACTTCCCATCATTGAGATAGCTGGCCTAGCATCTGTAGCAAAGGAATAGATCATGTTGGTGTAAACCCATGAAACTAGTAGGTCATGGGGTCAACCCCAAACCATGAAGTCAATCACCACCGTTGGATTACTCCCTACCCCACACAAGTTTTCTATCGCAGTGTTGATAGTGGCTGGACCCACATCAGCCGCCCAATCCTGATTAAATTAGACACACCAAAATCACATGTACCGACGGCTGCAAACATACAAAAATCCCCTTCAACGAGAACATGCGCCGCTAGTTAGCAATTTACACAAATCACGAGACGTTTTACCATTAAAAGCAACGAAAGAAGAAAAGCAGAGGCTCATCAATTGTAGGGACTTGATTGAGAAAGAACGAAAACCTGAAGGTCCCTAACAGAAATAACAATAATTTATCTAAGTTTTGGTGATGTTAGAATAAATGCATTTCATTGACTCTCCACCTCCATCACGGGACGTTCGCAATCACTTCTTCAATTCCCCATTTAACTACCGCACTCCTTGTCTCCTCGGCTTCTTCGTTTTCTTAAGCCGGGAAATACCTAACCGTTTCCAAAGTATTTTTCCACCCTGCAGAAGAAGAAAACGAAGCTTCATTTTTTAGCTTAAAGCCAACAATGCCACCTTGTTTCTGAGTCAACCTATAGCTTCTATTTCCTCAAATGGGTTGCTGTGTAAGCACTAACAGAGGGGAACCTCGTGAAAAGGAAGCACATTCGCAAGTGGGTCTTGAATCTTTTCACCAAAAACCAAGCCTTGAAAGCAGAGCTCCACCACCTTCAGCTGAAGAGGAAACCGTGAAAGAGGTTTTGTCTGAAACTCCAAAACCCAAAGCTCACATCTTTATCCCACAAGAAGAAGAGAAGAAGAAAACCCAGATAGAAAAACCAGCCTTTGTCAAGATCCAAGAAAAAGAGAGCCTCAATTTTGACAACAAGACTGAGCCAAAATCACCTGTCATTGAAGAGTCAGCTTCAGAAGATGTTTCCGAGATTCGCAGTGTGAGTGTAAGTGAAAGCGTTTCTACTATAACTGATAGAAGAGATGAGGAAGAAGTGAGGCAGCAAAAAATTTTCAGATCTCCGGCAAGATGCGGGTCAAGGAACCGGGTCGTGGGTCGGTCACCTACTCGGAAGCTTGACCAGTCACCTGGGAGAAGACATGGGGTTGTTAATGGGGGACCGTCAGTGAGGTTGATTCAAAGCAGGGAACCCCCAGTGAGACGTGGGTTAAGACCCGACCCGCCAAGGAAGGATCCGGGTGAGAGTTCAGGGAGGAGGTCAAGGTCACCTGCTGTGAATAGATCTGTAATGGGTCGTAGCCCGTCTGGAAGAAGGACTAATCATTCTCCTGGTAGGGTCAGAGGTGACGCGGGAGAGAGTGGTAATAGTAAAAAGGTGGAGCAGCATCAGAACCACCATGGTACTACTACTACGACTACCATGGAAGGGAAGTGGCCAAGTAGCAATAACAATGGTGCTACAACAAGTGCTCCAAATGAGTCACTTGAAAATCCTCTTGTATCCCTTGAATGTTTCATCTTTCTCTAGAGATGAAGAAATGCACCTTAAGTTTCATTTGGTAATTCCACTTTCTTTTTCTCAACATGAACTTTATGTTTCTTGTCTTCAGTTTGTGAATATTGATTTAAGTCAAAGGTCAATCTGGACTGGAAGTGGAGGATTTGGTGTGTAAGTTTGGTATTTCAGAATTCAGTACTCAGAGCTGAAGTGTGTGAGCTTGTTGCCTTGTCTACCACTGCTGGATTTGGAGTTTTGGATACCTGGATACGTAATGCCATTTGATTGACCTGTTATATTAATTTAGGCTATATTGTATTCTCTACTCTTGTTTGCTGCTGTGGGAAAAAGGATTTGCAATTTCTGCAAACAATGATTCAATCTGGTACAAAATCATTGCCCACTTTTTCCCTCTCTCTTTATCCGAAAATTCAAGGCTTGAAAGTTGAATCATCACGGGATCCTAACGTTCAAATAAAAGCAGAATATGCCTGTTTTATTTTTGGTTGAAAGGAGTTCTTGGTGAGACCACTTTAAGCACAAAAAGTTGATCTTTAGACTTTAATCACGATTAGATTAGATCAAATAAGGCATAATTATGTCGCTGAAACTGGGATCTTGAGCAGGCTAACAACTTTGGGGCATGCCAATATTTGCAAATCCTTTTAGGATCCAAC
This sequence comes from Theobroma grandiflorum, assembly GCA_036013995.1. Taxonomy (NCBI): domain Eukaryota; kingdom Viridiplantae; phylum Streptophyta; class Magnoliopsida; order Malvales; family Malvaceae; genus Theobroma; species Theobroma grandiflorum. Next base: position 2,570,211 of record CP142134.1, read on the forward strand.
TTTTCTCTCCCAAGGCCATGAAACAATCTGAATGGGTTCTCATGCTGAGTCCCCCATTGACAGAAAGAAAGAGTGAGAATGATCCATGCTTGGACCCACTCTCCCCTTTATAACGCCTAAATTAGAGAGACATTCAATGGAGGAAAGTATTGTACAACCAAAAGGGAAGCATGGCGAATTGCCCAAATTAAATATTCTATTGATCCTACAATGCCACATTAAAAACACAAAATTTGGATGGAAAGAGGGAACTCCATAGTTGTAGCCGTTGAAGAATAAGAGAGTAAAGACAGTAGGAGTGGTCCTATATTCAATACTAATCCGTTAATGGAATTATGTTGGTGGACTCTCTCCACAAAATGAATAACAGCGGAAGATCAGATCAGTTATTTTGGACTCTTTATTCAGCTTTCTATTGTAAGTCGCTTTTTCATAAGCAAAGACAAATACGGGATGTGCCCAAAGTTCAAAAGTTCAAAAATTTTCAGCCAAATGGCTTTAAATTTTGTTTCCATTGGAAAAAAATTTATTATGGAAACTTGGCTGTTTTCAACTAGAGGACATGGTTTTGCCTCTGCTAGCTAGCGTTGTATGGATTTAGATAGAGAGACAAAAAACTCTCCCATGCGACGGGCAGTTCTTTAAGGCTTCTGTTCTGAGACATACAAGACAGTTCCAATAGGGAAACTTACCTGGACAAAATAGTTCAAACGGGCATGAGTCTGGCTACTGCCCAAGAACAGGACAAGCAAAGCCAAACATGCAAAGAGTCTCCTAGAGAGTCTTACTTATAAGTCATCCAAGAGAACCTATAACATGTTTTCTTTTACGTAAGAAGTCAAACAAAATATCCAAATTTCATTGGGCAATAGTTTCGTTGGGTTGTAGATGAATTTCATGCTTAGTTTTCTTGTACATTACAGACGACGTAACTGGGTTCGAACTTGGAAGGAATCCAAGCTGCTATGGTTCTGGGTCATGTGGTGGGAACTTTTGCTTGGGCTGAGGCTTGCCAATTGGTATGTCTCAGCTCGCACTCAGTGTCGGGCCTTGGGCATTTTCTTTAGTTTTCCGTTTTCCAGGTCCCTGGAAAGAGTCCCTAAGCTCATTTGGTAGGTCAATCATCCTCCTAATATGAGGTGTGGACTGAGAAGAATCCATGCTAGTAGACTAGTAGAGAAACCGAAGGTATTATGCTAAATCTTTTTACTGCCAGAAATCATCTCCAATCTCATTTCAGAATCACAAAACCAACCTGGTAGGCGTTGGGGAATGCCAAATTTACTTTCATGGTTGGAAGCAAAAAAGATGGGGAGGTAAACCACATAAGTTTCTTCCTCACAGATAATTTTGAAAAGGTTTCACAGTCAGATAACTGTCATATACTTAAGAGGCGTAGTCGAAAATGGAGGTTCAAATTTGCTGTTTTTTATATTAATTTCCATCTCATCCATAACAAACTGCCCTTGAAACTTCCTCCCGTACTTAACAACAATTATATACCTCAAATTTTTTACACGTAAAATGATCCATTTGATGGGCAATCCATGACCATCTTCAGGATCCAAAGTCACTATCTGGAAAAATTTTAAACAAAGAAATGGTGGGAATTGACAGCAAGGCAAGTTAAGCATTGCCAAAACCAGCCAGCCCACCAAAAACTCTCTCTATATTCACAATATAAGGATCTTATGGACGAGAAGCTTAAAAAGGGCAACTCTGATCCTGACTGGATAGTCTTGCTTGTTTCATAGAAAACCTCCTGCAGGGAGAGTTATCATGATCATTGTTTGGTGTAGCATGTGCGGTGGGACTTTCTCAGTTTTAGTTTTCTCCTATTGAACTTGCATTACTGTTTACCGAGGAGTTTGAGGCAGGATTGGCTGATGAGTTGTGTTGATGGTGAGGCAAAACTCGTTCAGGGTGACAGGGGACAGGAGCTGGATGGGCGATGAAAGTAGGAATCTCATCTCCCGGCATTAATACTGAAACTCCACTCGTGTATATCGTCATCTGCATAAAGTAAATTACATTTACATGACCTTTCAACCAAGATAAAGCTTCTAGAACTAAAATCCTTACAGAAAACTGAATGGAATGCTCTATAACAATAGTTAAGAGAAGTAGTAACCGCCTACTCATGCAAAAAGCAAGAAACTACAAATGTGAAGGATGCAACTCGGGATGAGTGAATTGCAGGTCAAACATTGCTGAGGCTCATAACAGATCAATGAGCCAATACATCAATCACATTCCCTATATGACTCATTGGAATTTCTAAAGAACTATAGAACTTTTGATCTGATGGTTCTAGTGTAGAAGGCAAACAATAAATTTTGGGGAATTAGAAAAAAAAAAGTTACTTGCAACAACATCAACAAAAAAATGAAAAAAAGGTAAGGAACTGTATGAGAAGTTTATCCTAGAATAGGGAAAAATCTGATCATGCATGACCTCAGCCACAAATGAATCATCCTCGGGCAGTTGAAGAGATCAAATACAAGAGAGTAAAATGACCTGGTTTCTGAAATTCAACATATGTATTAATCAAGAGTTGAAGATGGAATTTTGTTACGATTTTATTTCAACAATCAACATATGCATTACCTTTGCAGGTCATAAAAATCCTACGACGAATGGGTGCTGACTGATAAATATGTGATGAGAACGATATAACAGAGTATGCTTAAGAGGAAAAATTTCTGACCACGGTGAGATAAATGGTTAAAACACAAACAGGAGTCATTTCAGACCATGAAATTTTTGCCTGGCAAGTTGAAACTTCAAATACCTTCTAAGTTGCTTATCAATTTTCCCTCTAGTTTTCTCAAATAACTTGACAAAAATTTTGCTAATTAATCACACATTATGTTATGGCCTTAGTGATCATCTGTTTCTAAGTTACAGTATTGAATGTTTTTTGGGAATTGCTATTAAGCAGGATAAGTTGCTACATCAACTTGAGTGTATCTTGTTGATATAGAGGCATCTCCTATGAGATTTGGCCCACAAATGCAACTAACTATTAACTTCCAACCCTCAACAAAACAATTTCAATGTCCCCCAACAGCTGCTACTCAAAATTCCACCTGGGACATTATGTCTCAAGATGCCAGAGTGCAAACATGGGTCCTTAAGCACAAAATCAGGCGTGCCGTCTGAATTGATTTAGACCTATCACCAGCAGGACTCCATGTACATTCTATGATATGCCATAGTTGGCTGGATTGAACCACTTAGAAGGTTTTGCACCAGCTTCTAATTAAACACAACTTTGCATTAAAGAGACTAGTAATAAGCATTGCACCGGTTAAGGAAATCTCACTTTATGTGCTCTATACCGCAGCATTATAACCCCAAAATGGAAAAATAGGTAGGTGGGCCTAGTGCGTACATCAAAAGCGTAATGCGTACGAAGTAAAGTAGACTACAGATGTGTCAATTGATGCAGGACCACTCCTACTAAACCTTTGAGAAAAAAATTAACCTAAACTGGGATAGTTCATCTAAATTGTTTTTATCATCTTCCATAATGAAAGTGCATCACACATAAACTCATTATCCACAGAAAGCATGGGTCAATTTTCATAATGAAGCTAAAAGAGTGCACTAAGTGCTGAAAAATAACAAGACAATTAACTGAAGCTTGTCCACCAAGGTTGACCATTTGTCCCCAATCCGAGGTACTAGCCATGCGCTCCAACAGGACGCTTGACACTGGTGACTCCGGTGACCAACATGTAAAAATGGTGGGTCTAAACTCAAACAACCTATACCTATTTGTTGGACTCTTTGGTCTGGGACCAACCAATCAATTTCAGCAGAACCTTCACTTCTTAGATGGGACATTGCCTGAACGATTATAAATACAAGCACAGCACAGTTGACAGCTCCGAAAAAGATCAAACTTTTGACTAAAAGATGCAGATTTGCAATTGCAGGAAAGGAAGAAAATTTAATCATCTGATATGCCTTATGTCATGAGACATTAAATGACAGAAAATTAAGCTCTCGTTTGCGAACTTTATCGTTAAAAAAGAAATGACTGAAACAGTTAGCCCTACACATAATCAAAGTCAAAAGGTAAACACATTGCCTAAGCAATTTTGGTAGATGACTAGTTCCAAGCAGTAGGGAGGGTCCCAAAGACAAAAAGAGGAGCCAAGGGCCACAGTCGATAAGAAATAGTAGTTTTCATGGAGAAAGGACATCACACGAAATGTAACAGAGGAAGGAGGAAACGAGGAACAAGCTGGAAACAGAAACCTTTAACATTGAGCTTAAGACAAGCCAGCAGGAAGCAAAAAAAATGTCGATGAATCTTCTTTTTTTAGCCTAAAGAAAAGAATGTGAAGAAATTTATAGCTAATTAAGCATCTTTAACATGATTTAACAGTAGTAGAAGTACAATTTAGAAGAAATGTATTTCACTGACAAAGCAAACAAATCTACACTTGAGCCAAAAAGAAGGATTTACTGCAAATATAAAATGTATGATGTAGAGAGAAAGCTTTATGTCAGATCAGATGATAATTACTGTTTTCCTAAACGTAAGTAACCACCCCAAACTGTGAAAAAAGAAGGAAAAGGATTTTCCTTTTTTCCTTAGATTAAACACCAGTTACCATGTAAAGCAAAGAAACCACTTCTAACCCCCAGAAAATCACGCTAAACAATCCAATTCAAACAAAAAAACGAAAACTTTGAACAAAATTGAAGAAATCCCAGATGTTGAAACAAAAAGGTGACTCACTTTTGGTGATGGGTGGCTGAGCTTGCCATTGAAACCAAGCTGAGATTCCAGGTCACCATGGTTACGTCCACCATGGGAAGAATTGGGTCTAAGAAAGCGTTCAAAGATGGCCATGACCAAGAACATAGAGATGAGAATGGCAGTAGCAACAAAGCCAAAGGACACCGCATTGACAGAGTTGTCAAAGTGTCTCCAGTGGTCCTCTCTTTGTACATTCAACGGAGCTCCTACCGGAGGCCAACTATAGAAGTACCTTTCTTCTTGTCCCATTGTTTCAGCAATGAAGAAAAAAGAAAGAAAAGAAAAGAAGTTTTAGCTCTTACTCAACTCTCATCACGTAGCACTCTTCATGAGTGGGAGAGAGAGAGAGAGAGAGAGAGAGAGAGAGGAAGAGTTTTTTATAGTGGTAAAGTTATGGCAGTACTTAAGGCTTTTTACACTAAAGAATCAAAGCTTCTTGGAGTACTTAAACTGGTCAGTAGGGTTGGGGCTTTGCGGGAGAGAGAAAAGACAGACAGACAGACAGAGAAAGAGGGAAGCATGTGGGCTATCTTTACAAGTAGGTGACAAGGGGGTGAAAAAGAGAAACTTGGGAATTTGGAGAGGTTTACTATTGTTTACTGCTACCACCGTTTTCTTTTTGCTTTTTAATTGTTGGTGGAACGAACAAAATTCTGGGTATTGGCAAACTTAAAATTTTCTTTTCTATGGCTTGAGGCAAATCAAAGAGTTGAAATTGACTTCTCAATCATGTTTCTTCTGCCCCTTTATGTAATCAGGGTCCAAGACTTGAAAGTTGTGGCCTTTGCTTCAGTTGGACAGGGGGTTTAGAAATTACAGCAGTCAAAGCCCGATGCATCAGCACTCAATATTTCTGTGTGTGGTTGGAAGGTTTCAAGTATGAACAGACACTATTGACATAATTTACCATTAACTTTGATCCTTTTCTAACGTATAATAAGTTTACTTTTCACTTTCATTTTTCCAAAACTTGGATCGTATAAAACTTTTGAGATCAAAATTTCTTTGTGGATATGATTTGGTATGCATTAGTAGTTCAGAACTAAAGGCACCTGATTTGTTATCCACACAAAAAGAAAAAGGCATTTCCATTCTCACTCTGTCTCTGTCTCTCTCTATCTGTTTCTTTTAATTATTATTAATTTATGACAAATTTTCATGTTTAAGAAACAAAATGCTTTGAACAAAATCTTGTTCAATTATGCATTCTTTCTATCCAAATGATTCACTTCTGAACCACTTCATGTAGCCAGTTTCACAATCATGCCTATCATTTTTATGATTTTCTTTAGTCTTATAATGCAACCTCTTTAATTGGAAAGCAAGATTGCAACCGGATACCCAACATGCAGATTAAAAGTTGTAAGCTCCCCAGCCAGAGTTGCTAAACCTAAAGCATGAAAATGTCCAGCAGACAGAAAGGAAAATAAGTCATCTTTTTCTTTTTCTCCCATTTTCCCCCTTCAACACAGTACACTCTATCAAATGATTATTAAAGGCTTTGTAGACAGATTAAAACACTCAGCCATGTCATGGGCCATTGCCAGCTGCAAAAAATTTTCTCCCTCTTTTGCTCTTTTAGTAGTTTGTTTCACTTCAGGGGCCAACTCAATAACAACACCTTAGCTTGTTTTCACCTGCTTGATTTAATTGCCTTGATCTTCCATTAAATTACTGTTGTATATCCTCTTTCAAGTCTTCATTACTCTATGCAGGAAAGTGGATAGGAGGGGCATTTGTGAATAGTGGAAGATTAATGGGAGAGCTGAAGAATGCTAAGGGGGTGCAAAGCAAGAATTGCAGTGATACGGACAGAAAGAAAGGGTGAGGAATAGAGATAGAGAAAGAGCAACGGATCACAACATGGGAACTGATAAAAATCATGAAAACAAAAGTACCATCCGTTTCTTTCTTCTTCAACCTTGAAAAGGGCAACTCAGAAGGTGGGGTCCTCTGAGGACCCCACCACCATGCAGGCTTTTGTGCAATGGTGCTATGATTATGTGGCATCCGACATAGCAGTTTTTCGTGGTCCGACGTGGCATATACACATCATTAGCCCACAGCTCCTTCTTGGTGAATCCTCCTTTGTAGTTGAGCTAACCAAAGAGACCAGCAACCAACTCAATTGAAGTAGGAAAGTAACTTCTGCTTGAGTTTTATGATATGGCGCCAATTTAAGAGGCAATAGCCAATTAGCAACTAGCCAAAAACAATGTGAGGGGTGCATGAAATTATTGAGGCATCAGGCAGCATCTGCTAAAACAATCTGGCTGATTAGGGGGGGTAAGGTTGGAGGTGGTATCATCACCGAGCACTGTGTAGGTGGAGGATCCTTAAACAGTTAGACTAAACAGTATCGTGAGACCCCATCTACGAACCATTTTCATTAACCCCTCCCACATGCACCATGTCGGGATATGTGCCCATGTCCCCCCCAACCAACTTGCAGGCTTGAAACCCCAAAACCCCCCACTATGGTCCCCGCATGTGGCCTCCTCCCACGTGTCACGTCTACCCTCATCTGCCACATGGCATAACTAGGCCGGTCTTTTTGTCCAAGGAAATAACTTCTACTCTGAAAAAGGGTATTAATAAAGGAAATATTTTGCCTAAGCAAAAGCCTAATTCTCTCTCTGTTTCCCATAACAAAATCCGACACATCAGGCTTCTTCTGTCGGTCTTTTCAGGCTCTGACCGGCATGTGAACATCTAAATTATCGAGATTGTCCCTTTTTTTAACGGTCTAGATCACTTCTTGCGTTCCATTGGATCTTGGCCGTTGATCTTGGTGTTTACTAGTGGTCAAAGTCAAATGCGTCCAACATTGTTAACAGGTGTCTCACCCGTGTAGTGTGCCATCACACGTGTGATAGCGTGTCCAGGTGTAGAAATTGACCAAGTGAGGGTAGGGGGTGCATGGGGACTTCTGTGTCAGGTGGTTGTGGGGTCATGGAGTCCGTGGTCTGGGTCTGGGGTCATGTTCAAGGAAGGGTTGCATGGTGACTCGTGCCTTGAGAGCTTGGCCGAGGCTGCTGAGCTCATGGCTCACGTGAAAAGGATCTTTTACGTGCTTTTATTGGCCTTACTTTTTGGTGTACCACTTTCTCTTCTTTTGAGGGCAGAAAAAGCTTCAGGTCATTCGGACATTGACCACTTGATGACCCTTTGGGGTTGGGCTTTTCCTTCGTTTTTTGAGGTTTGCAGGCCTATGGCCAACGTTCAATTGACCCACCTCCTCTTTCTTTGCATTTGCTTCATGAAGAAGATGTTGACCATTTTGGGCTTTTTTTCATTGGAAAATTTGATATGGGCCCTGTTGGACAGCAGCATCATTTCTTGCTTCAAAGTATGTACAAGAAAACAATTAAGATTAATCTAATTCTAGATTATGGTTTCAGAACTCTGGGCAAATTTGGTAGAACAGTTAAACGAGGCAAACCAGACATCATCATGACAGGGGAGTCCTTTGGCTTCTTTCTAGTTTTGGACAAGCATTATTAAACTTCTGGCATTAGCAAGCTTTGTCCTTCTTTTGGTTATGCCACATAAAGCAATGTAAACTTTACATAATAAATTGCAGGGGTTTTAGTTAATTAAATCCTATGATCGGATTGGAAAGATTATGAATCTTTGGATGAGAAGGCAAGCAGCTTTTAAACAATCCAAAATTTCTCATTGTGAGAGTTAAATATTGTTTTTTACATGAGTTTTTTCTTATTTGTTACATAGCATATTCTGGTTGACATGCTAAGTTCACCATACAACCAAGACAGGACTGCTAAGATAAGGTACTTTTTATGAGTAATGTCAAAGGAGGATGGCTAGGTTAAGATTGCTTGCAATCGCTGGAATGCTTAATAGAGTTGGACAACACAACAGTGACTACACAGCTCTTTCTCGCCTTCTTCCTCCATTGGCGCTAAGCTCCTCCATGCATCGACAGTTGCCGATGTATCAAATATATAGACTGTTGAAAGTGTTCGGGATGATTCACCGGCCATGCGGTACCCTGCCAAGAAGTATAGTTGGGTTCCTATCGGTGCCATTGTTAAGTAAAGGCGTTCCATCGGTGGCCAATGTTCATCGTTGGTGCCTGCAGATGTGGAGATTTGGAAACAAGATCCATCCACTTCATCCCACATGTTAAGCTTCCCATCGTACATCTCAATGTGACCTTTCCAGGGCTTGAGGCAATCCCCAGAGCTGAACAGCTTGCCGTCCACCGCGACAATCTGATTAGGTGGCACATCCAGCCGCCACATCCCCGCCACGAGGTCCCACCTCCCCGCTCGGGTGTCGAACACCTCAGCGGAGCTACGCTGCGGAGAAAATGTCAGCATGTTTTGGTCCGAATCACCTCTTTCTGCAAAACCACCCACCACGTAGATTTTCCCTTGCCATGTCACTCCTACACACTTGTATCTCAATGCGTTCATGCTTGGCAATGGAGTCCATTCGTCAAGAGCAGGATCATACACCTCGGTCGATGAAATCCCTCTCGCACTATCCAAATTGGACTTCCCTCCTGCCACATAGATTTTATTGTCACAAACAGCATAAGCAAAATCGAAGCGTGGTATGCCTAATGGTGCACATTTGGACCATTGGTCCGACCGAACATTGTATCGAAGTACTAAAGGTGACACTTCAACATCAACATCGACAAACTCATCGGATTGATCACTAGAACTTCGTGGCCTCCCTTTGTGCCATAACCTCCCACCAATAATGTAAATCGATTCTCCTAGAGAAACCATAGCGAAGCCCTTTAAGACATGGTTTTCGAGTAGGTCCGGAATCAGGCTGACATGACTCCACGTGTTGTTAGAGGGATTGTAACACTGTATACAGTTAAAGAAGTTAGCATTAGGCCCTGCCTCTTTAGGACAAAAAGCCACGATGACTCGATAGCGAGAAGGGTTGAACTCGGGTGATGGTGGTGGTGTCGTGGGTCGTGGTGGGGAAGGGAGTGAACCCATTGTAGCAGCAGGGGAAATTAAGTGATAGGCGGTCTAAGCTGGTTCCTATGGATTGTTTCGATGTCAAATGGGAGATTTGATGTAAAAACTAGAGCAAGATATAGAACTAAGTTATGGCGGATAACTCAACAAAATTTGTGGGTATGCAAGCATCGACTAAGAATTTGAGCATGGACGGTGCGTAGCATCCAAGTATGGGAGATAGTAACTATGGGATTTTCTTGTTCATGTTTCTGATCAAACATTTGATTGAATGTTTTTGGTAGGTTATTGTCTGTTGCATTGTTTTGTCATGAGCTGGAAGATCTCCGTAGTTTTCAACGACTCGATGCTACGAGCCTATGACCAATTGATGATCATCAAATTTGGGGCAGGGGGCCATGGTGACTAAGGTTTCTGGGCATCTAAGATTCAAAAGTAATGAGTCAAACGACTTCAACCTCGTTAATCCGTTTTCCAAACCACGACAACATCAATGAATTCAGTCATAGTTTTTAGTGAATAAACAAGAAAATTACTATGACAGTAGCAGCGGCAGATTGTTATTGGTTCATCAAGCTAAGATACTAGTTTCTATTTTGTCAATATACTCTCTCTCTCTCTCTCTCTCTTTCTTCCATCTCCACAATTTCGACCACCCGACATGCATTAGGCATAAAGCAGGTATAAAATATACATTAAATATGGTTTTGTTTTCTAAAAAGATGAAGGGAAGGGAAGGGAAGGGAAGGGAAGGAAAGAAAGAGTTGGCTCTGATCTATCCTTACATTGAAAATTCAACAAAGAACACACATGTAACCACTAGTAAGAGCAAGCATATGCTTTGGAACCCACACTCAATATGGTAAAAGGAAGAAAAGAACTCTCAAAAAAGGAGTAGGGAGCAAATCCATATGAGATACTGCTGCATGATACAACATCTGGAATCTCATACTTTTGCTCTCATTAAGCCAGGCATAAAACTCTGTTCTAGGCGTTTCAGGGTTTGCTTATCAAGGAATGTCCTTTCCTTCATGCCAATAAAGTGGTTAAGATTTCTTCCATTGATGGCATGCTCCTGGGATCCGATCTTATTATCTTTTATATACTAACTATATATCTTTTGTCTGCTTTTTGATCTGTATATGGATTTGAGAAGTGAGAACATTAGGCTTTTGTTTTTACCTTTTTGTTGTTTAAGGCAACAGACAGCAACCATGGCATGTGACTTGTGACAAATCAAACTGCTAATCCAGTTTTGTCAAAGTCAATGGACTGCTCATTCCTGTACCAATACCTGTTGAACTTGACTTTTTCCATGCACATTAAAAAAAAGAAGAGTTTTGTGATTACCATATTTTTTTTTGGATGAAACTTACTCCTTCAGATGTTATGTAACTTAAACCATTTGAATCATGAGAATGTATCAGATTTGAACTTGTGGACTTCGACAACAGTCGCAGACAAGCCCCCACCTAAATTCATATCCTGAAAATGAAAATCCTACAAGGGTAAGCACATCCCTAAGAAAAAGCCCATTTTCCCCTTAGTTTTGAACTTTGAACTTCTTTTTGGAGCAAGCCTCTACGTATATTTCTCATCACCATGACGCCAATGTATGGGGGTTCTGATTTCTTTGGTTGCATGTGCTTGTAAATGTGCACAACTCCCGAATAAGGTTATCAATGAAACAGCAGTTTGGTAGTTTTCAAGTTAATAATTGTGGCTCAACGACTTTCCAGACCGAATGAGATTGAAATGAAGCCAAAATAGTGAAATATCATTCTGAGATGCTCATATATAGCAACAGCGGGCCTAAATACTAGTACAAGTTTGTTGCAGAGAAATCTGCAAAGGGCACATGAGGAACCACCATCAAGATAGAAAGTGAGAGCACAGGTACAAGGAACTCCAGCTAATTTTGAGAGAGATGGGAATCATTGAGCTGACAGCTTAATCTTGAATGAATTGTTTTCTTTTGGCTGTGCATATTATTTACATGGTTTCCAGTGTTGGCTCCCTTTAGGTAAATCTAAAAAACTCCGCTCAATCTAACTCCCCATGAGTCCATTGATAAAAAAAATGGTCTACCAATCACAAATATAAGTTGAACCCACCTGAAGATATGCCATGTGGCATAAACCCGACACTTCAAATCCAAAACAACAATAATGGACCATAACGAGGAAATTGAACACTCCCTAGAGGGTTGGTGCCAAAACTTGGGACAAAGATTGCCCTGTTAGATTAGAATGACCGGTCATCTGACATGGGACCAGCAATTTCCAGAGGAGGCAACAGTAGTAACAAGGAAAAAAAACAAACACAGGCAAAGGCATTGAATTGAGGGTGGACTTGTTAAATGAGACAAAAGGGTTTTTACTGAGAATATATAAAAGCAAAATGGCTTTGGAGATGAAGACAAAAAGAGAGAAGTAGCAGGTGGAAAGAAGATTATATGCAAAACGGCCACATTGCCTCAAGCTTCTAGGGTCAAAAAAAAACTCCAAAAGGGATTACTGTGATTCTGATTGGTCACTGTAGAGTTGCATGGCTGCTTTGGAATTGGTTTTTGGATGCGTTTGGTGTGCAGCTTGATATGAAAGGCGCTGGACATTAGACTTTGGGGTCCATTAATAGCCAAGGCCGTTGAGTGATATTATGAGGTAGTAAACCAAGTTGCATTGCATGTGCAAATAACCAGCTACCTTTCAAATAATTAAACTGCCTGCAACACTCTTTAACCAAAGACCATTGCAGGGCAAATGAAAGAAATTGTTGTGGAAAGTCATAAAGAAGCTGGATTTGCTAACTGTACAAGCATATCCTAACTTCATCTTACTATTTGCTCACTCAAACATGATACAAGAGGAGAGCAAGAAAGGGGTAGGCATGGATTTTCATTTTCTGAATAGAAGAGGATCAAGAGCCATGAATTTTGCTTCCTTTATTGAGCATATTGGTTAACCAATAACCAGGTTGTTAAATGAAATCTATATTAACAGCCAAGATGGAATCTGAGTCCGGTAGGTAAGCTTGGAGGTTGGCAATACAAGCAGGCAGAACCTGACAAATGGTCCCCAATTGAATTCAGTGTCCACCATATCTTTGGTTAGGGATATAAAAATATTGACAAAGTGAAAATGTAAGAACTTTTTTTTTTGAAATTTCAATATATTATAGATAAAAACAGGGTGAGCCTGAGCTCCCCACCATACAGACATTTTGCAAGGCTATGACCCGGTTTTCCATTGCAAAATAATCACAGAATACAAGTATCTCTATACAATGCAAAAGACTTCTCTCCCTAAAAACACTTAACAGTGAAAATGTAAGAACTTATTAGATAGAATCTAATAAGTATCAAGCAATAAAGTTTTAAGTTTTAAATTTCCATACAAAATGAGAAACCAAACCAGATACTTAAACAGAAATTCAAGTTTGAAGATATAACAACTTCTAGTACCACGAAATCTACTTGTAAGTTGTGATCAAGTAGAGTAAATAAACTTGACAGAGATTAAAAGATTAGTGAACAAAGTTGTGAGGTTCTGAGGGCTGAGGAGAGTAGTTGGATCAAAGATGCCTCTCCCTGGAAAACAACGTATCTGATGGTGATACTACGACCCTAGGGGAGGCTCTCTGCCCAGTACTGCATCCATTTTTTTTTTTTTTGTTTTCTCTTTCGCTCTCACTTTTGGATGGAATTTTAGCATCCCAATGTAATTCCAAGGAAAAAAGCAGTATTGCTGTTGAGACTGCAAGTGAAGCTGCGCAGCTTCTTTGAAAGACCAAAAAGATCTACACTTTGCAGCATGTAGTCTGTAGTCATCACTACTTTCATTATCCTTTTTCCTCTTTTTCCTTTTCTGTTTATCTCAACTCTCCCTATTCAAGAGCCTTTTTAGTTCTTTCTTTCTTGTCTTTAATTCTTCCTTTCACTCTTCTGCATCATAACTGGATTGAAAAACCATTCTGCTTCTCCTTCCCCATTTTAAAAGCCTCCTCCTCTCTTGGTCTGTCTTCTCATTTGTCTATACATTTTAGCCTAAAGGGTCCTTGAGTTTTGCTTCTAATAAGAGAAAAACAAAAGATTGGGAGCATATATGGATTTCATGGGAAGGTTGGAATGGGTGAATAGTTACGGTAAGAAGCAATGCAGAAGTCTTTTTTGGAGAGTCAAGGCAGCATTGAAGAAAGCTGTGAAGAGTAGGAGCAAAGAGCGGTTCAAGTTCCAGTATGACCCTTCCAGTTATGCTCTCAATTTTGATGATGGTTGTTGCCATCCGGGTGTAGGAGCAAATACAATCGAACCTGCTCGATTTCAGGATTGTTCAGAGTGCAGAAACATCATCTGGGTTTATGTTCTTTGGGTCAAATCGTAAATGAATCTTTTGGTCTTTATGTTCTTTCTTTGTTAAAGCTTGTAGCTATGGTTTTCGCTGGGTTGGTAGACATCAGACACGTAGGTTGAGCGAAACGATGGCTCTTTCAATAATTTACACTATTTTCGTCCATCTTTTCCTGTTCTTTTGCATCCTTCTAGGCAAAATTTTCGTCCATCTTTCGACTCAATTTTGTGGTAACAAATTCACATGCAAGGCACAACCAGAGATGCACATGTTGATTTCTATTATCCTTTCTTAGAATATGGACATAATTAGAAAGGGGAGCAGCTCCAGTAGACATAGGAATAACAGCACAGCTTTGAGCTTTTCTATTTTTGGCTTTAAATTGTCAAATGGAATCCCCATTAAGGGGATAAGCGCATGATCATGAATTGTACAAAGGCTTAAGGGCACTGACTTCACCTAAGAACAAGGCAAACACCAACCAAAGGCAACTAAATTCTTCTAAAACCGAGATAAACACCAACCACATCTTAACAAATGACATCCAACAAATCCCTAGCTAGTCACTTGAAGAGATTACAAGCATGATCACTTCATTCCGTTCAGCTCTAGCTCTGGACAATCCAAGGCAACTTGATTCCTCCACACTGACTTGCAAACCTTTCAAGCTGGGGGATCTTCGAGTGTGGCATTGGACAAATCATTTATGCGGGGATAATCAGCTTTCTCATCCAATTGATTCTGAGCCCATATCAGCATCTTTAGCAAGCTTGGAAGCTTTGGGTCTGTGATCCACCAAAACATTAAGCAAATCTTATTAACTCTTGAAGATGGAAGAATAATCTCAACTTTAATCAAATTGGGACATGCAGGTATCATTGAATAAGTAAAACTTCAGAATTCAAAAAAGAATTGGCATAATACAGGCATCAGAAATCCTTTCTGCTTGTTAAACATCAAAATGTTAGTTGGACTAGAAGCAGCAGATTTTTTACGCACAATTTTGACATCTACCCTCCAAATTAACCAAATTCTTTACCCAAAATACGTGATCACTGGTGCCATATGAAATCACACGAGAACACATAAAGGCTTCTTTTGACCTTTTTTTGTCTCCTATAAACATACCAGGCACTATTCAATTTAACGATGACAGTGTTCAGTTGGACAAACAGATAAATAAGTAACACGGTAACTGCATGAATGTTAAGTGGCAAGAATTAAAGAAAAAAAAATGGCAAAATATGCCAATTGATTTGTACAGTATATCTGGTATGATGTTGAGTGGGTTGTGCACAAAATTAAAAGGCAAATTGATGCCAATTGATGGCAAATCTTTTATTTCCTTTTGTAGATTAATAAGCAGGTATAGCAGGCCAGACCTGTAAAGAACTCAGTAGGTAGTGCATAAATAGAAAGGCATTCTAGAAGGGAAACACAGTAAGAAATACAGTATCAGACTTAAAAGTTTCATTTCCAATAGAATGTTAAGATAAAGCCTGGAAAAGTCGGTACCAACTAACTTGTTAAAACATTGTTGGAGAATCAAGGCAGGAAGGTCAAACTTCTAAAATGACAAGGCATACTAACAACAATCTTTCATCCCCTCCAAAAAATAAACAAATAAAGAATACCAGACAGCAGACAAACCTTTTTCATGGCTCTGGCTAGTAAGAATGGCCGCATTCACCTCACTTGCTGTCTTAAGGCGCTGTGATATGTCCATAAGCTCTCCAACTGGGCAGTTGGAAACATCTTCAAAAGCCAGGAGTGCTACAGTCCTTTCCAACTCTTCTAAAAAGCTTTGCTGCAGAATGATTATGTAATCTTAGATCGAAGTATTAGCAACAACTAATTAATGCTGCTACATGCATAAAATTTTAAGAATCAAAATAAGCATGCATTAAAAAGTTCTCATGTTCCAATGAAGAAGCGTTACATTTTCTTCTCCCCTAGGTGCAAGCTCCTCCTGGGCAAACTCCAGGGCTTCTTCTACTTTTCCATTCCGAATCAATTCTATCAATCTCTGCTGTTGGAGATGGAAAAAGAGTTGGGGATTTGTATCCAATATCTGCAAAAAGATGATTAAGGAAAGGTGAAGATAGTTTTGAAAACAACTAGTATGACATTATTTCTCCTTTACAGCATGTATCAGAAAAATTTAATATCTGAAAGAATTCATCTACCCTTATTGACATTCCAAAACTAGCTTATCCACCCACTAGAGATGAGATTTATCATTTCAAATGGAAATAGTTAAACATAAGACTGCCCCTTTTAACAGCCAACTTCTCTCACTGCTACTGTTGGTGATAAACAATTAAGAAAAACAACTCTCACTGGAAGTACAAAAAGGTCCTAATAGTTTATCTACCTCTAGCTAAAACTAGATACCACAGAATATAAAATTCTCTAACTCATTCGTATTAGCATGAAGCTGGAACAAAGATGATACAACAGTGACATGTTTCATATTACTTATTATTATGTTCTTCCATTACATTCATAAGACAAATTTAGATTTTTGTAAAGTTTGAAACAAATTAGTGGAAGCAAAAATGTATGGTAACAACAAATCAGTACCATGAAAGAGATCCCGTGTTCAATTGAAAAACTAAATTCTTAAATTAACATTATAAGTAATCAACAGAATTTTTATAGTTATGGAGCTTGTCACAGTGTAATCGAACATCCTACCTCAGGATTTAAATCGTTAACTTTCTCAATTGCATCCTCAACATTTCCACATTGTACAGCCTTTTTAACAGCCATGCGATCCGTGATTGTTGCAAGATCAATATCTGCTATTCCACAATAAGAAAAATAAAACATATACACCAAGAACAGACACAAGAACAATGGTAAGCATTTATTAAAGTTTTTTTCAGAGGATACGCTCAGTTCCAGATTCCATCCGGAATTTCTCAGCAGCTTCAACATAACCCTCGGTGACAAGAAAATTCATCACCAATTTATTCATGTCTTCTTTCCTGATTTTAACATCATTCAATCTCTTTTCCCACTCTCCCCGTGTAATCACTTTCTTCGAGGTAGCCTGTCAACAGAACAATTTCGAAACATAAATACAGTCCATCCCATAAATTACTCATCCAATGCCACATACATTCCATTTTAAAAAGCAATCTATTATGTCTCTCAAGTCTCATGCATACTTCAATACAAATCAAATGCCGTCACTCAAAAGGAGAAACTTCATCAAGATTTAAGATTTCGTTGTTTTAAGAACACCCAGAAGTACAATCCAATAAGAAAAAACTTTACATTTGGCGTAGCTAACATTTACTAATTGACTACGGTGCTAAAAGTTAAACAACTTCAAATTCTTACAAAAAATTAAAAATCAATGATGAACTTATCCCCAATTACCAAATCAAAATTTCAAAAAAAAAAAAGGGAAAGAAAGATACCATTTGTTCTTCGATTTCAGCTAGTTGACGAATTACAATCCAGAACGGTGGCATCAGTGCTCCACCTTCACTCCCATTTGATTTCCCAAATCTTCTCAAATTTCACTACCCAAAAAAAAAAATCAGATTCTAGTTAAAAAAAAATGGAAAAACACCAAAAATTTCAAATTAAGAAAGATTTCAACTTTTCCGTCTCCACAATCCACCAAACAATTTGCTAAAAAACACTAAAAAAAAATAAGAACCCTAATTTTTGCTGAAGTTAGGAAATAAAAATACCTTAGAGAGGTCGACTTAGAAACTAACCGAAATTGCAAAGATTATATATTTATATGAAATAAATATTAATAATAATAAAGAAAGCGGTTATTCGGGTTTCGAAGTTTCTATCGCTGCGACCCCTTTCTTGGTTTATTGCTTTCGGGTTTTGTTTTTTATTAAAATAATAAATAAAAAAAATCGGCGTAACGGATCGGATCCGGTTAAGGTTGATGGGCCTTAACCGACATTGTCGAGGCTTGAGATTTGGGCTTCAGATTTTTTTCTTCCTTTTCATTCCGTTGAGTCCGAGTCTCTCTGTCCATGGGCCTCGCGGAATCTAATTCCTAAGCAAACCCAAATATCCGATAACCAACCTGATTTATTTTTAACTTATTTACTACTTAAAAGTAAAAATTGAGTCAAATAATTTCGTAAAAATTTTTTTTAAAAAATAACGTTTTTTAGAATAAAATCTGAAAAAAATAGCTTAAAAAAACTCTAATTAGAAACTCTCTTTATAAAAAAAACACGATAACTTATTAGGAGAGCTATTTTTTTTCCAAAAAAATTATCTCTCTCAACAAATTCTCCCTCATTATCTCCCTATTGATCTTCCCCTCTTTTATCCCTTAGTGTAAATCATCATTCTAAATTTTTTTTTATTCTTACAAAAATTAAGAAAAAATATCCAAAATTCAAAAAGTGCATTCATGTATCATTTCTTTTTTTCTTTTAATTTTGTTTTTTATTTTATTTTCTATTTTTTTTTATTTTGAAAACTCTATTTATTAGTTGATATTTCTCAAATTATTGTTTGATATGATAATTATGTGATATTTATTTATTCTTAATTTCTCTATGGTATATATAATATTTGATGATTATAATTAAAATAATTAATTAAATAGGTCAATAGTTATTAAGATAAATTAAATGAAAATTAAGATAATATTTGTTTATTATGGTTGTTAAGATAATATTGTTCATGGAGGTGAACTTTGTTAGTAAATACATCAATAGCTAAATGTGATTTTTTTAAATTATTATTAACAGCTTAGACTTCTTTTATTCTTTTTTTGTTTTTCTTCCATTATTAAGGTTAAAAGTTTTAATAGTCAACCTACTGCTTTATTTCATCTCTCAATTTTTTTATTTGATTTAATTTCTTTCTCTTGTTCTTTATTTATTATTATTCAATAAAAAATTATTTATAAATTATGTGTTACTTATAAATTATTTGTGAAACTTTTTTTTATGATTTATTATTAATTATAAACTTTATGTTATATAAAAATCCTTTTTATATTTTCAAAAATTTGTTTTAAATAAAAAAAATAAAATTATTTTTTTTATTTTGAATAAAAAAATTCGTGATTAATAAAAAGTTATTTATTAAATACCATTTATGGTAATTTTAACTAAAATTAGAATTTATATAAGTTATTTTGTCAAATAATTTATCTAAAAAAAACTTATAAAAAATAAATTTATCATATAATTTTAACTTAATTTAAAAAATTATTATTTTTCATAAAAATTTTATAATAGCTTTTAAATTTAAAAAAAATCAGGCCAAACTATCATTATTTTTTACTAAGATGATACCCGTAGCTACGCTACGAAAAATGTTAAAAGAAATATAAATTATATTGTATTAGATTTCAATTTGATATTTTTAAAAGATAAATTGTTTGTAGAAAAAAAGATAAATTGATTTTAATTACAAAATTAAATATATAAGGAGGGATTCTAATTGAATGCCAGACACTCAATTGGAATTCAATTAGACACTCAATTGAAAGAAATTGAAAAATCAAATTATATTATTTTTATATATTGTTGAGAAAAAGATAAATTGATTTTAATTACAAAATTAAATATATAGGGAGGGATTCTAATTGAATGACACTTGTCATTCAATAAGACATTCAATTGAAATTCAAATAGACACTCAATTGAAAAAAATTGAGAAATCAAATTATGCTACTTTTATATATAGTAGATATCACTTGTCACAAGACATTAAAATAAAACTGCCATGTGATCGTATTAACATATCATGTGGACAAGTAACATTTTGATTAATAATTATTTAATTTAAAATAAAAATAAAAAAATTAAAAATTTTTAAAATTTTTTGAATAGTTCAAGAAATTTAATAATTGAACCAACAAACCTTATCGGATGCATTAAAAATACCACTCGCTCTGACATAAAGTCAACAATGAGCTACTGTTCTGTTCCCACTGCGAGTTCCCACTGCGAAAAGCAGAACAAAATGACCCAGAGCTTCCCCGATAAGGGAAACCAAAGCTGTTTCAACAAATTGTGGAACAAGTTTTCTCACCATACGCTTTTGAATACAATTTATTGCTAATATTTCCCCTTTCCGAGAAAATGTTTTGCTTTGATGATCTGGAAAATTGGGTGACAACCAGCAGGGAAAGTTCAATGAGATTAATCGGAAAGTTAAAAGAAAGAGTAGTTGAAAAGGCTTTTACGGTATACCAAATCTTTTTGATTGTTTTCTCCATGGGCTGACGCAGCATTTGCATGCTTTTAACGAGAATCTTTTAATTTAAACCGAAGAACAACAATGGACTCGTGATATTGTTCTCCAAGCTGACAACTTGCGTCGTCTTTTTTTCGTTTGTTTATTTGACTATAAAAGACACCCAAAAGATTCATGCAGATACAGGGTATTTGGCCTGTTTTCTGGTCTCCCATGGCGGTTTTGTCTATTCCTTGGGAATCTAATCTAACTTTAATTCTGTGCATTAGAGCATGATTCTGTGTAATAGCGTAAATAGAAAGGAAAACTAAATAATGACCATTTAATGAGACATGAAATTCATGGTGTGTTATGTTTTCCTTGCTTAAAGAACAAGTCATGCCCGACATGGAGATAAGGCCACTGACAAAATTTTAGTACCCTTGTCGTTTTACGTACTTTTGGGTCTGGTACTTGCTTGGGTGGTGTACGTTCGTTAACAATAGAGTATCGTTCCTTGAACTTTCCCAAAACCGAATGGTCAGCGACGTGTGCCATCTGCCATTGATGAACTGAGTGAGCTCTTTTGTCTTCTACAATTAGATTTAATGTAATAAAATTAATATTAAAAACTTGTTAAAATTAGATTTACAGTAATTTTGCACTAATTTTTGTTTGATTATTTAAGGATTTGGTCTCTCCTAGGGAACAGCCCTGTATATTTCTTTAAGACAAAAAAAAAGTGATCGTCGTCCTCGGTCACGTAAATTCCCTGACATCACTGACGAAACTTCGCCAGAAAACAATTATTGTTACGTGTTTTTTCTACGTTAATTTCTATTTAGTCCACTTATTTTGGGCAAACTAGAAAATTGAGGGATGACAGAGGGAAGTTTCCTCCTCTTCTTCTGGAAGCTCACTCGCTTTTTCGGTGGCGCGTGCCGCGCTCCACTTTTCAGATAATAAAACAATTGCACCGTCGCCATCTGCATTGGTTACATAATTTTGATTGAGTTTTGGAGTATTTTTAATGATATTTTAATTTAATTTTAAAGTATAAAAATTATTTAAAAAATTTAATTCTTTAATTTTTATTACATTTAATAATAATTATTTATTTATAATTAATTATTAATGAGTTATCATTAATTAGAATATAATTTATTATTTTATATTTGGTGATGTTAACATTATATCTTGATAGTCATGCGATATAATCTAAACATAAAAAAGACAAATAATAATTAATTTTACAAATTTATTTAATTTATAATAAAATATTTAATTAAATATAGTAAATAATTAAAATTTATTTAATTATTCACGATATCATATGCTAATTGCCAGCTTTATGCATGACTTTGAATTTTAAGCAAGGTCTAGTCGGCGCCGTTTAATCTTGCACAAATCATGCGCGTTTAACTCGCTTCGCGTGTCACTTCCACCGACTGGGGCAACTCCGCCGTCCACCCCACCCCAGCCCACCCTACCCTGTATTCTCGAAACACCCGAAAAAAAGATCAAAAAAGGAATGTGAAAACGACAATACGACGTAGAATCACCGTGTCTTGTTCATTTTCCCTCCCCGCTCGCTCAATCGAGAAAATCTAAAAAATAAAAAATAAAAAAAATAAAGTTTTCTTTTTTATAAAAAGAAAACTCGTCTGCGAAAAAGTCTTCTCCAATAACCAATCCAGATTGAACCCCCCGAAAAGGCCACCACATTCATCACGACTCTCTTCCCACATTTATTTTATTTTTTCTGCTTATTTTCCAAAGAAAAAAAAAAGTCGCATCCTGTTTGAAGTTGCCAGACGCGAACTTTCCCAGAAACTTCTCTCTCTTTTTTCTTCTCTGAAGCGATGCGTTTGGGATTGTTTGGATCTAAAACTTTGTTACTTCTGGTGAATTGGCTGGGGTTTACAAGAGCTTTCGGTTAGGGTTTCTGAAAAGAAGCAATTAGGGTTTTCGGATTTTTTTTTGTCTGATGTTGATGATGGGGGAGGATATCGGTAATGATAGCTCCGGTTTCTTGCCACGTGGTGATCCTTCGGCCGATGATAAGTTCGATGATCTCGTTTCTGATAGTCTCTGCATCGATCTAGACACCTTCAATCGCATTCTTGAAGAGAGTTCTGATCCTCTGCAGGTAGTTATTTTCTCGCGGTTAAATTCGGTGCCGACTTTAGGGTTTGGAGCGTGGAATCTCTGGTGGAATTCTACTATCAAGTGTGAAATTTTGAAGAAATTTTGTTTTATGGGTCATGTACTCTGCATTGAAAATCCTAGCCAGTTGACTCATCTCCACGTATTGTGTTATATGCAATGAGTCAGTGACAGCTTATTTTTTATCTGATTTACGAGAAAATCGATTTTTTAGAGCTTGATTTGAAAAGTATTGAATTCTTCCAAATTCTTTTTTGCAACATTTTAATTCCAAGAACTTCCTTGGTGAATTTGTAATTCTGGAATTGGAAGTCATCTCATTTAAGTTACTGAAAGTGCAATTGACTTGAACTTTTGATAATAAAAGCTTGCATGCGATTGATTATAAAAGGCTGAAGTGAAATTTCATAGCTTTTTCATGACGCCTGTTGTCGATGAAAATTCAATTTTGTCTTTTTATTCTGTCATTGGTAGATTTAACTCATCTTTGCCAAATTGCAGAGAAATCCTGATGATCCTTCACGTAGAAATATGTTGCAAGGGGACTCAGCTCCTGAATCTATCCATTTTCAGAGTGGTAAAGGTTTCTTGCGCAAACATTTTTCTATCTTTTTCCTTGATATAATGAATTTCTTATGATTTTTTTAAATTTTAGGCTTTCAGTTGTTTGAAGAATTGTCTTCGGGGTTTGATTATGAAGATCGTTTAAGATATAGTTCTGAGGCTTCAGATGCTAGGGCTGGGTCTGTTGGTGGTTCATTTGATTTTCATGGGAAGTTGGAGCCGTCTACACAGAATTGTTCTCCAGTCCAGACATCCTCTGCAAGTTTTAAAGAGTGGTTTCCAATTGGTCAAGGGAGTTCCTACACAGAGAGGGTTGGAATGCCTCTGCTTGAGATGCCCAGCTGTAGTACAGCATCTAGTTTTGCTGAGATAGATGGAAACCATGTGTTAGATCGTGGAGATAATTTAAATTTTGATTTTGTGGATAATAGAACTGGAATACAATTCAAGAATACTTCGGATGAGTTTGACTACAAAAGTACGTTAACACTCCCTAATTAAACATAAACAATGTCATTCTTTTGTGCGTTTGGAAATTCTGTTTATCATTGCTTGAATGCTCTATATTGTGCATGAAACTTGTGGTGGAAATGCTGATTCTTGTTTTCTGAATATTGCAGATGCTTTGTGCAGCCCTGATGCTGAGAATATAAATTTAATATATGAACATTGTGGTGATTATCGATTTAATACCTTGCAAACGCTGGAAGCTCCTGAAAATGATGTGGCTAGGTCTGTGGAGTTTCCCTCCTTCAGTGCTGACATGTCTTCACGTAATGTTACTTGTATTGAGTCTACTATCTGTCGTGGTTCAGATGTTATTAGTGATGTTAGTGATCCTTCTTCAGTTCTACTTCATCATGCTACTGGAGATGACACATGTTTTGCTGATTGCTCAACACACTATTTGCCTAGTTCCCAAAATTTTATGTTTGAAGAAAGTATGGAAGGTGAAGTAGTGGAATTTCCAACTGAGAGTGCATGCTCAAGTAGTAGGATAATTTTTAATGCTCAGGGTGGGACTGATAATAGGTCCGTGTCAGGGCTCTCAATGACTCATTTCTCTGATGTAAAGCAACAGTATTTTGAAGGCAAAGGTAATGGACATATTTCACCAGCCTGTGGAAATTTGTCATACATTGCTAATGATGGACGTTTTGATGGCAAAGGATCAGTGCAGCCATTCGATCATTCTCACTCTTGCATTTCAAACAACATCTTCTTCCATTCTGCTGAGGCTTTAGATAAAACTAGCTGGGGAAAGTCTACTAACAGGGCTGATGATTCATTATCTATTGATGAAGACTCGAAGCAATCATTGTCTGATATTTCACCTTCTATATCAAATCAGGAGTTTACGGTTAATGGCAAGGATGCTCCTCAGTATTACCAAGATATTAACCTAAATGTTTGTAGTCATTCTTCCCTTGGTGGTGGTGGACATTTGAGCTTAACTCCCTCAGAGCAATATTTTTCCAGCTCTCATCCAATTCCTTCAACCATGATGCAATTAGGTTGTTATGGGGATGAAAGAGACAATAAGTTGATTCCTCCAAGGAGCATGGGTCTTTCAAAAGTCAGCCCTGAATCCACTCACAGCAATTCATCAGATTGCAGATCCCATGTTGATGATGATGAACCAGAGATACGTATACTTGAAGACATCAGTCAACCTGCCCGCACAAATCAATCCCTGGTGCTTGTAAAGAAGACTCCTAGTTTGCCGAATGCTACATTTAGTAATCCCCTCCATAACTCAGGAATGGGAGGTATCAGGCTCAACGGAAATGACGAGCGGTTAATTTTTCGGGTTGCATTGCAGGTTAGTACTGTATGTTTGAGATGGCATTGTTTCTTGCTTTTAGCAGTCATGGAGTGGTTAAATAAAATAGTGCTGTTAATAATTTGCTGGTCTCTTTGAAGGAACCCTGTTCTGATTAGTGCTTTTAAAACATTGGAAGGTTCTTTTTGATGTCTTCTTTCTGGTCTGTTTTGGCCAAAGGCAAAATAATGCTTTGGAATAGGGGGAAAGTGCAGGCATGTTAAATGATGATTGTGATCAATTCTCATTTGAAGCCCCATTTAATGCAACTGTGACTTTGAGCGAAGCACTTTCTGGGGAAGGATCTCATCTAAAAGAGATTATTCTAAAGAAGTTTCTTCCATTTGGTTTCTGTCATTATACCCTCTCTGCTTCCTCTTATTTCAAGCATTAGGGCCTTGCCTTTGGACAGAAGAGCTTTTGAATGAAAGATCTGCTGCATAAACTGTTTTAATGTGTTAAGAAAAAATTGTCAACTAAAATCTTTAAAGTTTAGATACTCTCAAAATAAATTAAGGCTAATTTGATTCTGCATTAAATGGGGTCTGAGAGAATAGATGTTTCAAGGTGAAAAGTCTTTTGAAGATGGATGTTTAGGCTCCTCTCATACTCCTGAGTGCATAAAGCATTGATGTTGCCTTGTTTCTGAGCTAAATTAGTGCCCCCGTTCTATTCGCATGGTTGCTATATGTAGTATTTATGGCTGTATGTTGACCTGATTAATGGGATTGTGGTATTCATCACAGGGTCTTTCTCAGCCAAAGTCTGAAGCTAGTCCACCAGATGGTGTTTTGACAGTACCTCTTCTACGACATCAGGTTTGAATTGTTCTGTCTTGTACTTTTTCTTCATATTTCAGTGTGTGAACGTTGAGGTTCTGTGAAGTTCTCTACTTGAGAGATTGGGAATTGGTATCTGCATTAGGGGAAAATGCTCTGGTTGAAGATTTGATTGGAAAAGGACATTTGTAAATGGTTTATGGTTTGGTGGTTTATGAATACCTAAAATGGCAAGCTAATAACATTGCTAAAATATACCTATCTTGATCAAGTTGGATGAGTTTTGACTCAAGTTGTTGTATATGGTGATTGTTTGCCAACCTCTTATTTGAACAGTGCAATATTTTTTTTTTTTTTTTAATCTGTTCGTCTTTTTAATACTTTACATTTTTTGAAAGGTGAGATATATCCTTACTATTTGTAGATGCAGTAACCTTAGATGAAGAGATCATGTTATTTTTTTTGTTGTAGTTTGTTTTAGGGTACTATGCTATTTGTTAACTATGGTATAACTGTTGATTTTGAAGCTGAGAATTGGTTTTTCCATGTTGCTTTGCCATTTTCTGTATGTTTGCGTAGTGGGTACCAAGGTTCTCTTGCATGTTCATTTTGTGAGTTTGCATGTTTCTGTTTGCATGTTCATTTGTGATTGATGCGTATCTGTTCCATTCATTTCTAACATTATCCATGAGCAGCGAATTGCATTGTCATGGATGACCCAGAAGGAGAAAGCTGGCTCGCACTGTTTGGGAGGAATTCTTGCAGACGATCAGGTTAGTTGCCATATTCTGAGGTTGTCTGACGCTTATTACACCATTAGAAATTATGTTAATTTTATTTTTTCTTGCAGGGATTAGGAAAAACTGTATCAACAATTGCACTTATTCTTAAGGAAAAGCCCCCATCTTCTAGAGCATCTTCTCAAGATATGAGAAAAGTTCAGTTTGAAACAATAAATTTGGATGACGACGACGACGGCGATCATAATGAAGGGATGAAACAAGAATCTGTTAGCAGTCAAGTTAGATCAAATGGTGCTACAGAGAAAAGCTCTTCTCCATCAGGGCAAGCAAAGGGAAGGCCAGCTGCTGGAACACTCATTGTATGTCCAACAAGTGTACTGCGGCAATGGGCAGAGGAGTTAAACAATAAGGTGACGAGAAAAGCTAATCTCTCTGTTCTAGTATACCATGGAAGCAACAGAACGAAGGATCCTTTTGAGTTAGCAAAGTATGATGTTGTCCTTACTACATATTCGATTGTTAGCATGGAGGTCCCAAAGCAGCCTCCTGTTCATGGAGATGATGATGAGAAAGGGAAGTTGGAAGGTGACAATTTATCATCTATGGAATTTCCACCAAGCAGGAAAAGGAAAAACTCTCCCAGTTCTAATAAAAAGGGAGTGAAGCATAAGAAGGAAGCGGATGAACTGCTTCTTGATTCTGCTTCTCGACCTCTTGCAAAAGTTGGATGGTTTAGAATTGTTCTGGATGAGGCCCAAAGCATCAAAAACCATAGAACTCAAGTTGCTAGGGCTTGTTGGGGCCTTCATGCTAAACGTAGATGGTGCTTGTCTGGGACTCCAATTCAAAATGCCATCGATGATCTTTATAGTTACTTCAGATTTCTGAGATATGACCCATATGCTGCTTACAAGTTATTCTGTTCTTCAATAAAGTTCCCGATTACTAAAAATCCAGCGAAGGGGTATCCAAAACTACAAGCTATCTTGCAGACAATAATGTTACGTCGCACCAAAGGTACTAAATGTGCAAATGTTTAGTTAATTTTAGTTGATCTTGCAGTGAAATGTGGTTCTACTGTGATGTTTCCAATCCAATTTGTATATCACTTGTTATAGACTTTCCTTGAGGCTGTTATTAGCTTGCAACTGAATACAATCACTTATGATCACCTCGTGTTCTTTGTGCAGGTACTCTTCTTGATGGGAAACCAATTATTAACTTGCCACCTAAAGTGATAGAACTGAAAAAGGTGGAATTCACAAAGGAGGAACGTGATTTCTACTCCAGATTGGAGACTGATTCACGTAATCAGTTTAAAGTATGGTTTAGTCTAAGTAAATTTAAATTTTCATTTCAGATCTTCTACATTTCTTGTAGCTTTACAGGATTAACCTAATGATACTAATAGTTTATGTGGTAATATTAATTTTCTATGGTACTTATCAGGAGTATGCAGCTGCTGGGACCGTCAAACAAAACTATGTGAATATCTTGTTGATGCTTTTGCGCCTTCGCCAAGCTTGCGATCATCCTCTTCTTGTCAGGGGTTTTGATTCAAACTCTTTATTGAGGTCGTCGATTGAGACTGCAAAGAAGCTTCCTCAGGAGAAGCTAACATTTCTTCTGAGTTGTTTAGCATCTTTGGCACTCTGTGGCGTCTGCAATGTATGAGTTATTTCAGCTTGTTTCTTTAGTTGGTTTACATCTGCTTACAGAACTGCTTCTCTTTTACAATATTTTTGATGATTTTTGCTTGCCTAGGCAATTTTCTGTCTGTTCATATGGTTTTTAAAAGACTTATTTCATTGATCAAATGATGATTTTCACTCAATGAGGGTGATGCTTGCGGTAGGATCATATGGGCGGCTTCTTTTGCCTTGCATGGCTAATTAATGGTGGCAAATTTCTTAGGTGACCCAGAATATATGTCAGGAAATTTTGTGTTAAGTCATCTGTGTCTTCAGAGATCTTTATTAATCTGAGAAAGGGTTCTCCTAGCCTATTTTGACTTGTTCTTCCTTTTCAATGCTATCATCATGGTATTTGTTCACTGATGGTGTAATTGTATAATAATTTTAGTAAGAATGATAGCTTTGACAGAATCCTTTTCCTGTGAGGTTCATGTCCTATCTCTATATGGTTGTAAATATCTCAAGAATTGTACTTGTTCTTTAAGAGTATTGTTAATTATCTTTTTATGTTTGTAACAGTCTTTGGTCAATCCCCTTTTTTGACATTAACTTTTTTTAGTTATTTCTTTGTTATCCTTGAACTCTTAATCTTCTGTTCTGATGTCTGTGCTTATGTTCTGTAGGATCCACCGGAAGATGCTGTTGTTGCTGTCTGTGGTCATGTTTTCTGCAATCAATGCATCTCTGAACATCTTAGTGGTGATGACAACCAGTGTCCGACCACAAATTGCAAAGTTCGACTCAGTGCATCTTCTGTGTTTTCAAATGCCACCTTAAAGAGTACTCTCTCTGAGCAGCCTGGTCAGGATAGTTCCCTTAATTGTTCTGGTTCTCAAATGGTTGAGGTAATTGGGCCTCAGTCTGAGGATTGTTTGTATGATTCTTCCAAAATTAAGGCTGCCCTTCGGGTCCTGCAATCGCTAGCTAAACCTCAAGATCATAGCTTAAAGAGAAGTGGGTATGGGGAAGGTTTGTCTGATCTCCATTCTGGGGATTCACCAAATGGTGTTCTTGATGAAAAAAATCTTGGTATGGGTGAAAGTTTGAATGATTCTTGCAAGGTCCTTGGAGAGAAAGCCATAGTGTTTTCCCAGTGGACAAGGATGTTGGATTTATTTGAAGGGTGTCTTAAAAGTTCTTCCATCCAATACAGAAGACTAGATGGAACTATGTCAGTTGCAGCTAGAGATAAAGCAGTGAAGGATTTCAACACCCTACCAGAGGTATTAATAGCATGTATTTTTTGACATCTATTATTTTGTATGATATCTTGAGGGAGTGCAAGGTTCTGGTATTTACTGATTCCATTGATTTACTTGTGTGCAATTTGATCCCTTTGCTTGTAGGTGTCTGTTATGATTATGTCTCTGAAAGCTGCTAGTCTTGGGCTGAACATGGTTGCAGCTTGCCATGTTCTTCTGCTGGATCTTTGGTGGAACCCTACAACTGAGGACCAGGCAATTGATCGAGCACATCGAATTGGGCAGACTCGCCCTGTAACTGTTTTGCGTTTAACTGTGAAAGATACAGTTGAAGATCGTATTTTAGCTCTTCAGGTAAGCTTTTCCCCCACCTATGCGGGCGCAACACCTTTATCTTTGCCTCTTTTGTAGTTAGTACTGTAACTTTTATCGAGCTCAAGATCATATGTGATTACTGGTTTGACAAGTTGATGATTAGTGTTATGTGATGATGATGGCTATGGATAAAGATGTCCATACGTTTCACATAAAATTTTGAGCCTGTGCCTGGGCTAAGCCTGGCCTGAATGCTAATTTCATTATCTAGATAACATATTTCTATTAAATATAATTCTAAACTAAGCATGATTCTTTTTTAAAATTATGTATGATAAGTTCTGGCCTATGGACAGGCCTGAGCTTGCTCTTCAAGGCCCTGGCCTGAATTTGGTCCAGTCAGTGGAAACCTCTACCTGGTGGCTTACAGGAAAATTAAGTCAAAACTAGCTTGTGCTTGGTTAAATGCCCCTGGTGAAATGGTTTCCTGGCATTATTAGAACTTCTATGCTCGCTTTCAGCCATATCTTTTTTTGTTTAGCCTGATACCTGTGCTCATGCAATAAATGTTTGCTCTTCTTGTTTTTGATTTATCTTTTTAATTTAATTTAATTTTTCTTTTTTACATTTTGAATTACCAGCAAAAGAAGAGGGAGATGGTTGCGTCTGCATTTGGAGAGGATGAAGCTGGTGGACGTCAGACTCGTCTCACTGTAGAAGACTTGGAATACTTGTTTATGGCATGACATTTCACTCTTAAAATGACAGCGGTAGACTACATTCTTAAACCGGCAGTGTTAGGCTTGCACCCCGGAGGTTGGTGCATTTTGTTTGGGGATGGAAAGATTGGATCTCCAGCTTCCTCCTATAGAATCATTACCTTACCCATCTTCCCCGCCTAGCGGATTCCATTTTGCTAACCCAAATACCATTTATAAGTTCTTTTGGACACGAGGGAAAGGAGTAAGGCTCTTTTGACACTGAATAGTCACGAAAGAATCCACACAGTTCCCTTAGTAACAATAGGAAAGTTGAATATTTTTTGTTGCTCTGGCCAATTGATAGTTCTGAACCTTTCATCACCTGTGACATTGTATAGGAGTTAGGGCAAGTGAGCTATACCCAAGTAAAGATAATAGAGTTAAGAGGGGTGATTCTTTTAGTCATAGTTGTAAATGATAGGTTTTTATATATACTATATATATATATATATATATTTTTTTTTTTTTTTTCTTATTCTTTTCATTTTCCAAAGATACAGAAATTATTAAGTTGTAGCTTCATTGGTAAATTTGAGTATACTATTTCCCCTGTAGTTTGTATCCATTCCTTAATTTCAAGGCACGAATTATTGTTTATTGCTGCTTTCTACATTCTGTGTATGAATTATTCGTTTCTCTTTGACGTCTTGCTTTCTAGTATGAAGAGGAGGCTGATCCTCAATGGAATGACTTGGTCTGCGGCATATTTTTAGCCATGAAGCACGCTAAGAGGAGGCAAATGGCTTGCTTATGGATACAAACAACACAAGAAAACAAATAAATACACAGCTTCTGTTAGTTTGGTTCACTGGAGATTTGTTTTTCTTGTTATTCTTAAGGATCATGGTACATAAATGATAGACCTATTCAGATCTTTGTGTTACATCTATCATTCAACCAAGATAAAATATCACTACGAACAATCTCAATGTTGTCATCGGGTTCACCGAACAACAAAGAATGCCACATTCCTTCATAAATCTTTATTGTCTTGTCTTGGCTTGATGCTGCCTCGTACAAAGTCCTACTCACTGCCGGATCCGTAACAACATCTGCACTTCCATGCACTACAAGGAACGGGATACTCACATCACATAGTTTTTGACTCAAATACTCAGTTACCCTCAGGAGTTCTGCAACCGTCCCCAGTCTTGGCTTTCCTCTGTATCTTAAAGGATTCTTGTTCCCCATAATCTTCTTTTCTTCCACTTTGACTGACTTGTACAAGAGATCTTCTGTTGGTACAATTGCCAAAGTAGGCAAGAGTTTTGCGATAAAAGTGAGGACTTGAGGAAGTGGCCATCTGGGTTTTACCTTGTCTGAAATTTTGCACATGGGTGATACCAGAATTGCTCCTCGGAACCCTTTTGGATCAGCAAAATGAATCAACAAACAAATAGCACCACCCATTGACTCTCCATACAGGAAACATGGTAACCCATCCAAGTTAGGATCCTGCTTGATGAGATTGAAGTAAGAGAGACAGTCTTGGACAACTAAATCAACATTGGGAACATAACCTCTTAGGCCTTGAGATCTTCCATGGCCTTCAAGGTCAAGGGCAAAGCAAGCAAAACCTTTCTGAGCAAGGAAGATTGGTGTGGACTGAAAAGTCCAGCTCATGTCATTGCCATACCCGTGGACCCCAAAGATGACGCCACGTGGAGTGCCGGAGATGGGAAGCCATGATCTTGTGAAGAGAGAGAGGCCTCTGGGTGAGGTGTAGAATGATTTTGATCCCTTGATCCCTTGCTGCTTGTGGTAGTCTTCCTCTGAGATGTTGCCCCAGTAGTGAATATCTTCTTCCCGTTCCATCACTTTGGGAGAGAAAAAAGAAGAGACAAAATGAGATTTTTTGGGGTCTGCTCTCTGCTAGAGGGTATGCGGTTTGTTTTCAAGGGTTTCTGGATTCGGATTTGGTGAAGGTGGCCTTTTAAAATATTGGGCTATGGTGGCTGAGTTGGGCTAGGAGACTCGGGCGTGTGATTCTGTTGAGTTTTCAAGCCTTTGCCCGTTGGCCATGTTCACTGGGAGTTTTGGTCGGTTGTTACTTGTTTCCTTCACTCTGCTTTCTCTCTGAAGAAGTAGTAATATGCCAAGTATAATCCAATTGGTAGAAACAAGTTATTACCATTTAATACATACTGTAACGTAGCTTTCTTAATGCCTAGAAAACATGTGCAAATGTTATAACCTTGTAACAAGTTTTCTACCTAGTCAAAACTCATAGGCGGGCTGCTAGCACCAAATTGAATTGCTATTACTTGTGTACATGAATTTTTTATACGACACTTAAAACTAGTGGATGCAATGTATCGTGCTAAACTAATGGATTAATGTTTGTAGACCAAAAGGATAGACACTAGGGTGTGTTCTCATTTATTGGGGGGTTTTTTTTTGTTTTTGATTGCTTCAACCTTATAGACATTGGAATTGGAGATTTTGATTGTATTAACATGATACAACCAACCTTAGTTAACCTTAAAGCTACTTCCTCTGTTAAGATTTTATTCAACAAGATTGGTCTACGGATATGTGTTCTTCTTCTTTTTATAGTAAGGGGAGAGAAAGCAGTAACGATGGATCCTAGGCTTAACCATAACCGCATTTGATTGGCTTACTTTGTCAATTGAGGTATGCCCAAGCTGGGATATCTAAACCTTGTAGTTAAAGAGGAGGTGGTGCTAATTAGAACATTAGGTATCTGCTAGTGGCCCAAATTAATGATACAGTTAAAATTGGTTCTGTTTCTTAGGGAAGGCAGTTTCCAACATAAATCCCATATGGAAAAAAAAAAAAAAAAGAGAAGAAAAGGGTGACAACTGACAAGTGATTCAATTTCTATTTAATTACTTAAACTTGGCAAATTAAGAGTCAACCAAGAAGATTTATTGTAATAATATGACTTAAAATTGCTTAAGAAAGGATTAATATGGAGAGTTGGTAACGGCAAGAATATTCGAGTCATGGAGGACTTTTGGATTCCATATGACACGCCTCGAAGTGCAATGGCTTACGAGGAAACTGTTAATAATACAATGATGGTGTCAGAGCTTATCAAAGCGGAAGAAGTGAGGTGGGACGAAGAGAAAGTTAAACTGTGTTTTCCCCCGTATGAGAGTTCTCTAATTTTGTCTATTCCTCTTAGCGTAAGGTTACCCGCAGATAGACAAGTGTGGGCTGGTAGTAAGCATGGTCAATACACAGTTAAGGCGGGTTATCATTTGATATCGGTTAATCGGGATGAGTCTGAACTTGGTTGCTCGAGTAGTCTGAGTGATGGATTTTGGATGGACATTTGGAAGCTGTCTATTCCGCGCAAAATTATTTTCTTTTTGTGGAAAGCTTTAAACGGTGCTCTTCCAACTAGGAATGCTTTAAATAGAAGAAACATCAATATTGAGAGCAACTGTGTATTTTGCCAGGAACATGAGGAGACTGATTTTCATATTCTATGCTGCTATCAATTTGCGCGAGCCACATGGTTATCGACAAAATGGGGATTCCGGGACATTGATGTTCATGCCTCCTCTGTCTTTGACTGGTCTTTCCACACAAGTCGTTATGTAAGCTCTGAAGATGCAGGAGAAATTGCGTGTACAATGTGGGCTTTATGGAAAGCAAGAAATTTAAGAATTTTTTGCAACCAGATAATGGATCCGATTCAAGTGATTCATCTGGGACGAGATATGAAAGATCAATTCGACATGGCTAGGGAAGCTAGTAATACAGAGATAAGGACTTTGGAGAGAAATAACAGAGTTTTAAGAACGAGAGGGCTGACCCTGCACTCTGATGCTGCAATGGACCATCTTGATGGAATTACGAGAGTAGGGGCTGGGTTCGTCATCAGAAGGCCGACTGGCGATTTTTTATATGCTGCTGGTGGGAAAATGAAGTATTGTTTAAGTGTGGAGGAAGCTGAGTTGCGAGCTCTGTTGTGGGCATTAAGTTATTGCGAGAAAGAACAAATCGATATTGCAGCTGTGTATCTGGACAATCAGGGTGTTTCAAATTGGATTAACAGAAAGCTATTTTCTGGTGTTTTGGGCCACTTAATCGAGGACTGTACAATTTTGATGGAGAACTTTCATTGTCAAACCATTGAGTTCTGCCCAAGAGAGACAAACCAAACAGCACATTTAATTGCCCAGATTGCTAAAAGAATGACGAATGAAAGAATTGAATGGAAGGAATCAACTCAACTACCAGGATTGATACAAGAAGCTATGGAGATGGATAGGGATAGGTTCCTAAGTCATGAAGGTTTTGAATTGGTTCATGGGATAGTTCAATCTCATAGGTAATGAGTACTCTTTTTTTCCTTATTATGGTTTTGTCCCACAGGGTTTTCCATAATAAGGTTTTTAATGAGGCTCAAACCCTTGAGATGAGTATCATAAGGGGTGGGATGTCTCATCTTTTCTATCACTGTTATCCCAATGTTTATGTCTTTCATATGCTATAAATGAGAAGTATTTCTCATTCCCAAAAAAAAAAAAAAAAAAAGAAACCCAACAATTAAGTTATTTATTTCTTTCTTTGACTGTTGGGGTTGTTGGGTTAGCTGGAAACAGAGAAAGGGAAAAGGAGAAGGTAATTAAAGAAAAAGTGCAGAAGCGAAAGTTAACAACTCCTAAAACTTGTTGGGTTTGATATGCTCCTGTCAGGCTGTAATAAAAGATTTATAAAAATCCAGCGAAAGGGTATCCAAAACTACAGGCTCTCTTGCAGACAATAGTGTTACTTTGCACCAAAGGTACTAAATGTGCAAATTCT
Organism: Theobroma grandiflorum; assembly: GCA_036013995.1. Classification (NCBI taxonomy): domain Eukaryota; kingdom Viridiplantae; phylum Streptophyta; class Magnoliopsida; order Malvales; family Malvaceae; genus Theobroma; species Theobroma grandiflorum. The sequence continues at coordinate 2,605,303 of CP142134.1, forward strand.
TAATTAATTTTAGTTGGTCTTGCAGTGAAATGTGGTTCTACTGGGATGTTTCCAATCCAATTTGTACATCACTTTTTGTAGGCTTTCCTTGAGGCTGCGATTGGCATGCAACTGAAGGCAATCACTTATGATCACCTCGTGTTCTTCTTGACGGGAAACCAATTATTAACTTGCCACCTGAAGTGATAGAACTGAAGAAGGTGGAATTCACACAGGAGGAACGCGACTTCTACTCCAGACTGGAGACTGATTCACGTACTCAGTTTAAAAGTGTGGTTTTAGTCTAACGTAAATTTAAATTTTCATCGTAGATCTTGGTCAAAATATTTACCAGTATTCATACATTTAATCCAATTTAATTTTTATATTTAAAATTGTAATAATTTAATTTTTTAATTTTAAAAATTATTTTAATTTAAACCTTTCTTTTAACGGATTTAATTTTATTTTTAAAAATGATTATGTCAGCGTTGATATGATATTTTTTAATGACGTTATTCTATTATGATAATGTAATAGTGTCACATGACACTAATATAATGACGTAACAATGTCACATAGTATTAACATGATGGTGTAGCAATGTTAACGTGGTACTAACATGTTGACATGTTGGTGCTATGTGACAATAATAATATGGCATATCGAGAAATTTTTTTTTTAAAAAAATTGTGTTATGTTATAGAAACTAAATTGAATAAAAATGTATAGTATATGGACTCAATTGAATAAAATTGAAATATTTATAAATTAAATTAAAAAATATTTAAAAATATAAATATTTGAGTAAATGAATAAGCCAAATATTTAAGTGCAAAAGATTTATAATGTTACAAAAAATATATATAAATATTTTTTGATTATTTGATTCCTAAATAGTTACATTAATTTATCTTCTTTGCAAAAATTAAGTTTGAATTTTTCTTTTCTAAATTTTTTTTAATATTTTATTTTGGATATATTTATATTGAATTCAAATTTAATTTTTACAAAAAGATAAATTAATATACCTATTATGAACTAAAATAATCAAATAAGAAAATATTTACATATATTTTTTAACATTATATATCTTTTATACTTGCTTATTAATAATTATATGCATCATCTACTCAAATATTTATATTTTTTAGTGGAATAGATTTTTTTTTTGAAATTTTTTTCTCGATTTGCCACGTCAGCATTGCCACGTGATACCAACACGTTAACATTGCCACATCATCATATCAATGACACATGATACTATTACGTCATCACATTGATGTCATGTGACAACTATCAACATATCACGTCGGTGTCAAGTCATTAAAATATATCAACTTAGCATTACATTAACCTGATGTCTTTACTTTTAATGATAAAATTAGATATTGTTAAGAGAAAGACTAATTAGAGTAGTTTCTAAAATTAAAAATTCAATTACTTTGATTTTAAGTACAAAAAACTTAATAGATATTTTGACCGCAAATCCTCTACCTTTCTTGTAGCTTTACAGGATTAACCTAATGATACTAATAGTTTAGGTGGTAATATTAATTTTCTATGGTACATCCTTATCAGAAGTATGCAGCTGCTGGGACTGTCAAACAAAACTATGTGAATATCTTGTTGATGCTTTTGCGCCTTCACCAAGCTTGCGATCACCCTCTTCTTGTCAGGGGTTTTGATTCAAACTCTTTACGGAGATCGTCGATTGAGACTGCAAAGAAGCTTCCTCAGGAGAAGCCAACATTTTTTCTGAGTTGTTTAGCATCTTTGGCACTCTAGCTGTGGCATCTGCAATGTATGAGTTATTTTCAGATTGTTTCTTTAGTTGGTTTACATCTGCTTTCAAAACTGCTTCTGTTTTACAATCTTTTTGATGGCTTTTGCTTGCCTAGGCACATTTCTGTCTGTTCATATGGTTTTTAAAAGATTTATTTGAGTGATCAAATAATGTTTCACTCAATGAGGGTTTGGATGCTTCAGCTTGGGCTATGCAGAAGGATCATATGGGGGGCTTGTTTTGCCTTGCATGGCTAATTAATGGTGGCAAATTTCTTTTTCTTATTCTTTAGAATCATAGAACATAAATGATAAACATATTCAGATCTTTGTGTTACATCTATCATTCAACCAAGACAAAATATCACTGCGAACAATCTCAATGTTGTCATCGGGTTCACCAAACAACAAAGAATGCCACAGTCCTTCATAAATCTTTATCTTCTTGTCTTGACTTGACGCTTCCTCGTACAAAGTCCTACTCACTTCCGGATCCGTGACAACATCTGCACTTCCATGCACTACAAGGAATGGAATACTCACATCACATAATTTTTGACCCAATTACTGAGTTATCCTCAGGAGTTCTGAAGCTGTCCGCAATCTTGGCTTTCCTCTGTATCTTAAAGGATTCTTGTTCCCTATAATCTTCTTTTCTTCCACTTTGATTGATTTGTACAAGAGATCTTCTGTTGGTACAATTGCCAAAGTAGGCAAGAGTTTTGCGATAAAAGCGAGGACTTGAGGAATTGGCCATCTGGATTGTCTTACCTGGTCTGAAATTTTGCACATAGGTTATACCAAATTTGCTCCTTGAAACCCTTCTGGATCACCGAAATGAATCCCCAAACAAATAGCACCACCCATTGATTCTCCATGCAGGAAACATGGTAACCCATCCAAGTTAGGATCCTGCTTGATGAGATTCAAGTAAGAGAGACAGTCTTGGACAACTAAGTCAACATTGGGAACATAACCTCTCAGGCTTTGAGATCTTCCATGGCCTTCAATGTCAAGGGCAAAGCAAGCAAAAGCTTTCCAAGCAAGGAAGATTGGTGTGGTCTGGAAAGTCCAGCTCTTGTCAGCGCCAAACCCGTGGACCCCAAAGATGACGCCACGTGGAGTGCCGAAGATGGGAAGCCATGATCTTGTGAAGAGAGAGAGAGGCCTCTTGGTAAGGTGTCGAATGACTTTGATGCCTTGATCCCTTGCTGCTTGTAGTAGTCTTCCTCTGAGATGTTTCCCCAGTATTGAATATCTTCTTCCCGTTCCATCACCTTCGGAGAGAAAACAGAAGACAAAATGAGAATTTTTGGAGTCTGCTGTTGATTGCTATAGCTTATATAGCACGTTTGGTTGCCATTCCCCCTCTCCCGTAGCGTAGCTATTCCATGTTTGGTTTAAATGTAACACAAAGAATAAGAATTTTTTAAAAATTCTTATTCCTTGTAATCGATAAAAACACGATAATAAATATTAGCGACTCTCTTCCAGTATTACCTATTCCTTGACTCAAGGAAAAGCTGAAAAAAGTGTAATAACTAAAATGCCCTCTTCACTTTTAAAAAATTACAAGTGTGTCCATATAAAATATAATTTTCTCTCTCTTCACGCTTTCCCTCTTCCTTTCTCTTTCTCTCAGTCGAGCTTCCTCCCTTTGGGTCTCAGCCAATCTTCCTCCCTCTTTCATGACCGAATGTGGTCGGAAAGCGTCGTTGTTGTCCTTTCCGGCCAGATTCCACCGAGATCTGACCTCAACAGCTAGATTTTACTACTGGAAGCACCGAATCTAGTGCTTCTTGACCAGATCTCGGGTTGGATCTGGCACTTCACGGCCAGATCTAACAGCGAGAAACGCCGATCTGGCGTCCTAGTGGTCAGATTCGGCCACATGGTGTGCCAGATCGACGTAAAATGACACCTGTCGCCTTTCCGGTGATTAGACCATGGTGAAAAAGAAAGAAAAAAAAATTATTTATAAATATTAAAATATTAATGTTTTAAATATTAATATTACATATATAATTTAAACATTATTAATTTTAATATGATAAAATATTAAAATATTAATATTTTATTTATTAAATTATTAATATATTATATTTTTAATGAATATAAATAAAAAATAAAATATTAATATTTTAATCATAACAATATTAAATTATAAATAAAATATTAATAATTATATTATATTAAGATAATAATATTTAAATTATTAATTATTAATATTTTAATTAAATTATAAATTATTAATATTTAAAAAATAAAATAAAATAAATAATTATATATATATAATAAGGAGTATTTTTATCTTTTTATCATTTATTCATTTCTTATTTCAATCTTATTTCTACCAACCAAATATTGTATTAAGTAGTAATAGCCATTCCTGTTCTATTCCATTAACTGAATCAAAAAAAATAATAATTATTTTTTTTATTTTTATTTTATTTTATTTTCATAAAATATTTATTTTATTCTATTCTTATTTATTTCGCGAACTAAACGTGTTGATAGAGTATGTGGTTTGTTTACAAAGATTTCTCGATTTGGGATTTGGTGAAAGTGGCCTTTTGTATTGGGCTGTGGTGGCTGAGTTGGGCTAGGAGACTAGGGCTTGTGATTCTGCTCACTTTCCAAGTCTTTGCTCGTTGGCCATGTTCACTTGGAGGTTTGGTCAGTTGTTCCTCGTTTCCTTCACTCCGCTTTCCCTCTAAACAAGTAGTAATGTGCCAAGTATAATCTAATTGGTGGAAAAAAGTTATTACCATTTAATACATACTGTAACATAACTTTCTTAATGCCTAGAAAACATGCCTTGTAACAAGTTTTCTACCAACACAATACTCATAGGCAGGCCGCGAGCACCAAATTGAATTTCTATTGCTTGTGTACATGAATTTTTTATACGACACTTAAACTACTGGATGCAATGCATCGTTCTTACCTAATGGATTAATGTTTGTAGACCACAAGGATGTACACTAGGGTGTGTTCTCCTTTATTGGGAGGCGCTTTATTTCATTGCTTCAACCTTATCAATATTGGAATTGGAGATTTTGATTGTATCAACATGACACAACCAATCTTAGTTAACTCTAAAACTACTTCCTCTTTTTTAGTTTTTATTCAACAAGATTGGTCCACAGATTTGTATTCTTCTTCTTTATATAGTAAGGGGAGAATTAACGATGGATCCTAGGCTTAACCATAGCCGCATTCGATTAGATTACTTTGTTAATATTGGGGTATGCCCAATCTAGGATATCTAAATCTTGTAGTTAAGAGGAGGTGGTTGCTAATTAGAACATTAAATATCTGCTAGTCGCCCAAATTAATGAGCCTGTTAAAATTGGTTCTGTTTCTAAGGGTAGGCAGTTTCAACGTAAATCCCATGTGGAAAAAAGAAGCGAAAGATAACAAGTAATTCGATTTCTATTTTGTTACTTAAACTTGACAAAGAGTTGACTAAGAAAACTTTATTGTAATAATGGCCGTACTTTATTTTCAGATATCATGTGGAGTTGTTGAGTGGATGGTCTCCTGTCTCAGGATTGGGTCGTACTCAGCACTGATGGAACTAATCAAACTTCCTGCCATCAATTCATTGGGAAAGGTTTTTTGTGATCACTTTGAGAATTTGAAAATGCAGTTTCTTGATCAAATTTGGAAAACTGTTGTGTGCATATGGAGCTGAATTATGACATGTTTATTGAAGTTTGGTGATGACATGAGATGTAAGATGTTGTAAGGTGATTTTAGTTATGAATAACAAAATTGCTACACAAATGATTTAAATGAAAACAGATGAATCAAATATTAATTTATATTTAATTTTAGTTATTAAAGATCTTTTAAAGGAAGAATAGTAAATCAATATCATTTATACTTATCGTAAATCCAATTGTTTCGATGATTTTCTTATGAATATAATTTTTTAATATCTTTTTAGTACAACATTTCTTAGGAATTTTCTAAAAGAAGTGTTTCAATTTTATTAAATGATGCTATGAGAATTTTATTCCCACAAGTTATCTCAAAGGGAAATGAAAAAAGTAATTAAAGAAAAAATGCAGAATTGAAAGGTAAAAACTCCTAAAACTTGCCGGGCTTGATATGGTCCTGTCAGGCTGTAATTGCACTCTTGTAAAAGATTTAAGTGATTTCATAAAAACACATTCACTTGCTTGGCTAGAACTAGATGCTCAAGGAACATTGCCAAAAGCTAGCTTGTAAGAGTTCTGTCAACTTTTGGTCTTTCCACAATCCATTCCAATGTTAGGTAGGTCAAATAAGGGCAGCAAAAGCACTATTCACTTTTGTTAGTGGCGGTAGAAACCTTCAAAAGCATAAAAGAGGAATACGACTGAGATTTATATGCTAGGATCATAGATAGGCATTGGTCTAATCTTTTTTTTTTTTTGCTCAATGGTCTTGGTCTAATCTGTTGGCCCCTCAGCAGCATTTTGATTGACAAATTCGGGAGAATCATCCATTGAAACTGAGGTCAAGAATGGGGGCCTGTGATAGCTAAAAAGGTTTCTCTAGGGAAATGCAGTATATAATTTGATTAGTGAAGCATATTAGAGTTAGTCTGCTTGATTCAATTTAACCAATGATTATGCTGTTACATTGAAAAGAAGCATTTCAAATGGTCAACATTTACAAAGTAGTTCAGATTCCTGTCATTTTATACACAGCTATGGGATAAGTTCATCCAAAGAAACTTTTGGAGCCAGTGTACTCTTATCATCTGGTTGTCAATGTATCGTACAAGTAGCTTGCTACGATTCTATCTTTTTCTCACTAATTACAGTGAACATCTTAGGTCATCATGAATTGATAATGCTTGTGCCCACTAGAATGAGAACAAACAAAGAAAATGTGCCTTTTGTGTCAACTTTATGGTCATACGATTGTGGCACAGAATAAAAAAATGATCAATTACACACAAATAGCTGTTCGATGGATGTTATTGAGAGAATGGCTCAAGATGAGGCTTGTCAGAATCAAATTTTTGGTCAATTGGAATTTTATACACAATCTGTTCCACATGGTAATTGTCTCTTCTCCTGCTTCAGAATAGTCTGACAACCATTGGCTATCAATGTCACCCACTATTTGCAGGCTCTTCTATGTATATGTAGACCCTAGATTATAGGTCAAAAATACTAGATGAATGGCTTAAGCACTCTTTCCACATGACAGAATCACAAAATGTTTGTCTTGAAGTGAGAAATTATCTGTGCACTTTCTATCATGTGAAAAAGGAATAACACTGCAGTGCTGAGCAAATGGGTGCTGGTTCAGGAAGGTGGTGATGATCAGATAAAGAAAACAAGCCTATTTATTTACTTTCAAAACTTGAAAGGGGGAAATTACCTTTTTTTTGAGTCAATCAAAAGAAAATGAACAAAATGGCATATATATATTTCTTTTGTATGCTTATTTGTTGAGAAGGTTGTTGGCACAGTTTTATCATGTAGGCATGCAGAGGAATTTATGCTATGTTCTGGTCTGTTTAGGGTGTATTTGAATTGATTTTACCATTGGAAGTACTAGAGCATGTTTCCTCTTACTTCTTTCTAGCAGCTTTTGTCTTTTAGTGATAGTTGAAACACTTCAAACTTGGTTTTACTTGGAATGAACAACCTTCTGCACTATTTCTCAAGGTTCCTGATGTAAGCATTTTAGATGAACTTTCTGGGGGCATAATTTTCTCATTATAAGTTGTTGAGAGAAGTATTTAGAAATTATCTTTACTGAGAATACAAATATAGATATATATAAATGATGGATGGGATTCCTCTCCTACTCTCCTAATACTGCAGGTCACTTAGCCACTAAAGAAATAATTTAGAATATTTTTGTTCCTTTTAAAACTATATTGAATTTGATTATCAGTCTCGCATTCTCCCATTTGACTTTTAGCTTTTACCCTCTGCAAACTCAAATTTAGTTTTTACAGGAGGCAAAGATTGATTTTTACAACTCCTGATTATGCCAACCTCATCTCCTGTCTAGTAACAAAGCAGGAGCTTATTGAAGTCTAGATGTTTATCTACAGTGAAAAAAGCTACACTGATATTTCGCGTGTGCTAATTGGTCTCCTCATTGTTCAGATTTGTTACCAGACAACTGATGTGGAGCATTACATGAGTTTAAGTGATTGAGCTCATGTGTGTGATACACATTAATAACTTGGTTTAAATAATATGTTTTCTGTAATGAGCTTGGCATAGTCCTGCACTTTCCTTTCTTGGCATTGTCCACATTCCTGATTAGTGGCAGTGGATCAACACCAAAGGGAATGAAAAAAAGCGTTATTAAAGGGATTAGGTGGACATCCAATTTGGCCAATATAAAGTTAGGTTGCAGTGTGTGAGTCTGAAGTACATGTGGCAGGTTGCTTTTGGGGTGCCATTTTTGGTGCTCAGGAAATGACGTGGGATGGATATTTAGCTATGTTTTGCATATAGATGTAGGGTATTTGTTGTCATATTTAACTAGCTAAAGGGGTTATTTGTCATATAACAGTGGGATTAATGATCAGCATCACAACTAGATAGGGAGTATTTGCTTATGTTCATCAATGCTTTCAGTAAGAGTGCATAAACTCTAGAGGATTCAAACTTTAATCATGAAGGAATATATATCTTTGATGCTTGTGATGATTGACATACGACAGTTGCCGCCGGATTAATGTACATCAAACAGAAAATAAAAAAAAAGAACATGAATAAGTCATGCACTGAATATTTATGAGATGTTTTCATCGCATTATTCAATGAAATAAAGTTGGGATCCAGGTCATTGTACAACAACCCCTTTGATGTTCCTTTTCATACCTTTCACCACCTGGGGGTTTCTTCAGATTCAAGAGTCACGACGCACAAGGTTCGCCACAAAACTCCATCTTTCAACTTTGTGATGATGAGATGCTTATAAAACAGTGAACTTTTTCTCCAGTTTGGAGGAACCACTAGTTGTGAATATATGCCACAATGTCTTTTCATATATGCTGGCTTCTTTTTGATAAGATAATTCATTGGCCATAAGCCAGTCAATTCTTATGAAGATACTGCCACGTGCTGTTGTAGTCTTTGTATAATCATAGACGAGTACGATTGCAGACTTTGCAACAGTTGGTCTGACCTTTAAATGATTTAACTTACCATCTTTAGTTTAGGATAGTGGTGTTTAACACTGGGGTAGGTAGCACCATGGCATTCAGAGCACGCCTATTAGGTAGTTGCTAGTACTTGCAATGCACTTTTTGGGCATTCAGATTGGCCAATAATTGATATAGATCAATGCCTTGCGTATCTCTCTAGTGCAGAATCAATCAATAGAGCAATTATACTTGATATATATACATTTGTTTCATAAGCTGAACGGAAAAGGAATCCATCTGTTACTTCATTTACTTGGTTAGTCATTCCTTGATTGAGCTTTGTAGTGGAAAAATAACTGATTTTTCTTCATCTTTTCAATTGGTCTGAGAGGAAATTAAGAAAGATGGATCACCAGGTAGTCTCGGGTGATATTTTTGAGTCTATGATTGCATTTCTCCACACAGCTTACCGAATGATAACAAATCATCGGTTATTTATCTGCTGGAGTTAATTATTAAATGTATACACTAATGTAGCTTTTCTAGATTCAAGAATTATTCTAGAAACAAAGACCAAACTTTTTGACAAGCATGGTAATGAAATAAATAAACAAATTGCTGGATCACCTTTCCCAGTCAAACTTCTATGTTCAAAGTGCACACGGTCTGAGTTATCCCATCATTTTGAACATTATGGTGGACAGAAGTATAAAAGAATATGGAAGGTTCAATATCAAATACGTGTTCCTTCTCTCTTTTTCTCAATTTCCATGGAGACTTTGACTGAATGAGTATGGATTTATGAATTACCATATGTGCTTTTCTACTTAAAAACCAGTAATTTTTTGACCTTGGCTGCCAAAAAGGGCCATTCCTACATGTTTAAGGATCATTTGGCGCAATAAACTGAGGAAGTTAAAAGACAACTTGACCATTTTCAAATATGGAAATCACCATGGTGTAAACAGGCAGGTTACAATGTATATATATCTACTTAGTTGTTAGTTTAAAATTGTTTTTTTATTAAGAGATAATCTTCTACCAAGAAAATAAAAGGAAAGTTTGACTCTCTCATTTACATGGAAAATCATTCTCACATGGACAAGAAATCTTATCACCTATTCCTGTCCATATTTTCTCTTTTAATATCTTTCCTTGTTTATCTTTTATTGATTAAGCCAGAAATCATATCCCCTTGATTTAGCTTTGCCTTTTACTTCATGAGAAGAGATTTTTGAATGATGGCCACTAGTATGTGCCGGCTTGGTTGTATCACTTTTCTTGTTTTCCTTGCATGGCAATTGCCCAATGTGTTATAACAGATCACTATTGAAGATCAAGTGTCTGTTTAATCAGAGTCCAGTTTTCTGTTCTCCCTTAGTACTGATAATGATCATTGCTTTGACAAAGAATAAGATCATGTGGATTGTGTTCAGGATAAATTATTGTAGATATAATCGATGACGTAGTTCATCTTACCATGGTTCAACAATCCAACAGAGGCCCCACCATTCCTTTGCTCCTGCAAGACCACTCAAAACTGCCTAAAATCCACGTCAGATGCCATAAAAGTAGCCAACCGTATAAAATCCATGGTGCCACGTGGGAGAATTTCTTCTGTACCTTCCTTGGTATGTTCTTGGAAATAGTCCCTAAGTTAAGGCAGTATAAATAGATATGTGATCTTCTTGGTTTGTTACCGGTCCTCATTTGGTTGTAGTCATTCTGACTTGTTTGTCTGTATGAACATGGATTTTGGACGGAAATTGGCACTTTTCCTTATTTTGGCTTTTGTTTCAACTATATCATCGGTGCATCCTGTCACGGGTGACAGACATTGGCGATGGTATAGCCAGAAGGAATTGAGCTCCCTGGGAAATGATGATCTCGTTACCAACTTGCCTGGCCAGCCAGCTGTAGACTTCAGCCATTATGCTGGCTATGTCACTGTGAATCAAAAGAATGGAAGAGCACTTTTTTATTGGTTCTACGAGGCTATGTCTCACCCTGACAAAAAACCATTGGTGCTCTGGCTTAATGGAGGTAAGAATAATGGATAAAACTATCTGGAAAGTTATCAAATTGCTCTTCTACCTAAGGCAACTTGTTCTCATGTTATCTGCCGAATAGATTGTAATGGAAGATGCTGGCCTGAAAAAATACATTTGTTGTCAAAGCTACTCTATGCCTTTTCAGATTCCAATCTTTAGACCAAAAGATCTCTCCCTATACATATCTTTACCTCTGATATTTATTTGTACATATAGGATAAAGGACGAGAAAAAGAGAAAGCTATCACATATTCCTTTCATTTCTAGTGTTGCCTGGTTGTTAGACAGACCCCGGGCCATATAGAGCAAAGTTTTCTGTTGAATAATTGCTAATATCCTAGCTAGGGGTATCAGGGTATATATTATCATTGTCACATGTTCTCTCTTAGTGGATGTCATTGTTTTCCTTGATTTCCACTCGTGGGAATAACCCCCATTCCATAATTCAATTTGATTCTTTCCCTTTTTCTTTATTCTATGTTCTCTGATAAGCTGACAAGTTCTTTATGTTTCAGGTCCTGGGTGCTCTTCCGTGGGATATGGAGCGACGCAAGAGATTGGTCCTTTCATAGTGGACACCAATGGGAGTGGAATTAAATTTAACAACTTCTCATGGAATAAAGGTATAAAGTTCACAATTTATATAGTTTTCTAGCCAACTTGCATATCTAAGTTGCAAGTATGTATGTTCTTATCTGTTCATCCCGGTTGTTTATTGTTGTTGCCATCAACATCATCATTGTTATCAGTATTCAATTATTTGCTATGTACCCTTACTTTTATGGTTTCTCTTATGAACCGATCTTTATGCTGCTCTCTCGATATTCCAATACCATACTAAGAATTTTTTAATTAATGTCTATGATGATGCAGAAGCCAATATGTTATTCCTGGAATCTCCTGTTGGAGTTGGATTTTCGTACTCAAATACTTCTACTGATTATGATAATCTAGGAGATGATTTTACCGGTGAGTTTAGCACACAATTTTGATGCACCTGTATCTTAATATAACATGGTCTGCCATGTTTTATAATATGTCCAATGGTGTTGGTCAATTGTGGCAAAAATTATATAAAACCTAGCTAATTATATAGTTGTCACACCACTTCAACAAAGAGTGGGATTTCAAGTTCAAATCTCCTTCCTCTAAATAATTTCCAAAATAATATTGAGATAATTATGCGGAGTTTTAATTTGTATGTCATACGTAGATATGTATAGCTTCTATGTATAATTTCTATTATATGAACTTCTGGTCATTATCAGAAGATTATGATTGTGACTAATTTGTGCTTGGTTCTTTTATTGACTACTTACACCAGCAAATGATTCTTACAATTTCCTGCATCAGTGGTTCCTCAAGTTCCCATTATATCGAAATCGAACCTTTTATATTGCTGGGGAGAGCTATGCAGGTATTTCTGTTGAATAATTACTTTTGTCTTTATCTCAACAGAGTGATTCTCAATTGACTTGTTTTTCACAGGAAAATATGTGCCAGAGCTGGCTGAGCTCATCAATGACAACAACAAGGATCCTTCACTTCGTATTGAGCTCAAGGGTATTTTGGTATGATCATTTGTGAATTAGAAAAAAAAAAAAAACAAGATTCTTTAGGCTAGTTATACACTCATGATAATCAATCTGTTCATACTTTTTTGACTAGACTATTGCATGCTTGACGTGCTGGAATTTTCCTTCTTGTCAATAGTTGGGTAATCCTGAAACAGATGGTCCTGAGGATTGGAAAGGCCTGGTGGATTATGCTTGGAGCCATGCTGTGGTATCTGATGAAACTCACAAAATAATCAGTGAAAACTGTGATTTTCACAGCAATGATCCATGGAGCAATGAAGATTGTAATCAAGCTGTGGATGAAGTATTCAAACAGTATAAGGAGATTGATATCTACAGCCTATACACCTCAGTGTGCATTGGTGATACTGCAGGTTCAGATGACAAATCAATATTGCAAGTCATGATGAAGCGAAAATCCAATATGGTAATCACGTGTTTCATTTCTGTAACTTAACATTGTTCCATAATATAACATCAATGTCAGAGTAATTTCTTGTGACTTAAATTCGTGTCCTCTTTTATAATTCCCTTTATTCCATATTGTAGTACTTCCATTCACTTCTGTGGAGAAGTTTTTGACATGGTGGTTTCATGGATTTTTCCTTACCAGATGCCAAGGATTTTGGGTGGTTTTGATCCCTGCCTTGATAATTATGCAAAAGCTTTCTATAATAGACTGAATGTTCAAAAGGCTCTCCATGTTAGTGATGGTCAGCATCTCAGGAATTGGAGCATCTGCAAGTAATGCCTTATACACACACACACACACACACACACACACATGTATCAATGTTATAAGCATGCAATGATGAGTAGAAGCATACTGGGATTGTGGTGTTTTAAAGTCAACTGAACACTGTCATTCTCTTTATAATGCAGTGACAAGATATTTGATAATTGGACAGATTCAAAGCCATCAGTACTTCCCATATACAAAAAGCTTATTGCAGCAGGAGTTAGAATTTGGGTCTACAGGTAATTCACATGCTTAGAACAGTTTTCTACAGATTGTAGTCGTTTGTTTTTTCCGTCTCATGGTAATTGCTTCTGAGTGGTTTAGTGGAGACACGGATGGAAGAGTTCCTGTTCTGTCCACGAGATACAGCTTAAAGACTTTGGGGCTGCCCATCATTACGGCATGGAAACCATGGTACCACCAGAAACAGGTACTAAAGCAAAATAATAACATCTGGTTTAACTATTTTTACTATTAAAGACTCTGATCAAGATTTTACTATTTCTTAAGCATTTTCATTGGAAAAAGAAGAGAGATAAACCGAAACTCCCTTCTCTCAATGGGTGGCTAAAATGCCATGATTCTCCACATTGTGGGTCCTTCTGCAATACAGTACTATCTGCAGTTCAGAAGCATTGGAATTATGAGCTTAACCGATGAAAACACTCAGCTCTAATTTCGTCATGAAATCATGCCATCTTGGCATAAAGAATTGATTAACCCTTACCATGTGCTTGTCTCTTTTACTAATTAACTTATGTAAGTTTTTTTATTCTTTTGATCAGGTCAGCGGTTGGTTTCAAGAATACAAAGGACTTACCTTCGCAACATTTAGAGGAGCTGGCCATGCAGTTCCCTGCTTCAAACCAAGCAGTTCACTCGCCTTCTTCTCGGCTTTTCTCCTTGGGGAATCCCTACCTTCCTCGCGATAAAGTCTTGGAGGATTTTGGTCTTACTATTATGTGTTTTTCCCCAACTAAAATAGTTCTTTCAGCTTTGGGTCTTTTGCAGTGCTGGGATATGAGCAATAGACTACCATAAACAATAAGGCAAATGAACATGAATTTATGTAAGAGCATTTCTGATGTCTATGCAACCAGTTAAAGGCTTTCCTTTCTTCTTCTTCTTTTCCTCCTGAATAGTTAACAATGAGGTGCCCCTCTTTGCCCTGGACAGGGTTTATCTGATAAAAAAATGAACAAGAACTGCTGTCAAACGACCATCTTTATTTGTGTATGTGATGGGTTGCTTTTGTCCAATCAAGCTGGTTTACCCAGTCAAACCACTATCCTTTTGCATACCATTGTATCTCTAAAGCATTCAAGATGTTCACTCAGTACTTGGACTGACAAAGATAAGACAACAAGGTTGATATATACAAACTTTTTTTTCTCAGTCAAATGAAATTTGTATTAAAATAATTGAAACTACAACGTAAAGATCAGTCTATATAAAAAGATCAAGGTCAAGATATATAATCATGGTACAATTCTAGTGATACTCAATACCATTAAACAAAAAATTCTCCTATTATTACTTAGAACCTTAAAATAATACAAAAGTCATAAACAAATTCAAGCATTAATATAAAATAAAAGACAACAACTCAACCCAATAAAAATATCATATGCAAATTGGTCTTTGGTTTTGAAGAAATGTTGCATATATAATTGAGCAGTCTGCCATAGTGGTACAAAAAGTTTCTGAACCAGTTCACATCTCATATAATTAAAATGAGAAGAGAAAAATCATTTAACCATTGAAGAAAAATAGTTGAAAATTAAAGACTGTTTTCACTTTCTAATTTTTGTAGTTCAATCACTGATTTTGTTAGGACTCGGAATTTCCCATCGAGCCTGTGACAACCGCCGTAATATCCCAATAGGTACTCATCCTCCGAGTACCCTATCGAGACCTTGCAAAGCTTTCGTATCAATTTTTCATTTCCCCCGTGGTTATTAGTTTATGATTAATATTTTTCAAAGAATAAAATTTAAGTTTCGTAATGAAACTGTCAAAATACGTAATTTTTTCATACAGGGGTATTTTCGTCCTTTTTGCTCAAAAATTTCAAAATCAACAAAAACGTTATCTACTGGTAAAATAAACTTAATTTATAATCGAAAATAAATTTTAATGTCGAAAATTCTTATAAAAATAAAATTTATTTGATAATAGAATAAAAGAGAAATATTAAATAAAATATTACATTTTATTGTAAAATAATATTTTTAGAAATATCAAAATCCGGTTTTCTGAACATAAATATAGAATAAATTTATACATATTAACATGTAAATAACTAAAATATATATATCAGTTTACAATGACACGTGAGCCCTATTATGTACAATTATGTACCTTTGTATGCTAAGGACGCGGCTTCAATTAAGCCTCTATATGCACTCTGAGTGCTTACCAGTGATCTCGAGCTTGAAAGGGGAAAGAGAGGGTGGTGAGTTTTACAACTCAGTGAGTTAGATAATTACCATCTACGACATCTAAAGTCGAGTAGATGGAGACAATATAAAAACGCAATGCTATCATGTAATTCATAATACCAAATATACCAAATTTAATATAATTATACAAAGCAATCTCGTTTTCTCAAAACACATGGCTTATGATTTATTTATAAAAGTCAAGCTTAAGCCAAATCTCATACTCGTGGACACTTGATCAGAGCATCTAATCGAGTCCGCCAAGACTGTTAGAATTTCATAATTTCTCAGATACAGCCGATCCTTGGCGTTGACTGAATTCATCTTCACGTGGTGGTTTTCCGTGAAGTGAATTTTAACATTATCTCGGGAGTTACCCTACTCGCCTCTCCAACCGAGGTAACAATTAGTCAGGTTTACCGTGCCCCTCCTAAAGGCAGTCCACGGCAAACCCTCACTGCAGTGTTTTATTAATCGTAGTCCACCAAATTTATAAAGTCTAGTAGCATAGCATGACCAATATAATTATATTCAGTCATCAAAATCAATAGACAATTTATATCATTCGCAATAATATAGAATTCAGCCAGCATACTTCCCAATGTCATAAACCACAAATTTAATTCATATATAAATAGTACAATTCGCCAAATAGGTCTCCATATACTCAATTTCGTAAAATTGACATTTAATTTCAAAAACAGTATTTTATCGAAAAATATTTTAAATTGAAGATCATAATATTTCATACTTTCAAATTCATCATGCTTTAAAAAGCATAAATTCATAATTAAACTCCTCTAGATATTATAGATGATAATTAATCCATTCACCTCGTCAAGAGTGCACGATACTCCTGTTTTCAATTTCCACTGCACCGTATTTTTCCCGTGTCCGGGAGTCCACCACCTATACACGATTCATGACACAAAATTTCATTATTTGTGTCCAACCATTATAATTTATTTCAGGCTCTATATGCTTGGAAATTGAGTAAAAATGGTTCGGACAATCGTTAAATTACAATGTCTGACCGACTCGTCTACACGCGTTTAAATTGCTAAAATCCTCAATTAAATTTCGATTTGACTCATTTCAGTTTCTAATAATCCAATTATATCCATAATGCTCAATTATAGTGAGTATGGGTCAATGTATCAGTTTGGGACTGAAAATTACGATTTTACCCTTAGTGGGCAAAAATTTTGATTTTTGCTCTAAAAATTCCCATAATTTTTCTATATTCATAATTTGTCATAATTCATCAAAATACCTCAAATAAACATCAAAATCAGCAGTAATTTCTCTCTTTAAAATTCGGCATAAATGGATTTTCATAAAGTACATGATTTTCTTCCAAAATTTTCTACCTAAACATGGCTAACAACCTTTAAACATCATCATAGTCCAAAATCAAGTCAAACCAACATCAATTTCTCTTCCATACCTATTTTTCAGAATTGAATTTATCATGATAACTCAATATTCAATCATGAAAAACAAGGAATAAAGCATGGGTAATGTAGATCAATAGACAAAGTTAAGAAATTTTACCTTTAAACACTAGTTTCCTTGATTTTTCACACTTTCTCTTTGATTTCCCACCTAAGTTTTCTTATTTCTTCCTTTGTTCTTGTTTCCGGTTGCTTAGGCCGACCCTCAAAATGCTCTTGGCAGAAAATTTAACCTTTTTATAACTTAAATAAAATAATATTATTTTATTATACTTTTTGATTTTTTTATTAATTTATTTTATTTTATTTCTTTTTCCATTGTGACTTTTTTTTATCCATCATAAGCTTTCTTCACTTATCCATTCAGCCAAAGAAGTTTCTAGACTCATCAAAAAAAATCTTGGTAAAGAAATTTTCAAAAATTACACTTTGACCCCCGAAAAATCAAAAATTACATTTTTGTCTCAAAAACTGAAAAATTGTCAAAATGCACATTTTTCACTCCTCATATTCATACCATTCTCCAATTTGTCAAATTTGATCTAAATTCTCTCAAAAAATTAAATTTGATCATCCGGTGATAAAATTACCATTTTACCCCTATACTTCAAAAAGTACATGAATTTCATTATTTTTACTTTTCAACCTCAAATTACACTTAGATTGATCAATCTTAATCAAATGGGGCTAAAATATTTTCTAAGTATTCTCGTTTTGTCATCTAGTGGTAAAATTACTATTTTACCCTTGTGTTCTAAAACTACCGAGAAATTAAATTTATCACTATCAAATTTCATTTTATGCTTCAATAATCACATTATACTTCAAATGATTAATCTTGGTCGAATGTGACCAAAATCTTTTATAGAAATCTTTATTTTGTCCTTAAATGTCAAAATGACTGTTTTGTTTCTAATCGATCAATATTTTCGATTAACTCCAAATCGGACCTCGAACTCTGAATCACTGTTTTGAGTAATCCATGGACTGTGAAATTTCCAATTCCACTCTTAAAATCTTTGTTTGAACTTGTTCGGGGTTTAATCGAGTCAATGGTATTACTAGGGGTAATATAGTCATTTAACTAGTTTTTCGGAGCAATTCAATCGACAAACATGCTATCCAATGCATGTGAATGACATGTCACAGATAATTTAGGGTCAGGTGTTACAAATTTGGATTATGCAACAAAGTGTAGTTTTTTTATTTTTTTCATTTTTGATTAACACGTGGACACGAAAAACACGTCTTAGTTTCAACAAGATTGGATCATAAATTAATTTCAATATATATTACTCTTATCAGCATGAAGTAATAGACATTTTTGTTATTTTTTAATAGTGAAGAAAATTCTTAATCTTAATTAAATTATTCAATAATAACTATTTAAATGTTAAATTATTTATTTTTTAAAAGAGAAATTTACACCGTCCAAGCAGAATAGTAGTTCACATCACATGTAAAGTATGCAACGGGCAGATTGACCAATTAGACTGATTTATAGAAAAATCATAAATATACCTATGCCAATATTGCTAACAATTTATTTGAAAGAGTTAAAACGTACAAGGCCATATGTTATAACCATGCATGCGGACGAGCTTAAAAGCCAAAGAGTCATTTTGCAGCTGGGTTGCCATTGAAGAACTATGGCTTGGTTTTCTGCCAATGATTCCTGGTTGTTGTAATTCCTGAATGTAATCATCATTCAAAACATTATAATATTTTTCATTTTTAATATCATGAAAAAAAGATATGATTACATAGAAGATATATGAACGAATTAATTTCTCTCATTACCGGTAAACTTGGGTCAAAATGTCTTCAATCTGCTGGGAGAAATGTTCAGCCGACCCTAACCTTTGTGGTTGATTGGCCAGACCAAGTTTTATTATCTCTTCATCCATTGGATATGTCGGTGGAACTACAAGAAATTAAATAATTGTTTTTTTTCAGTTAGGGAAGCCATAAATTTGGAGACAAAAAGAAAGAAAGAGATGAAAATCTTGCCTACCTCCATAAATTTGTAGAAAAATGTTACAAGTGTTTATAAGCAGGTTCTATAAGAAAGGTTTTTATAATTAATATTGTCTTCTTTTGAATTTGATGTAAATAATATATTGAATGTAAAATTATAACTTCATGCCATCAGTCCACTGCGGGAAGTATTTAATTGAAAATGTAGCTGTTTGATTAAATTCGGAAACTGTTCTGTATATGGAGCAAAATTATGGGGTGTTTATTGAGGTTTGTCATTGTCATGGGATGAGAAATGTCTTAAGGTAATCTTAGCTATGGACAATAAAACCATTGTACAGGTGATTCAAATGAAAACAAATGAGTCAAATGTTAATTTATATTTGATTTCGGATCTCTTGAAGAAAAAATGATAAATCAATATCATTTATGTGTGTATCTCATAAATTCAATTGTTTGATAAATTTTTTTATGGATATGACTTCTTAATATCCTATTGACACAATGTTTCTGAAGATCCTCCTAACATAGTGCATCAATTTGAAAATGATGTTATGGGAATTGCATTCCCACATGTTATTTGGACCTAAGTGTACTATTTTTTATTTCATTTTAATAAAAAATAAAAAAATCTTAAAAGTACCTCTTTAACTAATTCAATGCATGAAATTTGTAAATATTAGCATTAATATGTTAGTCCATGTTTTGCACTAGGTAAAAGTTAAAACTGATTATGTTTCAAAAATCTTTTTATCATTCAAAAAATATGTTAAATATCCATCAATGATCCTTTTAAATGGTTTGAAAAGTCGAGCTCTAGTTCAACTTTCCATGCAAATTCAATAAGTCAATTATGATTTCTTTCCGAGAGCTTCTCAAAGTTTGATTGAATAAATGTTAATCTTGAAACACCATAAAATAAAATAATAAGATAATAAAATTGTGAACCTTTTGGATAATTGAGTCGAAAAGACTAGTTCCATCACTTTTCACATAATACCTCTCTCTTCATTTTCTATCCCAACATTCCACTTCTTGAGCACGATTGCACAAACCAGAGTAGCAAGAAGCGACTCGATGGTGGGATTTCCATGGGCGTCGCACTCTGCCCAGAACCCCTTTTCTGTCTGGTTATTGAGTAGCCAATCTAAGCAATCCTTGAACATGGGTACTGAACATGGCTGGAGGTTGGAATCTGCAGGAATCATGGCTAACCAGGCAGTGTCGTAAGCAGAGGGTGAAACGAATGAGAGAGGATCGATGTAATCCGACAACATCTCTTCCTTTATCTCTTTAACTAAAGCTTGGATTGAAACATGTGAGAGTTACATGGCACAAAGAAGAAATTAAAATTAATCAATCGAATCCAAATATCGTATTATTTCCTCTAATGGTTGAGGGTTAAATAATGAAATGATGCGAAATGCTAAGTGCTTGAACATCAATTTATAGGAGTTCCATGGTAGCATGAATTTTATTTTATTGTTTTCTCAGCCAATCAAAGATTTCATTGATAGTAAATATAATTACAAAAGGTAAGAATTGTACTCAAAGAGAGTGTAATGACGTTTCCTGCCAAACAGACTAAAACAAGGTGACTCTTGTCTAAAAAGTCCAACTTTTGCGCAGGCATGGATAATTTTCTGTTCTGCGTATGCCCATGTTAATCAACATCGGTTTTTGGGTAAAGCTTTAAGTCTCAAACTTTCATAGGTCTTATAATTTTATAATAATAATATTAATTATATTAAAAATACATAAAAATTAACATAATTAATAAATTATCTACTTATTCTCTCATACTCAATAAATATCTATTTTCTTTCACTCGTACAATTCTCAACTATTTATTTGATTTCCCATTAAAAATATGTAAAAGTCAAATAATTAATAAAATGATATATTCTCTCACTTTCTTAATTATGTACTTAATAAATTTTAATTTTTTATCACTTCTCAATTCCTACAATAATATCCATTAAATAAGGTAATATGTATTTAATCATCTACGACAGTTGTTCTGACTGTGAATTAAGGGATATGGGTTATGTAGGGCCAAAGTACACTTGGTGGAATAATAGAGAAGAAGATGTCTTTATTCGATGTAGACTGGATAGAGCACTGTGCACGGAAAAGTGGAAAGAGGCTTACCCACGAGCAACGGTATTCAACGAATATCTAGGAACTTCAAACCATTTAGCACAAAGAATGGATTTATTCCACCATTAAACAGTCAATTGGAGAAGAAGATTCCGTTTTGAGGAAACATGGCTATCGGATGAGGCAAGCAAAAAGGCTATAGTGGATGTCTTATCATCTCGGGCTAGTGATAATGGGTTAACGTGTAAATTGGAGAAGATCAAAAGCAGTCTACAGCGTAAACAACCAAACCCGTTGACTCAGTTGTCGATCAAGATTAAGAAGAAAAAAGAAGAAATTCAAAAAATGATGTTGACAAGGGCAAATTTGTAAACGTTAAAATCTGCTCAAGCTGAACTAAGCAGTCTGAATAGGGATGAAGAAGTTATGTGGTGACAAAGATCCAGGATTGAATGGCTACAAAATGGTGATAAGAATACAAAATTCTTTCACCAAAAAGCCAAAGAAAGGAGAAAGAAGAACACAATTTGGGCTTTAAAGAAAGAAGATGATGAATGGATGGAGTCATAAGAAGATACTCTCCATGAGGATAGCAGATTTTTCTACCAACTATTCACTAGTTCGAATCCAACAACGATTATTGATGAAATGGTATCAAGAATCCTAGCAAAGGTCACAAATGAGATGAATGAGCAATTGAACTCAAAGATATCGAAAGACGAGGTAAGAGATGCTTTGTTTCAAATTCATCCCACAAAAGCACTAGGACCTGATGGCTTTCTTGCAATTTCCTTTCAAAAATTCTGGGATAACCTTAGTAATGATGTGCATAAAATTGTTGTGGAGTTTTTGGAAGGAAGGATACAGGACCTGAATTTCAATCACACGCACATTGTCCTGATTCCAAAAGTCAAACAACCTAAGAGTGTGACTCAATTTCGGCCAATTTGCCTGTGTAATACCTTGTATAAAATTGCCTCCAAAGTCCTAACCAACAGACTTAAACCTATCATGCCTTCCATCATTTTAGAAAATCAAAGTGCTTTTGTTCAAGGTAGGCACATATCCGACAATATCATTGTGGCTCAAGAAATTATTCATGCCTTGCACAACAAGTGGTTGGGGAAGGTTGGAAACTTTGCCATTAAACTTGATATGAGCAAAGCTTATGATAGAGTGGAGTGGGACTGCATTACAAAAATCATGAGGATAATGGGTTTTGAAAGGAAATTTATGGATGTGTTGTGGAGATGTATTTCAACTGTCTTACTCAGTGTTGATCAATAGGACACAAGGACATAGGTTTGTTCCCTCGAGAGGTTTGTGCCAAGGGGATCCACTTTCTCCATTTCTTTTTGTTATTATGTTAGAAGCCCTTTTTAGTCTAATTAATTGGTCCCAAGAGACAAAGAGAATTTCTAGAATGAAGATCTGTAGCAGAGGCTCAAATTTAACCCATATTTTGTTTGTCGATGATTGTATGTTATTTGGAAAGGTCAAGAGACAGGAAGTACAAGTTTTGAAAGAACTCTTTGATTTATATGAAGTTGTTTCAGGACAGCAAATTAACAAGGAGAAATCAAGATTACTTTTAAGTAGAAACACTCCAGCTGAGGATAGAGCAATTGCAAGTCAAATACTTGATATTAATGAAGCTCAATGGGGTGGAATGTATTTGGGTGTGCCGTTGGTTGTAGGAGGATAAAAAAAGCAGATGTTCAGATTTCTCAAAGAAAAAGTTGTTAAGCGCACCTCAAACTGGAAAAACAAAATGTTATCGATAGCAGGGAGAGAAATCCTTATTAAATTTGTAACGCAAGCTATTCTAGCTTATTTCATGAGTTGCTTCAAAGTTTTGGATTCCATATGTCATGAAATTGATTCGGTTATCGCTTAGTTTTGGTGGGGTGGAAATAGTGAGAATCATAAAGTCCATTGGAAAAACTGGAAATCAATGTGTGAATCAAAGTTTGTGGGAGGAATAGGATTTTGGGATTCCAAAAGTTTCAACATTGCAATGCTGGCTAAACAAGGGTGGAAGCTGCAAATGAAAGTACCTACACTTGCATACAAAATTCTAAAAGAAAGATATTTCCCCGTTATTGATTTTTTAAATGCTCCAGTAGGCGCAAACCCAAGTTATATATGGAGGAGTATTCGGGAAAGTCAACAAATGATTAAAATGAGATTAATTTGGAGAGTAGGAGATGGTCAAAGCATTAAGGTTTTACAGGATTATTGGATCCCATATGATTCACCAAGGATGCTTTCCTTCCATAACCACTCAATTGATGCAGAGATGAAGGTGTCGAAACTCATTGATCATCGAACTATGTCATGGGATGAAATGAAAATTACCACATTATTTCCTCCTTATGAACGCAGTTTGATTCTATCAATTCCATTGAGTTGCAGAAGACCTATCGACAAACAAGTGTGGTTTTTCAATGGCAATGGTCAATACTATGTTAAATCAAGATATAGAGTAGCTCAATCAATACAGTCTATGCAGGGTGCGGGTAGTTCAAGTTGGAACATGTTGGGATTCTGGAAAAGAATATGGCATCTTGATCTACCAAGGAAGGTCATAATGTTCTTGTGGAAGACAATTAATGGCATCTTTCCAACCCGTCAAGCTCTTGTTCGCAGGCGAATCATTACTGATAGTAAATGTCCTTCCTATGATGATGAATTGGAAACAGATTTTCATAGCCTTTGCTGCTGTCCACTTGCTAGGGCAGTATGGCTTATCACGAGATGGGGTTTAAAGAATATTGATTTGTTTTCCTTTGTCCAAGACTGGATTTTTCATTTATTCCAACTACTGGAGAAATCTGAGATAGAAGAAATCGTCTGCATCCTATGGGCTTTATGGAAAACTCGAAACATGAAGATTTTCCAAAGCAAGAGCATGGAATCGTTGCAAGTTACATAGATGGCGGGTAATCTGATTGAACAATTCAGATCGGTTAATGGGGAAAGACAAAGGAGAAAGAATTCACACAGCTCCAGGACAAGAACTTGGGGAATCCCAAATGGCAGAAACCCAATGTGGATGCAGCTACTTTTGAGATATCTAGTGAAAGAAGGATGGGAGCTGGTTTTGTTATCAGAAATGAAACAGGTGAGGTTGAATTAGCTGGTTCTAAAAGAATGGCGATGGGCCAATCTGTGGAGGAAGCGGAATTATCTGCATTAGTTTGGTCTCTTTGATGCTGCCAAAGGGAGAATATCATGATCAAGGAAATTGAAATGGATTGCAAGATGGTTGTTGATTGGATCAAAGCAAAACAAATGACTGGTATTATAGGCCACATTGTAAAAGATTGTCTCAACTTGATGGTGAGTATCAATTGTGAAGTTATTCTCCATTGCCCAAGGGAAGGAAACGAAGTAGCTCACAAGTTAGTTAAAAGGGCAAAAGATATGAGTGAAGAAGCAATCGCCTGGTTCGACATTGCTCAAATGCTAGAAGAAATTCAAAGTGTCATCAGGAAAGAAGCAGAAGAAGCAGTATTGACTGCAGAAGAAGCTCAATAGTAAGAATTGAATGTTATAGGATAAATTTCTTGTTATTTCTTGGATGTTTCCCATTGAAAGTGATAATGAAATCATTTTTCTTCCAAAAAAAGAAAAAACTACAACAGTTAATTTTTTATTCACTATAATTAATTAGTCATTTTTTTTTCAATTTATAATATCCACATTAAATTTTTTTTTTCTCGTTTACTCTTTCTTTTTCTAACCTCAAATTTTAATAATTTTTCTTTCTTAATTTCAATTGGGCTTGGTGTTGTGGCCGAGAAGGAACCAGATTTTTATGGCCCCAAGAGAACGAGCCATGTTACTTAACATAGAAATCCGACCCCGAAATCAGTGGCTTAAAACATGTCGAATTTGACATTTGAGGGGTAGGTTTGAAACCCATTTCTGAGCACAGAGGCAAATGAATAGCAATTCCTGTTTTCTGATGTTTATGTGACCAGTTATAAGTCATCCCTCTTTGCCCTGTATGGTATGTATTTTATAAAAGATGAACAAAAATTCCTAATCACGAAAACGCTTGAGAAAAATTTATCTTGGCAGATACATGTGCCAAGGTCTGCTAATGATGATGCCGACCAGCTTGCTAAAGGGGTTGTGCAACGAACACAAGCATTCCTGTGAATCAGCACTGATGCAGCAAGTGATAATGAAACGCTGATGCTCACTAATGGGGAGCCGCAGGTGTAGATTGCAGGTTTTGATTTTCTGGTTTGATGGTTTAGTTGTGATCTTGAAACACATTCTTGATTTTGAGTTTTTGCTTTGCTGTCTCTTGGTGAACATCATGTACAGGAGATGAGCCTGACTTAGGAGATTTGTACAGGGTTGCATTTTGCTTGCTTTTGCTTGATCAACCTCTCTTGATACATCGTCAAGTGGTTGATTTGCCGCAGATCCCTGCTTTTTGAACGTTGTCATGCTGCTGTGTTTGTTTTTGTACAGGAACTCTCACCCTTGTTCTTTTGTCAATGAATACAACCATACCCTTTTTGCCTTTCAAAAAAAAAATGAACAAGAAGGGCCGTCAAACTGCCAGGCAACCTACTATTCTTGGGCATATGAATAGGTTGGCTAATTCCAAAAATTTGAGCAATCAAGATGTTCATACAGTGCTTGGACTAACAAGAAAAGACAACGAAGGTTGATTTATACAATTTTGCTTCGAAGAAATACTCCGTATATCATTAGGAATTGTCTGCGATAATGGTACTGTCAATTTCTTAATTAAGCAAAGGAATCAGATTTTCACTACTTTTTAAATTTTCTTCTTTCAATGATTTGGATTCTTGCTGAAATATTGGCTTTTGTTTCTAGAAAGAAAAGTACTTCGCTGGTTTTGTGGCTGAAGTTCACAGAAGAAGAAGAGCACGTGATTTACATATGTCGTGATTAAATGCTGTGATTAAATGCTGTGTTTTTTTTTTCTATTTTCGTGAGCTGTCAGAGAGAAATATTTTATAGTCTCCAATGCGAAATATTTTTGATAATTTTGGTATAACAAGGTGTTTTGTTTTCTTATGAGCTGTCATTTTCTCTCTCTTCTTTGTGTATATAAACAAAAGGCAAATGATTTAATAGAGAGTGTGAGCTTTTTTGTCATTTAATGTCTAATAATTTTTCTCTTTCGATTTCTTTCTTCTTCTTCTTCTGTAATTGTTCATTTATTTATTTTTT
Source organism: Theobroma grandiflorum (assembly GCA_036013995.1). Classification (NCBI taxonomy): domain Eukaryota; kingdom Viridiplantae; phylum Streptophyta; class Magnoliopsida; order Malvales; family Malvaceae; genus Theobroma; species Theobroma grandiflorum. The sequence continues at coordinate 2,631,740 of CP142134.1, forward strand.
CAGAAAATTGCTATTTTTTTGACAATTCTACAAGAAGAACAGTTTTTCAATTTGGATTATACAACAGAGATTTTAGATTATTATACATTTATAATTGAGGTTTGAGATTATTGTACATATAGCAGTTCACTGTGCAAAGGGCACATTGACCAATTATTTGGCGAATGACATTCTAAAGTTTGGAGTGATAAACATACTGGCATATCCACGCCCTGCAATGGGCAAAGAAGCTTGGTATCCTATGATTCTCTTGCTGTGGTATTTGACGGGCTGAACAAAGTGAGAAGTTATTGTTCGAAATTCCTTTATCGGTCGAGAGTCGGAAGGAAGAGGCATCAATGGCTTCGATATTCCAATATCTGGAGGAATGTAGATTGCCTTCTGGATGTCTTGAAACATCTCTGTGTTGGAATCATATCTATTGCTGGAGTTGAAGAACATCTGAAATACTTTCATGCATGATAAGTGAAGAAGTCTGGATGCTTCAGGCAAATCACTCAATCCATCCGTCAGAACATGTTTGAGCAACTCTTTCCTCTTTTTGTCAAGCGAGTCTCTCACAAAGGCAATTGAATCATTAATGTCCGCTTCGGGGTTTTCTTTCATGTAAAGTAATACATAGTTCATTTTCCCGTCTTCTATTTCCTTCTGTGATTGTAAATGTAAGTTATAAGCTTCCATAAATAAAAAGAAATTCAGAAATGAAACCTTATAAAATGTTAATTTACCTGGTAGCTTTGTATGTCATTCAATAAACGAGGTATAAGCATGACCAGTTTGGTTACAGTCTCGTATTCAGCTGCAGGGTTGATTTTGGAATTCGGTAAGCTTGATTTCAAGAGGCATGAAGCTGGAAGAACCAAGGTATGTGCAGCAATGGATGTCATGCCAGTTCCAAGGTACTCATCCAATGATGGCAAGTATCCACTTTTGCTCCATGTTGCTTCCACAAGCCACGAAGCAAATGTTTCATACCACTAATTCAAACATTCATAAACATTACTTTAGGCAAGATCAGAAAAATTAGCTAATTGCTTATATGTTGTAATACTTACTATTTGTTGTAGATAACTTTTTATATCAGTTCCCTGCTGTTGGAGATGTTTTCCTGCTGTTTCTCTCACAAGATCATCAAGGGCATCAAATATGGTTTTACCATGACCACTTAATCCGTTACCGTCCCATCTGTCATGTACGCATTCAAAAAGCAGCAGTGAGTTGCTAATAAACCATTAGGGAGATGGGAATCGTTCCCTATTATCCCCAAATACTCATTAGTATTAGCTTTCGTTTTTGGTAATTACCTTCTAACTGCGTCAGTGAGGATGTTCAACTCATTTAGAGAACCTTCCATGTCAAAAAAATCATCTGCAACCGTAATAAGTATAGCACTTTTTGCAACCATCATTCGTATAGCGGAGTCATAAGGCAGTGAAAGGCTGGCGGAGACGGCAAAGTAGCAATACGTAGTTTTCTCTCGGCCAAATCCCATATCACTAAGACCCCATTTCAGGCACCAACTGTTTCACAGAAACAAGGTAGTATCATTTAGAATATAGGTCCATTATTAACTTAGTCTTTAAGAAGAATTCATTTTAATTTCTTTTGTCTTTTTTCCCCAAATTAAGCATTGAGTTATACCTTTTCAATCCAGCCATTTCATTCTTGTAAATTGACTGTCGAAACTCATAATCCCCCACAGCAAGTTGCACTAACTTTTCATTCATAAGGCTTGAAAACCTGCTTCCAAAAAGTTTGATGTGTTGGTGATATAGTAAGTAGAAAATTGGCAGAGATATCCTTTGATATAGAACTTTCAAGTTTCTTGAATTGCCGAGTGTCCATACCTATGGAAGGAGGTTTTTCCTGCCCACAAAGCATTCATTTCATTCTCTTCAATCCATGACCTATGTTCCAAGTGGTCCAGTCGAGCGATCCATGGTAGACTCAGCTCGTGCTCGATCTAAGCCACACGTATAGCATCAAACATTTAAGTAATTAATGCCTGTAAGTGGTTGTTTATGATTTCACACTAGCTAATTACTGTTTATTTGAATTGAATCATAGTAAAATTGAATACCATTTTTTGAAGGTTTAAGGATTTTGTGAAGTGGTCATCGTCTTTTTTTCCTTTTGATGCAACTTTCTCTAGTACTTTCCTAGAAAATGACCTTGCTTCCTCAAGCTCATACTCTCCGGGAAACATAAGATCTGTGGCTCTGTAAACATTAAGCATTACGCTTGAGAAATATTCATAGTTTTTTCCTATATGATCTAGAACCTCTTGACTATTCAAGAACCAACAGAAGCTCCCTGCATGTGCAAAACATTGATTTAGAGTTTTGAAAATCATAAACCTATGCCAATATTGCAAGAAAGTTTTCAAGAGTCAAATTAAACGTACAAGGCGACATGTTGTAACCATGCATTCGCAGGAGCCTAAAAGCCAAAGAGTCTTTGTGCAGCTGGGTTGCGATTGAAGTACTATGGCTTGGCTTCGCCAATGATTCCTGCTTCTTGTAATTCCTAAATGTAATCATGGTTCAAAACATTATAATAATTTCCATTTTAAATATCATGAAAAAGAATATGATTACATAGAAGTTATATGTACACAGGGACAGATGCATACCGGGGCATGGGAAGTTCTTGTCTCCCATTGTTGAAATTTTTTTAATTTTTTTTTTTTCAAAAATAAGTGACCTCCCATGCTTTTCTCCCAACTTCCACTAAAATGAAACAGATGTTATGGGTTTATGCTTATCATTTTACCCTGAGGATGAATCCACTAATAACTAATAAGTACTAATTAAACAACTCATAGAAGTGTGACCTATAAATTCAAAAAGTCAAAACCATGACGTCATGATTCAAGAAAAGACAAAATATATAATAAAAACTACTAAAAGGAAATTACATTTAAGTATTAAAAATTGAAAAGAAAAAACAAGCTGGGAGGTCATTTTCAATTATGAACATCATAAAAAAGTTTAAGAATAAGATGAAAAATGATTTTTTTTATTGACTGCATGGTTATTTATATTGAAAAGAGATTGCTGAAAGATTTGACACAAGTTCAATTATTTTTAAATTTTATGATATGAAAAATCGTTGTATTCAACTTTAATAAATTATAAAAGGTATAATGCATATGTCCGTTTTTGTCTATACTTTTTATATGCATGAATATGTTAATTTTTTCTAATTTTTACCTCCCAGTAATTTAATTCTAAATCCGTCTCTATGTGTACAAATTAATTTCTGTCATTACCGGTAAACTTGGGTCAAAATGTCTTCAGTCTGCTGGGTGAAATGTTCAGCCAGCCCCAACCTTTGCAGTTGATTGGCCAGACCAAGTTTTATTAGATCTTCATCCATTGGATAGGTTGGTGGAACTATAAGAAATTAAACAAAAAAAATCAGTAAGGGAAGCCATAAATTTGAAGACAAAAAGAAAGAAAGAAAGAGATGAAAATCTTGCCTACCTCCATTACCACATCTTCGAACTATAGATTGTAGGTAAGCTAAACACTGCTTGTTCCCGGTAGCCATGAATGCACGTGCTGTTGCGGAAGGGGATTGGAATAACGAGCCGTCATCACTTAAGTGCATGGTTATGTCCTCTTCATTAATGGCATAAAATGAAGGCAACGCTTCCAGGTATGATAGTAAAGGCGGATATGGACTGTCAGTGAGTTCCTCGCTACAAAAAATTGTAGAAAAATGTTATAAGCAGATAATATAAGAAAGGTTTTTATAATTAATTAAAATAATCTTTTTTAAAATTTGACGTAAATTCGTAAAAAGCACCTGTGAATTCAATATTGTAAATTAATTAATAAAATTTGCAATTAATATTTATTAATTTATCAATTCACATTTTAAATTAAATAAAAGTTAAAATTAATTATATTTTAAAAATCTCTTACCGTTTAAAGAATATGTCTATCTACTTACATTTTAAAAATTTCTTGTCGTTCCAAGAATATATCTGACAAGAATCCCTTTAATTGGTTTGAAAAGTCGATTTGTAGGCCAACTTTACGCGCAAATTCAATCATTCCAGGGAAAACAATAGAAAACCAACGAGGAAACTGATTATGATTTCTTTTTTGGAGTTTTTCCACGTTCGCTTGAATAAATGTCAATCCTGAAACACAATAAACAGATAGAATAACAAGTTATATAAAATCATAATTTGCTTCCGTAATTCGAGGGGCTCATTTAATGCATAAGTCGGAAAGAACAATTCGTCACTTTTTTACGTAATTTGGTACCTCTTTCTACATTTTCTATCCCAACATTCCACTTTTTGAGTGCGATTAAACAAGCCAGAGTAGCAGGAAGCGACTCGATGGTGGGATTTCCATGAGCGTCACACTCCCCCCAGTACCCTTCTTCTGTCTGGTTATTGAGCACCCAATCTAAGCAGTCCTTGAACATGGGTGCTGAACATGGCTGGTGGTTGGAATCTGCAGGAATCATGGCTAGCCAGGCAGTGTCGTAAGCAGAGGGTGAAACGAATGAGTAAGGATCGATGTAATCCGACAACATCTCTTCCTTTATCTCTTTAACTAAAGCATGAATTGAAACATGTGAGAGTTCCATGGCACAAAGAAGAAATTAAAACTAATCAATCGAATCCGAAGTTTGTAGTATTTGCTTTAATGGTTAACTGATGGGAGGACATCAATTTATAGGAGTTCCACGAAAGGCTTTCATGGGACTCCAAACGTGAATAACGTTGTCTCAAGGTGTTATACATTTGCTCTAGCCATGGCTGCACTATTCGTTTGTCTGCGCACACGTGTTTGCTACTCAAATTTTTGCCATCAACCCATTTTTTCTTTCGAATAATTTAATTTTGATAATAAACGAATAGAAAAAAGATGTTCTACATTTATTTATCTAGATTATTATCTAATACATAAGTTTTTAAATTTTGCAAATGTAGTTAGAGATTTACCACATACAACATTAAATATACTAACAAAAAAATAATAAATTAAAATATATACATATATTCCAAAAAATAAAAGTTAAAAAATTTCTGTTAGACCATTTATAGAGAAATTTAAGGAGTCAATATTTGGCTGTAGCGCTACGTACGTGGGGAGGAGCTAATATGAACCACAAATAATCTTTGGCCATTGAGAATTTTTTGCCTACCTTTCTCTCTTTATTTCTTTTTTTATTTTATGTGGGCCTAGCACGTTTATTCTATGTAAATGTCATGTCAGTGTGGACCTACTCGACAGGGTAGCAACTGCACAGCTTTCCGTTGAAATATATAGACATAATTTATAAATAAGAACTTAAACTATTTAAAAAAATTTAAATAAATTTTTATATTTGTATTACATTTTATCAAGTTTATATATTTTTATTTTAAGTTAAAAATTTTTTTATAACTAATATTTAACTTAATAAAAATGTTATTTATTATTCTATACCGTGTGATGCTATTGAATATTAAAATATCATAAATGATGATATAATATATTAATTTAACATGATAAATGATCATATGATATTTTTTATTTTTTATATCAATATCATGTCAGTACCATATGAATATAAAATAATAAATATTATTTTTATTAAAAGTAATTAATTAATAATTAATTATAAGAGTTTATTTAATCAAAAATAAAAATATAAAAATTTAATTGAATTTAATAAAACTAAAAAATTATTTAAATATTTTTAAATAATTTAAGAGTTTATTTGAGTATTATACCAAATAAATACATATACTTATTCAATTTGTATTTTTGCTCTAATTGAGTCTGACATCCTACAAATTTAGTATTCCCTTACAGGTTTATAATTCAATTGTTAAAATCTCTTAAATATTAAATTTAGCATATAGTTAATCAAGGGTGTGTAATTTATTCATTTCCAAATTGATGGTCTTGTAAATTTTATAATGGGCTCAAAGTAATTGAGATCTTTAATTTTCAATACGGATATAATCAAATATATTATTACTAGTTGTCCTTTTTTTGTCTGGTTAGCTTTTGAATTATTTGTTAGGTGCAGGTTTAGAGGGCTCAACTGTAAATGGGATAGGAGATTGATACGTTTTTTGGCAGATTGGAGATGGAATTATTGGCTTATTTTTGCTGCCAGCTTGTCTTGAGAGTGTCAAGACTGATGACCCCATCAGTTTTACTCTCAGTGCCTGTATATGAATTTTTCTCTCTGGAATGAAATCTTTTAATTTTCTTTTTAAATATTGCATTATCTATATAACTTGGTACGAGCTGGCAATTTCTTCACCATTTGAAATATTAGCCATTTATTATGTCAGGACGTGTTATACATTTGCTCTAGCCATGGCTGCACCATTCGGTGTCTGCGCACACGTGTTTGCTACTCAAATTTTTGCCATCAACCCATTTTTTCTTTCGAATAATGTAATTTTGATAATGAAAGGATAGAAAAAAGATGTTCCGCATTTATTTATCTAGATTATTATCTAATACATAAGTTTTTAAATTTTGCAAATGTAGTTAGAGATTTACCACATACAACATTCAATATATTAACAAAAAAATAATAAATTAATAATATATATTCTAAAAAATAAAAGTTAAAAATTTCTGTTAGACCATTTATAAAATAATTTGAGGAGTCAATATTTAGCTGTACCGCCACGTACGTGGGGAGGAGCTAATATGAACCACAAATAATCTTTGGCCATTGCGAATTTTTTGCCTACCTTTCTCTCTTTATTTCTTTTTTTATTTTATGTGGGCCTAGCACGTTTATTCTATTTAAATGTCATGTCAGTGTGGACCTACTCGACAGGGTAACAACTGAACAGCTTTCCGTTGAAATAAATAGACATAATTTATAAATAAGAACTTAAACTATTTAAAATAAATTTTATATTTGTATTACATTTTATTAAGTTTATATATTTTTATTTTGAGTCAAATAAAATTTTATGATTAATATTTGACTTTGTAAAAATGTTATTTGTTATTCTATACAGCGTGATGTTGTTGAATATTAAAATATCATAATTAATGGTGATATGACATATTAATTTAACATGATAATATGATCTTATGACATTTTTCACTTTTTATATCAATATCATGTTAGTACCATATAAATATAAATTGACAAATGTCATTTTTATTAATAGTAATTAATAAATAATTAATTATAAGAGTTTATTCAACCAAAAATAAAAATACAAAGATTTAATTGAATCTAATAAAAAATAAAAAATTATTTAAATATTTTTAAATAATTTAAGAGTTTATTTGAGTATTATGTCAAATAAATACATATACTTATTCAATTTGTATTTTTGCTCTAATTGAGTTTGACATCCTACAAATTTACTATTCCCTTACCGGTTTATAATTCAATTGTTAAAATCTCTTAATTATTAAATTTAGCACATGGTATATCAAGTGTGTGTAATTTATTCATTTCCAAATTGATGATCATGTAAATTTTGTAATGGGCTCAAAGTAATTGAAATCTTTAATTTTCAATTCGCATATAATCAAACATATCATTATATCATAATCTAAATACATTAATGGTTGATAATGAGACAACTCTTTTGTGGTAGAGTCTGCACATCACTGGTTCAGGTGTTGATGATTAAATTAGCAAGAGTTGTACAAAGGCCTGCTGGCTATGTTTCCATGTCATACTAGTTGTCCCTTTTTTGGCTGGTTAGCTTTTAAATTGTTTGTTAGGTGCAGGTTTAGAGGGCTCAACTGTAAATGGGACAGGAGATTGATATATGCTTTTTTGCAGAGTGGAGATGGATTGCTGGCTTTTTTTTGCTTTCAGCTTGTCTTGAGAGGGTCAAGACTGATGACCCCATCAGTTTTACTCTCAGTGACTGTATATGAATTTTCCTCTCTGGAATAAAATCTTTTAAATTTTTTTAAAAAAATATTGCACTATCTATCTAACTTGGTACGAGCTGGCAATTTCTTCACCATTTGAAATATTAGCCATTTATTATGTCAGGGCGTCGAAAGGGACAGGAGAGAAAACTTTTCAAACCATAAAATACTAGTCATCCCACGGAAATGTAGAGGCGGCTTCATCGGCCCTTCAATTATTGTCCTTTCAATCCAGGGAAGACCAGGAAAAAAAAGGGTATTTTCAATTGTGGTCCCAAAGAGTTCATTGGTCCAGCCGAAGGACATTTAATTAGTGGAGAAGCAAAGCCCGACATCTTGCATGCATGAACCACAAGCTCGCCAAATTCCAAGGAAACCTTGGTGTTAGTGCTTTGAGCTAATACGTGGGGTTTAATTTGGTTTGAGTTAGTTTAGAACCTATTTAATTTTTTATTAAATACAATATTAGTAATGTTTTTTCACTTGGGGTATTAATTCAGGCTATGACATATTTTCAATGAAATTGATTCACTACTGCTTTCGATTGATAAAGTATCTTTCACTTACGTCTTTGGAGAAGGTAATTCATTTTAAAGTTTTTTGGCTAGGTATGGAGCTGATGTTTCTGCTCCCTTTCTTTGCTTGGTGATGAACCCATGATGTGCTGAATGATTCTAACTTTGCTGGTTTGTTTTATGTTCCATTGTCAATCTTGCTCTTGAGCTCTCTTTTATCTGTTGATGTTTTCCTCACTCTTCTTGCTATCTTTTAACTTTTTGTTGATGCAACAGGTTGTTAATTGTTGCTTGCAGATGCTTGTGCTAGTTTGCCTTTAAGCTAACATTCACTGTAGTCTCAATGATTTTAATAAAATTTTATCTTGGTAGAGAAAAAAAATAATTTGAATTAAAGCAATTTGAGGTTGCTTTAACTTTCAGAACACTTGATGCGTTTTTTGTCGTTATGATTAGGTCTTTCTATAACTCTTTTGGATCTTTCATAACCCGATATCTATAACATAAGTAAAAAGAAGCCCCAAAGGGGTTTTCACACTTGGTCATGTTTGTGGCTTTTTTTTTATTGATATGTGGCTAATTTTATTGTTTAAAAAGAAGCTCTACACTTAGCCACATTTGTGGCTTCTTTTATTCACATGTGGCTAATTTAAAATGGTTGATTTAAAAAAAATTTGAAGATGGTTTTGTGGGGCCCGTTGCACTTAAGATTGTTAACGGGGAATTTTTTTTCTTTAGCTTCATAAGTAGGCCTGTTAATATGGGCCAGCTCGGCCTCAGCCCTTGTGGGTTAACAAAATATGGGGTGGGTCGGGCTAGCCCATTTTTTATATGAGCCACTAAAACCTCAACTCAGCCCATCCCTTGCTAACCCATGGGTTGGGTTGGGCCAGTCTATTTTTTTAAAAAAATTATTTTTATAATTTTTACTTAATAAATTTTATATTAATAATATTATTTTATAATTTAATTTATAAATTAAAATTATTAATTTGATAAGTCAAGATTAAACATATTAAAATATATAATATAAGTAATATTATTAGTAATTAAATTATTAATTTTATATAATTAAACATATAAAATTATGAAATTAATTAAAATAATTAATTTTATTGGCTCATGGACTGGCCTGTCCCAGCCCACCCCAACCCACTGATTTGGTGGGCTGGCCCATCTAGACTGGGTTTTAATATGAACTATTAGAACCTCAACCCAGCCCACCCCATATTCAATACAAAATGAGCTGATCTGATGGGCCAAGCCCATTTTGACAGGTATATTCATAAGAGGTTTTTCTTCTCATTGAGTGATAGTGTTTTGGTTCATAGAGAATTGAAGCTAACAATGATTCTATGTATTCAGAAATATATATTTTTTATAAAATAAAACTTTTTGGTAGATATTTGTGGAATCACAAGGTGGATTAATTCTAAATAATTATAAAGCTATGAGATAAAAAGGTATTAATTAAAATTAAAGATCTTTTAGAAAATTTCATTATTAAAATTTAAAAAATTTTAGTAAGTATAATTAATATTTATTTTATTTTGACTTTAAAAAAATATTCATTTTATTTTAATAATTTTATTGTATCAATTATGTAATTTATTAATAATTATTTTTGAAATATTATATTTTCTCAATATAAATTTGATTTCACTATTAAGATCATGTAATTAACAAAATATAATTATATCAACATTAGCATATATTAAATATAAAAAATCAAATATTTTCAAAAAAAATTATTTAAATAAAAAATTTTACTTAACAAGAGATGAGAAAACATTTTTAAAAAATAATTTTTTAAATAATTATTTTTAAATTATCATTATAACTATTATTTATAATATTTTTAAATTTAAAATTATTTTTTAATTATTATTATTATTTATAATATTATATAATTTTAAATTATTATTAATAAAAAATTCAACACCCACGCGAAGCACCACTCTACTATATTTGAGGATGGGGACTTCCTGTTTGTCTGCTGCTTGTGGCGCAGCATTCTTTGACAATTGTAGAGGGCCAGTGTCGTTTCCAAAGTTAGCCGTCTATGCCCTTTCACCAGTTTTTCTGCTAGACTTGACACGACTTTCTAACATTGGGCTTAATAAAATTTAAATTTTTAAAAAGAAGCCCCAAAGGGGTTCTGTCTTCTAGTCAAGTGAAGGGCATAGAAAAAAGAGAAAAAGATAAGAAAACAGGAAGTAAAAAAAGAAAGAAAAAAACAAGTAGAAAGACTTTCATGTGCAACACACGAGTCATATTTTAGTATTTATAATTTATAATTATATTTTAAAAAAAGTCTCAAAAGACTTTCTCACTACACTTGACAATGATAAAAGAAACTTCAAAAATTATGAAATTACAAAATTACCCCATTACTAAGCAAAAATCTTAAATAAGTTATTAATTTTAGCCTTATAAATGGCATTAATTATTTATACATATCACCTTACTTAAATTAATTATTATTCCAAACAAAAGTTATGATTCACTTATTTGTTCAAAAAAAGCCATATACCGTCTACTAATTAATTTAGAATTTGTTGTACTAAAAAAATATGAAAAATATTATTTATCCTAACACTTTCTGTTTTATGATATGATAATAACTTATTAGTTTGATTATAATTTAAATTCATCCAATACCACGTCAATGGATAAAAATATTAAAAACAAAAGTGATAAAGTAAATAGCATGACTTAAAAATTATTTACATAGAAAAAACATTAAAAAATTTTTCTTTATCTTTTAACTTAAATATTATTATGTAATTTAAGACTCTCTTCATGTCTCTTCCTCATAGATCAAATAGCAATAAAGGGGCTTCCTTACTTGACACTTGGCAATGATATTGCTTGAAGGAAGAAATCAACTATAAGGCCTAAATTCAATTATCAATTACTTTGTGAGAGGTTCATTTCTAGATGAAATAACATTTATACTGGTTTAACTATTTGACAAAACTAATTATTCGATTATTCTTATTTTCTAAATTTATTAATAATATAAAAAGAAAATTCTTGACAACCAAATAAATGAAAATCAACTAAATTCAAAATATGAGTTTACTTTCTTACATTTCAATAATTTTTTTAATGATCCCATATAAAGGTATACAAATCTCAAAAAATTTTCAAAATGAGTGTTTTCAAAGTTTTTTACTTCATTCAACGGCTAAAAAATATATTTCCTCTTAAATATATAAAATTTGACATTACTGAAATACCCATTTCAAATCTATCTTATCATTTAAAATTTATGGGTATAAATAAGAGAAAAAAGTTAAGAGAAAACTAAATTGTAAAAAGAAATACTATAATTTGTACAGTTATACTTTTTTGCTTCATCATTAATAAACAAGCACATAGCTCATTATACAAGTTCAGATCACTAAATTAACTTGAAAATGAATAAAAAAAAAAACACATACATACATTTTAGGTCACTAATTCAACTTGACTATGAAAAAAATAAGAAAACACTTACATGCATGTGGGCGTCCTATTTAAGTTAATAAATAATCTCATATAAGCTTTTTACCACAAATTAAGTGTTAAAAAATTACGAATAACTAAAAATGGTTTGTTATATTTAAAGGAAGTTCTAAAGGCTTTTTGGTTTGACACTTGACGAAGTTATGGGTTTGACATGGTTTGACATGTGGTTGTTGGGGCGTGGGCTTGAAGTATAATGGGATAGGTTTGTGGTGGGATTAGTATGTGGTTAGGTTTTTAGAATTGAGCTTGGGGTTTGAGGCTGGGTTTGGATTAGATTTTTTTTTCTCTCATGGTTTAAATGTGAGTATTTATAAAAAATAATTTTTTATTCCATTATTTATTACTCTCATATCATTTTTCAGTGTTAATTGTAACTAATGTAAAGGGATGCATATCAACTAGCTAAGAGGTAGGACTTTGAGAGAAATTGAGTTACTACATATTTTATTTTTCAAAGTGTTAAATGTAACTAATGTAAAGTGATGCATATCAACTAGCTAAAGATAGGGTTTTGAGAGAGATTGAGTTACTACATATTCTATTTTTTAATGTTAAATGTAACTAATGAAAAGTGGTGTAGATAAACTAGATAAAAATAGAATTTTAAGAGAGGTTGAGTTACTGCACATTTTACTGTAAGTTTGGAGATTTTAGTTAAGGTTTTATTTTTTTCCTATAAAAGCACCATCACAAATATCATAATGATGGTTACAATAACAACAATTATATATTTTGTAAAATAATATTTTGTATATGTCAATAGACATCAGCAATCAGATATGACAACATAATTACTATTGCATATCTATTTCACAATGTATTCTTAACTCAATTGAAAAAAAAAATTTTTACCATCTCGAGCGCATCGCACGAGCAGCAGACTAGTAACTATATTTAAAAGAAACATCAAAGAACTTTCTTACTTGACACTTGGCAAAATTATAAAGAAAGCCCCAACCACAGACCATATTGCTTTGAGCCACCAACTTCGTTCCCACCTTACTTGGAAAACCAAATGGCTGGGTTGATATCTCATATGTCACGAGCCAACCTTGTATCAAACCATTATAGGGTAGAGTTATCTATGAGATTGAGTCTTTTGTATCTGTAAGGGAAGTGTCCATTTTTCAAACAATATAATGGCTTGTGGTGACATTTTCAAAAATACTTGTTAAAGCCTTTAGGGGGAAGACCCTTTAGGAAAGGAATGTCCTCATTTCCAGCATTATAATGGCTATTGGTAAAATACTTTAAAATCTCGTAAACTTTTTATAGAGGGCAAGCAGTCGGCGATTGCTAGGCTGCCTTATAGTAAAAGTATGTTTATAGCGAATTATCTAAGACTACCCCTATGGCCCAACATTGTCGTGTCTTGGTCCTTTTGTAATTAATTTCATATAAATAAAATATTTTTCTTTATTATGACTCAATAGTTGCATATATGGCATTTGGTATGCCTTTTGATTTTGATGCAGATTCTTTTAATTTGATTTGTTGCTATTATGATTGTCGGAACATATATAATTGAGTATTGGCTGACTTGCGTGGAAAAGTTCGTTCAAGTGCCGCATGGACTATCGTATACTTAGGCGAAAGAGCGTAGTCCGTGATAGTTGGTATCAGAGCATGTGCGAGACTTGCTAATCTAAAGTGTAAAAATAGTGAACAAGCAGAGTGCACTAAAAGACCATTAGAGGATTGATGAACTAGAGGCCGCAGAGAAATTGAGACAATTCAGCGAGAATTATCTGAGATGATTAATACCTTGACTGATGAGACTCGGGATGCATTAAGCACTCTCCAACGCGAGATTGGAGAATTGAAAGCTCAAGTAAATAATTTGTTTATTGCTGCAGGTAATGCCAACGGGGTTTCAAAAATCGAAGGAAAAAGGCCAAAGTGCTAGAACCCAAACGATACAAAGGGGTCCGAGATGTTAAGGAGTTGAAGAACTTCTTTTATGATATGGAACAATATTTTTGAGCTGTGCGCATAGAGTCAGAGGAGGACAAAGTGACAATGGCTTCAATGTATCTTGCTGAGGACGCAAAGGTGTCTTAGAGTTTCAAATTCATCGATGGTGAGTGTCGTATCAACACTTGGATAGATCTAAAATAGGAATTGAAAAATCAATTTTTCCTTAAGAATGTGGAGTATATGGCACGATGAAAGCTATGGGAGTTGTCTCAAAAAGGATCAGTGTAGAAGGTTGTGAGCAACTTCTCTACTTTAATGCTAGATATCGGGGATATGACTGAAAAAGATAGATTGTTTTATTTCCTTGAGGGTATGAAATCATGGGTAAGGACGGAGTTACAACAATAAAGGGTACAAGATATTGAGCGCTTGTTAGAGACCACATGTTAGAGATTTACCCCAACCGAGGATAAACAAGCCACGAAACTTCAAGCCACGGCCACCGATGTCTTGTTTTTTAAGCAAAAAACCTCATTGAGTAGTTGACTGTCCTCATTAAGCAGCTCTCAGTGCCATATGTACTGTCAATGTTGAGATACCTCAACCTTACACCATAGTCGAAGAAACCGAGGATTTGCTGATATGAATGGGTTCTATTTGTTTCCCCAACGATTTACAAGCTCAACTACAAAAGATGGAGAAAAAGCCCTAATGAGATCTAATGTATGTTGAGTTGTTGCTTAATGAGAAAAGTACCAAAGTCATGCTAGACATGGGGGCTTCAGATACTTTCATCACTTCAAGAAAGGCAAAGAGGTGTGGTTTTAAAGTTGAGAAGGATTTTGGACAGATGAAACCAGTTAACTCGCCAACTTCAACTATAATGAGAAATACTAAAGACATAAAGATTAAAATTGGCTCTTGGGAAGGAAAGGTAAACTTGACTATAGTCACTATAAATGATTTTGATTTTGTCTTAGGTTTAGATTTTATGATGAAAGCTTAAGCCATCCCTTTCCCTACTACAAGTTGTTTAATATTTTTTGAAGAACGGCCATGTGTGGTACTGGCTATAATCTTTCCTCAAAGTGGAAAGAAGATGATATCAGTTATACAGTTTAAGAAAAGGATTAAGAAATGTGAGCCTTTCTACGTAGCCATGTCCATCTACAAAGATGAAGATAACAAAAACCCAATATCCTAAGAAGTGAAATTGGTTTTGGAAAAATTTCAAAGTATGATGACAAAACAACTATTAAGGGTCCTACCACCTCGATGAGCTGTTGATCACGAGATAGAATTACTTCCAGAAGTGAAACTGCCTACAAAAATGCCATATAGGATGGCTCCCCCAACGTTAGCAGAGTTAAGGAAACAATTAGACGAGATGATTCAAGTCAGATTCATCCGACCATCAAAAGCACTTTTTAGAGCCTTAGTACTTTTTCAGAAGAAACAAGATGAAAGTTTATGATTATGCATGGATTATTGGGCTTTGAATAAAGTCACAGTTAAGAATAAATATCTTATTCCTCTTATAGCATATCTTGTTGACCAACTAAGAGGTGCAAAGTACTTCTCCAAACTAAATTTCAGATCAGGTTATCATTAAGTAAGAGTGGCTGAGGGAAATGAGCCGAAACCACCTACATAATGTGGTATGGCGCATTTGAATTTCTCGTTATACTTTTTGGACTAACCAATGCTCTTGCTACCTTTTGCACATTGATGAACCAGGAGTTTTATGATTATTTGGATAGGTTCGTGGTTATCTACTTAGATAATATTATGGTGTATAGCTCGACTTTAGATAAGCATCAACGGTACTTGTGGCAGGTCTTCCAAAGGCTATGTGAGCACTAGTTATATGTAAAAAAAAAAAGAGAAATATGCATTCGCATAAATCTGAATTCAGCTTCTGAGCCACATAATTGAACGATGGCACATCCAAATGGACATGCAGAAGTTAAGGCTATCAAAGAATGGGCCACCCCTAAGAATACAACTGAGCTTCATTATTTCTTAGAGCTAGCCAATTATTATCGGAGATTTATAAAAAGGTATTTAAAAAGAACGATAACATTGACTTAATTGTTGAAAAATGGACAGAAGTAGAATTGAACGCCGTAGTGCCATGAAGCCTTCAAAGATTTGAAGGACATGATGATGACTAATCTTGTGTTATCGCTCTTTGAGATTGAAAAGCCTTTTGAGGTACAGACAGATGCATCAGACTTTGCCCTTGGAAGAGTGTTGTTTCAAGAAGGACACTCGATTGTATTCGAAAGTGGAAAGTTGAATGAAGCTGAGAGGAGATACACGGCGTAGGAAAAAGAACTATTTACAATGATTCATTGTTTATGGGCCTGGCAACATTACTTACTTGGATCATAATTTGCAGTTAAGATTGACAATACAGTCGTAAGTCACTTTTTCACACAGCCAAAACTTACAGCTAAGCAGGCAAAGTGGCAAGAGTTTCTAGTCGAGTTTGTTTTCTGCTTCAAGCATAAGGCAGGAAAAGTGAACTGTGTAATAGATGCCTTCAGTAGGAAAGTTAAATTTGTAGCTCTAAGGGTGTTCGTGCCAATGACAGCTAGTAGAGTGACCATAGATATTCGTAACCTGATTAAGAAAATTTTGCATCAAGAGTCCCAAGCAATGGCCATTAGGACGTTGGTGGATAATGGAAAGTCAAAATACTTTTGGGTGGAAATTGGACTTTTACTAAGTGAAAGAGCTTAGGTAAAAATTAATGCGGGGCTTGGCAATGATATTGCTTGAAGGAAGAAAACAACTATAAAGCCCAAATTCAATTATCAATTACTTTATGAGAGGTTCATTTCTAGATGAAACAACATTTATGCTGGTTTAACTATTTGATAAAACTAATTATTCGATTATTCTCATTTCTTAAATTTATTAATAACATAAAAAGAAGATTCTTGACAATCGAATAAGCGAAAATCAACTAAATTCAAAATATGAGTTTACTTACTTACATTTCAATAATTTTTTTAATGATATAAAGGTACACAAATCTCAAAAAATTTTCAAAATGAGTGTTTTCAAAGTTTTTTACTTCATTCAACAGCTAAAAAATATATTTCCTCTTAAATATATAAAATTTGACATTACTGAAATACCTATTTCAAATCTATCTTATCATCTAAAATTTATGGGTATAAATAAGAGAAAAAACTTAAGAGAAAACTAAGTAGTAAAAAGAAATACTATAATTTGTACAGTTATACTTTTTTGCTTCATCATTAGTAAACAAACACATAACTCATTATACAAGTTCAGATCACTGAATTAACTTGAATATGAATAAAAAAAAACACATACATACATTTTATATCACTAATTCAACTTGACTATGAAAAAAATAAGAAAACACTTACATGCATGTGGGCGTCCTATTTAAGCTAATAAATAATCTCATATAAGCTTTTTACCACAAATTTACGAATAACTAAAAAGAGTTTGTTATATGTAAAGGAAGTTCTAAAGGCTTTTTGGCTTGACACTTGACGAAGTTATTGGTTTGACATGGTTTGACCTATGGTTGTTGGGGTGTGGACTTGAAGTATAATGGGATTGGTTTGTGGTGGGATTGGTATGTGGTTAGGTTTTTAGAATTGAGCTTGGGGTCTAGGGGTGGGTATGGATTAGATTTTTTTTCCTTTCATGGTTTATATGTGAGTATGTGAGTATTTATAAAAAATAATTTTTTATTCCATTATTTATTACTCCCATATCATTTTTTAGTGTTAATTGTAACTAATGTAAAGGGATACATATCAACTAGCTAAGAGATAGGGCTTTGAGAGAGATTGAGTTACTAGATATTCTATTTTTCAATGTTAAATGTAACTAATGAAAAGTGGTGTAGATAAACTAGCTAAAAATAGAATTTTAAGGGAGATTGAGTTATAACACATTCTACTGTAAGTTTGGAGATTTTAGTTAAGGTTTTATTTTTTTTGTATAGAAGCACCATCACAAATATCATAATAATGGTTACAATAACGATAATTTTATATTTTGTAAAATAATATTTTGTACATGTCAATAGACATTAGCAATTAGATATGATAATATAATTACTATTGCATATCTATTTCACAATGTATTCTCAACTCAATTGGAAAAAAAAAATTTTACCATCCCGAGTGCATCACATGGGCAACAGACTAGTAACTATATTTAAAAGAAATGTTAAAGAATTTTCTTACTCGACACTTGGCAAAATTATAAAGAAAGCCCCAACCACAGACCATATTGCTTTGAGCCACCAACTTCGTTCCCACCTTACCTAGAAAACCAAATGGCTGGGTCAATATCTCATATGTCATGAACCAACCTTGTATCAGACCATTATAGGGTAAAGTTATCTATGAGATTGAGTTTTTTGTACCTGTAAGGGAAACGTCCCTCTTTCAAACAATGTAATGGTTCGTGGTGATACTTTCAAAAATACTTTAAAATACTTTTAGGAATGTCCTCATTTCAAGCATTATAATGGCTATTGGTAGAATACTTTAAAATCTCGTAAACTCTTCATAGAGGGTGAACAGTTGGCAGATTGCTGGGCTGCCTCATAGTAAATGTATGTTTGTAGCGAATCATCTAGGGCTACCCCTATGATCTGACATTGTCGTGTCTTGGTCCTTTTGTAATTAATTTTATATTAATAAAACATTTTATTTATTATGACTCAGTGGTTGCATATATGGCACTTGATCCATTCAAGTGCCGCACGGACTATCGCATACTTAGGCGAAAGAGCGTAGTCTATGACAGTTGGTATTAGAGCACGGGCGAGACTTACTGATCTAAAGTATAAAAATAGTGAACACGCAGAGTGCACCAAAAGACCATTAGAGGATTGATGAACTAGAGTTCGTAGTGACCGCAGTAAAAACTCAGATGGTTTCACGTGAATAAATAGATGAAATTGAGATAGTTCAGCGATAATTATCCGAGATGATTAATACCTTGAGTGATGAGACTAGGGATGTATTGAGCACTCTCCAATGCGAGATTGGAGAATTGAAAGCTTAAGTAAATCTTTTGTTTATTACTGCAGGTAATGCTAACGAGAGTTTCAGAGATCGAGGGAAAAATGCCAAAATGCTAGAATCCAAACGATACAAAGGGGTCCGAGATGCTAAGGAGTTGAAGAACATCTTTTATGATATGAAACAATATTTTTGAGCTGTGCGCACGAAGTTAGAAGAGGATAAAGTGGCGATGGCTTCAATATATCTTGCCAGGGACACAAAGGTGTGCTGGAGTTTCAAATTCATCGATGGTGAATGTCGTATCAACACTTGGGTGGATCTAAAATAGGAATTGAAAAATCAATTTTTCCTTGAGAATGTAGAGTATATGGCACGATGAAAGCTACAGGAGTTGTCTCAAACGGGATCAGCGCATGAGTTCGTGAAGAACTTCTCTACTTTAATGCTAGATATTAGGGATATGATTGAAAAAGATAGATTGTTTTATTTCCTTGAGGGTCTGAAATCAGAGGTAAGGACGAAGTTACAGCAACAGAGGGTACACGATATTAAGTGCCTGTTAGAAACCACCTGCTAGAGATTCACCCTAACCGAGGTCAAACAAGCCATGAAACTTGAAGCCACAGCCACCGATATCTTATTTTTTAAGCAAAAAACCTCATTGAGTAGTTGACTGTCCTCATTGAGTAGCTCTCAGTGCCATATGTACTATCAATGTTGAGACACCTCAACGGCACACCACAGTCGAAGAAGTTGAGGAAGAGCTAACATGAATAGGTTCTATTTGTTTCCTCAACAACTTACAAGCTCAACTAGAAAAGATGGAGAAAAAGCCCCAATAAGGTCTAATATATGTTGAGCTGTTGCTGAATGAGAAAAGTACCGAAGTCATGCTCGACATGGGGGCTTTAGATACTTTCATCACTTTGGGAGAGGCAAAAAGATGTGGTCTTAAAGTTGAGAAGGATTTAGGACAGATGAAACTAGTTAACTTGCCAACTTCAGCTATAATGGGAAATACAAAAGACATAAAGATTAAAATTGGCTCTTGGGAAGGAAAGGTAAACTTGACTATAGTCACTATAAACGATTTTGATTTTGTCTTAGATTTGGATTTTATGACAAAAGGTCAAGCTATCTTTTTCTTTGTTGCAAGTTGTTTAATATTTTTCAGAGAACGGCCATATGTGGTACTGGCTATAATCCTTCTTAAAAGTGGAAAGAAGATGATATCAGCTATAAAATTTAAGAAATGGATTAAGAAAGGTGAGTCATTCTACGTAGCCATGCCCATCTACAAAGATGAAGATAATAGAAACCCAATACCCTAAGAAGTGAAATTGGTTTTGGAAGAATTTCAAAGTATAATGCCAAAACAAATACTAAGGGTCCTACCACTTCGACGAGCTATTGATCATGAGATAGAATTACTTCCAGAAGTAAAACTGCTTGCAAAAATGCCATATAGGATGGCTCCCCAAAAGGTAGCGGAGTTAAGGAAACAATTAGACAAGATGATTCAAGTCGGATTCATCCGACCGTCAAAAGCACCTTTTGGAGCCCTAGTACTTTTTTAGAAGAAACAGGATGAGACTTTAAGATTATGCATGGATTATTGGGCTTTGCATAAAGTCACAGTTAAGAATAAATATCCTATCTCTCTTATAGCAGATCTTGTTGACCAACTAAGAAGTGCAAAGTACTTCTCCAAACGATATTTCAGATCAGGTTATCATTAAGTAAGAGTGGCTAAGGGAAATGACCCAAAAACCATTTGCATAACGCGGTATGGTGCATTTGAATTTCTTGTTATACCTTTTGGACTAACCAATGCTCCTGCTACCTTTTTCACACTGATGAACCAAGTGTTTCATGATTAGTTGGATAGGTTCATGGTTATCTATTTAGATGATATTACGGTGTATAGCTCGACTTTAGATAAGCATCAATGGCACTTGTGGTAGGTCTTCCAAAGGCTACGCGAGCACCAGTTATATGTAAAAAAAGAGAAATGTGCATTTGCATAAATCCGAATTCAGTTTCTGAGCCACATAATTGAACGAGGGCACATCCAAATGGAAATGCAAAAGTAAAGGTTATCAAAGAATGGACCACCCTAAGAATACAACTGAGCTTCATTCTTTCTTAGAGCTAGCCAATTATTATCGAAGATTTATAAAAGGGTATTTGAAAAGAATAATAGCATTGACAGAATTGTTGAAAAGAATACAACTGAGCTTCATTCTTTCTTCATGGATTTATTGTGGTTTGAGTTGTTTGGGTCTAGCCCACGTTATTTGGTTAGAATATATTATTTGATGATATATAATGAAGTTAAATTATTTTAGCATGATATTCTAAAATTTTTAGATGATATTTTAGGATTTGGAAGTTAAAACAAATAGTAAAATATAAAGATGAGAACAATAGAAAAATAATAAAAATGTTTTTAAATTGATTGGTTACAAAAAAAAAGCTTAAATTTAAAGGAATATTTATTAAAAAATATATAAACTTAGATAAGTGAAACATATATGTAAAACAAAAGATAAATGTCTACATAAAAATATGTTCATAATGATAGATCTGGATAACAAAAAATAAAAATAAAAATAAAACAAAGATAGAAATAGAAAAAGAGGTAAATGAATAAAGCAAAAAGAAATTTAAATAGAAGAATAGAAAATACCTACTTTTTTTTAAACAAATACATATATAATAAATAAATAAATAATAGAAATGGATCTTTATAAATTAAAGGAAGTAGAAAAATGAAAATAAAATATATTTATCATAAATGGAAATAGGTTGTATAGGCAAGAGAAAAGGAAATATTGATATTTCAAAATTTATCTAGATATTGGTAAATATAAAAAATAAAAATATATGATACAATATAAGAATTATAAGAATAAAACAGTTATTTTGAGTTAATCCGATGATGGAATTTTATCCGAAAATGGCAAAGAGTTGCTTTTTTAGGAGTAAATTTCTTAAGTGCGAGATTCGAGTAAAATTTTTACCGAAGTGTTGAGATAAATCTAAACTCTATATTCCAATACCTATTCACTCAAATAATCATTTAAATATTTAGAGAAATAAATTTATATAATATTATATATAAATATAAATTGATATAGTTAGTTAATCAACTTAAACAACTATCGCTAAATAAAATTAATTAAATTAAAATTTAAATATTAAAAATTAATTAATTGTTTATTAAATACGAAATGTATAGTTAAATAAAATACATAACCCATAATATTAATTAAAGGTTATCGATTTAAATAGCATGTTTCCAAAAAAGATATATGTAATAAAATAAATAAATAAATAAGGTAGTAAATTACCCTAAACTATTAAATACATTGTTTTATAAATTATAAATTAACTAAATCATATTTAAACGTGTTCAGATACACATCATTCATAATTTTATTTTGACATGGCATGCGATATGTTTCTTTTGCTAAATGGGATGAGAACTCTAATGATTGGATTTCCTCGGAGGACTTATAGAGACTAATTCTTTCGGAGATATTCCTAGATGAAAAAAACTTCGAGACTTCACCAAAGTATTGGAATGGTTTACGAACGATTTTCTGATGCAAAGCTGTCGCTTTCATTATTTAAAATAGGTAAATCATAACATCATTTTATGACTATATCATGTGCATCCGTAAAATCGAATAAAAAGATTTAATCTACTAATATAATAAAGAATTAACTAAATAAATAAGGATTAAGAAAATATAAGAATAAAATCAATGGCTTAGGCTAAATAGGACAACATATGATTAAATGGTACCGTTCATGGAACGAGCGTCATGAGGTACTAACCTTTCTTCGTGGGTAACTGTACTTCTAAACCCAACTCTAAAAATCGTAGATCAATTTCTCGTTCTTTTGAAGGACCTAAAATTAATTTAAGACTTTGTCGATTAAAACCAAGTTAATAGGTGGCCAATCACACTTAGGAAAAAACTATTGATGGTGAATCCTTAACCTCAACAAAAAAATCGACGTCTAACAGTCAGGTTCTTGAACTCGCGCATTACGACAAAGTTGGTACTCGAACAACTTCGATTCCTAAGGAAGAGAGATCGAAGACTAGTACAGAAGTATGAAAGTCATGTATCGATTATAGCCAAGGTGGGGAGGACTTCCTACAAGATTGATCCACCAAAGTGGATGAAGGTACACCATGTGTTTCATGTTAGCAATCTGAAATCGTTCCATGTAAATCAATCCGATGCAAGTAAGAGTTCAGCCATAAGAGTTGCCATCAACACCAAGCCACCATCACAGTGCTGAGTGGAGGAGATTTTGGCAAGGAGGATGACGACAATAAATCAATGATCGATACAAGAGTACTTAGTGAAATGGGAAAGTTTGGGGCTAGATGAGATCGCTTGGGAGAAAGAAGCCGTCCTCTGTGCCTTCCAGTAGAAGATTGAAGAGTTTTAAGCCAACTAGTCAATGAGGATGTTGACAAATTGAGTGGGGGAGGATGTCATGAGTCAACCTTGTATCAAACCATTATAGGGTAGAGTTATTTATGAGATTGAGTCTTTTGTACCTGTAAGGAAAGTGTCCATCTTTTAAACAATATAATGACTCGTGGTGACACCTTCAAAAATACTTGTTAAGTCTTTAAAGAGGAAGACCCTTTAGGAAATAAATGTCCTCATTTCAAGCATTGTAATGGCCGCTAGTAAAATACTTATAAAATCTCGTAAACTCTTTATAGGGAGTGAGTAGTTGATAGATTGTTGGACTGCCTCACTGGTAAAGGTATGTTTATAGTGAATCATCTAAGGCTGCCCCTATGGCTCGACGATGGAGTGTCTTGGTCCATTTGTAATTAATTTCATATTAATAAAACATTTTTCTTTATTATGACTCAGTGGTTGCATATATGACATTTGCTATGCCTTTTGATTTTAATGCAGATTCTTTTAATTTGATTTGTTGCTATTATGATTGTTGAAAAAGATATAATCGAATGTTGGTTGACTTGCATGGAAACATCCACTCAAGTGTCGCATACCTATGAAATGCCTATCTAGCAAGACAAAAGTTTCTCACTAATCTATAATCTATCTATTTGTCTATAACTATATTTCAAGGACCTTACTTCCATGTGGTTATTATTTTTTTATTTTTCAATAACTATTATTAAATATCAAGTCATATTTAATAAATATTAAAATAATAATTGAAATTTAATTATTTTTGCTTTACATTAAAAGTTAAAAACATTTGAATCCAACTATTTACTTAAGAAAAAATATATACATGTCAATTTGATTGAGTAATTGACATTATATATTAATCTTATCAAGTAATTTTAGAGATAATTAAATTCAAAGTTTTATTGTGTGTAAGTTAATTTGGTTGAGATGATTAAATTCAGAGATTTATCGTGTGTAAGTTAATTTGGTTCAATATTTTTTTGCAATGACAGAGTCAAGATTTCGTATTTGAGGATTGAACAAGAGATAGATCAATCATGGGGTCTTAGGGCAATGGGGGTTTAGAGCATCTCACCAAACAAAAAAATTCTTATTAGAGTAAAATTATAGAATTTTAAAAAAGTAACGATATATTATGAAATTTTAAATTTTTTTGGAAACGAGGGCCCTACTAACCTCTTCCCATTCGTCACTAATTTTACATTAATTTATTAATTTATATAGTTTATGAAATGGTTTTTAGCATAATATTTAAAAGGCTCAAATGGGGTTCTAGGAGGTGCTACTGAATGTGATGTCTTTGAGCTTGTACTTGAATAGCGCTTGTTGTTTCAGCTTCTTGTTACCTAGCTACATCATTCATGTGGATTGTTTGCGAGACTTGTCTTGATTGATTTTGATGGCTCCTTTTTAATGCATTTTGTTCTTTCACTTGAGAAAAGGTTACCCTTTTCGTTCTCTCAATGTTGTTATGATATCCTTGGGTCTTCGGGCTAAAAGTTGTAGTGCTCGGTCTCTTTGGACTTCTACTTTCTCTATGTATATCACACGCCAATAGGAAAAGGGTAGAGAGCTTCTTGTTGATTTTCCAGCTCATTTAGGTCAGGAGATTACAGCTAAACTCTAAGATACTATCTCTTTTAGTAATTGTATATATTCTACTTTCACACAAACCAGACTCTTCATGCCATTAAAGTCTCTAACAAACAGTCAAAGACTTGAGTTGGCATGGTGGTTTAGTGTTAACAAAATCAGGTTTAAAAAAAATATTTAAAATAGCTTATAAACTATTTAAAAATTTTCAAATTAATCCTTATAATTCATAGTTAATTTGATCAAAATATCACTAATCATTTTATATTATGTGATACAAACGTGGTATATTGAAATATTGTAATTGATGATAACATGACATATTGATATATTATAATTGATAATAATGTGACAGATTATAATTCATGGTCACTTTGTCTAACACTTTTAATTGTCACTCATAAGTGTAGGACTCATGAATAGTAGAACCACTGCATACCGATTAAATGTTAATTAAAGGTGTATTGAAGTAATAAATTAAAATTAATTGAGGGGACCCTAAACATGTCCTTAACTCTTACGTGGTGATTTCATGAATGTTGAATGACAAAACTAAACAACGAAGTCTATGATTTTTACTCAACGAAATTGATAACTTGTGGAGGGACATGGGAGACATTTCCATCCCGCATAACTTTTCGTAACCATATTGCTTTTACGGATTCACTTACTAAATTTGATGTACACAAAGCGAGAATATTCTTTGCATTGTGGTAAGCCGGTAATGGAATTACGTGCTTATGGTGTGGATTTGCATGCATTAATTTGTTCTTCGGCTGCAATTGGGATTGTGTGTAGTGTTATAATTCTAGTGAATGGTGTGCTTTATTTTAATGTGTGCCAATTGAGATTCTGTTATGTATTTGGGGAGGGTGCTGTGCTATTGTGTTCCCAAACTGACATACTCTGTTCGTAGTAGGGGCAATATATGTTGTAATACCTTATCTTTGTTCAGAGATAACGACCAAAATTTCTCTGTACTTTCAAAATTTCTCTCAACCATGAACAGTACCCACCACATCCAACCCCAACAAAGGCAACCCCACATACTCCCCTCGCCATCCACAGCCCCACCAACCCAGCTTCTCCTCCATTGATAGCACCAAACCACCCCTTTCAACCCCCAGCCCCACTTCTGAAACGGCCACAGAATCACACCAAAAGCCAAACCTTTTGTTACCCAACAAGACAATATCAGCCACAGCCAATATTATGCCCACCACATCCAACCCCAACAAAGGCAATCCCACATACTCCCCTCGCCATCCACAGCCCCACCAACCCAGCTTCTCCTCCATTGATAGCACCAAACCACCCCTTTCAACCCCCAGCCCCACTTCTGAAACGGCCACAGAATCACACCAACAGCCAAACCTTTTGTTACCCAACAAGACAATATCAGCCACAGCCAATATTATGCCAAAAACCCACAGATCTTGACTGACGTTCATCCCTGCACACGATTTTCACCGCCAATTTGAGCAGAAGAGTGACCAAGCAAGGGCTGAAAGAAGTCTTTGAAGCATATGGCAAGGTCAGGGGTATTTTTATCTCCAACAGACAGAATCATAACATTGCTACTACTTTTGCATTCGTTCGATATAAAGAGGTTAATAAAATGGACAGAGCAATCACCTATGGTAGCGGTCGAAGGCTGGACGGCTTTTTCATTATTGTCAAAAAAGGCCGACTATGGATGGGACCAGAGAAGAAAAGGCTCCCAACGCAACCCAACCAATCAGCCAGAAAGCAACAAAAGGACATCTGCACTAAACAACCATCCACCAACTGCCATCAATGGCCAAGCTCCTCTAGAGACGGGAGAACATATCTCAAAGCCCTACAGAACAACATGCAATCAAAATCACCACCTCAACAACCCAGCTTTAACATTGATATCAATCAAAAGGAATTTGAATGGTTTGATCGCAGCGCTGTAGGAGCACTCCTCAGTTATGTGCATCATCAAATCCTTCAGGAAATCTTTGCAAAGGAAAGATATCAGTGCACAGTGAAGCCGATGGGAGGAAAAAATGTCCTCTTCACTTTTTGTTTCATGGAAGACATGGGAGCTTGTACAGAGGAGTACAGAGCTTGGCTCAATCTTTGGTTTGAATCTATTGTCCCCTGGAAGAACGCTTCCCCCCCCTCCCCCCACAGACAAGCTTGTGTGGCTCAATGTTGATGGTATACCAATCAACCTATGGACAGAAACTCTTTTCGCAGAAATTGGCGAATTATGGGGTTCATATATCTCAACAGATGAGGATACTCACTTCAAGCGTAGGTATGACGTGGCCCGTATCTTAATTGCAACCGACAGGGACACCGCCATCCCACCTTTTCTCCTTTTCAAAGCCAACAGAACCATGCACAAAATCTCCATTAAGGAAGAGGATGTTAAATAGCTGCCAAAGCCCCACAGCATCGGTAGAGAAACGACAGCCACTCCCCAACACTCCAAGCAGTGCAATGACAGCAATGGGAAGTCAACTGGATGGGACAGGTCTGAGTAGAATAGTTCGAGTAGTGCAACCTGTAAAAATCAAAACGATCATCCTGCCATGACTGACAGCACAAACGGACCGGTCTGTGATAAACCTGCACCAAACCTATTTACCAAAATCCATAACACAAGCCCAATGAGTAGCTTCAGTCCATGTGCCTAACCCTATCACCCAATAACTCAAACACAGGCCTCCTCCAAAACAAAGACCCAAAACACCCCAAACCAACCTAATCTACAACAAAGTCCCACAAGTAACCCTATGGCCACCCAAATAAAAACCCAAAGCCTCATACACAACTTGGAAGAAAATCAAAAGGAAAAACCCAGCAACAAAGGAAATTAGACCACTCCAAGCTCCAGTAGAACCTAAAGGAAAAAACCACCCCCCATAGGCCTAAAACTTAAACCAAAATTACCTAGTGTCCACAGAAAAACCCGAAAATCATTGAAAAATGGAAAACAAGCAAATCTAACTACCAACAACCTCTCATCAGATGATGACTTCACCCTCTAGCATTATTGAAGGCCAAAATTAAAGCAAGGAAATTAAAAGAGAAAAGAGCTCTCTTTCAATGCAAAAAAATAAGAAAATTGAAAAAAGGTCAAGGTTTAGAGAGAGAGCAAATCCGCAAGAAAAGATGAGTGATGAAAGAAATCAAGGGAAGAAAACAAATGAAGAGAAAGGCTCTAGCAGATACAAGTCACAGGATTGATCAAGACAACGAGGAACAAGTTTGGCCCGCACAACCCTCTAATGATCAACCAAATTCTGATGACGACATCAAGAAAAGGAATTATGCTCTCATGAAGGAGATTGAGAACACCATGGACATATGCTCATCCTTGGATCTTGCCTTTGATGAAGACCATGATACCGTAATCCATCATTTCTCAAAGGCCCTGGTAGGGAAAGAAAAGGAAGCTTGAACTCTTTCTTTTCGCTTTAAGGTGATCTTCATGATTTTTCTTTTCTATTAATGATTAACATCATCTCTTGGAATGTCAGGGGATTAAGATCAAGAATTAAAAGAAGGGCAGTCAAAACACTGTCCAACAGAACTTAGTGAAATCCATGTAGAGGAATGAAAGCTTTTCTAGCAAAGTAGCAATGACGACTGGAACTTCAGGAGGACTTATATCCATTTGGTCTAACGAGTTTTTTGAACTCACCAATTCTAGAATCCACCAAAGGTACATACTTACCTCCGACTTCATCAAACCAATTTAATTTCAATGCACTTTTCTTAATATTTATGCGCCTAATCGCCCTGTGGAGAGGGAAAATTTGTGGTCGGACATTATTGAGCTTAAAAACACAATTGAAGGCCCCTGGTGCATATGTGGAGACTTTAATACTGTCAAAGCAGCTGATGAAAAAACAGGAGACCACATCGATCATGTGAGCATGAATTCATTCTCTAATTTTATTAATTCCATGGAGCTTGTTGATCTTCCGTTATCAGGGGGATTGTATACTTGGATCGATAATAGGGAGTTCCCAATCAAATGTTGCCTTGACCGCTTCCTCGTTAGTTCTGAAATAATTAAAAAATTTCCCTCAATGCTGCAAAGAGTCCTTCCAAGGTCTACCTCAGATCATAATCCCATATCTCTTGCAGTGGACCAGAAAAACTGGGGCCCCAAGTCTTTTAGGCTTTTCACACATTAGCTCGACAATAAGGAGTTCACATCTCATCTTGTTAAATCATGGGAACTTATCAAGGCTGATTCATCAAGATCCTCAGAATTTTTTGAAAAAATGAAAAAATTGAAGCTTGTCATTAAAAGTTGGCAGCAGGAACATCATGCTCAAGATTGTAAAATAATCCTTGTCCTTGAGAAGGAAATTGACTCCCTTGAAAAGGAAGCTGAAATCAGAGATCTATCTCCATCAGAAAAGAAAAAGCACTCTTCTCTGAAAATAAGTCTATGGGACACTTTAAAACGAGAGGAACAATCATGGCTTCAAAAATCTCGCCTTCAATCGACGAAATCTGGCGATCGCAATACTAGATTTTTTCACATCATTGCCTCTAACAGAAAAAGAAGAAACAACATCTCCCAAATCCAAAAAAATAGCTTCTCAATTCATGAACCTGCTGAAATTAAAAATGAAGTGGTTTCCCACTTTAGGAATTTCTTCCTCAAGCAAAATACTCTCAAACTCAAGGAGTTCAATTGCCAATTTCGAAAAATCAACGCTGATCAGAATGCAAGCCTTGAAGCCCTTTTCTCTGAGTGTGAAATTTGGTCTGCTATTCAACAATGTGATGGAAATAAGGCCCTTGGTCCTGATGGCTTTAATATAGACATCTTTAAAAAGCAGATACCTTTATTCAAGAATGAGATTATGTCTTTCATGGAAAACTTCTACAACACAGGGATATTTAACAAAAATATCAATGCCTCCTTTATCACTCTTATACCAAAGATTAGTGGAGCTGCATCTCTTTCTCATTTCAGGCCAATTAGCCTTGTTGGAAGTACCTATAAAATTCTTGCAAAGGTTATTGCTAATAGACTTAAAAACGTGATTAGTTCAGTTGTGGGAGATAATCAGTTAGCCTTTGTGAGAGGGAGGCAAATCCTCGATTGCACATTGATTGCAAACGAACTCATCTACTTTCTAAGAAAAAATAAGAAAAGTGGTCTCTTTTTCAAAGTTGATTTTGAAAAGGCATTCGACAGTGTTGATTGGAATTATTTGAACTTCATTATGCAACTAATGGGCTTTGGCTGTAAATGGAGGAAATAGATCCATCAATGTATCTTCTACAACTTCTATCTCTGTCCTGATTAATGGCTCACCAACCTCCCAATTCTTGACTCAAAGAGGACTCAGGCAGGGGTGCCCTTTATCACCCTTTTTATTCAATATTGTGGCAGAATCTCTAAGTGTCCTTTTTCACAAAGCTCTTTCAAGGATGCTTTTTAAGGGAATCAAAATCGACAGCACATCCACCACGTTATCCCACCTCTAATTCGCCGATGACACACTTATTTTTTGCAGCCCTCAGAGTTGTGAACTTTTAAACATTGTAAGGATTCTTAGAATCTTTCAAGCAATTTCAGGCCTTAAGGTTAACTTTGAGAAAAGTAGCCTTTTGGGCATTGGCATGGATGATCATATTTTACAGTATTGGGCAAGCTTGATTAATTGCAAGGTGGAAACCCTTCCCACTAATTACCTTGGTCTTCCTCTAGAGGCTAACCCCCGTGCCATTCACACTTGGCAGCTTATTATAGACAAATTCAATTCTAAACTTGCTGGATGGAAAGGACAGCTACTATCCATGGGGGGTAGGCTAACGCTTATCAAGTCAGTCCTTGCAAGCCTTCTTTTGTATTATTTCTCCATTTTTCAAGTCCATTCTCTAGTTAAGAAAAAACTTGAAGCTGCTTAAAGAAATTTCTTATGGTTTGGAAACTTTGACAAAAGGAAATTCCACTATGTTGACTGGCAATCCATTTGCAAATTCAAGAGTCAAGGTGGACTTGATATCATGGACCTTGAACTCAAAAATCGAGCACTTCTCAATAAATGGCTTTGGAGGTACGCAAACGAGCCCAGTAATCTTTGGCATAAAGTGATCTCTGCCAAAAACAATCTCGAGCCAAAGCAATTGATTCCAACAGATAAAAATCACAAACCTTCACTTCTTTGGAACCACATTACCAAACCACTTAATCCGACCAACAAGTATCATGAGTTGGTTGTTAGTGGCTGCGGTTTTATGTTAGGAAAAGGAGACTCCATTTCTTTTTGGAATGATTTATGGTGTGATGAAGTTCCTCTCTCTATCAAATTCCCTCGTTTTTACGCCTTAGCTACTGATAAAAAGGCCACAATTGTTGAATCTGGAACATGGACTAACAATAAGTGGACTTGGGAAGTCAAATTAAGAAGGCAACCATTTAATTGGGAAACAGAACAGTGGGCAAGCTTCACCACTCTCATTGAAAGTGTCCAACTGTAGACACCCATTTTGAAATTAACAAAATAATAAATAATAATAATATAATAATAATAATAAGAACTGGAGGCACAGTCGGCCTCCATTGTCAACAAAAACGGAGCATTCAATGCTCCTCCGGCAGCCAAAGATTTGAAGATCAGCTCCGACACCAGTGCGTTTGACTTGAGGATCCCATCCGGGATTCAAGCTGAACAAGGCAGATTTGCCTCCTCTGGTTGTCCAAAAATTTGGACAACCGGGTTCTATAAGAACCTAAAATTTTTACACTTGAAGAAAGCTTTTGAAAAAAACAACAGATCCTTGCAAAAAAATCAAAATCAAAAAACCTAATTCCTCTAACAACCGATGATACCCAAAAATCAGAAATAAACCCTAAAAAAAAAACTAACAGCCAGAAACCGCAAAATAATCAAAAAATATAAAAAAAAACTCAAAAAAGGAGAGGCTGTTTGGGATCAGCACCGGAAAAGGAGGCCGATCGGAGGTGAGGTAACCCAGATCTGGCCCGACGATGGTGAGAGAAGGGGCTAGATCGGAGGAGCTAGGCAGATCGGGGAAGTAGGCCGATCAGAAGAAAGGGACCGATCAGTGCGAAGGAGGGCTGAATCGACGGGGAAGAAAAAAGAAGGCCAACAGGTGAGAGAGTCCTCTCGGTGGTCGGACCGGCAAGGGGTAGATGCCAGTAAGGGGGAGGGGGCCAAAATTCTAGAGAGAGGGCAGAGAGATTTGGGTTAGAGAGAGAAGGGAAGGGAAAAATAAGAAAAAAGAAAAAAAAAAGCCTTTTATAGTAGGAAGCAAGGGCTCAAAACGACGCTGTTTTAGAGACGGGAGGAAACTGAAGAGTCTGAAGCGAAACGACGCCGTTTTGAGGAGCATCACCAGCACCAAAACGGTGCGTTTTGGACTGCCACACTGCTGGCCTGCTGAGTGGACCGCCTACGGCGAATTTGGGTCTTCTGTGGGCCACGGGTCTAGGCTAACCCAAGCCCAGATAGGTATATTCCTACCTTTGGACTTTGTTTTAAATCTATTTTTTGTGTATTTGTTTTTAATTTCAAAGCATTTTAATTTAGTTTAAATATTGTTTTAAAAAAAATCAAATCAAAAACATATGAAATATGAGTATCTATTTTAGTAATAAACACAAAAAATAAAAATATATTTTCATGTAGGAAAGCTTAGTTTATTTTAGGTAAACAAAATATGTAATAATAATATATATAGAAATGGCAATCTAATAATATTAAAATTTATATTTTAAGTCAATTTATATTTTATGCTAACAAAAATTTCAAGTTTAGCAAAAATAAAAAATAAAAAATAAAAATATAATAAATAAATAAATAAATATAAAATGTACATAAACATATATATAAATAATAATTATTTTGAGTATCCGATGATGGAATTTAACTTAAAAAGAGGGAAAGAGTTACCTCTCTTAGGTTGATTTTCTAGGTGAGGAATACGAGACGAATTTTTACCAAAACGTAGGGATAAATCCGAACTCTATATTTCGATATTCATTACTCAAATAGTCAATATTAGAAATAGACATTAAAAAATAAATTTTCATAATGTTGTATTTAAACTTGAATTAAATTTAAATTAGTTAATTAATTTAAATAAATATTACCAAATAAAATTAATTTAACCATAGAAAATTTTAATTGTTTGTCTTATTAACTATATAATTAAATAAAGTATTAATCGATAGCAATAATTAAAGAATAAGGATTTAAATAGAAAACAAAAGACGAAAAAAAGAAAAGTAAAAAAAATAAGAAAATAAAAAAATAAAAAAAATAAGAAAAGATAAGAATAATTCAAAAAACGCAACGAATGATAATAAATGCAAATAATGTGGTAAATCATTTCAAGTTATCAACCACACAAGTGGACGAATTATAAATCATCTAAGCCAATAAACGCGTGCATGTAGATTCCATCATTTTTATCATGTCATAGCATGTCACGCTTATCTTGTAAATGAGGCAGGAATTTCGATGATGGGATTTCTCCGAGGAGCTTATAGAGATTAGTTTTTTCGGAGATATCTCTAGATGAGGAAAACGTCGAGACTTCACCAAAGCGTTGGGATGGTCTTCGAATGATTTTCCAATAAAAGATTTTTGACCTTATTATTTAAAATAAATAAATCATTACATCATCTTACACTTGCATCACGTGCATACGTAAAATCAAAAAAAAAAGGAGAACTCAATTGACCAATTCAACAAAACTTAGTTAATAAGCATAGATTCAGGAAATATAACCATAAAATCAAAATCAGGCCGTAATAGAATGACTTAAGATTAATGGTACCGTTCGTAGAATGGACATCACGGAAGTGCTAATCCTTCTCCGTGCGTAACCGCACTCCCGAACCCATCTTTGAAAACACGTAGACCAGTTTTTGTTCTTTCGATGAACCTGAAATCAATTTAGGACTTCATCGATTAGAACCGAGTCAATAGGTGACCAATCGCACCTATAAGAAACGATTGGTGGCGACTCCTAATCCTTTTTTATTTTCGCCCGCGTCTGGCGGACGGGTTCCCGAACCCGCACGTTGCGACACCAACCACATCCAATTGATAATGATAGAGTCATATGGAAAAATACTACTAGCAGAATGTACTCTCCGTCATCATTTTGCAAGGCCTACCATAATGACTCTCACATCGCAAACAGCCCTTGGAAAGACTTATGGATTGGATATGCACCACCAAAGGTTGAACTTTTCTGTTGGCAAGCCTTCCAAGGAAAAATGGCAGCCAAAGCAATCCTAATGGAAAGGGGTTTAATTGAAGCCAGTGAAGCTACTTGCACTTTTTCCAAAAATCAACTTGAGACACCATTTCACTTGCTTTTTGATTGCAAGATTGCTTGGAATATATGGACTTCTTGTTGCTCTATATGGGGCACTCAATGGGTTTCCCCTAGGGACACTGTCTCATTTTTTAAAGCATGGATTAATCACCCCCTCCCTCACCCCCATATGAGGAGTTCATGGAAAATGTTGTATTTTGCAATCCTTTGGTCTCTCTGGCTTTGCAGAAATGAGATTATTTTTAGGGGAAAAAGTTTTGATGCCAAACATATTGTTGAGATTATTCTTCTGCGACATGTGTTGTGGTGTAAAGGAAAGTGGGACCTAAACCATATCTCCACCTCTATGTCTCTCATGGACCCTGCAAATCTTACAAGCAGCAGCACAAAAACTAAAGGCAAGAGAGAAACCACATGGACACCACCACAGCATGGCTCACTCAAACTCGATGTTGATGGAGCCGCCAAAGGGAAGCCTAGACCTACTAGTATAGGAGGAGTTCTTAGAGATCATCTAGGCTTCATCAGAGGAACCTTCTCCTTCACTATTGGCATTAAAGACTCTAATTATGCAGAATTCCTAGCCATCAAAGAAGGAATCAACTTTTTCTTTTCTTCACCATGGGCAAGCACACATAATCTAAAGGTTGAAAGTGATTCCTCTAACGCCATAAATTGGGCCAAAGACCACAACTCAGTGCCATGGCGAATGAAAAACATGTCCAATGCTATCGAAGTCTTTCTTAGATTCCCAACAAAGATCACCTTCAAACACATCATGCGAGAAGCCAACACAGTGGCTGATGGCTTAGCTAAAGCTGGGATCATGAGAATTTCCAACTACAGGGTCTATTTTGAAAACCACGACAGGGAAGGCCACGCATAGGTATTCTGTTCCCTATTCTTAATTCGTGATGATAAGTGCAATCCTAGTTTCTTCTTTGTAAGCCCTCTGGGCTATGATTCCTTGTTCATCTCATAGAAGAGACCATTTCAGCAATAAAATTGCTTGCTTTTCAAAAAAAATATATGTTGTAATAGGCTGTTCTGTTCCTATCAGCTGTATTCAGGTCTCTGTAATGGTGATTGTATCAGACGGTCTTTAACCGGTAGTGGATACCAGGAAGAACCAAGATTATTGAGATTGGGCTGTTAGAGGCTGTAGAAGCTGGCAAAGTTATAGTGTGCAAATGGAAAGAATTTTTGCTTTGTAGGATGATATCAGAACTTTTTAGTGTGCAATGGAGAAGAACGATACCATCTGATCCCCTTGCAAAATCAAACAGTCATCCCTTTCTCCATTGATATCCCTCCACTGCCCCATACTACATTGATGGGCACTTTGATAATAAAAAGTTTGCTTGGATTTGGGCTGTGGACCGCAATGATTCTCACCATTTCTATATTTAAAACCACGCACACTTTTGTTGCAAATTATAACAAAACACAAATCACAGGAAACACCAAAGAGTGCCATCGTCACGCATGGTTTTCTAGTTTTTAATATTTCAGACTTTCACTTGCTCTTATTCAGGAATGCTGCCTAGCTACCTATCAGGAAAAGATACCACAACTCCTGAATAGCTGCTGGGAATGCAGCAGAGGCTTATTCATGAGCTGCACAAAGAGAAAGACACGGTAAAACTCGGTAGCACAAACATATTACCATAATTTAAACATGCCTCAGACAGTAGGCAAATCAAGAACTAGCTAGCTCGATCTGTGATATTTCATATTTGGAAGGCTGACCAGAGAGGAGTTGCTTGCTTGATCTTCCTTCTGAGGAGGTATCAACGGTTTTGAGGTTCCAACATTTAGAGGGATGTAGATTGCCTTTTGGATGTCCTGAAGCATCTCCGTGTTGGAATCAAATCTGTTGCGGGAGTGGAAGAACATCTGAAACACTTTCACGCATGATAAATGGAGAAGCTTGCATGGTTTGGGCAAATCTCCGAATCCATCCATCAGAACATGCTGGAGCAACTCTCCCCACTTCTTGTCAAGTATTTCTCGAACATAGGCTGTTGAATCTTCAATGTCTGCTCCTGGATTTTCTTTCAAATAGAGTAATACACAGTTCATTTTCCCCTCTTCTTGTTCCTTCTGCGATTACAAGATAAAGTTATCAGTTATATTTCCTTAAATATAAAGAAATGTATCTAGCGTTTACAATGTTCAGTAATCGTCACCTGATAGCTCTGTATGTCATTCAATAAACGGGGTATAAGCATCAGCAATTTGGTAACAGTCTCATATTCACCTGGCCTGACTTTGCAATCTATTAAGCTTGGATTCGCTAGAAATGAAGCAGGAAGAATTATGGTATGTGCAGCAATGGATATCATTCCAGTTCCAAGGTATTCGTCAATTGATGGAAGAAATCCTCCCCTGCTCCACTTTGCTTCCAAAAGCCATGAAGCAAATGTTTCATACCACTTGACAATAAAAAAACATTAAAAAACAAAAAATGGATTTAAGTTCCATGAAATCAAGCAAAAGAAAAATGGATGAATTAACCACTTAAATGTTGTTAAACTTACTATCTGCTGCAGAAAATTTGTTATATCAGTTCCCTGGTGTTGGAGAACTTTTGCTGCAATTTCTCTAACGAGATCATCAAGGGCATCAAAGATAGTCTTACTATGGCCAATCAATTCACAAGCGTCCCATCTATCATACGCATCAATCCAATTGCATCAGTGCACTGAAAAGGATCGAAAATCGACCCATTAACCATTAACTTTAGTTCTCTGTAATTACCTTCCGATTGCATCTGTGAGGCTATTCAACTCATCTAAAGAACCTTCTATATCATAAAAATCATCAGCAACTGTTACCACAATTGCACTTTTTGCAATCATCATCCGTATATCAGAGTCATATGGTAGTGGAATGCTGGAGGCAATGGCAAAGTAACAATATGTAGTTTTCTCTCGACCAAATCCCACGTCGCTGAGACCCCTGCTCCTTGACCACCTATGGAAATTGAACCCAAGAAATCACAACAATAAGGCCTTAATTAGCATAATACTTTGCCCCAAAAAATATATATATAACATAATACCATTGTACAAATAATCTCGTATTTTTTATGAAAAAAAAGAAAAACCTTTTCACTTCCTCCAACTCATTCCTGTATATAAACTGCCGAAACTCATAATCTGCCACTGCAATTTGCATTAGCTTCTCAGTTAAAAGGGGTGACAACCTGCTTACAAAAGGTTTGATGGTTAGCCTTTTCTTTTAAGTATTTTAAACATTTTTTAAGTATAGTTTTGCTTTAAAAAATGTCAAGTTACAGTGACTATGTATATACCTGTGGAAGGAGGCCTTGCCTACCCACAAAATGTTGCTGTTTCTGTCTTCAACCCAGGTTCTATGTTCCAAATGATCCAGTCGAGCGATCCAAGGATGCCTCAGCTCATGCTCCATCTATGAGACATTTTAAAGCAAGGAAAATTAAGTAAATTAATACCACTCCACATATGTTGATGTCAAAAATTTCTTAAGAAATTAGGCCACTTTTGAAAGTGTAGGCTTCAATCATGAGAGTTGCATGAGTCACCATACAATATGAATATGTGACTTGGAATGTCTGGCTGCAGGGCTTTTGAATTTTATCGTTCCCTGTCTGTATAAGCAGTGACGACATGGAGGGGGATACCCCATTTTAGCGTTTGAGTATTTTGGGTCAAAGGTTTTTAGAGTTTTCCTAGTATGACTACCTTTTGTCATGCCGTAAATTATTTTTTTTCTAAAATCATTAAGGCATAACATTTACAAAAGTATTCAATTATTAAAAAAAATTTAATAATTTTTATTCTTTAATTATATTCAATCAAAATTTTCAGATAACGAGTATATAGTTGAATATCGTTAGTCAAAACGTTATTTATCATTTTATATCATGTGTTATACTGACATATCATAGTGAATAATAATGTGACTAAATTATTTGATATGAAAACACTATTATGTGATATTTTTACTTTTTATGTCAATGTCACATCAACGTCACATGAGTAAAAGATGATAAAAAAAATATATGATCTAAAATAAAAATAGATTGAATGTAATAAAAATATATAGATTTATTTAAATTTTTTAAATAATTCAAATTTTTTTCAAGATATTGAATCAATCCTAAATTTTTTTTAAAAAAAACTTTTTATAATTTAAATTCTAAAAATCTATTTTTCATGTATCTATAGATATATAATATAATAACTTTTACATTTGGTGGTTATATTGTCTCCTCAAATTTAATGAACTCACATACTTTGTATTAATTTATTAAATTAAATAAATTCTATATGATAAAGGAACTCTTGCTATAATCAGATCAGAAATATTCAATTGTGAATTCTACCAAAAGAAAAAACCTTTGTATTATTTAATTACCATTTTCTCAAGGTTGATAGATCTAGAGTTGTCCTTGTTGTCTCTAGTCCCCTTGGATAACACTTTCTCTATCACTTTTCGAGAAAATGATCTGGCCTTCTCGAGTTCATACTCTCCTGGAAACATCAAATCTGTTGCTCTATAAACGTTGAGCATTGCGCTTGAAAAGTATTCATAATCTTTTTCAATACGCGCTCGAACTTCTTGGTTTTTCAAGAACCAAAGGAACTGCCCTGCATATGCAAAAACAAGACTTATAAATTATAATCATTTTTCCCTTATTGAAAACATTAAATTAAATAATGGCGAAGAATTGTTTGATTCAACCATACAAGGTGATATGTTATAACCATGCATGCGAAGGATTCGAAACGTTAAAGAGTCTTTGTACAGCTGGGTTGCAATAACTGGATTGCTGCTTGGTTTTGCCAGTGACTCTTGGCTGTTGTAATTCCTATGAGATTTAATCATATATTGACATCAAAGGCTGTTTCCTCATAGTTATGTAATGCATGAAAAAAAAAACAGATAGAGATTTCTGGTTTTTATAGGATGAATGAGACATAAAGAAAATACCGGCAAAGCTGAGCCAAATTGGCTTCAATCTCATGTGTGAAATGGTCAGCTAACCCCAATCTCTGTAGTTGATTGACCACACAAAGCTTTATTAGTTCTTCATCCAAGGGATAAGTTGGTGGAACTGCATCAAAAGTGAACAACTTTTAGAAACGAAAATGAAGCAAAGTCTACTTTGGTCGTTAATCCAAAAGATTGGGAGGGCAAGTTTAAAGTAAAACTAAGCTGGCTGACCTCCATTAGCACATCTTCGTACAAGAGATTCCAGATAACGTAAACACTCTTCTTTTCCAGTAGCCATGAAAGCCCGTGCAGTGGCAGCGGGCGATTGGAACAATGAGCCATCACCACTCAAGTTCATGATTATGTCTTCTCCACTGATATCATACGACGAAGGCAGCGCTTCAATATATGATAACAATGGAGGATATTGACTGTCAACAAGTTCCTCGCTACAAAAAAGTTTCACATCAATAACCAATTATTAGTTATTCTTTTACCAGTTAATCATTAATCACCAATTCTTCATAAATATGCTTTTGAATATCAAGTTTTCAACTACTAATATTTAATTTGAGAGCAAGTACGTTTCAAGGATCCTTTGCCGTTGGTAGAATATGTCAGACAACAGTTTGTTTAACTGGGAAGGGAAGGCAAGCTCTAGCCCAGCTTTACGCGCAAGTTCAATCATCCCAGGGAAAACAATTGTAAACCAACAGGGAAAGTGGTCGTCAGTTACTCCAAGGAGCTTCTCGGCGTTTCCATGAACAAAGTCCAATCCTGAAGTTTATCAAAATTTTGAATAAAATCGACAAAAATGATTGAATGCAATTTATATACGTTGTTGAGTGTACTGCATACCTCGCTCTATATTTTTATTCCCCACATTCCACTTTTTGAGTGCAATTACACAAGCCAAAGTAGCAGGCAGAGACTCGATGGTGGGATTGCCATGGGAGTCACACTCCCCCCAATACCCTTCTTCTGTCTGGTTATTCAGCACCCAATCCAAGCAAGCCTTGAACATGGGTGATGAAAGTGACTGGTTGGAATCTGCAGCAGGATTAATCATTGCCAGCCAAGCAGTGTCATAAGCCGAAGGGGAAACAAATGAGTAAGGATCGATGTCCAACGACATCTCTTCCTTTACGTCTGTAACTAATGTTTGAATTGAAACATGCAAGAGTTCCATGCTTGTTGCTAAATTAAAACAAAAACAAGAAAAAACAACAGCAAAAGACTTTTTGCTTGTCTTTCTCCCTTGTGAATGATAATACGTTATCTCTTCCTTTATATATAGAATTACTTGAACAGATTTCTACCGAAACATGAAAAATGCATATGCTCTATATGTGTTGGTGGCTTAGAGACAATGACTGTGGCGTGTTTCAAACGTCATAGAACTTTTATAATATATTATTAATTAATTAATTTTCAAGACCAATTACGATTCAGAAAATTTAACCATAATCCAATTATTAAGAAATTATGATCTCCTTTTTATTTAAAGAATTTTTTTAATATTGGATTATATTTCTCACTTATTGTTGTTGAAAATATCAAATATATATCCAACAGCTTTCAAAGAACGAAAAGCAGCCTGGCATGTGATTTAATTTGGAAAATAGACAAGTCTAACGTAAAATAGTCTTGTCAACTTACTTGAAAAATTCTAGGACGAGTTGCATGCATGAAACACATTGTATTCCTTTGCAATTTTCTCAAATTTCTATAA
Organism: Theobroma grandiflorum; assembly: GCA_036013995.1. Classification (NCBI taxonomy): domain Eukaryota; kingdom Viridiplantae; phylum Streptophyta; class Magnoliopsida; order Malvales; family Malvaceae; genus Theobroma; species Theobroma grandiflorum. The sequence goes on from CP142134.1 coordinate 2,672,693, forward strand.
TGTGTTTGTCATTTAGAGCATCGTGGGGTGTCTGCATGTCTAATTCCAACTCATTTTACCTTAAAACATGTTCATTTCTTTCAAGTTTCCATGTTGGGGAAACCAACTAAAACTAAAATTGTTGAAACACTTTCCAATTTTCCAATCCCTGTATGATAAGGTTAAACAAGGAACGTCAAACCTGGGAAATACGTCATAGCAAAGCTACATGGCCGGTCCATAGTCGTGATTCACGAATCCGTATACTGATCGTGGTCCGCAAGCCGTAGCTAGCATGAAAAAAATGCGTTTTGTCTTAATTATCATTTCAATTCAAATAATTTTCAAATTTTCATTAATTTGTAAAATTATTTTTATTAAATAATTAGATTATAAATTTATTTATCTTGAAATATATGACAATTTTTATATATAAATGTGTTGTATCTTAATCCGTATGATTTTTTATAATATTGTGATAATAAAAATTTATATAGGTAATAATAATTTTATATATATATTATTTGATATTGATAAGACCCTGTTGAGAGTAGTAATAGACTATACTTAAATGTCAATTTCTCTTATCATTAACTATTCAGAAATTTTTGAATTTCTTTTAGGCTTTTTGTGTGAAGATTGTATTTTTTTTTTTTCACTAGATAAAAAGAATATTCAAATCAGAAACCAATATTAAACCAATGGGCTTTAAACCACTTTACCAGGTATGAGCTTGAGTTAAAATCTTTTAGAACATCAGAACATTTTGGTGGGCTCTCGAGCATCCACACACCTAACTCTCAGTTGGCCCATAATCGAAGTTTGAAGTCCAATAAGGGTTAGGCCTCATTTTAACCCTAAACAAAATGGAAACAATTTTTTTTTTTACTAAAAATCTAAATAAGTCTCTTAACTATATTAAAACAGTCAATCAAGTCTCTATATATTTATTTAGATTCAATTAAATCTTTGAATATTTATTTTAACTCGAATAGATCTTTTATTTTCATAATATTAAATAACTTCTATTAATCAATAATACAATTAGTATTTTATATCATGTCATCTATCATGTGATATGTTAACATATCAATGTCATGTGATAATTTTTATTTGGTAAGTTTTTTTATCACGTCATATGCCACGTAACATTGACAGTATCAAAATAACATATTAACATGTCATATTACAAATGACGTGGTATAAAAGTAACGGAAGTTTGTCAATAGTTAACAAGTTAAACCTATTTAATTTAAAATAAAACTTTAAAAACTTAATTAAATATAATAAAAGTATTTAGACTTAAAGTTTTTTATTTAGCTCTACACTTTTAAACTCACATTTAACATTATCACATTATCAATATAATATGAAAATTATCACATTATCAATACTAAATAATATTGATTTCCCTCTTTTTCCCTGCTTTTGTTTGATTTCGTGTGTCTCTTCATTTTGTTTCAATTTTCTTCTTGTGATTGGGTTGAATTTTGTCTGTCTGCGTTTGCCTTTGAGGGTCTCTGGTGTGCTTTACCCCATGTTTTCGCCTCATCCTTTTTCTTTTTATTTACTTTATCTTATTTTATTTTATTTTTTCACGGTTTGTTTTTTGTTGGTCTCATGAATTCCCTGAGCCGGTTCGTATCCGGAGGAGTGTTGTTTGTGTCATTTTGTTCTGCCCTTTCCTGTGCGGTTGGAGGATTGGCCTTCCTTTTGTCTCTGGTGTTTTCTGTATGTCTTGCCCAAATTTCTGAGCTGATGATGTTTCTCCTTTTGACGTTCTTCCTCGCCAATGATTGTTGGAGAAAACCTGGCCTGAAGTTGGATTTTGGTGGGTCTCGTTTATGCTTTTGCTGATCTTGTTTCTTCTCAAATGGCCGCTTGGCTCTGTCCCGTCCTCTATCAAAAGGGATGAATCCAGTCTTTTGATGAGAGTGTTAGGCCAGCAGGGGAGTTTCCTCTCGTTGGAGAGCTTTAGGAAAAATCTGGAGGGTTAACTGATGATGAAGGCCGACGCCTGTGTCTTTTTAAGTTTTTGGTTCTCCTCTGAGTGACAACTGCTGAGGATGACAGGGGTTGATCAATAGGGATGAATCCAGTCTTTTGATGAGAGCGTAAGGGTAGTAGGGGATCTTCCTCTTGTATGAGAGCTACATGAAAATCTGGTTCATGTCTGTTCGTGGGACGCACAGGGGATGAATGTTAGGTTGGGTTTGGCCGTTTGGATTTTGTGTCGGCCGTGGACAGGGGGTAAGGTGATCAGCTTGCAAGGGAATTCTCCGGTTTGATTGCTGCAGGAAAAGTGTGAGGGATGATTGCTCTTGGAGGCTTCTAGGCGTGATCCCTGTTTGTCTACCTATGAAGACTTACCGGAGTTTTGAATGGAATGATTCACTTTGCTTGATTGGGAGTTTTTCGGTCTAGGCCACATAGGCTACTCACTTATCTTATCACTCAGTTAGAGTTTCACTAAAATTAGAGTTGTGCTTAGGGTTTTTATTTAGAACTCTGCTTGTTTTTGAGATTATCTGTGTTGGGATGCTGTCAAGTGCTCCTTGAGCAGTTGCTCCTTTTGTAATTGTACAGAACAGGCTCTTCTCAAGATAGCTCCTATGCCAACAGGAGTCTCCAAATCTTAACGTTGAAGACTCCCCTTGGCATTCCAGCTTATCGTTAATAAAAACGCATCTTTCAAAAAGCAAAATCAATACTAAATAATATAAATCTATCACTTATCGAAAAATATAGCATTTGCAACTCCAGGATAGCTGCTCAGAATGCAGCAGAGGCTTATTCATGAGCTGCACAAAGAGAAAGACACGGTAAAACGCGGTAGCACAAACATATTACCATAATTTAAACATGCCTCAGACAGTAGGCAAATCAAGAATTAGCTAGCTCGATCTGTGATATTTCATATCTGGAAGGCTGACCAGAGAGGGAGTTGATTGCTTGATCTTCCTTCTGAGGAGGTATCAACGGTTTTGAGGTTCCAACATTTAGAGGGATGTAGATTGCCTTTTGGATGTCCTGAAGCATCTCCGTGTTGGAATCAAATCTGTTGCGGGAGTGGAAGAACATCTGAAACACTTTCACGCATGATAAATGGAGAAGCTTGCATGGTTTGGGCAAATCTCCGAATCCATCCATCAGAACATGCTGGAGCAACTCTCCCCACTTCTTGTCAAGTATTTCTCGAACATAGGCTGTTGAATCTTCAATGTCTGCTCCTGGATTTTCTTTCAAATAGAGTAATACACAGTTCATTTTCCCCTCTTCTTGTTCCTTCTGCGATTACATGATAAAGTTATTAGTTATATTTCCTTAAATATAAAGAAATGTATCTAGCCTTTACATTGTCCAGTAATCGTCACCTGATAGCTCTGTATGTCATTTAATAAACGGGGTATAAGCATCAGCAATTTGGTAACAGTCTCATATTCACCTGGCCTGACTTTGCAATCTATTAAGTTTGGATTCGATAGAAATGAAGCAGGAAGAATTATGGTATGTGCAGCAATGGATATCATTCCAGTTCCAAGGTATTCATCAATTGATGGAAGAAATCCTCCCCTGCTCCACTTTGCTTCCACAAGCCATGAAGCAAATGTTTCATACCACTTGACAATAAAAAAACATTAAAAAAACAAAAAAAAAAAAGATTTAAGTTCCATGAATACAAGCAAAAGAAAAATGGATGAATTAACCACTTGAATGTTGTTAAACTTACTATCTGCTGCAGAAAAATTGTTATATCAGTTCCCTGGTGTTGGAGAACTTTTGCTACAATTTCTCTAACGAGATCATCAAGGGCATCAAAGATAGTCTTGCTATGGCCACGCAATCCGCTAGCGTCCCATCTATCATATGCATCAATCCAATTGCATCAGTGCAATGAAAAGGATCGAAAATCCACCCATTAAACTTAGTTCTCTGTAATTACCTTTCGATTGCATCGGTGAGGCTATTCAACTCATCTAAAGAACCTTCCATATCATAAAAATCATCAGCAACTGTTACCACAATTGCACCTTTTGCAATTATCATCCGTATATCAGAGTCATATGGTAGTGGAATGCTGGAGGCAATGGCAAAGTAACAATATGCAGCTTTCTCTCGACCAAATCCCATATCGCTGAGACCCCTGCTCCTTGACCACCTATGGAAATTGAACCCAAGAAATCACAACAATAAGTCCCTAATTAGCATAATACTTTGCCCCCAAAAAAATATTTATAACATAATAACCATTGTCCAAATAATCTCGTATTTCTGATGAAAAAAAGAAAAACCTTTTAACTTCCTCCAACTCATTCCTGTATATAAACTGCCGAAACTCATAATCTGCCACTGCAAGTTGCATTAACTTCTCAGTTAAAAGGGGTGACAACCTGCTTACAAAAGGTTTGATGGTTAGCCTTTTCTTTTAAGTATGTTAAACATCTTTAAGAATTGTTTTGCTTTAGAAAATGTTAAGTTACAGTGACTATATATATACCTGTGGAAGGAGGCCTTGCCTACCCACAAAGCATTGCTGTTTTTCTCTTCAATCCATGTTCTATGTTCCAAATGATCCAGTCGAGCGATCCAAGGATGTCTCAGCTCATGCTCCATCTAACATTTTAAAGCATGTAAAATTAAGTACATTAATACCATTCCATATATAGTTTCTAAGGGGATGAGAACTGCAATTTCGTGCAGAAATAAATTACCAAACATAACGGCTTAAACAATTTCGCGCAGAAATAGGTTTTGGAGTTTTGGACACGTCCAATTTGATTCTCGTCCGTACTGTGCATGACAGCTTTTTGCCTTGCCACCAAGTATTTTCTTTGTCAAATATTATGAAATAATTTCCAAAAGAATTTTCATTTATTTAAAAATTTTAAATATTATTATTTTTTTATTATCTTCATTCAATCTTTCATACGATTATTTTAAATTAAATAAATTTTTATGATTAACGATTGATTAATTATTATTAGTCAAAACGTTATGCATATAATGTGATGCCGATGTGGCATATCGACATGTTATAATAAATAGTGATATGACATTTTTATTTGACATTATGATATAATTACGTAATATTTTTACCTTTCATATTAGTGTCATCTCATGAGCACATAAATATAGAAATAATAAATAATATTTTAATTAAAGACAATTAATTTACAATTAATAATAAAAGATTTTTTGATTAAAGTATAAATATGAAAATTTTAATGAATGTAACAGAAATATTTAATTGGGAATTCTGTCAAAAGAAAAATACTATATATTAGTCAATTACCATTTTTTCCAGGTTGGTAGATCTAAAGTTGTCCTTAGTGTCTCTAGTACCCTTGAATAATACTTTCTCTAGCACTTTCCGAGAAAATGATCTGGCCTTCTCGAGTTCATACTCTCCTGGAAACATCAAATCTGTTGCTCTATAAACGTTGAGCATTGCGCTTGAAAAGTATTCATAATCTTTTTCAATACGCGCTCGAACTTCTTGGTCTTTCAAGAACCAAAAGAATTGCCCTGCATATGCAAAAACAAAATTTATAAATTATAATTATTTTTCCAATATTGAAAACATTAAATTAAACAATGGCGAAGGATTGTTTGATTCAACCGTACAAGGTGATACGCTATAACCATGCATGCGAAGGAGCCGAAACGCTAAAGAGACTTTGTGCAGCTGGATTGCACTAACTGAATTGCTGCTTGGTTTTGCCTGCGACTCTTGGCTGTTGTAATTCCTAAGGGTTTTAATTATAAATTGACATCAAAGGCTGTTTCCTCATAGCTATGTAATAAATGGGGGCAAAATAGAGAGACAGAGAGAGAGGAAATTTTGAAATACCGGTAAAGCTGGGCCAAATTGGCTTCAATCTCATGTGTGAAGTGGTCAGCTAACCCCAATCTTTGTAGTTGATTGACCACACAAAGCTTTATTAGCTCTTCATCCATGGGATAAGATGGTGGAACTGCATCAAAAGTGAACAACTTTTAGAAACGAAAATAAAGCAAAGTCTACTTTGGTCGTTAATCCAAAAGATTGGGAGGGCAAGGTTAAAGAAAAACTAAGCTGGCTGACCTCCATTAGCACATCTTCCTACAAGAGATTCCAGATAACTTAAACACTCTTCTTTTCCAGTAGCCATGAAAGCCCGCGCAGTGGCAGCGGGAGATTGGAACAATGAGCCATCACCACTCAAGTTCATGATTATGTCTTCTCCACTGATATCATACGACGACGGCAGCGCTTCAATATATGATAACAATGGAGGATATTGACTGTCAACAAGTTCCTCACTACAAAAAAGGTTTCACATCAGTAACCAATTATTAGTTGTTCTTTTTACCAGTTAATCATTAATCACCAATTCTTCATATGGTTTTGAAGATCAAGTTTTCAACTACTACTATTTAATTTGAGAGCAAGTACGTTTGAAGGATCCTTTGCCGTTGGTAGAATATGTCTGACAATAGTTCGTTTAACTGGGAAGGGAAGGCAAGCTCTAGCCCAGCTTTACGCGCAAGTTCAATCATCCCAGGGAAAACAATTGTAAACCAACGGGGAAAGTGGTCGTAAGTTACTCCAAGGAGCTCCTCGGCGTTTCCATGAACAAAGTCCAATCCTGAAGTTTATCAAAATTTTGAATAAAATCGACAAAAATGATTGAATGCAATTTATATACGTAGTTGAGTGTACTGTATACCTTGCTCTATATTTTTATTCCCCGCATTCCACTTTTTGAGTGCAATTACACAAGCCAAAGTGGCAGGCAGACACTCGATGGTGGGATTGCCATGGGAGTCACACTCTCCCCAATACCCTTCTTCTGTCTGGTTATTCAGCACCCAATCCAGGCAAGCCTTGAACATGGGTGATGAAAGTGGCCGGTCGGAATCTGCAGCAGGATTAATCATTGCCAACCAAGCAGTGTCATAAGCAGAAGAGGAAACAAACAAGCAAGGATCCATGTCCAACATCTCTTCCTTTATCTCTTTAACTAAAGCTCGAATTGAAACATGCAAGAGTTCCATACTTGCTGCTTAATTTAAACAAAAGCAAGAGAAACAACAACGAAACAATTTTGTTTTTCTTTCTCCCCTGTGAATGATATATATACTACGTTTTCTGACATTTATTTATAGAAGAACTTCCTTGAACAGATTTTTACCGAAACATGAAAAACGTGTATGGCTTGTTGTTGCTAGTTCTACACACACAAGCGTACATGTTTCATAAGTAGTATAATAATAAATAAGTATGGTCTCAACAGGGAATTGTATCTAAACTCTTACTAATTACTAAAATTTAGCACCTTAATCTTATCCAAGTAAATCTAATTTTAAAAATTAATTAAAATTAAAATTAAAGTAACAAGCTAAATTAATGAATTAATGCTAAGAAATTTCTAGAAGTTCAATAAAATGGAGCCTAGGATTGTGGAAGTACTTTACTTTTCATTTGGATTTAATTTCACTCCTTATGTTTATATCAATGAGTTGGTTGCTAGCCTAAAGTCCAAATTTATCTTCAATTCTCTATCGAGATATTGTAAATATACCTATCTTAAGCAAATTTTCATATGTCTATGTAGATTAATTAAGGTAGGTTCAATAAACCTATACCTTAATCTTGTTTGCACATGGCATTTAGGTATATTTTTATCATAAATACTAATCAAATCACCTATGTTCTAAGTGAAGTGAACACATGCTATTCAAATACTTGGTCTATTTTAAATTCCATTTGTCAAGTTGCATTTAGAGATCCAACTCAATCTAATTGTTGATCAAGTAATTTGAAGCAATAAGTATTGATTTGAAATAAATAACATAATACCCATTAATATTGAGTAAAAAGAAATTAAAATATTCACACTAAAAGTAGAGATTAACCACAATCTTAAAAATAGAAATTTAGTTCAGCATATTTAATATAAAACCCAATATTTTCATAAAAATATTCATTTTTACAGTAAAAAAGAGAGATGGAACTAGTGTGAAAAAGATAAGCTGATGTGGATGATATAAATCCCAAGAAAATCCTTCACTTCTCTTCTCCCTTTTCCTCTTTTGTATAGACCAAATCCTGAACTTTTTTTTTCTCTCCTGAAAAGCTGCTCCAAATCTCTCTCCCTTTCTTTTTTCTTAAAAACTCTCTTTTATAACCTTTAAAAGTGACCCTCTGATCTGGAAAATCGGAAGGTCCGCATTACTTAACTTGGCATTGTAGTGCCAAGCTCACTGCCTAAGGCAATGTTGCTTGGCCTTGGAGTGCCACAGCGCTGACAGCATGGCGCTACAATGCTGTGGTTTCTACTTTGTAGGGATGTTGTTGGCACTACAACGCTGAAGACTTGGGGCTGCAACGTTGATGCTATTGCCTTGCAGAAGTAGTATTGGACAGCACTACAGCGCTAAGAGCTCCCCGCTACAGTGCTATGTTTGCTATTTCCTACCGTTCCTTCAAGCTGCCTAATGTAGAGCTGCTACGGTCAAGCTACTTTTAACACGATTTTGACCATGCTCGGATCAAAATTGAGTAAAATGATAAATATAAAAATTATAACCCTTCTTCTTAGTTTTTGAATAGTCTAAGAATCATATTAATTAAACTTCTGTAGCTTGAGTTATGTCTAAATACCATTACATGTTTAGTGAATTCTGTACTTAGTTAATTTGTGCAATTCCTTACCACTTGACTCATTTTTTTTTTAGAATATTAAAAATATAAGAGCTAAATCAACCATAGCTAGAAATAAACATTTTTACCACACAAAAGAATTAAAATAATTTAAAGTAAACTAGTTCATTCATGAGTTAACTAATTAAAAAAAAACTAAAAAAACTACTTAAAGTTTTATCTAAACTTAAAACCTTAATTATTTTATCATTAAAAATATAATAGAATAATTTTATATAATAAAATTATCATTTATACGTGTTGTTGACATAAAGATGCCGCTAGCGCTATCATGGGCCCTTAACTTTGAGTATGAAAGGCGTAGTGTGAATCAAGGAAAAAAGAACGGCTTTGGCCAAATGGATAACTTTTCATTTAAGCCACGACTTTTAAAATTCTACTATTTGTACAAACGTGAGGGCAATTTTTCACAAGAAATATAGTTGTCCATATGGATCGGTCCAGATGGAGCCTGCTGAGCCTTCCATTTTTAAAAGCCAAGCAGGGACATAGGTGTAGGGTCAAATACAAAAATTTCAATGCATATTTAAAGTACATTTTTTTATCTCTTTTATTTCAAAATGTATTATTGATTCGCTTGGTTTTTCATGATTGTAGATTTACATAATAACAATCATAATCTCTCTCAAATAATTAAAAAAATATAAAAAATATGATGATACGATGATATTTAAAATTAAAGAATATAAAAAATTTATATTAAAATTAATTACTCTTTCTTGACATTTATTTGGGAGATCACTTTTTTTCATGGATATGCATGGCCATATAAATTTATGGGTTCTTTTTAAAAATACCCCTAATACATAAAGTGTTTTTAAAAATAGCTCACTCTATTATTTTAACTATTTTTAATCAAAAAAAATTATTTTCGGATAAAATTACCCTTAATGAAACTGATTAGGTCGCGTCTCAAATCAACTAATATTTTTTTAACTTTCCTCGTCAGACCATTCATCTCTAAAGTATTCTTTACTAAAAAAAAAATCTTTAAGCATTTTGAGTATTTTGAAGTGGTTTTTGACACACGAAGAAAAACTTTTGAGCATTTTAAACATTTTTAAGTATTTTGGAGTAGTTTTGTATGCATGAAAAAAAGTCTTTGAGCATTTTTCACCAAGTAGGTATATTCATTGATTATGTTATTAAATGGATTGTGATATATTTTTTGAAGTTGTTGATTTTGTTAAATAGAATTTAGTAATTTGAGTGGTTTTTAGGCATTGCGTAATTGGTTTTTGAACATTGCTTTACCAATTTTTTAAGTATTGTGTGACTAATTTTTAAACATTACGTGACTAGTTGATATGGTATTGCATGACTAGTTGATAAGCATTACGTGATCGGTTAGTCAGGCACTGCGTGATTAGTTAGTAAGACATTACGTAACTAGTTTTTAGACATTGTATAACTTAGACATTATCTAAAAATCAATCATGCAATGCTTAAAACCAGTTACGCAATGTCTAAAAACTCAAAAACACAATGATTAAGTCATGCAATGCCTAAAAACTAGTTTCACAATATCTAAAAATCAATAACATAATATCTAAAAACTAGTAATACAATACTTAATAACTAATTGATTTGCCTGCTCGTAGTTAGGTTTAAGTTGCCACAATCATATAATGTTTTAATTTACAGATATGTCTAATTAATTTTAACTTCTCAACTTTGAGATTCTATGAATAAACTAATAAACTCAACAACCTAAAACACATATTTTGATGTTATCTCTGTTTTTTTAAATGGCAAGAAATAACTGGATGGCGAGATAAACAGTATTTAGTAACAGAGAAAAGTTGAGATTTAATTTTTAAAATTTTTATCTAGATAGAGAAATAGAGAAAACCGAAACCATTTGAATTTGTCTAAAATTATTAAAGAGCATTGTTGTCAAGTTATGTAAAAAATTAATTAAAAATAATTAAAATTATAATAAATAATATTTTTAAATTAAACTTATAAAAAAATTATTTTTCACAATTTCTTCTAAATTTATTTGGACAGAATCTGTTTTGAGATTGAGCTTTCCTCCATTACGGTCTTTCATTTTTTAATATATTTATCTTCACCATTCATTCATTTATACACACAGATGTTAGGTCCATGCGGAAGGTACTTTTTTTTATTTTCTGGTTCTAGTTTGAGCTCCAGTCTTTTTCTATATATTTCTGTCTTACATGTTTGGAACACATTGCATTCCTTGGAATTTTTCTGAAACTTCCCATAATGTGTTGGTTTACCTTAAAGCCTGTCCATACTTTCAAGTTTCTTTGGTCATGGGGCATAATTATAGGCTTGAATAAGGAATGTGAAACCTCGAAACTATTGTCATAGGAAAGTTTTGGGGCCGCAATTTAAGCTGCAGCCCTTTAAGAAGGTACTTGAGCTGATCACGTTGGTTGTTGGAGGGTCAGGGTGGGGATGGGGTCCATGGTTGTAGGAAAGCTTAATGACCATAGAAATCATACTAATTTTCAGAAATCTTTTGGCCATAGACCGGACTTATGCTAAATCTCCATTGTCGTTGCTCCCCACGCAAGCTCTCAGTGCGTAAAAACGTGAACCCTGGAAGGTCAATTCAAACTTTATTATAGAACTTTGATGACTGACAGCTAGTGGGGCAGGCCACAGCTAGGATGAAAAAAAAGCGAAAAAAAAAGAAAAAAAGAATTTTCATTTTTAATTAGCAAATGACAAAAAATATTGTTTCCATTCCAATGACTTTAAATTTTTCATTGCTCTATAAATTTCTTACTATTATTATTAAATTGTGAATCTTATTTATGTTGAAATATATGATAACTTTTTATATATTAATGTGTTATATCTTAATTCAACTTATTTTTTATGTTGCGTGATAATAAGAATTTATATACATAATAGTAATTTTTTGTATGTATATTTGATATTTGTAAGACTCTTTTGGAAGTAGTTATAGATTATACTTAAAATGTCAATTTCTCTTATCATTATCTATTCAGAAATTTTTGAATTTCTTCTGGGCTTCTTGTGTGAAGAATGTACTTTTTCACTTGATTAAAAAAAATCAGAAACCAATGTTAAACCATGGGGCTTTAGCCCAATTTGTAAGAAATGATCCTGAGCCCTACAAAATCTTGTAAAACATCAGAACAAAAACCAATGGGCTTTAGCCCACTTTGTAAGATATGATCCTGAGCCGTATCTTGTTAAACATCAGAACATTTTAGTGGTCTCTCAAGCATTTACACCTATCCCTCGTGGCCCACAATCAAAGTTTGAAGCCCAGAAAGGGTTTGGGCTATAAGCAAAAGACATATAGACAGTCCAATTGTATAATTAAGTATTTCTTTCTTTATTAATAAAAAAATAAAAGTATTTACAAAGTTAATTTAAACAAAATAATGTTTTTTAATGGAGTATAATGAATAATATTGATAGTGAAATGCGTATTAATTAATTCATTTATTACATAATTTATAGGGCATGTTGAGAGAGGATTTTTAATTGAATGAGGAAATATTCCACAAAGATCATATCATAAAGATCCAAAATTCATAAAAAGCTGTTTACATTTTTTATGCCATGATTTCCATTTCTAGAACTAGACTAATCTTGAAAAAAACAATTCACTCTGTTATCTTTACCAAGAAAGGGAAACAAGTGATTATTTGAGTTAATTAATTTGGAATTAAGCTATGATTCCTCTTAATGAGTAGGGACGTCAACAGGTCGGATACTCGAACCCTAACCTTATAAAAAATCAATTATCCTAATCTTATTAACTACCCGTTTAATTTTAAAATTACTACCTTCTTAATGAGTAAGGATGTAAACGGGTCGGGGGTACCCTATAATTTCGAGGTACCCGAACCTTAACCCAATAAAAAATCAATTACCCTAACCCTATTAACTACCCGTTTTATTTTAAAATTACTACTCTAACCCTAAACCTAACCCTAATACATTCCCACTACCCTATAATTACCCTAACCCGTTTAGATACCCGATTAAATAAAAAAATATTAAAATCTTCTTCATAGGCACCCAATTACCCAATTAACTTTTCTAATCTCATAACTTTCTTTTAAATTTATATGTTATATGTTTACATAAATAAATGTATATATACTGTAATTAATGATTTTATAAGTTATAATTTTTACAATGTTTATACAAAATAAAAAGTAAATATATTTATATTTAAAGTACATAATATACACACACACGCATTCATAAAAGTATTAATGTCATTATATAAATAATTAGAGTAACCATACTTAAACATAAATAACAATCTAATAATTTTTCAAACATAATATTCAATGATATAATATTCAAATTATTTAAACATAACTAACAATCTAATAATTTTTTAATTTAAATATATTAATGTCATCATATTAATAATTGGAGTAACCATACCTTTCATATATTTGTTAGTTTTCAACAAAAAAAATTGCTTGTGAAGTTGGTAAAAATTATAAATTTTTAATTTAATTATTAAAATAATAATAAAATATTTATAAATAGTAATCGGGTTTGGGTAACGAGTACCCAATGGGTGGTACCCGAACCCTACTCTATTAAAATTTGAATAGTGAAATCACTATCCTAACCCTACCCAAACCTGTTTATAGTGTACCATAATCTTGTATAACCGGATTGAATATTCATGGATATCTTATAATAGGGTATCCGTTGACATCCCTATTAATGAAGTGAGATGGCCCCCATATATAGTCAACAAGGTATGCAGTAACCATTTTGTGGAGGTATATAGGTCCTGCTGTCGTGCTCAAAATGACCTTGATAACCTACTTAGATATGCTTTAATCTTCCCATGCCTAATCAGTTCAACGAAAATGACACCCTCTCATATCATATCCTTAAACTATAATCATGAAAACATTAAGCATGTTGATAAAACATGATTATATGTTTAATCCCATTAATGTTTTCAACTTGAAATCTATTGGTTTTCAACTTGATAGAATTTACAAGATGAAGATAACACTTAAGGATTTAGATGGATTAAATCATAATCTAAGTTAATCTAATTTACATCAAATTTAAAAATAAATAAGATAAATAGATATTCACAAAATATTCATAACAATCTTCACCATTAATTCATTTATACACACAGATGTTAGGTCCATGCGGCAGGTACATTTTTTTATTTTCTGGTTCTAGTTTGAGCTCCAGTCTTTTTCTATATATTTCTGTCTTTACATGTGTGAAACACATTGCATTCCTTGGAATTTTCTGAAACTTGCCATAATGTGTTTGTCTTCGTCTAGATGCGAAGTATCGTGTCAGTTTAACTTAAAACCTGTCCATATTTTTAAGTTTGTTTGGTCATGGAGCACAATTATAGGCTTGAATAAGGAATGTGAAACCTCGAAACTATTGTCATAGGAAAGTTTTGGGACCGCAATTTAAGCTTCAGCCCTTTGAGAAGGTACTTGACCTGATCAGGTCAGGGTGGGGATGGGGTCCATGGTTGTACGAAAGCTTAATGACCACAGAAATCATACTAATTTTCAGAAATGTTTTGGCCATAGACCGGACTTATGCTAAATCTCCATTGTCGCTATTCCCCACGCAAGCTCTCAGTGCGTAAAAACGTGAACCCTAGAAAGTCAATATAAACTTTATTAAAAGAATTTATGTTTCTTGGACCATTTGGCTGGATTCTATTATAGAACTTTGATGACTGGCAGCTAGTGGGGCAGGCCACAGCTAGGATGAAAAAAAATGAAAAAAAGAATTTTCATTTTTAATTAGCAAATGAAAAAAAATATTGTTTCCATTCAAATGACTTTAAATTTTTCATTGCTCTATAAAGTTCTTACTATTATTATTAATTTGCGAATCTTATTTATTTTGAAATATATGATAACTTTTTTTATATTAACATGTTATATCTTAATTCGACTTATTTTTTATGTTATGTGACAATAAGAATTTATATACATAATAGTAATTTTTTATATGTATATTTGATATTTGTAAGACTCTTTTGGGAGTAGTTATAGATTATACTTAAAATGTCAATTTCCCTTATCATTATCTATTCAGAAATTTTTTGAATTTCTTCCGGGCTTCTTGTGTGAAGATTTACTGTTTCACATGATTGAAAAAATCCAGAAACCAATATTAAATCATGGGGCTTTAGCCCACTTTGTAAGATATGATCCTGAGCCCTACAAAATCTTGTTAAACATCAGAACATAAACCAATGTTAAACCAATGGGCTTTAGCCCACTTTGTAAGATGTGATCCTAAGCCCTACCAGATCTTGTTAAACATCAGAACATAAACCAATATTAAAGCAATGGGCTTTAGCCCAATTTGTAAGATATGATCCTGAGCCCTACAAAATCTTGTTAAACATCAGAACATTTTAGTGGGCTCTCAAGGATTTACATGCCTCGTTGCCCACAATCAAAGTTTGAAGCCTAAAAAGGGTTTGGGCTATAAGCAAAAGATATATAGACAGTCCGATTGTATAATTAAGTATTTCTTTCTATATTAATAAAAAAAATAAAAGTATTTACAAGGTTAATTTAAACAAAATAATGTTTTTTTAATGGAGTATAATGAATAATATTGATAGTGAAATGCGTATTAATTAATTAATTTATTTCATAATTTATAGGGCATGTTGAGAGAGGATTTCTAATTGAATGAGGAAATATTCCACAAAGATCATATCATAAAGATCCAAAATTCATAAAAAGTTGTTTATATTTTTTATGCCATGATTTCCATTTCTAGAACTAGACTAATCTTGGAAAAAACAATTCACTCTGTTATCTTTACCAAGAAAGGAAAACAAGTGATTATTAGGGTTAATTAATTTGGAATTAAGCTATGATTCCTCTTAATGAGGTAAGATGGCCCCCATATATCGTCAACAAGGTATGCAGAAACCATTTTGTGGAGGTATATAGGTCCTGCTGTCGTGCTCAAAATGACCTTGATAACCTACTTAGATATGCTTTAATCTTCCCATGCCTAATCAGTTCAATGAAAATGACACCCTCTCATATCATATATATCCTTAAACTATAATCATGAAAACATTAAGCATGTTGATAAACCATGATTACATGTTTAATCCCATTAATGTTTTTAATCTGAAACCTATTGGTTTATTCCTCCTTAAAAGCAATGATCAAATGACACGATCGACCACAGCTTGAACCAATGAAAATTGGCAAGACAGTTTGGGGTGAAGTGCATTTTTCACAGGCCAATGGCACTGGCAGGACGAAACATTAGAGCCATGAGGTGAAGCAAAAAGGCTGATCATGTTGGCTATGTTGACATTTGAAACGCCAAATGATTTTTTTTATCTTTTATTTTATTTTTATTAATGTTGGGTAATCAACAGCTTGATTATGACATTTGGAATAATCGTACGTCATTTGTTGGACATTATGGTCCCAAATAGATTCTTTCATATCTCTCATAATAAATTCTTTTAGCTAGTTTGGCTTGGCTTTCCCAATTTTATATTTAGTAGTAGCTTTTTTTTAATTAATAAATTTTATGATGTCTATATTTATTATACAACTTAATTTCAATATTGTTCACCTCATGATCAATCTATATTAAACTTTTTATATAATATACTAATTAATCCATGTATGTATCTATCTATGACTTTGAGAAAAATCAAGGTGCCTGAGTTATTCTCCTTGTTGGAGAAATCCAATTCTAACGATGCCGCCCTGGTTGTAGATTAGACGTTGATCAGAAGATTAATGCTATTAACATGAAAGGACAAAGGAATATGGCATCACCATAATCTTCCCAAATCAAGATTAGCTATTAAACAATCAAGATTCCCTTCCATGTTTAATTCTCTAGCTGTGAAAGGTGTATGCTTTCCTGTTCTTTTTGGCATCAGTGTAGCGAGAAACCATGGCTGAAAATAAACGGAGAGTAAGTTCAAAGACCTTACCAATATTGATCCGCCATACTTGTATCCCTCAAAGGAAATTATTTATTGGCTAATATAGAGCATAAATCATAATCTTATTTGACTAGACAGTGCCAAAAAAATAAAAATGTTCTTAGACTTGGTTATATCCTGCTTGAATCATTTCATACATTATAAATAAGATGTATTACTTAGCTACACTTACAACCATCAAGGCCTTGAAAAACTAAGACTAAGAGTTCCAATTCATGCTAGGAAGTATAAACTGCTGCCGGGAAACGCCATCGCTGATGGATCCAACGAGCGTGCCAGGGTAAAATGGAGCGTTCTGAGGTAGCTGATTGAGCAAAGAAACAAAGGAGTTGGTATCATCAATGCCAGCTGTGCTACTACTATTCAGATCACCCTGGAATCTTTTTCCGGATTGTGAGCCAAATGAAGAATTTGGTTCATTCCAGTACTGAGGAGGAACTGTACGTTTAACGGGGAATGTATTTGTCGTCGAAGAAGCTAAGGACATGGAAAGATCTTGCTTTGAGCTTGAAGAGGCAGCTGGTATTTGTGAAATGGTACTGTGTTGCATGCCTTCTCCTGTTAGTATCCCTTCGAAGAAATTCTCTTCGTTTTCTAGCAATGAACCATAACTTGTAGCTTTCGAGGCAGGAGGCTTTGGATTTTGATGGGTAGAAGTTGGCAGTGTTGCTAGCATCCCCACTGTGGAATAGTCTTTGTCCCTCTCCATCGGTCTTTGGGTATTATTCTTCTTGTAAATCCGGCATAGAACCCAATCATCAAGCTGAAAACAGAAACCAAGAAGACAAAGCAGAAAGAGAAGGAGAAGCCAGCCAAAAAACACATCAGTAAGTGATCTAAATCTTAAATTTATGGGATTTCAACAGATTACTTACGTACCCTTAAAGAACCTTTCCTGTTGGCTACATCAGCGATTTGTGGCTTTGAAGTAGAATTATTGTCGACAAGGCGATATTCATGCATGATCCAATTTGTTTTAATCCCTTTTGGAGGCTTGCCACCATAGAATACTAGAGCTTTTTTGACGCCAACCTTTTGATTTCCATTAGAAGTTACAATCGGCTTATCAGTCCCTGTGGCTTTCCAATAACCAGAAGTTGCGGCTCTATTAGGCCTTGCTCCATTCGGATATTTCCTGTCTCTAGGACTGAAAAAATACCACTCTTGCTCTCCAAAGGTTGCCTTACCTACAAAATTGCATAATCCAAAGACTTGTTCATCAAAGGAATTTAACTAAATATGAGTTGATCAATGAAAACATGGTGATCAAGTAAATCTGGATATGTACTTGGCAACTCCCATGGATCAAACTTGTAAAGATCAACTTCTGCTATGATTGTAACAGGCAGAGGAGCAGAAGCAGCCTTCCGTTTGAGGTAGTGAACCACTAGCTCTTCATCTGTCGGGTGGAACCGGAACCCTGGCGGGAGTTGCGGGTGCGGCGAGGCAGATGATGAATCTGTGCTCTCCATTAATTTTGCTGAATTTAACCTTGGATTTAAACTTTTCCTTTTAACTTTAATGAAATCTATGGACTCGAAGACTAATGAAAAATAATGGACACAGGAGATATGATATTAATGTTATAAGGTAGGGGGAGGGGGACAAAGAAGGGCTGTTAGGTTCTGATGAAGGGCCAAGTGGGCACCAGTTATCGGATGACACGTGGCATTTCGAGTGAAGGGTGTTGTGACACGTGGTTGGGAATGGATGGTAGGGACCGCATAAGCGGGCAAAAGGCAACAAATTTGGGAAGGGTCAGCTTTCTGGGGTCGTAGGTTTGGAACTGCCTGTACGCTTTCCATGTCATGCTTTTCCTATGCAACAGCCTAACACCCACCATCCAAAAAACTAATTTTCAAGAGAAAAGGGAGAGTGTGGGTTTGCATGTTTGTTCTCGACCCATACTTTCTTCATTCAGCACTTGTTCATCTCATACAGCAATGCAACAATCACTACATACTGCAAAACTTGCTCAAGGAAGTTTACTTCTAGATTGCATCCTGAAAACTTTTCCCATGTAAATTTCTACATAAGTATACATAAAATTGATTCACCTTTAACTAGTAAGGAGATTACCTGGCAGAACGATGAAAATTTTCTGCTGTAGGGTGGGAATAAGAAAGCGAAAAACCCAGTGAACATCAGGCAGAATCCATGGAACAAGGGGCCGTCTTTGACCTGGCAGCTAGTTGTCATTTTCCTTCCATAATTGATCAGAATATATGTATATATAGATTACAGGTAGCATGCTTTCCTTGATAGCGCCTTTATCTTTTGGAGTTTACTTATACTATAGCCTTCAGGAAATGCATGGGGGTGTGTGCGGTTGTCTATTCACCGTTGCACATTCTCGCTATTAATTCCAATCATCTTTATCTATCTCACTTCTTTTTTTTTTTTTTTTTTTGGAAAAATCTAAGAATCTTCTGCCCATTTTTATACATGTATTCTCTTTCTCTTTTGGTTTCTTTTCTTTTGCCACCGAAAGGATTTCTATGGCCACATTGCCTCTTTGCTTCAAGTACAGAGCCAATTCTGTTGGACGTTGTTTTCCATAGATGATACGCTATCACAGATTTCGTGTAATGAACCACAAAAAGCACGAGGGAAATGCAATTTCATTGCCTAAATTCCTAACTAAGAAAATCAACTTGAGTCCTCCGTGAATACTTTTTTGAAGTTTTGATTGTTTAGAAGCATATAATCAACAATAGAATCACTGTGGGCTCTGTTAAGTCGGCGTGTAAGACTTGATCAGTTGCTTCTTTAGCTACAGAAACCATATATTCTGCATTCCATTCCACCGGTATTGCTGACCTGGGTTACCCTGATGAAGTTAAACCATCTGGTGGCTCCCCGGAATTAATTGGCATGATCTTCATTGTGGTTCTACTTTCATTTTCTTCTGTCTTGTGTGCCTGAAGTAGAAATATATTTATACTGTTAATGTAAATGCCAATGGATATGCATTCGTATCAAAAGTTCAAGTAGCTTCACGCTAAGAGTACCCATCATCAATTTCATTTTCAGCATTACTGTCCCCATTAACATTGCGTTGACATTTATTCTACGTTACTATACCTGTTGTGATCCAATTCTTAGAAAAGAATTTCAAAGCTTCACTGCTTGGAACTGAAAAGTTTGGAGCTATGATCAGCAATGGTGTTAGGGGAAAAATCTGATGTAGTTAGTAGGAGCATTGATATGAGAAAGCTTGCCTTTCAAACTTAGTTGTAATCTGACAAAAGTGCCTGTTACAGGGATGGTCTTTCATAATTTATCAGAAAAGCACCTCATGTTGTAATCATTACTATCATCCTATCTCTTTTCCCTGGTCAATAAATCTCATAAAGGAGGAAATCCTTTTTCATGGAAGTTCATTTAATTTCAACAGAGATTGACATTGTTTTTGTCCTCGCAAATGTGAAGTAATGGATGCCTATTCGAAATTCAAAGGTAGACATAACTGGAAACGTTATGGCAATGTGGTTAGAGAAAGGCTAATATATATCTTTAGCAGCCGTAGCTACACCAAAATGGCTGTCTTCATCAAAAATCAGTTAATATTATCAGGAAAGATATTGGTCCCGGGCCACTTCCAAGTAAAGGACAAAATATTAATGGCTCTTTTCTCAATTCTAACTGTTAATAGAAATGAGATATCACCAAACTTTAGGCCATAGAGCTGACTTATGAAAACAAAAGAGATAATAACAGATATATTTTTTTTATGGTCTCCAGTAAAAATTGTTGATAGACATAAGAACTTTGGGAATGGCAGAAATCGGGTGTCATTTCGATGATTTACCTTAAACAATGAGGATGGTACGTATGAATTCACTAGCCAATGAACATTTTTAGTTTAACATCAAGCAATCACATGAAGACCAAAGTAAAAATGCTGCTTTGCTTAGAGATTTCCGATAAAGTCAAACTCAAAAAGAGGCTGGATCAAGGCAAGTTGCAATTTGAAGCAAGCTATACTGATCCAAGCTCCAAAGTCAAAGATTCCGCAGGAAAATCTTTGAATATTCAGATTTGTCCAAGCTGTGGCTTGCACGCATGTGGAGTTGCTCGTATCCTTTTATATTGAAGGTCAGGTCTCATAAGCAGAGTTCATAGGCTACCAGCGAATTTTCTAGACTTGATTTTTAGGTAAGAACAGGTGGGTTTAGATGCTAGCGAGACTACATGTTTGAATCATATCAGAGGTCAATGAATTTACATCCATATGGATAAAAAGTCTTTTTGTTTAACATTTGGCATGGTCTAATCTCACATAAAAGGAAAAAAGAAGGAAAGAAGGCTTGGCATGGTTTAACCGAAAGATAATTTAGAAATACTATATTTTGCAGCAGATAGTCCCCAGTGCTGATCTCCCTAACTTCTTTTGGAGTATCAGAAAAAAGATGGAAGATCTGAAGGGCCATTTCAATACAGCATTGATTAAAAGACTAAAAATATTAAATCATCCCAAATTTAATTGTCTCAAATAATGGGAATTCTTCTTAAGAGCCTCCTTCAACCGCTAAATGGTGTCATAACATACATCTTGCAAGAGTGAGAAGCAACGCTTGAAGTCAATTTATAGCGCCTTTTCATTGCGACAAATTTGTGCTGCAACAAAAATATCATGAAGGTTAAGGGCAGCCTTTAGATGTCACCAATTCATTTGTTATCATTATAATCGAAGAACATAAGAGATCCATTGTTAGTTTAAATCATGAGAGGACTATAAGGCAGAACCATACCTTCCACACATCCCTAACAGTGACAGGACGAGAGGGAGAGAGTCCAATTTCTCTCCATCCCACGGAGATAGGTGCTCTAGCGCGGCTTCTGTTCCATAACACTACCACCACCCTTCCCCTTGATAATGGCCCTGCCCAAATCTGTATTGTGTTGATGAGGAAATTGTGGTCAATCATAAGTACGGACTTCCATTTTTGTTTTCTTAGTGGGTTTGGCAAGATGACTTCTGTGGATATGAAGTGAAGAATACAGTGTTTAAAAGATTACCTCAAGGCCACCTTTGGTTCGTATTTTCCTCCCCTGAACTCCTAGTGGGTCCTGATTAATATCTATCACTTCCTTGTTTCCAATGATACTCAGAGTCTCTCTGCTTGCAGATGAAACATCGCATCCAAGAAGCAGAGGAGCCTACCATGAAAAGGTTTACTATATAATCACAACAGATTATGTGCAAGATAAAAAGAAGGCTAGAATTAAGAGACACACCTTCATAAGAGCCCAAATACTAAAATGAGACCGATATTCCTCTAAAGTCATTCCTCCATTGCCCACTTCCAGCATGTCAGGATCTATTGTGCATTTGTGATTATGACTCAAATTAGTGAAATAAGATTGAACAAAAGGGGAATGAACAAAGTAGCTACGGAATTAGTCATGTTATTTCTTGAAACAGTGCTGCAACCTTTTGCACTGAAGAAAAATCATAGCAGAAGCAGAAGTTAAAAGTTTGCACTCACCATTCCACCCGCCAGGTCCAGCATATCTTGCCCAAACATCGTTTGCATCTGCAATTGAGGTTATACTGGAAAAGGGGAAAAAGGAAAGGAAAGACTCAAATGAAACTATGAAAACAACTAATTCAATGCTTAATCCATAAATATAATCGGTTAATCAGCTTAAGAGTACATTAATAAAAGAAGAAAAAGGACTAGACCTTGCCCAGGTGTCATTAATATCCCCTGTAGTCCTCCAAGAATGGCCATATGCACCGGCCCATGTTGCTGGTTTCTCTTGTCCCCTGGAAGAATACAGTACTGTTTAAGGAACATGCCTTAAATTTTAGCATAGAGCTGATGTCATAAACTTCATATGCACATACCATTCACATAAAGAGTAATGAATTGGTCGGCCCGCATTTTGCAATGCACGACTCATCCTCACATACCTTCACAAAGAAAATTTTTTGTTACATAACTAGATGTTAATGCTCAATATAATAAACTCCAGTGACAATTGATTTTACCTCCCTCGATTTTTGGAACCATCATTGTAGCAATTGTCATACTTTATGTAGTCAACACCCTACAAAAAGGAAGGCCCCATCAGCTGGAATCCTGTATTTAAGCAAATTATATAGTTGCAAACTTAAGGACACCAACCCATTCAGCGAAAGTCCTTGCATCTTGATCTTCATGCCCAAGAGAGCCAGGCATTTGGTTACTGCAGGTTCTATTACTGTGGAGATGGAACAAAGTTTTGAACTTTCAAACACTTCATCATATATTTGTTTTTATATGCAAACGAGACTTTCAAGTACGTCACATGCACCATGATGATCGCACTAGTTATACATAATCAAAATAATTCAGGGACATTTTACCCAGCATCAGCATATATCCCAAGTTTCAAGCCTTTTGAATGAACATAATCTGCAAGGGCCTTAATGCCAGATGGAAAGGTAGTGAGCTTGCCCCTTAAATTACCCTTCTTGTCTCTTTCCCCTTCAGCCCAACAATCATCTGATCACACACAACCAATCAGTAAATCAGAGACAATTCATGCAATCACCGTTATGGTTTATTTGGTAACTCTCCACTGAATCCACAGGTATTGGCAAATAGAATTAAGAAAAGCTTGTTTTTGATTCATACCAAGATTTACATACTTGTATCCAAGTTTTGCCAAGCCAGTTGAAACAAGAGCATCCGCTGTTCTCGGGAACAAAACAAACTAGTAAAAATCCATGTTGAAAAGATGTGCGAATATTTCAGCTCGAAATCCTAACATTAAATCAAGATTTCTGACTCCGGCAATTTCAAATATTCGACTCTTGGTCTATGGCACTAGGTCAAAACATAAGGAAATAGTTCAGCTTGTTCCTTAAGAGATTTAGATGGGTACAGAAACATTCAATTAATTAATTAAGAACATGACATAAGAGAAATTCACTTAGGCAGAGGCAATGCATACTCTGTCAACTAACAATTGACAGCAGAAAGTCACAATATTTTCAAAAAACAATAAATAAATAACCCAACAACCAGATGATGCAGTTTGGAGTAAGAAATTGAAATTCAAAGTCAGTCCGTTAAATTTAGGTGTACAGAAGATGCACCAAATTTTAAATGCATGGAAAAAGATGGTCCTATTCAAGGAAAGTAAAGAGCATGGCCTACAACTTTTAACATCTACTCTGCAATATTAAATGAATAGAAGTTGGAATCATGAAAAGACCAAAGGTAAAAGGAAACAAGAAGATAATATATAATCTACAGTTCAATATCAAGAATTCCATAGTTAGACCTGTTCAGAACCTAATAAGGGAGTGTGTAGGCAATTCTTGTTGAGTGAAAGACGGTTCAGTTTATAAAGTATAGAATTCAGGTTAGCATTTTAATGCATTCAAGCCAAAATTAATTACAGGAACAATGAGAAACACTAAAAACGACTGCAGATTGAAGGGTGTCCACTGTTGGAATATTCAAAGTCAACTACATTGAAAATGGAAGTAATTATACTGTGCTTTCCAAAGGGACCGTAACCCTGCTTGGTGGTGGTCTCAAGCATCTATTCTGCAACAAAATATTAATCAATCTTTTGGAGAAAACAGAGAGTGTGGGAGATACGCATGCAAGCAAAGTAGGCTCAAGTTCAATTAAATCCTTCCATGAAATAACATTGTTATTATTGGTTGAAACAGAGAAGCTCACCAGTACTCCTTATAATCGTCTCATTTAAATCGCAATGAAAGTGATTCCAGCTATTCCAACTGCAATAATGATCTACCTCCAGTTAATAAATATACATAATGTAATCTCCTTTAAAATAAAGAAGGCAACAGTAACAGATTACCCCATCGGAGGAGTCCGAGAAACCCCATTGTCCAGAAGGAACCGAGAGTGAGCTTGATGTCCATGGCTACTGACATTCATTGAACAAGCCGCCTGGTGGACGACCCAAAGGTTGAGAAGAGCAACAAAAAGAAACTTGACTCTGAATCCCTTTGCCATACTCATACGATGAGAAAACAAAACAACAGAAAAGGAAAGAGAGGAAATATTTCTGGTTTTCGAAAGTAGAGACTGAATTATAGTTGGAGCGAAATTAAAATGCTCAAGAAATGCAAAAACGCGGGATGGGAATCGGGAAGAGGACAGTCCTTTGACAGTGCACGAATGAGGTGACTGACCGGTTGTCGGTTGGGGCACAACCCTCTTAAATGCGATCTTTGCCTTTACTGCTAACTAGATACCGTGGGACACTTCAACTTCCTTTTCTAATCCAGTTGACATTATCACAAAGCAAAAGAGAAGCAACTGTTAAATCATAGGTATACTGTGACCAGCCTCCAGGCTCCAGGCCACTGTATATATAACAATTTTCAGAACAACATTATACGACGTAGAGAACCATGGTTGTGTGTCTCTTCTCAATACTTATCAAATTAATCATCAACGAGTCAAGATTTTGCTAGTAAGATTGATATCTTGAATCTTATCCCTCTTTGGATAATTATAAAGAAATTTAATCCCTCTAAGTGAGGGCTTATTATAACAATTTCGTTAAGTATTAATTGTGCAGTGAATCAATTCAAGGGGAGTGAAGAGATATCAATCTTGAAGCTTTTATCTCTCTTGGCCCTGGGGGGTTGGTCAGTCACCTCCAATCTTGTATCACTTTCCAAGCTTTTTTCTCTTAGCCAACAAAAAAATCTCATTCCTCATAAAGAGGGATAACTATATTAACCTCATAAAATATTAGTCAAACTTGTGTCACTTCCAAAGCTTATCAATTGTATGAGTTAGATTTTTTTGAGTCAGAGAGAATACAAAAGAAAAAGGAATTCGGATCTGAATGGTAAACATGTGGTTTATGTCACTTTCGAAGACTTATCAATTGAATATGTCAAATTTTTTTCATTTTGGTACTAGGATAGGAGAGAGTCAAGGGGAAGGTCTTGGATCTTATCCCTTCAATACAAAAGGGTAACCACCATTAAGGTCTTGGATCTTGTATAGGAGATCTCACCCTAACAAACAAAATCTTTGAGCTCGAGGCATCTTATTGGATAAATGTTGCAGTGCCCGGGCTGATTTTCTTTGGAGGGAGGTGTGTCCTAGGGTTCTTTCAATGGATAGCTGGTTGCCGCTGAGCAAAACGAGCAGGGAGAGATTGGTTTCTTGTCAGTTTGTTCACCGTATTATGGCTTTTAGGGAGCAAACACTGAAGCTTTTCCTTTGCAGCTGAATGCATGCGGCAGTTTGTAGGATAATGGATGAAGCTAGGACAACTCAGAATAGTGACAGAGCAGGGTTCCATGAGGCTTGGACACCTCTGTCTCCAACAGATGTACTCTAAAGGAATGTGGATGATCAGGCTATGTTTGGCAGCTAGCAGGCTGCAGGTTTGGGCATAAACGAATGTGGATGATACTGGGTTTTTAACAACTTGATAATTGAAAAGAGATTGCTCAATGGCTGTTAAGGAAACTACAAAACTTGATTATAATTGAAAAGTGCTTACTGCTTGATATCATTTGTTTAAGCTGCTGATTTGCTCTGAATGTCAGCTCATAATTCATACCGAACGAGAAGCCAGAATTCTTTGGCTTGTGCTTTGATTAGGATTCCCACCCATTAATTTCTTTTTTATTCTAACGCTAAAGTCATGGGTTCAACACCATGCACAAGATCAAATATATTATAGCAGCAATATATTCATGTATAAACAATTCCTCAGTTGTTGCTTCGTCGATGAAGTTCACCTGGCAAGTGACAATCATATATGTTAAACTTGGTCAGACCGACCGGTTCTATCAGAATTTTAACCTATTAATCAAAACCCAAACGGTACAATAAAAAATTATTGCTCACCTAAACGTTTCAAAGGCATGTTTCGCATGATAAGGTAGGGACAAGAAGGATTGGTTCAACATTTGAGTCAAGAACTCAAGAGTAAAACATTACTATATTTAACTAAATCAAATTACAATTAATTATATAATTCATCTCTACTTGTACTAATTCTATATAGAGTATATATCCATTACCAAAAATATATATGAACTGTTATAGCGAATGTAACCCCTTTTATGGACATGCATGTTTTTCTTGCTTTCATATCCTTGGAAAGAAACAAACGTGAAAAAGACAAAAGGGAAAACTAAGAAAGGAAAGTATACGGCAATAAGAATCACGAGAGATACTGTTATCTTTTACCATGACTAGGAAGGAGAGAAATTCGCCTTGCCACAGTTGACTTTAAAATTTGGAAGTATTTCTTTTTGGATTCCCAAATAAGGTCAATTCTAGTTGGGGACACTTTCAATATTTTTTTTTAAATAAATTAAAATTTTCATTTATTCAAAAATAAATTTATAAAACTATCTTAGTAGTGTACCAGGACAATATAAAAAAGAACATAAAAATTCTCTTTTTGGATTGGCCTATTTAATAAAAACAAATTAATCCGATTACAATGAAATCAAGCAACCCACCACAAAACACACAATCAATAATAGAATTCCCACAAAAAAAAAAAACAGTTAGTTAAATTGCAATGGGAAACTATTCAATACAATCACTATTCATCTCAATTTACCTCAATATAATATACCACGAAAGCGACGAAAGATTTTTTGAACTTTATCAATTTTTTTTTTTTAAAAAAAACTTTATCGGTTTGACGGTTATTATCTCTTTTATAAACACATGAATATATTTTATTTTTTAAATATATAAAATAAAATATCTAAACCAAATCTTAAGTTAACCTTAACATATATCTCATAGTCTTTTTCTATTGTTTCAACTATCATAAATAATTAAATTTATAAAAAAATATAAATACATCGTCCGACTTAATAAATAAAATAAATAACTAAACAAGTAACAACTGATGCCTTGAATATTGTCAATATGTCGTTCGACTTAATTCTGATAAAATATTGCACTGCCCTAAACCTTTCGATCTTTGATATACATGTATGTCAACAAACAAGAAATTTAATTAAAAATAATTAATGGGGTTGATTTTTTTTTTTCTTTTGCAGTAAACAATGGAATCTAAAAGCTACCAAAACTCCAGGAAAGATCCCCATCATTTCTTTGCAAATTAAATTGCGTCAAAGATTTTGACGAGCATGTGATACTGGCTTAACTTCGCCATCTAAATCACTTCTTTGTTTTCAACCCCTCAGAGTCAACGCTAATAGATCTTCTCCAATCTGCTTTATAATTAAGATTAAGAAAAAAAAGTCAATGTTGATACATCACTAAATCATGATCACAATTGGAAATTGTATATTCTTTTTTTATTATTATTATTATTATTTCAGATAATTCTTATATATTTTGTTCATTGTGCTTGATAGGGGTAAAAAGAAAATGGAGGAGATGGGAAGCAAGATAGGAGATGAAGGGGAAAATAAATATTACTTTTTTCAGTAATTTGGTATAGGAGAAGGAAAATAGAAGGGAAAAAATTTCAGGTTAAAATGATAAATAGGATAACTCATTTATATTGCTAGACTATATAATATTTCATTTCTTTTAGTGCAAATTTTATTACAATTTTTTTTTCCATTTTCTTTCATTATGGTTGGATTTATAAGTATGGAAATATACACTTTTCAGAAAAAAAAAAGTATGGAAATATGCATAAGAATCCTTCCAATTTCCTTTTTACCAAATTAAAGAGAAAAAAAGTTTTATTTCTTTCAAAAATTTTCATCCTTTTTATCCTTTTCCAAAAACAATGTTTCATTTCTTTATATATCTATATATATATATATGAAACATAGAGTATTATTTATTATAAAATCATATGCCATACGCTTTGAATAACAAATTTAATATTTTATAAAATTATCATATAATCATGGTTTTTTTTTCTTTTTTGGACTGATCACATTGTGGATGGTATTTTTTTATTTTATAAAATTATCATATCTATCATTTAATGAATTTATATTTAATACACGGTTAATGCATAGATTTTAAAAATATCTAATTTAAAAATTTTTCAAATTTTGTCTTTACACATTTACATCATGATATGTTTTTAAAAATATATATTGTTATATTCGATAATTAAATGATAGTATATAAATATTATATGTTGACCGTATATCAAATATGAACCTTTATTTAATTTATGTAAAAAAAAATCACTTGAACTTAATATATTAAATTTCCAAAACAATTACTAAAAGGATAACTAACATACACCTTCCAAGCAACCAAGTTAATTAAAACCCATGCACCATCTGCAGTGGACTTAACCATCTGAAAATTTTATGCATATCAGTTTTAGGTAGCTTGCATGCTATTGTTTAATTTCATAGTCAAATATAATAATTAATCTTTGATTTTGCTTCTCTTTGTAATTTTTTTTTTACGTTATTATATACATCGTACACGCTATGTATATATATATATATATATATATATTTCCCGCTCTTAAAAAACACTGTTGAGAGAAATTCATGAAAACTTCACTAGAGTGCGGTGGCGGATCGCTGCAACGTTCCAAGAAATTTTCTCATATGAAGTAAATCGGCGTTACTCATTCTTAATTAAATTTCTGGGTATCAACCCAGATTCATCATTGAAGCTTCGGTGTTCTATCCGCACCAGCTTTTCTTCCCACATGTTCAAGTTCTCTCGAAGAAAGATAGAGAAAGACGGAGAAGACCCCAAGGCTTATGCTGGAACAATGAAGAAACGAAAAGCAATTTTATTTGAATCTTGAACGTATTACAAAAGAATAATTCTGTCCCTAATCTATGTCACAACAGGTTTTGAATTGCATCTATTTGCGCGCTTATTGTTAATGATGGGAGATCAAAGAACAAGAAAAAGAAGAAGAATTTTACAATATTTTACAACTTATTTGGAGATCTCCCTATCAAGTGTTTAGGAGGTAAACCTGGTTTCCTCCTATACCAAAAAATGATTGAATTGAGGAAGAAAAAATGAAAAAACCTCGCCGGTTAAAGGTACAATTTAACAAAGAATCATCATTCTTGTTTACGATCCTGCACAATATATGTACTTTTCTTGATGGAATTCTCGGCTTCCACCTCCACCAAGTTCTTAATGACAGCATCGGTTGCAGTATTTAAGAATTCCGACCAGTCCCTGGATACCCAGAAAAGGAAATGAAAGCAAGATTAGTTAGAAAAAGAGGAACTATATATATCCAAAATCAATTGTAAAGGTAGAAATTTCATTTCTATTAAAAAAGTTATAGTGATCATACCCTGTTAAAGTGTCAAATGTAAGTCCGACGGTGTACTTTGCCTCCTCAAGAGCCAAGCTGAACCTTTGCAGCTGCTTGGCTGAACGTGTTCCATAATCCTTAACTTGAAGCTGAGACGGTTTCACATCACAAAATATCGGTATAACTCTTTTCTTGCTCTCCATTAGGAGAGCAAGCTCATGGAGGCAAAAGTAGGAGTCGCAATAATTGGGCGAAAAGATTGCGACACCAAGTTTACACTTCCGGATAGCCGGATTGATTTTCTCGAATAGCCTGTCGCCAGGCTTCATGTTCCTGCTATCCAGGAAAGGCCTTAGCCCCAGCCGGAAAATATGGTCATGAAGCAACCCTGCAATGGTTCTCTTTGTATCGATCCCACGATGGTTAATAAAGATATCACAGGGGGATCGAGTAGTTGCCTGGATGGAGGGTCGGGGCTGCAGGATTTTGCGGCACAAGTTCGTGGCAGATGAAGCACAACGTTGCTGCATGGCTCCTTGGAGAAGCTAACCCAAAAAGGAATGATTCAAAGGTAAATATAGTTTGATCGAGTTCCAAGTGTCCTCTAATTGGTTTAAATGGTTTTGTATGGAAGTTGTTGGAGAGAGCCTGAGCGGGACTAAGACGCTGATCAGAGACCACGTATTTATAGCTTCACATTACACATGATAAAATTTGTTTAATGGGTGAATTTGATTTTCAATGCGAAGAATGGTTGAATTCTACGGTTTTGTTTGACAGCACAACCCGGAAAAAAGAGAAAAAAAGCCTTGATTACTTGACCTCTTAACACCTTTCTGCGAATTGCATAATCCTTCAAACACGTTTATGGGTTTATATTTTTTATTATTTAGTTTTTCGATTAAATTTTGACATAGTCCTTCCTCAATATGTATGAATTACTATAAAATATTAAGGGGAGGATAAACCTTTGTCTTGGGCCCTTCATGGGGTCTGAAAATTAACATGATGTAGGGCATATCCATGGTCCCCTTTCTTTCCTTCTTTCTTAATTTCAATTTTTTTTATTACGAGAAAAAGTGATTAATAATGATTGATGCTGAGGGTATTGTCTTGTCTAATAGCCAGCTGTTAATGCAGGAAATAGAATAACCTACAACAAGCCGAATTAAACACTATATATCACAAGAACATGTTTTGGGGCCTTTAGGAAATAATGGAATTTTGTCATTAAATTAATTTGAGTTCTAGAATCAAGAGCTGTCTAGAGGATCATTAAAGCTTTATTTTGCTTTCACCAAAAAGTGCTAAAATGAAAATACCATGATTTCTTCTGCCTTTCAATTTCATATAGCTAGCTTAAAAACATTAATAGAAAGAAATTTAATTTACTAAGAGTTGTCAAAATGAAATGGGTTTTTGTATGTTAACCACCTGTTTTTTTTTTTTTAAATCTTTTCCATTCTTTTCCTATCAATTTTTCCCATCATCCAAACAAAGCCAAATGATCTTTTTATTTATTTATTTTTGTACAATACGAGGAAATCATTTCTGTATTTGTTATGAATAAGTTGATGTATAATCTCAATATATATCATTTTTTTTTAAAAAATAATCTCAATATATATCTCGTTAAAGGTTAAATTTTAATATTTCAATTTGAAGGTTTTAAACTTTAATCATGAAAATAAAAGACAAGATTTAAAAGGTGAGAGAATTACTTCTCTTAAATATATATATATAAAAATATATAAATATTTATATATATAAAAGAATAAATTATGCATGTTTATTATTAAGTCAAAGAAAAAAAAAGTGTACCACTATTTTTTTTTACTAAATTCCAATTCTTAATTTGCATTATTTTCTTATTTTTCAAGAATTTCGGTTGTTTTTTTTTTTAAATTATTTGCCCAACAAAGATTGGGAGCCTATTAAAAAACTGATAAAAACTAAGAAAAATCGCCACAATAAAATGTGGGATAAAGCATGAAAATTTGAGTTAACATTCTTTTCACCCTTTTAACAATTTAATATATGTTTAGAATATATTAAGGCTTCATTTTGATCAGTTCGGACCATGGATATACAATAATAAATGAAATGGTGGGGTTTCAAATTAAGCAACTTAGCATTTATTTCTTGTATTATTGCTGTTTCTATTAAATTTTAGCTAGCTAGCCGCCATTGCCATTTAGGAATTCAATTGGAACTCAAAGCCGTGGGGCACATCCGTGCACAAATGAAGAATAATAAGAAATGTCCCATGAAGCATGCAAAATATCCACTTACGAGTGTCTGCAAATGTTTAAAGGTTAGATCACTTGTTACAAGTCAACTCCCATTGCACTAGGCACTTGAGCATTTGGTTCATTAGCTGGTGTATTATGCTCCTACTTAAAAAGTAGAGCTCGAATCCCCTTCCTCTAATTATAAAAAAAAAAAAAAAACTCTCATTGCACTGGGGGCAAAATTAATTTATGCCTCTAATTAGTCTATCTGCCAATCACTCATGCTACACATAATAAGCAGCTAATTAAGTCATTATTTGATTTATAAATAGAAATTTAAGTTTGAACGTCCTACGATTAATAGACTTGTACATGATCATAAAAATAATGGTCGGTTATTAATTCGTTACGATGATAAGATATTTACACCGATCAAAAAATAACAAAGAATTAAATTATAATTGAATTCCTGCATATATGTCACGTAAACAATAACTACTTATTAAAGAAGAAATTCACTTTAAATTAATTCGATTTAATTATTAACAATCTCATAGCTTAATGCAGTAAAATAAAATTGACAGTTTGTCAATGACTAGAAAGGAATCGCTCGATGTTTTTTGTACAAGCATTGTATGAATTCTGGACTCACCAATTGAAAAACTTGGTTCTTGAAGGAGGGTTGAAAATAAAGCCGACAAGGTGGGTACAGACCGACAAAATTGTTTTTCTCATGGTAGTGACGAAAATGGATAAAAAATAAATAAAAAAGCACCGGCCGCCGAAAAAACCTTTTCGAGGTTTGCAAACTGTGTGAAGCAACTTTTCTTCGTAATTACAGAAAGCTTGAATGCTAAGAATTGGAAACGTAAAACACAGTGGACAACTCAAACCGCCGAATTTTCTTAATTTCTGGGAAGATTATCAAAGCTTCGTCATATGTTTTTTTGTCTAATTATGGTTTTCCACCCGACAAAATATTGTAGATATGCAAGCGTCTCTTTGTAATTAGGTCAAAAGTGTTGAATTGAAGGTACACACATGACTATTTTTGCAGACTGCATTTTCAGATTCAAATACGACTGTAACAACTTCCTTTTTTGGGTATTACAGGGAAACCAACAAGGTAATCAAGTTTAGCCCTTAATTCGGGCACTAAGCAAATGGCTTCCGAAGGAATAGTTTCCTGTTAAAGTTTGAAGATTGCGTTAAAGGATATTCGATTTAGAGATTTCGAATTCAAATATTTAAAGAGAAACGAAGTTTATAAATAAAAAAAGGTCGGAACTATTTAGTGGACTGCCATGAGTGCAAAAAGCAAAAATAAAATAAAATAAAATTGAGGACTATTCTAAACTCTATTCGACTGATTCAAAGAGAATGTGGAAATAAACAAAATTTTATTAAAGAATTTTCATGAATACTGAAAAATGATATATTCGTCAACTATAAAAATTGAAATAAGTGCTATGCATAATTAAAAACTAAAAACTGATATGATTTTGATTTTGAATTGTAAAACTTTATTTGAAATTACCATTAGTTCATCATGACGACAAACGAATTCAAAACTTTAAATTGAAAATTTGAGATTTGATTAATGAATATAATAATCTTATTTCACTATAACTCTTATTAGATTACAATTTTGACATAGAATGGTTATTTGAGACATGATTTTATTTTGGGTGGATTAATTCATATAGAACACGAATAACATTGAAAATATAGGATGCTTATGTTAGATCAATTCTTGGTTTTCTTTTAATCAGAATTATGGGATCAATTGAATTGGAAAACTGTGAAATTTGGTTTGATTCAGTCATCCTTCTTATCACAGAAACTTGTCGCAAAACTTGCGACTGAGTAGTAGTGCTTTAGCCTAACTTTTCTAGTCATATGAACTCGGGAATGTGGAAATCAAAATGAACTCGGTTTCATATCAACTTTTTTGAATTCTTTCTTGACCGGTCTCTGGTCCCCTGCCCTACCGATACCTCCGCATCAAGAAAGAGATTTGTCTTTAGATCCCAAAGATGGGTTTTCACCCCCAAAAGTTAGAAGCTTTTGGTCATTCAGATTTGAGGCTGAACACGAGATCTTTGCCTGAAACTCCATCATTTTCAGACGAAGTAAACCCCATCTGCTTATTCTATTCCGGTTTCAGCATTGACTACTGCACTTCCTCTGTTTGGACCAATTCCACATAACCTTTTTGCTTGGTGCAAGAAGCATGGGCCTGACAAAGGGTACTCTAGCTTTGCCAGGCCGGGGAATCCAAGTATCTTCTGGCCCCTCTCAACCCCTAAATGGAACCATATATTTCTAGCTGGAAGGCACAGGTTTTTTGCCTTTGAACTCAAATGGAAAACGTTAATCAGGCTGGAACCCTGAAGAAAACAAAGGGGAGTTGATGAATCCACGACTGACTTATAGCTAGGAAGCATGTCAAGATCATGCAATATGGACAACTTTTACTTTTAACCATCAATTCTGCAAGGACGGTTTTGTTCCTTCGTACAACAATGACAGGTTTGTAACTTTCAAGTTTTTACAGCCATTTAACTTGTAGCAGAAGCAACATATGGCCATTCAATGTGTAAGTAATTTGTCAGCGCACTTGGCCTTGTCCTTGGTAGGTCAACTATGCTAGGATGGAAAAGAGATAAGAAGGGAGGAAGGAATGAAGGAAAATTTTACTGATCTGCAGTGAAAGTCATGTGCCTAAAGTTGACCTTTGATTGGACGCTATGGGTAATATTATAAAAGTTTCCGGAATTAATTTGAACTTGCAAGACCACATGGTTCATGTACATTTGGTATGCAATTGTGAAATTATGAAGAAAATAATGCAAACAAAAAACTTTTCACCCATTGGGGGCAGGTTGAAATTGAAGGGAAATGAGACATTTATGTTAAAGAATCTGAATCAGTACATTGCAAATGCAGAAGAAAATGAAATTCCAAAAGATATCTTTGGCTTCTTCTTTAGAAACTACGTCTATGCATGCTTGTCCACTCTTTAACCCCACATGTACCCATAAATTATTAGTAATATCAGAGAATAATAGAGGGGAGTGGTCATCGATCTCAATAGGAAAAATGTCACTGTATCCAGCTAAGGTTCGATACATAGCTGTCTCATAGTTGGCTCCACCCA
Organism: Theobroma grandiflorum; assembly: GCA_036013995.1. NCBI lineage: Eukaryota > Viridiplantae > Streptophyta > Magnoliopsida > Malvales > Malvaceae > Theobroma > Theobroma grandiflorum. The sequence continues at coordinate 2,707,939 of CP142134.1, forward strand.
AATACAAAACTACAAAGGAAACAAGATCCTAGTGATGCCCCATTGGTAGATCCAAGAGGGAATAAACTTTGAGTAGCTTGGCATAAATTTCAAACGAAATTTCTACTAAGTTTACTATATATAATCAAGTGATGGAGAAACCTTGTATAGTAATTAAAAGACCAAAAAGGGACAGCATCTGCATCTTGACGCTAATGATGCTGATGAATAAAAAGGAAGTCGGTGCTAACTTCTTCTTGGAAACTTTGTGGCCTATCTTCTGCTTGCCTTAATAAAAGATGGTGAGGAGGTACAACCCTACCATTACAAAACCTTCCAAACCCAAATTTACAAAGAGAAAATTTTCAACCCATTGGGCCATTTCCCTGGATTTCTCTTTCAACTGCCCTTCACGTGCAATGGAAAATTGAAAGTTGATTTGAGATTGAGGGACCATTTGCATGATAGTATGCTCTTTTTCTTTTTGAAAACATTAATTCAGCTTTGAGTGCTTTTTTATATCTCTATAATCCTATTTTCCTACTCCTGGAAGATCTTTAATTATACCGATTTGATTATCAGCTTTAACTTTTTCTTTTAATTAATATGATAAAAACAATAATTTGAGTTCAAATTATTATTAACTTAACAACTTTTTAAATTTTAATCATGTGATTTTTAAAAATTTAACCTCAAATTACTTATAATGGTTGACTTCAAACCTTATAAATCTTAATAGCCACCTTCACATCTAATCTAGAATAAGGTATCATAAATAATCTTATGAAATTTATCATAATCTTATAAAGTTACATGTAATTATTTAAAAAATCTTTGAGAAGTAAGTGTTTTATTTACTGCATTTGTCTCGTACACGTAAATTATTTATAATAAAAATAATAGTCAATTATAGTTTAATACTGTTAGAAAAAGAAAGCTAACAACATTTCTTGCACTTAATATTTTAAGAAATTAATGAGAAGTTTGTTAAATAAAGTTCAAATTGACAACCACTCTCCATTAATTATATATAAAAAAATTTCATAGAATCTTGGGCAATTTCTTATGATTAATTTCATAAGTATGTATGTTAGTTGCTAATATAATTATTATACTAATTAAAACATTAACTGTCAAAAAAAAACATTGAAAAAAATTTCATTATTGCTAGCATTATTTGTGGGCCTTCATTTCCCGATCATTCTCTGCATGTGCAAAGCTTCATCATCTTCAGCTGGCTTTCGCTCTCTCTGTCACACTCACTGTCTTTGCTTTCTCTTTCATTCACATTCATGTACAGTTGTTCATTCTTGCACACAAAATCTACATCCTTGACAATGTGACCAACATGTCCATTAACTCTTTCAATTTGCCACTTTGCCGCTTTGCCCACACTTTTTTTCCCTAATAAACACCATAGCTTCCACTCTACTTCAGGAATATTTTTAGTCTACAACGTCAAACTCCCCAGTTATCAGGCTTTTTTGATTGATTGCTCTAAACAATGGACTCAACGGCTCTCCTTGATCGTGCTTTGTTTCAACTCACTCCTACTCGAACAAGGTGAGCAGCTACACTTTCATGCAAAATTCTGCAATGAAGGACTGAACTTTGTTTTTCTTATTTGTGTCTTGGTCTTTTTAGAAGCAGAGAATGTTTCTGTTCTTTTACTTTGGTTTAATGTGTTCTGGTTTTTTCTTTTTTGTTGGGATTGTCAAGATTTGATCTGGTGCTCTTCTCCAAGGGAAAGAACGAGAAACTTGCTTCTGGGCTTTTTGACCCATTCATTTCTCACCTCAAATTTGCTAGAGATCAGATTTCAAAAGGTGGGTACTCGATTACTCTGCAGCCACCCGCCCCTGGTGCCCCCTGGTTCACCAAAGCTACCTTTGAGAGGTAAGTTGCAACTGACTTTCGATTCATTTCTTCTTTTCTTCTTCATCAGAGTTCGAGTTTATCTTTAGTGAGAATGACTGAATGATTAAGTTTCAATGAGGTGCAGAGTTCATCGATCTAAATTCTCTGTATGTGCTATGATTTTTATCTGTACATTTATTCTTGGATTTCATATATGAACAAAATCAATTTTTGATGCCAATTTATCTCCAAAAACTCAAGTTTTGTCATTGACTTGGGTAATCAAATGGGAAATCAGGCATTTAGTCCTTGCATTTCTTGGATTCTGATAAATTTACCAAGCACTGCAATCTGATGTTGGGTTCTGATAAGCTAGTTCATTAGGGGCTGAAACCTTATCTGAACGTGCTTCTAGACTAAGTCTAAGTAAGGTTAGCATTAAAAATTTTCTTTGTATTGTAGATTTGTGTGCTTTGTTAGCACACCAGCAGTTCTTGAAAGGTTCGTCAGTATAGAAAGAGAAATCTTGCAGATTGAGAGATCAGTTCAGGCTAATGAACTAAACGCTAATGTTGATGGAAGGCAGGAAGAAGGTCCGCTCAAACTCAAAGACTTCAATTTTTGTTAGCAAAAGTTTACATTTGGGCTGTAATTGCTTCATTTGTTCAAAACTGCTAACTTAATTTACTATTCAAAAATTGTAATTTATCTCCTAATTGGTTTTGTTTTTTGGGTCTATGTCAGATGCCAATGGTAATACAAGGAATTCAACTGATTTTACCAAGGTATTCCCTTTTTTAAAAAAAAATTCATAGATTACATGTGATTTTTTTTTTTTAATTTTTCAGAAATTTGCATATAATTTTTTCGTATTATTCTTTTGTGTTTGTTATCAGGTAAATGGTGAACTCAAGACAAAAGATGACATTGCACGCGCAGAGAATTCCAAGTAACTTATCTTATCCTTAAATTGCCTAAATTGGGATATACTAATTCTCACTCCTAGTCTCCTAGTGAATTAAATACCCTTATCATTCATTCATTCAGTCAATTTCATGGCTAGGATTCAACTTCAATGGCTATTGGAAACTCGGAAAGCCTTGCTCAGGAAAGAGCAAGCAATGACTTATGCTCGTGGGCTGGTTGCTGGATTTGCAATGGAGAATATGGAACATCTCATTTCCTTTGCAGATGCATTTGGAGCATCCAGGTTAAAGTATGAACTATGAACCATAACTATAAATATTATCATGTGATAATTGAAGGAAGGAAAAACAATTGGCTAAACATGAAAGTGGTTGAAATATCATGTTCTTAGCAGTACAATTTCATATTCTTCTTTCATATCTTTCTTTGTCCAGAGATAAGAAAACAGAATCTTTCACTGCTTTACTAATTTTTTACCATAACATATTTTGTATTCAATTTCTAGGAACTTAATTTTGACCTTCAATGCTTTTAATTTCAGTCTTTCTTTTTCCTTTTTCACTTTATTTTTGGCTACAGGGCAAGGCCAGATGCCCTATTGCTTAAGATGCTTGATGTCTTGGACCTCTTGGCTGATTTTATATTACACTTCACCACTGTCAGAATTAAAATTAGGTCTTAATTCCTCAGTTCGTGATGAATTTGATGACTTGCTCTTCTGTACCCCAAAATTGTCTTTAAAAAGGACATCACCACGCTTCGGGTGCACTGAAGTGGTTTGGCTGTCATAAACTACTTCCACCTAAGCCCAGCAAATTTAATTTTCCTTTTCCTGATATCTGGCCCAATTTGAATCTTATAATTGAGCATTGGCTATTTTTAGGGAAGCAAGCATTAATTTCAAGGAATTATGCAAGAAAAAACATGCAGATCGTCTTTGGATGGAGGAATTAGCTGCAGTGGAGGCATGCTCACCATCAGAACTGCCATTATTAGGAACATCTGGCATTGTGCTTGCAAATGGAATTAGCATCCCTAATCCAAGTATCATGTCAAATTTCCCCATCAATGGTGCATCTACAGGTGATCATGCTCCAAATGAATCTTCAGAAGCATCAGCTGTGGACTGCAAGAAAGGTGTTTGACAGGCTTATAGCTTTTCCCTGCCTTTTCTTTATAGCTTGACAACAACCATTTTTAAAGTTGTCTTCTGTTAAGTTAATACCTAGGCTACTTTGCACTGTAACACATCTAATTATCATTATCATTCCTGTTACCATCTGGATGGCAGACTGCTTTTTGTTTTTGACTCTCCTGCACTTGTCTGTAGAAACACAAAGCATATACCTGATTCCCGCTTTGGAAACATTCATACTTCGTGCTTGACATACAGAACATCAACAAGTTGGAAACATTCCAACTTCTTTCGTAACATATTGGACATTAATGGAATATAGGATATACTTTTCGGGAAAGAACTATGCTTCTTAGAACATAGGATAATGGCAAGCATATCTTCTCTTATTTTCGCTAGATACAAAATCTGTTAATATTCCAATTGGTAATGTTTGGCTCCTTTGATGTACATGCAGATGACAATTTGCCTGCATCAGATCAGACACCATCAACTACCACAAAATATCAAGTGCCAATGCAATGGACAAATCAGATACCTCAGCATATGTACAATTTACAAGGTCCTGTTCAACAACTACCTCCATATCAAGGATATCCTTTCCATCCTATGCAGCCTGTACCACTGCCATATCCAATGAATATGCAGTGGTCTCCTAGCAGAAATCAGAAGTCCGCTTCCAGGCAAAAGAAGAAATTGTCAAATGGAAAGGGACTTGAATATTCAGGAGAAGAAAGACAAACTGAATCTAGTGGCTCTGGCTCTGAAAGTGATTCAAGTTCAGAAGTGCAACAGGAAGACAGAAAGCAGTCATCACCAGATCCTCCATATCGGAGAAAAAACCATAAAAAGTCATCCAGAACAGTTGTCATCCGCAATATTAACTACATCACGCCTAAAAGGAGAAGTTTAGAGAAAGGTCAATTTTCGGATGGTTCTTATTCAGGTGAGGACGACCTAATTGATACAGATTCCTTTAAACAGACAGTGGATGATGCAGTTAAGTCATTGAAGGAATCGAACAAGGTCAACTCAAGTTATAACAAAAGAAGAGGTGCAGAAAAGAGCCACCACATTGAAAATAAATCAAATGACGCATATGACCTTGATGTAAAGACATCAGAGGAAGGAAAAAAAAATGAAAATTGGGCAGCTCTCCAAAACCTTCTTATGAGGGATGAAGAAAGTATGAGTGTGAACGAAGTTGAATGGAAGCGTGCTGAGGATGTTCAGGAACATTTCGTGGCTAGAAACTTTGATGGAGAAATTTCTGCGACCACTCCTGCTGTGAACTTGGAATCACAGAAAGCTCCAATTCAGCGGACAGTCTTGGGTGATTCTTTTGTCATGACTGAGAGGGATGGGAAAAATGAGACTAGGATGAAGTTGGACGATTTTAATAATGGAGAGAATTATCATCCGGTCATGAATGGAGGGGACTGTGTGGAAGTGGATTTGTTTCATCCAGAGAGATTGGAAGAATCAGGAAATAAGCTTGGTAATCTCATATCTACTTGTGCAAATAAGTCATCCGTAATCAGGTCTGGAAAGGAAGAAGATTGGTTTGTTGGCAATCACTCTGTAAAGCCAGAAAACCAGGATTCAGCCAATAATCAGATGCTTTTTAATGGTGATCACATTTTATCCATGGAGAGTAATCCTTTGTATTCTCAGAAAAGTAGGAAAGACATTCTTATTGATGATTCTTTCATGGTAGCGGCTCGACCAGCAGTTGATCATCAAGATGATTCCCAATGGAAAACAGATATAAGTGTGGTTGCAAATTTAACTTCACCTAGCAACCCAGATGGCAACACAGATGCATCACAAGATGAGCGGAAGGTACTTGACTCCCGTGACTCAAATGATCTTTGCATGGTGCTTGAACGGAATCCTGGATATGACTCCTCCAGAGACTCCTGGACAATGGATTATCAAATTGACTTATCATTCTCAGAACCTAATAGAAGTGCAGCTAGCGGACATTCAGATGAGAAGGTTCCTTCCAATCATGAGAACACCACTGTCAAGCCTAATGGTGTCCTCAGAACAAAAAAGCCAGTGAAAGAAGCAAGGTCTGAAGTTTTGAATGGATCCCTAGGGAAGAGCAAAGCTGAAATTATGTCAAAGAGCAAGAAACCATCTCTTGTTAGTAGGTCCACAATTCAGAAGAGCAAGTTGGAAAAGGTAATGGTGAATATTTCTTCCAACCAATATGGTTTTATATAACCTTTTATCCCTTTCTAGCTTCTAATGTAGGATGCCTGTCAACAGGAAGAAGAAATGCGGAAGAAGATGGAAGAGTTATTGATTGAACGGCAGAAAAGAATCGCTGAGAGAACTGCAGCCTATGCTTATGCTTCACCTGCATCCAAGAAGGCCCCATTGGAAAGTAAAGCAGCAAAAAGTTCAATGAAGAGTGATAAGAACAAAAATCTTTCCACAGGTCAAGCAACAAACAGGGTGAGTTCTGTCAAACTCAGGGCATCTTAAGAAAGTAGCCTCAAAGATGCTTGATCTTCTGGATGGTTGAGATCCTCTTTGACGATATCTAGCACTTATTTGGCAAGCGCGTTACATTTGATGGGGATGGGATTCAATCCTGAAATCTCTCAAGACAAGGAAACAAGCACCCCTCACACAGGATTTACCTTTTGCGGCTATTCATGAACATCCCTGATTGCACAGTTTTCAACTCCATATCAGCTTTTACTGTATACATTGTCAATATTTCTGAGTTACACCTGCAATTCATTCTACCAGTGTTTGTTTTAAGAATTTATAAATACTAAATAAGTTCATAAACATGTAGTCATTAGTTCTTCATATATCTCCTCTTCTCCCCTCAATTTGTCTTCTATTGTTTCAGAATATCTCATTATTGTCATGGAAATAAGGTGGTTTCTTCCCATTGTATACTTCAAGACTTCTTATTGAGATATATAATGCATGATCACCAGTGATTGCCTGGTATTTCAACTACCCTTCTTGCCATTATTTAAAGCTACTTTTGGTATGCCATTTCGACTGAACTAACTCAGGAGGTTGAAGGAAAGGGTCTGGTAAATAGGGTTAAACAGCATACTGCTGTCTTTCCTAACGATCAAAACATAAAAATAGCAAATTTGTGGAAAGATTCAAGGAAGCCATGCCGAAATTGTCAGGATTGGTTGTCCTTTTGTAACTGCTACCTTAAAGAATCTATTGCTACATAGAAATCGTCAACCAAATCAATCCACCTGATCAAATGCTAATGCTGGACAGAAAAAATTTTCACTATCAGCCATGATCATTGACTATCATTCTGACCACTGTTATACATTACCATGATTAAATTAAACAAACCAAAGTTTGAGGGACTACTTATAATTCTATCTAAAAGGGATCAAACTTGGATGCCAGAAATCTCCAAAACAGTATGCCTCTTAAGAAAGAGACAGGCTAAATCAAGATACTGAATGCATAATTAGGGTATAGCTTCAACAGGGCAACTGTCTCGTGATTTTGTTTTACATTTAGGAAAACATTTTCTCGAGTTAGAAAAATTAAATAAAGAGAAAACAAACCATGGGCTGTCATCCCATGATTTCTAGGACTACTACAAGGTTTGCCCACCGCTCCATAGTTTACCATATTTAACTTACCATACTTCATCAAATACAAAACATAATACCCATCAATGCAATGCAGCTTTAAAGAATAGAGGTGAATTAAATATAGAAAAATTGGGAAAACAAGAGCAGCATGTCTTACAAAAGTGAAAGAGCTTTTGCAGTTTAGCTGGCCACCGTCCAAATTTAAACCATGGATTTGTTAAGACTTTGAAAACTAACTCTAAAAGCACAGACAGTAAACCACGAATAACAACAAAAACAAACAAAGGGTACGCGACAGAGACACCCTTTGAACATGATGGAAGGGGTGCCCTCCATAAATAAGCCTTCCTTTCCCTTTTTCTATCCTTGGCTCTTCTCTTTTTAGAGAAAAGTTCCAAACAATGTTGAAATAATTGTTTGTCTTTGTCATTTTAGGATTGTTTTGTTTCAGGCCACACAGCCAGCTAGCCTGCCTCATGCGCTGCACGAAATGATTTCCTTTTCATGCACACCCCAACTGGGTTTTTGAATCTTTCCCTTTTGTTTATTTGCACCAAATCTTCGAATTCTTCTCTTGTTTTTCTCATGTAAATATATATATATATATATTTTAAATGGTCATCGAATGTCAACATTATCATCATCATCATCACCATCATTGTTCTGTTGAAGCCTTCATAAAATTTTCGTGGGCGTATTAATGATCATGCCAGCAACTTGCTGTGGTTTGGCACCAATGATTTTTGGTCGCAAACCATTAAAAATTGTCAAGGTACATTTTTTAAATTGCTCTATTGCATTTAATTATTCTTTCTCTAGTTTGTAAGGAAAAAAGATAGTATTGTTTAATCTGCAAAACTATTATCTAAATGCGCAAGTCAGCAAGACCATTCAGACCCAGCGTTGTTCTGGTGTAAGCAATCTTGTTAACATTCTTAGATTCAGTCCAATCTAGCATTTTTGGCATGGTGAAGAACATATTTACTTGTTACAAAGCCATTTCTGATAACATTCAAACTTCCAGTTTTGACAAAGTTGGCTTTTCCATTTTCCTTGAGGTCTTATGGTTTTTCTATAGCTTAAATTTCTACAACTTTCTCATTGCTACACAATCTTTCATTGAATGATTGCACGAGTTGTTGTAGCATATTAAGATCTGCATACCATTTCGGAAGGCCTAAATAAGAACCTGCAAATTGCAGAAAGAAATGCAATCCCATGTAAGCTTCCTGACTGGAAGAATCAACCAAATGAGCATTTTTCTATTTCTTTTTCTTTTTTTCCTTCTCTTTCAATCATTTTATGGGCTATATTCCGAATATGCATATGTGTGAGGCATGCTGAAGTAATTAAAATCCTAATGGTATAAGATACTTCACAAAAAATGCATCCTGAAAGAAAATTTGAACTTCCGCAGGCACTGAAAACCTCCCAGAAATTTAAGGTATCCAAGAATCAAAAGGAAATGAAAGGCTTGAGGAAGGATAGTTCATCTCAACCAGCATGCAACTTCATTTTGATGATGGAGCTCAGGAAAAAAATTATAACCTTTAGAGACATCATTGACCTACCACCTTGTACTACCTCTGTTTCCACAGATGAGGTATTGTTGCCTTCTTCTTCAGCAAACACTCTTGCAGTAGCACAAATACCTTCTCTTGAGTTTGGTTTCAATAGTTGTATCTTTCTATATGTCTTTCTGCAGCTGATGCTAGGGACAATGAAAGATCTCCATAAGTTCTACCCTGAAAGCATACCCCACTTCCGTTGGTCAGAGTTGAAGGCATCACCTTTTGATCAGGTTTTGCCACTTTTTCATAAAATTAGCTGAAACAGCTATTTGGATGGTAATCCTATGCTAACAATCTACATGAAATGCCTTACAGGTTCTGACCTACTTTTGCAAGGCATTGCAAGACCTTGGAGATGCTTCAAAAATGAACGATGAGTGGATTGACAAATATAGATATGATATATACGACAATGACAAAAGCAAAAACAATGAAAAACTTGGTATGTAGGAAATTTTGTCAAGGATGTTGTTACCTGTTGGCAGTCACTATTTATTGTGCCTTATGTCTTTGTTTGAATCTCATCAAAGGCAAAGGAAATTTTATTTAAGGGTTTTGAAGAAAGGAAGCACTTTCAAGCATATTTGGGTACATCTTCGTTTGTGTTTATCATTTCCCTGTGCTCTGGTATCCAAAAGGAGTCCAGTTACCTTTTGAACTCACTTATTCTTGATTGAAGTTGATAACAGTTTTTCCAATTTTTACCCCCCTTTTTCCTTTGGCAGTTGAAATTGCTGTGGCTACGCTCAATGGCTTGATTAAGATAGCAAGGGAGAAGTTTGACATGACGGATGAAGATGACGAAAAGAAAGATTTTAGTCCAGAGGCTAACACATTCGGAAAGGTCTTGAAAGATTCTTATTCAGACAACTGCTCCAGCTGCCCTTCTCCAGTGACACCAACTTCAGTCCTTCCTGAGTTGATTAATGGTACTCCAAAATCTCCTTATTCTTCATCTCTTCTGTTGTCCCTCAGGGTTCAAGCAGTGGGAAAACTGAACCCCATTGATGTGAAGCGACTCACATTACACATGCTTCCGAATGTTGGAGTCCAAGTTCCCAGCTCTTTGAGTCAAAAGAAGATTACGATTGAGGAACAAAAGGAAGAAGATGAAACAAGAGATTCCACTTCTCAAAATGAGACATCAGAGGATTTACTTTCCATTTCAAACAATGTACCGGGTGACACAATTACTGATCATGGAAACAATACAGAACCACCAAAGTTCTCACCAAATGTAGCACCAACACCACCATCATCACCATCAGAGAAGCAACCTCCCGAGTTGTGGAGAGACATGCAAGAAGCTGAAGAAAAATTACCACGAACACCACCAGAAGTTTTAATGCCAGTCCTACCATCACAGCCAGAAATGTTGTCAACAGATATGGAGACAGACATAGGACGTCTACATCCACCACCACCAGCACCATCAGCAGAAGTTTTACCGTCACTTCCACCATCACAGCCAGCAAAGTTGTCAACAGATATGGAAATAGACATAAGACAACTTCCGCCTCCGCTGCCGCCGCCACCACCATTCTTTCAGCCAAATGTAGTGGCAGGGCGACCACCATTGCCCCCAACCCCTCTCCCAATGTGGCAAGCAAGTGCAGAAACTGCACAACCAACATCAGTAGCAACAGAACCACAGCTGCCCTCACCACCTTCAAAGCTGACAAGTACAGCAGCAACAGGAATACCAACTCCGCTGCCGCCACCACCTCCAGCTCCATTGCAGTCAAATGTAGTGGCGACAGGAGCATCCCTTCCACCACCACCGCCTCCACTTCCATTGCAGTCAAAGGTAGTAGCAACAAGAGCACAACTTACACCACCACCACCACCACCACCACCTCTTCCTAAGGTACCAGGAGCTGCATCTGTAACACCACCACCCCCACCACCTATGATGCTTTCAAAAGGATCAGTACCGTTGCCACCACCACCACCCATGTCACTGGCAAATGGAGCTGTTCCACCACCTCCTCCACCTGGTGCGGCAAAATCCTTGCGCCCCAAGAAAGCAAATACTAAATTGAAGAGATCAAGTCACATAGGTAATTTGTATCGGGTTCTTAAGGGCAAAGTGGAAGGATATCCTGTGCAACGTAAATCACCCGACGGAAAAAAAAGTGGGGCTGGAAGTAGCGCCTCTGGAAAACAAGGGATGGCTGATGCATTAGCAGAGATGACAAAGAGGTGTGTTGCTCACAGCTCTCTAATAAATAATAGGCCCCTGAACCTTATATTACTGAAAAATAATGGTTATTTTGTGAAATGAGGGGCTCATCATATTCTTTTTCTTTTTTTTGGTCTCAGATCAGCTTACTTCCAACAAATTGAAGAAGATGTTCAGAAATATGCACAATCAATCACACAGCTCAGAACTGCCATCATCACATTCAATACAAAGGACATGACTAAGCTGCTCGAGTTCCACAAACATGTGGAATCCATTCTCGAGAACTTAACAGATGAAACTCAGGTGAATTTGAGCTTGTCTATTTAGCTTAATTGTCTTCATTTTATTGCCCTATTTAGTGATGATTCTATCACTTCCGGAATCGTTTGTCTGACCTCCAAATGTTTTCGACTGCAGGTTCTAGCAAGGTTTGAAGGCTTCCCCACAAAAAAGTTAGAAGCATTAAGGACAGCATCAGCACTTTACTCGAAGCTAGAATCAATGATTACTGAACTACAAAACTGGAGGATTGAACCTCCTTTGGGACAGCTTCTTGACAAGGTTGAACGTTACTTCAACAAGGTATGATTTTGCTCTGGAATAAACATAAGATATATACTAATACCATTCTGATCATTACCTTCGAAGGCATTCTTCACAACTAACCAAAATGCATAAATTAACAATTTCTTACAGATGAAAGATGAAATAGATGCCCTGGAGCGAACTAAAGATGAAGAGTCCAAGAAATTTAAGAGCCACAATATCGATTTTGACTTCCAAATTTTTGTACGAATCAAAGAATCAATGGTTGATGTTTCCTCCAACTGCATGGAGTTGGCACTGAAGGTATTTCTATCCAGAATATATGTCATAAAAATAACTACGTATTATGTTTGCCTGGCACATTAATCAAAATGGATTTTCCTATTTTGGACTCAATTCAGGAAAGAAGAGAAGTAAAGTTAGCAGATAGCGAAGGGTCCAAAACCAAAGCTGAAGCACAAAAGAAAGGGTGCGCTAAAATGCTATGGAGGGCTTTCCAATTCGCTTTCCGGGTTTATACGTTTGCCGGAGGACATGATGATCGTGCAGACAAGCTGACCCGAGAACTGGCTCGCGAAATCGAGACTGATCCCCAACACCAGTAATCATTATACCTATACATGTAAAGTAGTATTACATTAATAATATAGTAAGAGAAAACTTGAGGAATCGAAGCATCATTTTCCCAAGGGCTTTGTAAATTAAGGCTAATTTTGTTCGAGTTTGTGATTTTGATGAACTAGGAAACTAGAACTGCTTCGGGAGTTTGAAACAGGCTTTAAAGAAACCAGTAAACTCCCCGCTTGAGATTGTAAAATACTACGTTTTATGAGATATTTTCCATTTTTTCTAGTTGTTTCTGAGAAAAGATGATTACATGTTACATATTGTCATATTTCAGAGAAGACACAGAAGAAAGGAGCGAGATGAAGAGGAATTGCAAATTTCATCTTACAAAATAAATGAAGAATCAAAGACAATCCAGGTCGCTGAAAGTAGTCCTTCTGTTCTATCAATGTTTTATCATCTCCCAAATTGGACCACATCCTGTCTAGGTTGGCATGCTGATGGGAGGGAGCCATCAATGTTTATCATCTCCCACACCATCTGTGAACTTGGTACATGAGGAAATGTTTTCAATTGAGCCAAATGCTTTCTCTGATTCCCTACCATTTCCCACGTACATGGTTTCGGGCATGCACGATTTTTTGTTCGAAGTCAAATACATGTTCAATGCCCCATTGTAACTAGTTCAGGAAGCCTGGTGATATTGCATTGCGGAGCTTATAGGAGTCACAAGTTCGCATTGCTGAGCTTATATCCAAATATACGCCATTTTGTTGTTAAAAAAAATGTGAACAGAGAAAATTAGAATAGACTTCATCTAGAAAGCATGAAAACACTTTTCCGAAAAATCTCTTTAGCATTTTCCCATGTTTTTAAAGAGAAAAATGTAAAAAAATATTTAGGTACACAGAATCAAACTCGTTAACCCGGGAAAATTGTCTTATGTCCTCTAAAACCGTAAGACAATTTCTCTAAAACAAACCCTCCACTCTACCACCCCTTTAATGACGGCCCTTCGACCCTTCCTTCTCAATATATGTTCTATTGATATTTTGATGATACCATGGTAGAAAATGCTTGAAGATATAAATGGTGTTAAGAAAATATTTTCAACACGTTAAAGGTTCAATTAACCGAAAATATTTTTCTTAGTTTAGTGGAACAACAAAAAATATTATATTTTTTAAAAACATATTATTCACGATAAATTAACTTTCAATTTACCAACCGAAATCTTAGTAAAAAACAAATTTATAACTTAATATTGGGCTCTACAAGGGAGCCCGATATTTTGTCCATCAAGCCATCTGCTCGGACCATCACCTTTGCATCCACATTGGACCCGTTAGCCTATCTCCATAAGGCCATGAAGCCCTTCATGATGGGTTACCTTGGCAAAGGAAAACTATCCCCAACCCCCCCGACAAAGACATCTTATTTTGATTTGTTTTTTGTCGGTTTCTTACTATTGGTGGATCCAATTTTTTGTCTCAAATAAAATAACCATAGGAAGTACTTACTTATCTTTATCTATTTATAGGATATCAACTTTTTGCTCTCTTTAACCTTTTTCTTTATCTCTTTTCTTCCCAAAGCCTGAACACAAGAATCTTTTCAGGAAGTACCAAACCTTCAGTAATTTTAATATATATATATATATATATGTATACCCTTTAGTTGAAAGGATGGATACCATTATTCTATAGCATTAAATAGGGCTTGACCGGGGTGGTTCACCCACCGTTTTAGGGAAGCAGATCCTAATAACTAGGGTTCTTATCCAATCTCCTACAAAGAGTAAAAGTCAGGCTTTATTCCCTTAAAATAGTGCTCAACCGAAAAAATAATTAACTCATCAATGAATGAACAAAAAATAATTCAAACCTTCTCCATATGTTGGCTTTTGCTTCAACATGGTGTGCCTAGATATTGCTAGTGGGCCCTTTTTGCCCACTCTTATATAATATAAAATGAAAATGACACTCCATTACCTAACAAATTTGATAGATTAATTAGTATATGTATGTTGTATAAATATTAAATAGTTCATTAAATATCTCTGTCCTTGTTCAGTAATGGGTGACAGAGAGACAAAAAAAAAAGAGTAGTCTCCCAATAGCAGGAAAAAGAATACCACTTCCCCTAACTGATACGTCAAGGCCCAAGGTGTTCACCTCAGAACGAAAGCTTACAAGGAAATGACAGGTTTTTGTATGCTTTGAAACTTTCATTCTCTGAGATGACGGTTTGTGGTGATTGCAGCAGTCACTGTATTTGTTTTGGCAAGACTTGTTGGTTTTTTCCTATTCCCCTGATAGCATTTAACCTAGCGCCTACAGTTGAGTACCGCGCGAGATCATTGTCAGCGAAAACGAAAGAGAGCTAAAGTACCGTGTGAGGCCGTGTCACGACAAGAGAGACAGGACTATCCTTCTCCGTGAAAATGTTGGTCACGAACAAACAAAACCATAAATTCCCCATGAAGAACAAATGCCTAATTTTCTCCCTTTTTTTTTTAATACTAAGACATTGACCAAAACAATTTTTAATTTGATTAATATGGGAAACGTTAGCATAAAACTAATAATGCGTGTGGGGCTAATTCAGATGGCAAAAAAATAAAATATAAAATATAAATTTAAAAATTGCTCTTATAGATAATGTAGGGTAAACTTATAGACTTTACCCTTGTAATCATTCTTGCTTCATTGCACTGGCATTTGTTTTTCTCTTAATTTATATAACAAGAGGTAGTTGTAGATCGGCGTCCAAGCATTTAATTTATTAATTGATTTAAAATTTTTTATTAAAAAAATAAAATTTAAAATTTTTTTAATTAAAAAATAATAACAAATCAAAAAAATATATATGAACAAGTATATTAAATAATAAGTTACGAGTTTCTTATTTATTGTTGAACATGAAAAGGAACTACCTCGTGCATTTATCCAAACTCATTCACATAATACATGCATGAAAAGACCCGAACATAAAATCTAAGATAGGTCTCCTTACTAAGAACATGCCATATAAGGTTCTATGGTCATAGACTTAATGGCCTTATTTGTACTTCGACACACATTGATATATAAAACATGGGAACAAGAAACCGATTCGATTGATCTCAAGAAGCACTAAGGATCAACGAAAACATTTCCCTAAAGTAGATAGGGAAGCAACGAAAGAGCAATGAACCGATCATTCTCGGATGTAGTCAATCTTGATGTTGCCAACCGAAACAAGACCCTGCCCTTCTCTAGGCACCAAAGTCACCACAATGTTATCATCACCTTCAACATCCAAATCCTCCAACACATCTGATATTGCCAAAGAAAAACTTGTCTCAAACTTCTTGGAATGGCTATGGTTATGGGGCACATTGGTAAAGCTCCCTGCAAACTCTGAATGTTCTGGACCACTAGGTGCCTCATCATCCTCATCATTAATGTAAATATCAAATTTCACCCGAGTAGATGTGTCTAACTGAATGCTTTCTAGCACCAATACTTCTTCTTCTTCTTCTTTTTCAAGCTTACTCCTTGATTTCTTTGGCCTTGGAATCTCAATGGTCACTATTTTGTCTAAAACAATCGGGAACGCATTGCGTATAACGTTTTTGTTCTTTGTTTCGGCTGCCTTTGCTTGACCACGACCCGTTCCCCCTTTCTTGGAAAACTTTCGAGGAACTGGCTTAGTTTTAAGCCATGGAACATCAACTCTTTGATAATCGTACCCCAAAGTTCTAGTGTCAAGGCAATCACGAACCTTGGCACGAACAAGATTCGCATTCTCATCGTAAAAAACAAATGAGGCATCAAGCCAATCTGTGTCAGTGAAATCATTTCGCTTCTTTCCTGGTAACCCCTTCCAAATCGACCACATTCGGTCAACATTGGAGTGGTGAGCATAAAACAGTGGGTCTCTCCCTGCGGAATAGAAATTTCCCATGTCTTCAGAATATGTTTGTCTCGGGTCTCCACACCACACGTGAATCGCGGTATGACAACCGAGCTCGACGGAACCCCCTCCTGGACTGGGTTTATCACCAGCACGGTACACCTTTCCATGGAAAAGAGAAGCCGTTTTTGAACCAGACACCATCTGCTTGTACATGAGCTTGAGATTATTTTGTGCCATCTCTTTGTCTGTTATATCTTTATCAGTGCCACTGTAATCAAGATCAGCCACCTTTGGTGGTTGATGGTTAACATTGCGCTTGTCATCGTAGAGTGGAGAGTTAGGGTTTACAAATATGGCAGGTATAGGCATACCTGCAGGGGCATCCCAGTTCCAAAATGGCATGGCGAAATCTGGGTCACCAATCAGCTTACCCAAAATCCTCTCATAGAAATAAAGATAAAACCTATGGAATGGGAAAAAGAGCCATGACAAATGAACTTGAATATCTTGATCGAACCCTACTTGATCGTAAGCCCCGTTACAATAGGCACAATGAACATTTGCTTGTTGCTTGAAACTACGTGGATCATCATCAGGAAGAGCTCTCATGAGCTCCATGGCCTTGGTAAATTTAGCCAAGTAGTCAGGATCAACTAAATGTGCAGCAGGCCTATAGCGTAACTTTGAAAATGTAGGTGGTTTGAAATCTATGACCTTTGTCGTTTCTGGTGGGCAGCAATAGACAGTCTCTTTCGTTGTGTCTGATATTGTTGCATCACCGCAAAGGGTCAAGTCAGGAGCGGCAATAGGTGCTGCTAATGCAAATGGGTCATTGGAAAGGTTGGTTGCACCGTAGAGACCTCCTAGCCCAATCAGGAGATCCCTTCTATCAAACCTGTGGAGAGAAGAGTCTCCTTTGCTCCCATTGTTCGTGGCTTTGCATGACACTACTTTACTTGGGCCGGAATAGTCTGGCTTTTTGATCTTCTTATTCAAGGAAAGTTGAGATGTTTTTGGAAAGAAGGAAGTTTGAATGGAGGAGCTGGAAATAGTGGTTGGGGTTGATGACGGCAGGACAGGAGAAGCCATAGCTAGATTTTGGTGGTACTACAGTTTTGATGAGACCGAAAAGACTTTTGCATGGAATTTATAGGGAATTCAATGGGGTTTGGATCCTTGGCCATTATTATCGTGCATTTATTTTCTTAGCCATTTGATTGAATAAATTTGACAATAACAAAGCCACCGGTGAAAGATTTTTTGTCCTTTCTAAGATGCCCAAAGAGTTTTTCTCCTCGTGGAACATTTGGGCAACATTCTTTAAGGGTAAAGTGAGATCTAAATATAAAAGACTTTAAGGTCAGATAGTCACATATTTACAGTACTCTTTTTGTACTCTAGTAATCACATGGCTTATCTTCACACTTTACGAAATTCATTGCTATCAAAAGTTAAAGTAATCCGTTGGCAAAAGTTGACAAAAAAGAAATTATTATCGAGTTTCGTCTCTATCGAAGAAGTTATATTTTAATAATAGAAAAACTTAATGTTTTCCAGCCATTTCACATGGTACGCTCTAAGAGGAATCTGGACCAACTTATAACATGCACGATTGAATTTTTTTATTATTATTTTAATTTCAAAACGTTCACTATTATACGTGATAATTACTAAATCATATTACATAATAATTGATTATAACAGAGTGTAAACTTTTTGTAAATGGATCTATATATTTGGCGATGAAATTCATCATGAAATATTATAAAAGTTTGCCACTAAGTACGGAAAAGTAATATTAATAATTTGATTTTTTACAAATAATAAAGTGCGGGTTTATGTTATTTATTTTATTTTTATTTTTTGATATGATATTTAAAAATTTTAAATTATTTCAAAAAAATTTTAAAAATATTTATTTATTTTACATTCAATTAAATATTTTTATTTTTATTTTGAATAAAAAATAAATCATTGTATTTTTATTTTAAGTTAAATAAATTTTTATAATTAATAGTTGATTTAACCAAAATACTATTGTCATTCTATATATACCACATGACAATAACTGACACTTACATCCTAAGCCAATTTCAATGCTTAGTTAAATATTTTATTAATATATGAAGACATGATATATTAATGTGACATAATGACATGATGATATAACATTTTTTCACTCTTCACATTAGTATTATGTTAACACCATATAAACATAAAATAACAATAAATATTTTAATTAATAATAATTAATCAATCATTAATTATAAAAAATTTATTTAAATTTTTTTAAATAGTTCAAGAATTTGTTTAGTATTATTATTTTTATATAAAACAGGGCTAAGTTTATATAACCCATAATTTAATTTAATAAATTGTGTTAGACTTATTAAACGTGGACTTAAGAGTGTAAGCTTGTGTAAAAATTATAAATCTTATAACGATAAGATTATGACTTAAGATTAAGTCTCTCTCTTGTTAGATTAAACAAAAAAAATCTTAATGTACAAAATATTAACAATTAATCTGATCAAGATTAGTTTTACTCTCAAATCATATTCATGCATAGGATTCTATGGACATAAAATTTAGCAGAAAGTAGTATTATTATTTTCTTGAAAATGTAATTGAAAGAGTAGTGGATATGATTCTTTGAACGAAGAGCCCGAGACCTGTCTCTACTCTCAAGCGTGAAAGATGGGGTACCATTTCATCACACGGCACACTGACAGACCACGACAGAGAAAAGGGCTTTGATAATTGACACGGATTCGTGCAAAACCCTGTTCCATGGTTGTCTATTATTGACCAATTAATATGCCAACAGAAAACGTGCTTTTTTCCAAATAAATAGTAATAAATGCTGGTAGTTGGGGCTTTGCTAATCCGATAATCGAAAACGAGCTTTGGGGCGGGTGTGGAAACCCTAGACCTCCCACGACTTACCTTTTCTTTTTTTTTTTTTTGGGGGGGGGGGGGGGGCCGGGGGGCCAGTTCATGGAGGAACTGCCTTCCAAAAATGGGAGTATGCCGCCCACGACTTACCTTATGTTTTACTAAATGTTCAAAACAATTTACTTTATATATTTATTTGTTTATTTCCTTCTCGAAATGGGAGGGTTAGGTGAGTTGCCAGCTCAGTTGTTAAAGTCATAACATGATATTTCGCCCCCACAAGTGTAGAGGCGTCACCATAAACAAATCATGATAAACATTTGAAATGTAAAACTTACTATTTATTTGATTTTTTATTGGTCGAATTTACTGTGTAAATACCTTAATTCACTACGTTTAATTGTTGTTGCAGTACATTTCTATTAAATTTATAATGAAAAGCTTATTATTTAGTTAAATTTTAATGACCATGGTTAGACTCAAACCAAATATGTACCATTTATTTTTGAAATGAAAAATTTACTATTTAGCCTTTCTTTTTTTCGGTCGAATTTACTTTATAACTACTTTAATTTGCTGCATTTAATTATTTAGTTAGATACGTAGTACACTCGTATTAACTTCAGTAGGTTTTTACATAATGATCATTTATAAGTTTTAGTATGTATAAAAGTGCAAGTAATGGCACTAATTTAGGCTGCCTATTTTGACTGTAAAGTCTAACTAATTTTTTGCTTGCATACTCCTAGAGTTTCAATGTTGTTTCTCTTCTTCTGTTTCGTTTTTAAATCAGAAATTAACTTACCAAAAAAAAAATTCTGTGAAAACTATTTACTTGAAGATCGAGGAAGAACAGAAGGGAAAGGTGAAGTTTTTGTTTTTGAGAAATTATCTAATTTTTTTTAAAAAATAAAAGATAATTTTTCTAACTCAAAAATTTTTTATATTAATTTTTACATTTTTTTTAAATATGAAAAAATATTAAAAAACTTTATCGGGAAAACTTTTTCCAACTTTTCAAACGGATCAATCTCATTGATTTCTAGAATAAACCATGTGCCTTTATTCTATATATATATATATATATATATATATATAAACGTGTAGGTGCAGATTTTCAAAATAATACAATAGCACTGTCGGTTCATGCTAGTTGCATTTTCAAAAATTAAATACTTAGAAAATCGGTATGGTTAAGCTGTCTTGATATAGATATATATATACAATATATTCCTCTATTGGAAGTATTATCTTATTTTAAAATTTACCATGTGATTCTGCAAAATACATATATTTTAATAAGTTTTATATCGAAAATATTATATTTTAATAAGTTTCCCATGTGGTTGGACTGGTCACCGGTCACATTAATAATAAAAATGCCACTACCTGTTTTAAATCCAACTGGGGTGGGCTGGTTGTCTGCATCTTCTGCTTAATTAATTTTATCTTCTTCGCCATTAATATCTCTTCCGGCATGGGTGTGGCAGATCTCTGCATGGAGCTGCAGATGGAGAAGATCAATATATACAAAATTTGTGCAATCGTTTCTTCTTTTGTCAACATCGAAATGGATTAGATTCCTCTACTACTATACTAGACAAGCACATGTAGCTAATTAAAAGTTTTTTTTCCTACCGAGTTAGGTAGGAATTTATAAGGAGAAAACGACACGACAACTCAGAGCTGGACTCTCTGCGTGCTATTATTACAGACCTTGAATGCTCCCTCACATTTGGTTCCCCGCCTCTTATGTCAATCAAATGAAGAGTGAATTGCCCATTGACGCTCCATTAGTCATAGTTACATGATATCTTCTTGGATACATTGGCTACCATGGCCAGTACCTATACCACACCATATAGAGAACTAGGTTTCCAGAGGGGATGAATTTAGTCAATGTAACTCAACCCAAAGCTAGATTACCTTATTATTTTCTTTGAGAACCAAAACTTGCTTGGTTGAAATGTAGAGGTAAATGCCATTTACCAATAGTACTAGATCTCAAAATCAATTTCGATGAATAATTCAGAAGAAAATAATGGACAAGAGAACATGAAGGATCAGCTATTGTCCAGAAAAAGTGTTGTCCTGAACAGCTCGATTCAAAGCAAATGAAATGTTCCTTTCACATTCATCAAAGTAATTAAAGGAGGAGAAAAGGGCAAACACTTTCCTCCCGCGTTGATCATGCATGTTCTTTTATTATTCCCAGTGATGGAAAGATGAGTTGGACTCCAATCATTTTAGTTGGATTCAAAATTCCAATGATAAACGTGTTTGAATGTGATCAGTCCATAATTTATAATCAAATTACACCTAACGAAAAGGATCAAACTCATTATTTTACTTAGTTTTTTTGTTTTTTTCTCTGTCCATAATTTATAATCAAATTACACCTAAGGAAAAGGATCAAACTCATTATTTTACTTAGTTTTTTTGTTTTTTTTTCTATGTCATGTCATGGCAACTTTAACTTTGACAGTCTGTGAGTCAGCTGCCCTTTTTTCTGCACTGAAAAAGAAAGGTGTTTCTTTTTTTCTCTCTCAATACTCAATCACCCTCTAAACATGCAAGAACTCATGTCATTTTTCCACAATTTGTTGATAAAACAAGATTGCCCGTAGCAAAAAAAAAAAAAAAAAACTTAAAATTTTCACATATAAATGATTGGCTTTTAAACCTGGAAAAGATTCTTGAAGGAGAGAAACAATGTATTGAGAAATTACAAAATATAAATTAACAAATAAAAATTATGAGAGAAATTACAAGAAAATGATTAAATTATTCATGTTTTGATCACTAAAGTTTGAAAACTTACGTTTTAATCATTAATAAGTATGTAAAAATTAATATTTTAATCATTAACATACTAAAAACAAACGATTCTCTGATAACTTTTTTGAAAATGATTTTGATTATATGACAGATGAGTTGGTATGAACATATCATACAATCAAAGTTGTTGATGTGAAAAAGTGATATGGTTGTTGGGAATAAAAATTATTTTGACGATGGTTTCGACAGTGTTGAGACTCATTTTCGTCAAAATTGTACTTGATTGTTGGTGTTTGAGGCTGCAACTGAGAGATTCTGTAAATCTATATTTCAATTATTGCCTTGCATTCCTATTGACCCAAAAAAACCCTTATAGCAATTGAGTGATAAAATCAATAATTTTATAAAAATTAGTAACTAAAACGTAATTTTATAAAATTAAGTGATAAAAATAAAAATTTTAAAAAACTTAAGTAACAAAATATGTAGTTTATCTTAAAAAAAATAATAAAGGGTGAATTATCTATTGAAATATATTATCTCCATTCATAGGTGACTACAGCCTGAGCAATTGTAATGGGTAGCAATCAATAGGGCCATTGAAGTTCCATAGTCAGTTGCCAAAATAAAGGCTCTATACATTAAAATTGCTGTAGTTGCGGACACTTAAATTTACACACTTACCTAACCTTAGCCCTTGAGGCTTTGACTTGCATCCAAAAAGCAAACAAAAAGACTTGAGTACTTCGTGCATGTGAATTTACTATTTAGGTTGCATTTGATATTTTATAATACAAGTAATATGATTGTAAGAAAAATAACATTACATATTTGATGTATAAATAAAATAATAATTAAAATGTAAAAAAAATAATATTATAATATTTAATTTATAAATACTTTTATTAAAAATATAATGTTAATTTTTAAAATTATTTTTATTTATTAAAATGTAAATTTAATATATTTATATTTTTTTATTATTAATTTTTTTATCATATAATTTCTTAAATATATTTTTAATATCATATATTTTATTTTTATTTTTATTATAATTTTATATATTTTATTTTTATTTTTTAATATAATTTCTTCTATTATATATTTTATTTTAATTTCTTTCACCTATATTATATAAATTTTTAATTTCCTATATTTTATTTTTTTAATTTCTAATTCTTATATTATATATTTTATTTTTTTATTTTAATTATAAAATATTTTTAACAAAGTAGTAAAATTAAAGAGTAAAAATGTTTTTAATAATATTACAGAGTGCAGTGTAATACAATGTGATTGCATTGATTTTGAAATGTAATCACATTACATCTTTGACTGTAATTACATTGCAAGCTTATATTACAAAAATTTGTTATAAAATAAATATTTTAATATAATTTAATTAAACAAATTATAAAAAAATACTTTCATTTTCCCCATACCAAACGGTACTTTAGATCAAAAAGTGTTCAAAGGTCTAACCAGCATACTATTGCAGAAGAAGAAACTCACCTGATGAAAACTAGGGCCTTTTCGGCTTGGACCACCAGCTCCAGACCTTGGACCCCATGTTGAGCTCATGGACCAAACTCCCTATTCAGACTTGCAACCCTAGCCCATTCGGGGCCTATCTATGGACAGAAAACCTGCTCCATAATTTCTTGAGATGGAGTGAAAAGCTGACACGCTTCAAAATGATATAGGCTCAATTAGTTTGAGGCATTTCTTATATAAATCCTTATGTGTAGTACAGCTCTTTCTTTTTTGTGAGAAAACCATATGCAAAGTACATTTTGTAGTACACTTTGTACTTGTAATAACCATTAAGGATCTATATAGAATTCTATGTTTCATGCACCCAATATATAAATATTAGGATAATATCCATTATATTATCTCTTTCTTGCCTTCTTACGTCAATGATTACTTTATAATCGGATACATTATATTACTTGATTAGATTAAATAATTAAAATCAAAATATTTTATAATAAAGTTCAGATAAAATTTGGATAACAAAATTATTATTTGTCAAGGAGTGCAAGTGAAGTTCAGATAATGATCTTAAAAACTACTATACGAATTTGATTATAACTAATAATTTTTAATATTAAATTTTAGTTATATATATTTTTTATTTATAGATTCTTTACAATTAATGTATTATTTACTAAAATTCATTAATTGTTCTAATTATGATTTCAAATTTTGATTTTTTTTATGTTTTAACTTTAATTTATTAATTTAGTTTTCATCAATAAAATTTATAAAAATTGATTTTCAATAAATTTTAATTGGTTATTTAATAAGTATAAGAATGCAACGAGTGGTGCCTAAGTACGGGTTCAAATAATAATTGAAACAAAATACATGGATGACAAGGGCAAACATAAAATCTAAACAAGTCTCCTTATTGAGAACATGCCATATAAGGTTCCATGGTCGTAGACTTAATGGCATTATTTATACTTGGAAACATATTGATATATAAAACAAGGGAACAAGTGATCGATTAGATCGATCTGAAGAACACAAGGATCAAAGGCAAACATGCCGTAAAGTAGATAAGGAAGCAAGGAAAGAAGCAACGAACTGATCATTCTCCAAGACGGTCAATCTGTCTGTACATGGCCTTGAGATTAACTATTTCTTGCTCTTTATCTGTTATCTCTTCATTATAGTGCCATTGTAATCAAGATTAGCCAACTTTGGTGGCTGATGGCTAACATTACGCTTGTCATTGTAGAGTGGAGACAAAGGGTTTACATATATGGCAGGTATAGGCATGACAGTAAGGGCATCCCAATTCGAAAATGGAATAGCGAAGTCTGGGTCACCAATCAACTTGGCCAGAATCCTTTCACAAAAACAAAACAAGGGAACAAGTGACCGATTGGATCGATCTCAAGAAGCACTAAGGATCAAGGAAAACATTTCCCTAAAGTAGATAAGGAAGCAACGAACCGATCATTCTCGGATATAGTCAATCTTGATGTTGCCGACCGAAACAAGACCCTTCCCTTCTCTAGGCACTAAAGTCACCACAATGCTATCATCACCTTCAACATCCAAATCCTCCAACAAATCTGATATTGCCAAAGAAAAACTTGTCTCCAACTTCTTCGCATGCCTATGGTTATGGGGCAGATTGGTAAAGCTCCCTGCAAACTCTGAATTTTCTGGTCCACTAGGTGCCTCATCATCCTCATCGTTAATGTAAATATCAAACTTCACCGGAGTATCTCTGCCTAATTGAATGCTTTCTAGCACCAATACTTCTTCTTCTTCATCTTTTTCAAGCTTGCTCCTTGATTTCTTCGGCCTTGGAATCTCAATGGTCACTATTTTGTCTAAAACAATCGGGAAGACACTGCGTATAACGTTTTTGGTCTTTGTCTCGGCTGCCATAGCATGACCATGACCCCTTCTCCCTTTCTTGGCAAACTCTCGATTTTTAGTCTCATTCGTTTTATCAGAAATTATTGCATCACCGCCAAGGGTTAGATCAGGAGCGGCAACAGGAGCTGCTAATGCAAATGGATCATTGGAAAGGTTGGTTGCACCGTAGAGACCTCCTAACCCAATTAGGAGATCCCTTCTATCAAACCTGTTGGGAGAAGAGTCTCCTTTGTTCCCATTGTTGGTGGCTTTGCATGACACTACTTTGTTTGGGTTAGAGTAGTCTGGCTTTGTGATCTTCTTATTCAAGGAAAATTGAGATGCTTTCGGAAAGAAGGAAGTTTGAATGGAGGCGTTTGACATAGTGGTTTGGGTTGATAACGGGAGGACAGGAGAAGCCATAGCTAGATTTGGGCGTTCCTACAGTCTCGATGAAGGTGAAGGCACTTTACCTTGGACTTTATAGAGAATTCAATGGGGTTTGGTTATTATTACCGTGCATTTATTTTCTTAGCCACTTGATTGATTAAATTTAACAAATACAAAGCCACCGGTAAAAGATTATTTGTCCTTTCTAAAATGCCAAAAGAAATTATTATTGAGATTCGTGTCTGTCGTAGATGTTATCTTTTAATTGTAAAAAAACTGATATCTTTTCATTTCACATGGCATTTTTTTAAGGGAATCTGGACCAACTTACCTGCACGATTGAATTTTTTTTATTATTACTTTAACAAAATTTAATTTAATTTTTATATTTTTATTATGTTTAATAAAATAATTATATTTTTATTTTAAATTAAATAAATTTTCATAATTATAATTAAATTAATTAAAATATCATTTATTTTTTTATATTGTATGATATTAAAGTGGTATTAATTAACGTGATACAATAAAATATCATAATATATGATGACATGGCATGCTAATTTAATATAATAATATGATCATATAATATTTTTTATCCTCCACATCAATATCACATCAACACCTAATGAACAAAAAATAATAACAAATATTTTAATTAATAATAAGTAAACAACTATTAATTATAAAATCTTATTTGATTCAAAATAACAGTATAAGAACGATTTAATTAAATTAAATAAAAAATAAAAATTTATTTAATTTTTTTAAATAATTTGAAATATTTTTAAAATATTATACTTTATTTTTTAATTAAATAAATAAATTAAGTTTATATATTCCATAATTTAATCTAAGAAATTGTGTTTGACTTATTAAATTTGGACTTAAAGTGTCAGCTTGTGTAAAAAATCATAAATCTTATAAAGGTCGGATTATTGCTTAAGACTATATCCCTTTCTTGTTTATATAAAACAATAAAAATCTCACCAACTAAAAAACTAATATATTAAACAGTAAAAAATCCTAATGTACTTAATATCAATAATTAATTTAATCAATATTATTTTTACTATCAAACATTATTTTCTTGAAAATGAAATTGAAAGAGTAGTGGATATGATTCATTGAACGTAGAGCCCGTGATATGTCTCCACCCTCAAACGTGAAAAATGGGGTACCATTTGATCACGTGGCACTCGGACAGACCACGTATTAAAAAGAAGGTCTTTG
Organism: Theobroma grandiflorum; assembly: GCA_036013995.1. NCBI lineage: Eukaryota > Viridiplantae > Streptophyta > Magnoliopsida > Malvales > Malvaceae > Theobroma > Theobroma grandiflorum. The sequence continues at coordinate 2,734,876 of CP142134.1, forward strand.
ATAATTGATTCGGATTCGGGCAAAACCCTGATTCAGGGCTCTGTTATATATATACATATATATTTCCTTATCGAAATGGGAGGGGTAGGTGAGTGGCCTGCTCTGTAATTTAAGTCATAACATGATATTTCGACCCCACAAGTGTAGGGACGTCAACATAAACAATAATGGTAAAGATTTGAAATGGAAAACTTACTATTTATGTGATTACCTTATTATTTTCTTTGAGAACCAAAACTTGCTTGGTTGAAATGTTGAGCTAAATGCCATTAGCCAATAGTACTAGATCTCAAGATCAATTGTTTCCATGAATAATTCACAAGCAAATGAAATGTTCCTTTCACATTCATCAAAGAAATTAAAGGAGGAGAAAAGGACACGTTGATCATGCATTTTCATTTATTATTCCTAGTAGTGCAAAAATGAGTTGGACTCCAACCACTTTAGTTGGATTCCAAATTTCCAATCATAAACGTGTTCGAATGTGATCCGTCCATAATTTATAATCAAATTACACCTAAGGAAAAGGATCAAACTTTCTATTTTACTTAATTTGTTTTTCTGTCATGTCATGGCAATTTTATCTTTGTAAGTATGTGACTCAGCTTCCCTTATTTCTGCACTGAAAAAGAAAGGTGTTTTGTTTTTCCTCTTTCAATACTCAATCATCTTCTAAATATGCAAAAACCCAGATCATTTTTCCCAATTTATTGGTAATACGAGATTGCCCGTAACAAAAAAAAATTTAACTTAAAATTTTCACATAGAAATGTTAGGTTTTTATACTTGGAAAAGATTCTTAAAGGAGAAAAACAATATCTTAAGAAATTACAAATTACAAATCAACGAATAGGAAGTGTGAGAAAAATTAAAAGGAAATGACTAAATTATTCATATTTTGATTAGTAAATTCTGAAAAATCACGTTTTTACCATTAATAGCATATAAAAATTAACTATTGTAATGATTAAAATATTAAAAATTAACTATTGTATGGTAACGTTTGACTCAGTTTATTTTGGTTATTTGACAAATGAATTGGTACGAACATATCACATGGCCAAAGTCAATTGATGTGAAAATTCATATCAAACAATTGTTCATTAATATTTATAATGATCGAGTGATAAAATCAATAATTTTATAAATATTAATAACTAAAACATAATTTTTAAGAATGAAGTGAAAAAAATAAAAATTCCAAAAAAAAAATTAACAAACTATGTAGTTTATCTTAAAAAAATAAGAAATTATGAATTATCTATTGAAATATTTTATCTTCATTCATAGGTGACTACAGCCTAGTAATGGGTAGTTGAAGTTCCATGGTTAGATGCCAAATTAAAGGCTCTCTACATTGGAATTGCTGTAGCTGCCGGCACTTAAATTTACACGCTTACTGAACCTTAGCACTTGGGACTTGAATTTCAACCAAAAATCTTATCTTATAATCTTGATTGTAGGGACACCAATGATTACTTTATAATCGGATACTCGATTAGATTAAATAATTAAAATTAAAATATTTTATAATTGAGTTTTGATAAGATTTGGAGAATAAAACTATTACCTGTTAAGGGGTAAGAGTAAGGTTTAGATAGTAATCTTAAGAATTATTATTCAAATCGGATTATAAATAATAATTTTTAATATTAAATTTTAGTTTTATGTATATTGTTTTTATTTATAAATTCTTTACAATTAATGTATTACTTAGTAAAATTCATTAATTGTTCTAATTATGATTTTAAAATTTGATTTTATTTTAATAATTATGCTTTAACTTTAGTTTAATAATTTAGTTTTCAATAAAAAAATGTGTAAAAATTAATTTTCAATAAATTTTAATTAATTATTTAATGAGTATAAGAATTTAATGAGTAGTATCTAGATACATGTTCAAAAAATAATTGAAAAAACTGCTCAAATTTTTTAAATACATTCATAAAATACATGCATGATGAGAAGGTCGAACATAAAATCTAAACAGGTCTCCTTACTGAGAACGTGCCATATAAGGTTCTATGGTCGTAGACTTAATGGCATTATGTACACTTAGAGACATATTAACATATAAAACAAGGGAACAAGTGATCGATTGGATCGATCTGAAGAACGCAAGGATCAAATGAAAACATTTCCCTAAAGTAGATAGGGAAGCAAGGAAAGAAGCCACAAACTGATCATTCTCGGATGTAGTCAATCTTGATGTTGCCGACCGTAACAAGACCCTTCCCTCTTCGAAGCACCAAAGTCACCACAATATTATCATCACCTTCAACTTCCAAATCCTCCAGCAAATCTGATATTGCCAAAGAAAAACTTGTCTCCAACTTCTTGGCGTGCTTATGGTTATGAGGAATATTGGTAAAGCTCCCTGCAAACTCTGCATCTTCTGGTCCACTAGGTGCCTCTTCATCCTCAACGTTAATGTACACATCAAATTTCACTGAAGCATCCCTCTCTAACTGAATTCTTTCTAGCACCAATACTTCTTCTTCTTCTTCTTTTTCACGTTTGCTCCTCGATTTTCTTGGCCTTGGAATCTCAATGCTCACTGTTTTGTCTAAAACTATCGGGAATACATTGCGTATAATGTTTTTGTTCTTTATTTCGGCTGCCATTGCATGACCATGAGCCCTTCCTCCTTGCTTGCCAAACTTTTGACGAACTGGCTTAGTTGTGAGCCATGGAAGTTCAACTGGTTCATAATCGTATCCCAAAGTTTTAGTGTCAAGGCAATCACGAACCTTAGCACGAACAAGATTCGCATTCTCATCGTAAAAATAAAACGCGGCATTAAGATACTCTATGTCACTGAAATGCCCCGTTCCTTGTATGTTCTCCCAAACCGACCACAGTCGGTCAACATTGGCGTGAAGACCGTAGAACATCACATCTCTGCCTGAGGAATAGAAATTTCCCATGTCTTCCTTATATTCTTGTCTCTGGTCTCCAACCCACACCTGAATCGCTGTATGAGAACCAGCCTCGATGGAACCCGCTCCTGGACTGGGTTTATCACCAGCACGGTACACCTTTCCATGGAAAAGAGAAGCGGTCTTTGCACCAGACACCATTTGCCTGTACATGACCTTGAGATTACTTAGTACTAGCTCTTTGTCTGTTATCTCTTTATCAGTGCCATTGTAATCAAGATCAACCAGTTTTGGTGGCTGATGGCTAACATTGCGTTTGTCATCGTAAAGTGGAGATTGAGGGTTTACAAATATGGCAGGTATAGACATGCCTGCAGGGGCATCCCAGTTCCAAAATGGCATGGCGATATCTGGGTCACCAATCAACTTGCCCAAAATCCTTTCATAGAAATAAAGATACAGCCTATGGAATGGGACAAAGAGCGATGAGAAATGGATTTGAAGATCTTGATCGGGGAAACCTACTTGATCATAAGCTCCGTTGCGATAGGCACGATAAACATTTGCTTGTTGCATGAAACTACGTGGATCATCAGGAGGAAGATCTTTCATGAGATTCACGGCCTTGGTAAATTCAGCTACGTAGTCAGCATCAACTAAATGTGCAGGACGCCTATAACGTAGCTTGGAAAATGAAGGTAGTTTGAAATCTATGATCTTTGTCGTTGTTGGTGGGCAGCTATAGGTAGTCTCATTCGTTTTTCTGGAACTAGGAGTAGGGTTTTGGTTCCCATTATTCATGGCTTTGCACGGCACTACTTTATTAGGGACGGAGTAGTGAGGCTTTTTGATCTTCTTATTTAAGGAAAGCTGAGATGTTTTCGAAAAGAAGGAAGTTTGAATGGAAAAGCCGGAGATAATGATGGGGTTTGGCGACGAAAGGACAGGAGAAGCCATAGCTGGATTTTAGTGATACTACAGCTCTGATGAATATGGAAACACTTTGGCATGGCATTTATAGTGAATCCAATGGGGTTTGGATCCCTCGTCATTACTAATATGCACTTATTTTCTCAGCCACTTGACGGATTAAATTGACGAAGCGGGGCCACCTGCTGCCCTTGTTGAAATGGCAAAAGTGATTTTCTTTATGTGGAACATATGGATAACTTTTTTGTAAAATTTTGATAAAGAATCAGGATAAGGTGGGATCCAATTTCGGATTTCTGGTAGAGTCACATATATATGCTGTACTTTCTTTCCATATTAGTAAAGATGATTCAATCATGGGTCATATGCCTTCAGGCTTACCAAATGAAAGGTCTTTGTTTTTTCCTGTCTCAATACTCAATCATCCTCAAAACATGCAAAAACCCATATCTATTTTCAGCAATTTGTTGGTAACACAAGGTTGCCCATAACAAAAATAACTTAAAATTTTCACATGGAAATGATCAACTTTTAAACCCAGAAAAGATCTTTAAAGGAGGTAAGCAATGTTCCAATGAATTACCAACTACAATTTAAGTAATAGGAGCTACGAGAAGTCATAAAGACATAAGTATATTACCCATTTGGTTACTTAAATTTTTGGGGAAATATCGTTTTGATTACCTAATATTTATAAAAATAAAAACTTTTGTCGCTCTGTCTAATATGCGTTGTGTAGTGCTAAGTTAAACTGTTGAGCGTCGATATCTTTACGTTGCTAGCATTTAATGTCCTGTTCGCGAATCGTGCACGTTGAAGGTCGTATTTGACAGTGGACAGTAGACAACAGGCTGCTGGTAGGTTTTGTGGCAGATTTTGTGCTGTCTTCGCTACGTGGTGCTCTTTCCATGCAACAATTGTACAGTTTGCCATTGAAATGAATGTGGTGTCATGTCAGATGAGCTGTATAGAGGTTGCAGATAAGATAAGATTGAAAATGTCATGTCCAACAGACAATTATTACTTGTAATAATTGAGTAATCAAAACAAGTTTTATAAATATTAATAATCAAAATTTAATTTTTTTAAAGTCGAATGATTGAAACAAACGATTTTGAAAATTTAAGTGATCAAAGCATTATTTATCTTAAAAAGTTATAAAGAAAGGATGCCAATTGCATAAACATGATGAAGTATTTGATGGAATATTCTATCACCCTTCATAGCTGATTAAAATTGTATAAAAAAATTACAATAAAACGATAAAATTGTACAAAAGAAAAAACATAAACTGATAAATACGAAACGTCGAATTTAGTCGAGTGATAATGTATTCAAATTTACACATACTAATAATAATGGTAAATGTGTGTTTAAAAGTAAATGATAATCAAAAGAAAATGTATGTATAAGTAAATATTTTATTTTATAAACAAGCAAACAAGTCTTCAAGGAAAAAGAAAATCAATTAACAAATAGATCAACATATCCATATGTATAACCTTCCCCTCCTGCCTCCTACCATCACCACACGATAAAAAATCATCAAGTAACATGTACGGCCAGCAATATTAATGTGTAACAATCAATGGGGTGGTTATAGGGTTGGTTTAAAAAATAATGGCTCTCTACATTGAAATTTAGTGTCTATGCCGACACTTAAATTTAGACACTTACCTACCTTAGACCTTTGAGAATTAAATTTCATCCAAAAAGAAGAAAAGAAAAAAATAAACACATTTAATTTCGTAACAGATTTCAATAGATATTTTATAATTGATTATTTGTATTCCTTGATCTAATTAAATAAAATTAAAATATCTTATTTTCGGATTCATGTAAAGTTTGGATAGTAAAATTATTACTCATCGCGGATTCGAGAAAAATTTAAATAATACTTTTAACATACTCACTATTTGAATTTGATTCTAAATAATGAATTTTAACATTAAATTTTAGTTATATATCTTAATTTTTGTTTATAAATTTCTTATAATTAATGTATTACTCACTAAAATTTATTAATCATTCTAAAAATATGACTTTAAATTTTAATTTATTTTTCTTAATTAATTTGAATTTATTAATTGAATTTTTATTAATAATATATATAAATAATTCTAAATTTATTTTAATTGGGTATTAAATGAGTAGTGTTTATGATATTCGGATATAGATTCTCAAGGTAATTTAAAATTTTAATTAAATATTTATAACATTTGAATATTTTATAAAAAAATAAGATTTAAATTAAAATATGTAAAAAGGTAAAAGATATCTTATTTATTGACATCTCATCTTCGAACATTTATATTTTCCATTTAGTTCAAAGGGTTCAAAGGCCTTCATAATTTTGATCTTTCTCAATGGGGAATTTTACGTTAAATTTTTACAGATAAACCAAAAATAAACTGACCTAAAATGATGTAATCGTTATATATATATATATATATATATATATATATATATAGAAAGAGCTATCCTACATGCTATTGCAGAAGAAGAAAAACTCGGCTGCCGTAAACTAGGGGCTTTGGGCTTGAACCACCAGCTCCACACCTTGGACCCAAACTCCCCAACCAGATTTTAAGCCTAGCTCCTTCTGGGCCAATCTAAGGAAAAAGACCTGCTCCATACTTTCTTGAGACTTGGCAAGCTTCAAAATGATATAAGCTCAATTAGTTTGAGGCCTTTCTTATAAAAACCCTCAAGGGCAGTACGGCTCTTTCTTTTTGTGATAAAACTATGCAAAAGTACAATTGTAATACACTTTGTACTTATATTATATTACCCATTAAGGATCTTTATGGAATTCTATGTTTCCTGCACCTAATATATAAATATTAGGATGATATCCATTGATCACAAGTTAAGATTTCAACAATCTCACGTTTCCCTTCTTATCTTATAACCTTGATTTTGGGGGCTTTAATGGGTATTTTATAATCAAATACCGACATTACTCAACCTCGATGAAATAATTAAGATTAAAATATTCTATAATTAAGTTCGAAAAAAAATCAGATAGTAAGACTACTTTCCGTCAAGAGATCCAAGTAAGATTCAAATAGTGGTCTTAGGACTATTGCTGGAACTCGATTACGAATAATGATTTGTAAAATTAAATTTTAGTTATATATATTATTTTATAAATTTTTTATAATCAATATAATACTTATTAAAATTCCTTAATTTGTTTTGAATATGATTCGAAAGTTTGATTTATTTTATTATAAACTAACTAATTTATTAATTTAATTTTCATTAATAAAATACATAAAAATTGATTTTTAATTAATTTTAATCAGTTATTTAATGGGTATAGGAATTTAATGAGTAATATCAAGAATATTCAAGTACGAATTTAATAATAATTAAGAAATTTATTTTTATAATCCATGCACAACAAACATACATGACAAGGCCAACATAAAATCTAAATAGGTCTCCTCACAAATAACATGCCATATAAGGTTCTATGGTCATAGACTTAATGGCCTTATTTATACTTAGACGCATACTGATATATAAAACAAGGGAACAAGTGATCGATTGGATCGATCTGAAGAACACAAGGATAGAAGGAAACCATTTCCCTAAAGAAGCTAGGGAAGCAACCCGATCATTCTCGGATATAGTCAATCTTGATGTTGCCGACCGAAACAAGACCCTTCCCTTCTCGAGGCACCAAAGTCACCACAATATTATCATCACCTTCAACATCCAAATCCTCCAACACATCTGATATTGCCAAAGAAAAACTTGTCTCCAATTTCTTCGCATGGGTATGGCTATGAGGAATATTGGTAAAGCTCCCTGCAAACTCTGAATCTTCCGGTCCACTAGGTGCCTCATCATCCTCGTCGTTAATGTAAATATCAAATTTCACTGCAGATTCTCTCCCTAATTTAATGTTTTCTAGCACCAATACTTCTTCTTCTTCTTCTTTTTCACGTTTACTCCTCGATTTCCTTGGCCTTGGAATCTCAATGCTCACTGTTTTGTCTAAAACGATCGGGAATGCATTGCGTATAACGTTTTTGTTCTTTGTTTCGGCTGCTATTGCACGACCACGAGCCTTTCCTCCTTTCTTGCTAAACTTTCGAGCAATTGGCTTAGTTTTAAGCCACGGAATTTCAACTGGTTGATAATCGTATCCCAAAGTTTTAGTGTCAAGGGTATCACGAACCTTACAACGAACAAGATTCGCATTCTCATCGTAAAAAACAAACGAGGCATCAAGCCAATCTGTGTCACTGAAATCAGTTCGCTTTGTTCCTGGTAATGTCTTCCAAATCGACCACATTCGGTCAACATTACCGTGATGAGCGTAGAACAGCGGGTCTCTGCCTGCGGAATAGAAATTTCCCATGTCTTCATTATAGCTTTGTCTTGGGTCTCCACACCACCTGTGAATCGCGGTATGACAACCGAGCTCGACGGAACCCCCTCCTGGACTGCCGGTTTCACCAGCACGGTACGGTTTTCCATGGAAAAGAGTAGCGGTCTTTGCATTAGACACCATCTGCCTGAACATGGACTTGAGATTAATTGCTATTTGCTCTGTGTCTGTTATCTCTTTATCAGTGCCATTGTAATCAAGATCAGCCAGTTTTGGTGGCTGATGGCTAACATTGCGTTTGTCATCATAAAGTGGAGACTGAGGGTTTACGTATATGGCAGGTATTGGCATGCCTGCAGGGGCATCCCAGTTCCAAAATGGCATGGCGAAATCTGGGTCACCAATCAACTTGCCCAAAATCCTTTCATAGAAATAAAGATACATCCTATGGAATGGGAAAAAGAGCCATGAGAAATGAACTTGAAGATCTTGATCGGGGAAACCTACTTGATCATAAGCTCCGTTGCAATAGGCACAATGAACATATGCTTGTTGCATGAAACTACGTGGATCTTCAAGAGGAAGCTCTTTCATGAGATTCATGGCCTTGGTAAATTTAGCTAAGTAGTCAGCATCAACTAAATGTGCGGGAGGCCTATAACGTAGCTTGGAAAATGAAGGTGGTTTGAAATCTATGATCTTCGTCGTTGTTGGTGGGCAGCAATAGGTAGTCTCATTCGTACTTTCAGATATTATTGAATCGCCGCAAAGGGTCAGGTCAGGGGCGGCTATGGGTGCTGCCAGTGCAAATGGGTCATTGGCAAGTTTGGCTGCACCGTAGAGACCTCCTAACCCAATCAGGAGATCCCTTCTATCAAACCTGTTGAGAGAAGAGTCTCCTTTGGTTTTGGAACCGGGAGTAGGGTTTTGGTTCCCATTATTCGTGGCTTTGCATGACACTACTTTATTAGGGACGGAGTAGTAAGGCTTTTTGGTCTTCTTATTTAAGGAAAGTTGAGATGTTTTTGGAAAGAATGAAGTTTGAATGGACGAGCTGGGGATAGTTGGGCTTGAGGACTGAAGGACAAGGGAAGCCATAGTTGGATTTTGGTGGTGCTACAGCTTTGATGAAGATGAAGCCACTTTTACATGGAATTTATAGTGAATTCAATGGGGTTTGGATTCTTCGTCATTATTAATGTGCATGTACTTTCTCAACCACTTGACGGATTAAATTGACAAAACAGGGGCTGCAATTGTCCTTGCTAGGATGTCAAATAAGATTTTCTCCACGTGGAACATATGAACAACTTTCTTAAATTTTTGAGAAAGAATCAGGGTAAAGTGGGATCTAATTACAGATTTCAGGTCTGAGTCACATATATACAGTATTCTCTTTGTATATTAGTAAAGAAGATTTAATCAAGGCTCACATATTTTCACACTTACAAAATGAAACGTCTTCCTTTTTCAGTCTCTCAATTCTCCATCATCCTCAAAACATGCAAAAAGTCAGATCTATTTTCAGTTATTTATTGGTAAAACAAGGTTGGCCATAACAAAAATAACTTAAAATTTTTACATGGAAATGATCAACTTTTAAGCCCAAAAAAGATTCTTCAAAGGAGAAAAGCAATGTTCTGATTAATTGCCAACTACAAATTACGTAATAGGAATTAATTATGAGGGAAGTCATAAAGATTTGAGTAAATTACCCATTTGGTTACTTAATTTTTTGAAAAATATTGTTTTGATTGCTTAATATCTATAAATATTTAAATTTTGGCCACTCAACCATTAGAAGGTAAAGGTTGTCTAATGTGTCGTATGTGTTTTGTGTAGTGCTAAGTTAAACCGTTCAGTGTCTTTGTTTTTAGGTTGCTGGCATTTAATGTCCTGTTCTAAGTACGATGCAAGTTGAAGGTCATATTTTATATTTCTAGGTTGCTGGCATTTAATGTCTTATTATGAGTGCAGGGCACACGGATCCACATTTTTAATTTAAAAAATATATTTCATAATTGAAGAAAGATTCATATTTATGTATTTAATATTTATCTCATATTTTATTGTCCTGAGATTCAGAAACATTTTAACCCATCAATTCTGCAATGTCTTTGTTGTATTGATTTTTACCCATAAAATAATGTCTTTGTTGCATTGGTTATTTACCTATTAGAGGAGAGAGACTCTTACACGATTTCAAGACTCTTACACGCGTTCAAGTTTGTTTTGACCTTTGTATTTTTTATGAGATCTCACATCAGTGAAAATTTAAGCTTGTTCTGATATTACTTATCATAAACTTACATTTTCAATCAAAAAAATATACTTGATAGATGGAAGAATGTCTATGTTTATACACTTAAGATCCATCTCATCTCTTATTCATATAAAATATGTGACAATAAATAACAAGTTGTTGGTAAAGTCAGGTGTGTGGCAGATTACTAATTGTGTTTCATGAATTACTTTTTACAAGGTTTTAAACTTTGCAACCAACTAGGGTAACGATTATATAGCTTCTTGTTGAAATAAATAGAGATGCCTTTTGTTAAAAAAATTTGATTTTCACTCCTATCGATTTTGGTCATCTGACAAATAAATTGATATGGATGTTTTAGATAAGATTAATTGACCTGAAATATCATGTCAGAAAAACGTTAACTTATAATAATTGAGTTATCAAAACAATAACTTTTATAATATTAATAAATCAAAATGTAAAATTGTCAAACCCTGCCCTATAAAGTGATTGCAATGTCATTTACATGCTCGATAAAATGTTTGTATATTGAGGAAGCCCGAGAAATAGACAAAAGACGATATTGCCCTTATGGTACAAATAAGCAGATTTAAACCTCGAACAAGTTAAAATATAAATTTTAAGATGAAATTGAGAATTTCACAGTCCAGGGATGACTTAAAATGGTAATTTGGAGTTCGAGGTCCGATTTGGAGTCAATATGAAAAATTGACCGGTAAAGGGCAAAATGGTCATTTTGCAATTTGAGGACAAAATGAGAATTTTTAGAAAAGATTTTCTTAGCCCCATTTGACATGTTTGAGTATGATATGGGTATTGAAGTACAATTGAAAGATTTATCAGTGAAAAATATGAGTTTTCGGTATTTTTGAAGTATAGGGGCAAAATGGTAATTTTACCATCCGGAACTGAAAATTGAATTTTCGAAAGGATTTTGATCAAATTTAATTATTTGGAGTGTGGTATGAGTTTGAGGAGTGAAAAATATGCCTTGTGGCAATTTTTCAATTTTTGGAGTAAAAATGTAATTTTGCACTTTTTCGGGGGTAAAAGTGTAATTTTACAAAATTACATCATAAAAATCTTTGAGATTTGTCCAGAACTTTCTTGAAGGCTCAGGATAAGGGAAGGTAAAATTGGTGGCTGAAAAATAAAGTCAAAAGATAAAGAAAAAAAAATAAAAAAATTAATAAATTAATAAAAAAATAAAAAAATAATAAAATAATATTATTTTATTTAATAGCTTAAAAATATCAAATTCCAGCCTTCTTCATCCAAAATTTCGTTCTAACCTGAAGGAAGAGAGAGAAAACACAAAAATAAACCCTAGAGTGAGAAAAATCAAGAAAAAGTAAAGAAATTCAAGAAAATCAAGAATAAAAAGGTAAGGTTTTTCATTTCTAACTTAATTTCTACCTTACCCATGCAATTTCCCTTATTTTCCATGGTTAAATTGCATATTTTCATGGTGATTTCATGACTGGTCCAATGGGTTTAGAGAGAGAAAGTTGATGGAATCATTTGATTTTTAACTATGTTAGTGTTTGTAGTTAGTTAGTCATGTGTAGGAAGAAAATTAAGTGAGAAAATCACCTATTCCATGGGAATTCATTTAGGCTAAATTTCATAGTGAGTTTATTGAAATGAAATGATTTCATTTCAAGTGAATTTGTTGAGAATTGATGAATTTTGGGATGAAAATCAAATAGGAAAAATTTTAGTGAAATTCCACCTAGTATAGCCGAAATTCCCATAAATAATTTTGAAGGTAATTAAGCTGAACTTTAGGTTATTTGGCATGTATTTGATGATATTTGATGAATTATGGAGTTAGAAAATTAAATGAGAATTTTCGGTGTAAAAATTAGAATTTTACCCACTAGGGGTAAAAGCGTAATTTTTAGTCTGCACTGATAAATTGGACCAAATTCACAGTCATTGAGGTATTGTGGATATGATTGGATAATTGAAATTGAAATTGATGGAATTGGAGTTGAATTGGGGATTTTAGGAATTTATACCGTGTATAGGCGAATTAGGTCGGACACCGCAATTGAGCAATTGTCTAGACATTTCACACCCTGTCTAGTGCATACGCATGGATAAGAGCCTGAAATAATTTATGATAAATTGACACAATTTATTGAATTTTGTGTCATAGATTGTGGATAGGTGGTGAGTCAATTGTTTCGGGTAAGAGACTGCACCCGAAGACAAAGGATAGGAGTATTTCTACTCCTAATACTGTGAGTAAACTTACTATCGTCTTAATTATCTAGAGTAGTTTTATTTAATTGTGTGATTTTATGAAAAATGGTTTAATTGGAAAATTATTGTGTTTTATGGGAAAAATATGATTTTATAAAATAATTTTATAAATTTTTGAAAATTGAATAATGATTTCAAAAATAGAGTAATTGGAGACCCACACTGTGATTTGTGTTACTTATCCATAATTTTAAATTAAATGGCTTATGACAAATGTGAGCATGACTGGTTGTTTTTATGATTTCAAGAATATGTGAACTACTTTGATTTATTGTGAATGTGTTATGTGGGCCATGTCGTGCTATTATGATTTTTATGGATTGGTGGATATTTAAAGTGGGCACTGCAGTGACGGGGGTTCCGTGGGCCGCCTATTGGAGGGGCACGGTTCTCATTTATTGAGCTTACCTCGATTGGAGAGGCGCGTAGGATAACTCCCGAGGTAGGATTTGAGTACACTTCACGCTAGCCACCACGTGAAAGTGAGACTCAGCCAACGCCAAGGAACAGCTGTGTTGTCAGAGGTAAAATATGTTTGTGTGTGTGTGTGACAATAAACAGCCTTGACGGTCTCGGTAAAGATGCCTCCGCGGGGTATCCCCGAGAATGGATTTTTGGCATAGGCTAAGTGGCAAGAGCTTGGAAGAGGGCAGGCAGAGAGCCTCCAGTTGAGGTTTCTTGGTACGCCTCTTGCCGAGTACTCTGATAAGCCAAGCGTTGAAAAGTGCATAAGCCATATTGAGAAATTGATTTAAATACAATTGTTTATATGGGTTGGGATGAATTTCCAAGTTGTGAAATGTGATTTGCGAAGGGATATTTTTATTGTCTCCTATTACTCGGCTTTAGATACTTTAGATGGTATCTGTTTACTCACTGGGATTATATAATCTCACCCTTCTTCCTATACATTTTTCAGGCTCAGAATAGGCAGTAGACTATCAATTGCATCGAGAAGTAAGTTTTGGAGTTGCATCCTAGAAAGCAAGGTTATAAACTTAAACCTTCTCAGTTGTTTGGGGCCCACGTGTCATTGTAATTTAAATTGCATACTCTAGATTTCTATATTACAGTATGTATAAATTTATTTTGTTTTTATGTGCGGAAAATTAATTTTTGATGTTTCAAAAATATATATATTGTTTTACATTAAAATATAGTATTTTAATTACTATTTTTATTTTATTTATTATTCAAAAAAAAAAAAGAGGAGTGGAAAAACTGGTACAAAAGCCTTGCGAGGTCTTGAGGGGCATTCGGGGGAAGAATGTCTGTCGAGGCTTCGCGGCGGTTGTCACGGGCTCGAAGAGGGTACCGGGTCGTGACAAAAATTTTTAGAGTTGATCAAAACAAAAACTTTTAAAAAAATTAAGTGATCACCAAAACATAATTTATTCTAAAAAAATATGAAGAAAATTATGTCAATTACATTAAGTGGAAAAAGAAGATCATTAGCAACCATTCTTAAGCCAAAAACCCTGTTAAACACGATGTAGTATTGGATTGAATTTTCTATCTCCGTTCATAGGTGGTTACAATTGCACCAAAAAATGTGGTAAAACAATAAAATTACACCCAAAAAAAAAATAATTAAAGTGATAAATATGAAACCTCCAATTTAATAGAGTGATAAATTCGGCCATTTCTCCTTACACATATGAACGATAATGGTAAGTATCTTAAAAGCAAATGTGACTATGTGAGTCCATAATGTATTCAAATTTACACATACTAATAAAACTGGTAAATGTGTATTTAAAAGTAAATGATAATAAAAAGAAAAATATATGTATGAGTAAAAATATTATTATATAAACAAGCAAACAACTCTTTCAAGAAGAAGAAAATCAATTAACAAATAGATCAACAAATCAATATACCTGGCTCCTAAGAGAATTGTTTGCTTTGATTTTATCCTTTGAGAAAATACATTGATTGATCGAGCATTAATACCCGAAAACAAATATCTAAGTAACATGTGCGGCCTGAGCAATATTAATGGGTAGCAATCATTGGGGTAGTTCCAGAGTTGGTTGCCAAAATAAAGGCTCTCTACATTGAAATTCACTGTCCCTGCCGACACTCCAAATTTACACACTGACCTAACCTTAATCCTTGAGACTTAAATTTCATAAAAAAAAAAAAAGAAAAGAAATAAGTTTGTAAAAGATTTCAATGGGTACTTTATAATGAGTTATTTGCATTCTCCGATTAAATTAAATAAAATTAAGAAGCTTTATACTCAAATTCTTGCACAATTCAGATAGTGTCCATCATAAAATCGAGTAGGGTTTAAGTAATGATTTTTTATTATATAGATTATAAACAATGAGTTTTAATATTAAATTTTAGTTATATTTATTAATTTTTATTTATAAATTTCTTATAATTAATGTAATATTCATTAAAATTTATTAATTATGCTAAATAGGACTTTAAATTTTTATTTTTTATTAACTAAATTTAATTTATTAATTTAATTTTATTAATAATATATAAAAAAAATTTTAAATTTATTTTAATAAGATATTATACAAGTAGTGTTTATGATATTCAGATATAGATTTAATTAAGAATTCAAAATTTTAATTTAATATTTAAAAAATTTGAGTACTCCCTTAAATAATATAATTTCGAATATCATGTTGGAGACATTGTATATTTTCCATTTAGTTCAAGGGGTTGAAAGGGCTAGGCAACAGCCTACTGCAGAAGAAGAAAAACTCACCTGATGTAAACAAGGGGCTTTTAGGCTTGAACCACCAGCTCCACACCTTGGACCCTATTTTGAGCCCAGGCACCCAAACTTCCCAGACAGACTTGAAAGCCTAGCCCCTCCTGGGCCTATCCAAGGACAAAAGACCTGCTCCATACTTTGTTGAGATGGGGAGAAAAGTTGGGAAGTATCAAAATGATTTAAAGCTCAACTAATTCGAGGTCTTTCTTATATAAAACTTTATTTATGTGCAGTACAGCTCTTTCTTTTCGTAACGAAACCATATGGACAGTACATTTTGCAGTACACTCTGTACTTATATTGTATTACCCATGGAGGATCTTTAATGAATTCAATGTCCTATGCACCTAATATAAATATTTGGATGATCATATCCATTGATCACAAGTTGGGATTTCACTATTCTCTTCTTTGCCTTTCTATCTTATAACTTGGCTTTTTTGCAACTTTGCATAGCTTGATAGCTTTCTAATGTTGTTCTTATGCTCTGATCTCTCTTATTTTGAAACAATCCCGACCTACTTTACCTTGGTATATATTTGTTCAGTTTTACAGTTTTGCTACCAAACTAAATTGTTGCCAATGCTCCTACAACAGTCTGTATTAATACTCTCGAGGTTATTCATTTTTACCCCTATATCAGCAGGTGAAGAGTACCACTTCCTTTTTCTTTTCTTTTTTTAATATAAAAGGGCCATTACTTCTTTTATTATTATTATTATTATTATTGCTTTTAGAAGACAGGATTTGGCTACTAAGGACCATTTCCTTTATAAGATAGTACAAAGGATTCTCTTATGGCCTAATGCTCAATTGATTAATTAGGATAGTGAATGAGCACTTGGCTTGTCTTTCCGAATAAGGAAGCATCAAAAGGGATCCAATCTTTGCCCAAAAAGTAGACTTTTCAAGACCTTCCCTTAAATCCTATGCAATCAAAGTCGTTCGTGTGTGGCTTTGCATGATACTACTTTAGGTCCATAATTGTTGCAAACGATTAAACTGAAGTAGTATCATGCAAAGTCACAAACGATGACCACATACCCGACACTTATTTCAGGAGAAAAAAGGGGTTGAACTAGTTATTTAGCAAGTCTAATTTCAGGGATAATTAAGCTAAGAAAGACGACCAAGAGTTCTTTTTCACCCTCAAATCCCCCTCCTCCTCCCCCCCCCCCCCCCCCCCCCCCCCCCCCCTTCTCAAGTTCTACTTCTTTATTGCTAGAATAGATAGAACTAGTCACAACCCACCTTGATCTCCAGCTTCCCCCAATTTAGGCCCTTAATACCCCAAGTCCTTTATGCGTGGATCATCCATTTCAATCTTTCTTTTCCTCGGTTTTGAAGATTTGTCTCTGGGTCTAACTTCTCCATCTATGCCAAGTATTCCACACACGCATGCCAATTGGTAAAAGCATATACCATCATATATCTGACTACGTTCTTACTTTGTACTCATCCTTAAGAATTAATTTAAGATTAATATCAAAATTGAGTTTGCACATGATATGAATTCTATTCATTTCATTGATTAAATATTGAAAGACTGCTTAGGTTTCTTTCCAATCAGAGAGTAGCTCTGGGTGTTTTGAATGCCATATGACAAGGCAATCACACATAATATGTAATTAATTTGCCTTAAGTACATCAGGATGTGCCCCTCTTTGATTCATTGAACGACCAGTAGGTAGCCAAAGAAAGTTAGGTAAGGATTGGATGTTGCTTAACCAATAAGATTTCAAAGTTATAGGAGAACTAGCCATAACCCATAAGCCAGTTTGATTTATATTATCCTTTCTTCAACTGTACCCGCTTTGATAGTTATTACATGAATTCTGGCGAAGAAAATTGGAGAAAGAAGAACTGACGTGCATTCCAATAAATATATATCACTACCTTGTATAACTTATAATATGACTGATGCCAATTTCAAGATAATTAACATTGACTTTCTTCCAATAATGCAAAGTCATTTTCTCCATATATATTTTATTTTCCTCCTATATTTCTTTTTCCAATAGTTGACCTTGAGATCCAGGTTCATTGCACGAAGAAACAAATTAATACATATACAGTGAATTAGCAGATAACGATCGTGGCAAAGATGGCGATCCAAATTCAGCAACAACATCCTCACCTTATGTTGTTATTTTCAGATCTTATAACATGAACAAACGAGAGATTTTATGAACATATATATAAGGATTTGCCTCGCTCCAATTGAAAAACTTAACGTGATGCCCATTTTTCTAAAAAGAAAGTTAAGAAAGAATTAGTAAAATTTGAACTTCAATTTTCAAACAGGCAGCTTCTTCAAGAAAATGCATGTTGCTTCAATAAACAATTGTGGGTTAGGTATGCAAAGTCTCATAACGTAACATGGTGGAACACTTGGAATAATATATAAAAGAAAACTTGAATTAGAATACAACTAATATATATAGTACTCAATAGGGAGATAATCAAAATGGTTAAAGGCTTGTGGCCCTCTCTTCTTAATTAGCTATATATATATATAAATGTAAATTGTAAATCACTATGAATAAACTTTATCTACTTCTTAACTTGTTTGTTATCCTAAATTTTTTTAAAAAAAAAAAACTTATTTTTTCTTTTAAATTAAATGAGGTGTTACCCAATTTTAATTCTTTTATTTGGAAAAGATGTATTTGAATTTAATTTTTTTTGAATACGAGATATATACATGCTAAGGGTTGAGTCAAAAGCCTATTTGTTTTTCAATTAGTTGCATGTTACCTTAAAAATCATTAATTAAGGTCTAGTTTCCTTAGTAATTTAGTAAAGTGGGGAGACAAAGAAGAAAACAAGTGGGCTAGTTTATTAAAATTCTACACTGACAAATCACAAGAAAGAAGCGCCAACCTTTCTTTGCTACAACCATTGTGCAAACAAACTAAGAAGCAGGAAGAAATATTCAATTTCCACTTTCAAATAAAACATGACAAATCCTGGTGGAAACATCAAGCTATAATTGATCAATCTCGGGCGAACTCAATCTTGACGCCACCAATCTTAGCAAGACCCTTGCCAGATTTGGGCACCAAGGTCACTACCACGCCATCATCATCCTCGGCACCCAGTTCCTCCAACAAATCTGTCAACCCCAACCTCAAACATGTTGTCATTTTCTTTCCATGCCTATGTTTGTGTGGCACGTTGATGAAGCTCCCTGCAAACTCTGTGTTGTCGGGTCCAATCGTCGTGTCATCCTCATCGTTAATGTACACATCGAATTTCACAAACTGGTCTCTGTCAAACTCGATGTTCTCTATCACCAACACTTCCTCTTCTTCTTCTTTTTCTTTTTTGCTCCTTGATTTCTTTGGCCTTGCAACCTCAAGGCTCACTACGTTGTTTAGAACCAGAGGGAATCGAACGTCACTTAGAACCTTTTTCTTTGTCTCTGCTGCATGCGCAACACCAAGAGCCCTTGCCACTTTACTGGCAATCCTTCTAGGAGTTGGTTTAGTGCTTAACCATGGAATGTCAACTTTTTGATAATCGTACCCCATCTTTCTAGTGTCAAGGCAATCACGGACCTTAACACGAACGAGATTTGCATTCTCGTCATAGAAAAGAAATCCGGAATCGAGCCAATCTGAGTCAGTGAAGTCGGTTCGCTTCCCTCCCAATGTCTTCCAAACCGACCACATCCGGTCCACATTCGAGTGATGAGCATAGAAAATGGGGTCTCTTCCAGCGGAATAGAAATTCCCCATGTCTTCCAAGTTTGGTTGTCTAGTGTCACCGCACCATATGTGGATTGGTCCGTGAGGAATGTTCTCAAGTGAACCAGCTCCTGGGTCCGGTTCATCGCCTGCACGATAAGCATTTCCTAAGAAAAGCTTGGCGGTCTTACCGTTGGACACCATTTGCCTGTACATGACGTTGAGATTGCTTGATATCTGATCCCTAGTTGATGACGATTCTTCAGTGCCATTGTAATCAAGATCAAGGAGTGTAGGTGGTTGGTGATTGGCATTGCGATTTTTATCATAGAGAGGAGAGTTAGGATTTGCATAAATGGCAGGCATTTGCATGCCAGCAGGAGAATCCCAGTTCCAAAACGGCATTACAAAATTTGGGTCATCAATCAACTTGCCCAAGATCTTCTCAAAGAAATAAAGATAATATCTATGGAATGGAAAGAAAAGCCATGAGTTATGAACTTGAAGATCAAGATCTGGAAACCCAATTTGGTGATAAGCCCCATCACAGTAGGCACAGTGAACGTTTGCCTGTTGGGTGAAGCTACGTGGATCATCTTCAGGAAGAGCTTTCATGAGCTCAAGGGCCCTAGAAAATTTAGTTAAGTACTCTTTATCAACTAAATGAGCTGCAGGCCTAATGCGCGGTGGGTAATTTGAAGGAGGGAGCTTAAAATCCAGGATTTTTGTCGAAGGTGGTGGGCAACAATTGACGGGCTTGGCGCCAGCAGGCAGTTCTGCTTTGCCACATTTGGTGAAGTCGGGAGGACTAACCGGTGCTGCAAATGCAAGCGGGCCATTAAGGCTGGTTGCACCATACAGACCTCCAAGGCCAATGAGAACATCTCTCCTATCAAACTTGTTTAGAGAAGATTCGTCAACATTTTTAGTGCTAGGACTGGGGTTTTGGTCACCATTTGTGGCTTTGCATGACACTGCTCGGGAGACGAAGTTTGTCCTTCGCTTCCCAGCTATGCAAAGTTGGGATGTTTTTGGAAGAAACGAAGTGGTAACAGAGATGGGGGAAGTGCCAGTAGTGGCGGTAGAGGATGGAGGAAGGAGAGAAGCCATGATTTGGTCAAGGGCACAACTAAGACGAAGATCATCAAGGGACTAGCATTGTTCTTATATAATGCATGAGATTTGACGTTTTGTCTATATGCTTATGCATGTTACCAAAATTTCGTTGTTGACGAAAATTAAAAATAACCAAATGCGCCCCAAGATGGGAAATAAACCAACTTGGAGAGAAAAGATTATTAAATTTGCTGGAAAAGTTGAACTTCTTGCAATATGCCTCGTATTTCTAATTTTATATAATCCAATATATAGTTATAATATTAACTAGATAATTCTTTGAGCTTCACTTCACCTAATTAACATGCA
This sequence comes from Theobroma grandiflorum, assembly GCA_036013995.1. NCBI lineage: Eukaryota > Viridiplantae > Streptophyta > Magnoliopsida > Malvales > Malvaceae > Theobroma > Theobroma grandiflorum. Next base: position 2,755,412 of record CP142134.1, read on the forward strand.
TAGCTGTCTTTTAAGGAATGTATTAATATATTTTTATTGGATAAAACTTAGAGAAGATTTTTTAATTAAGTTCGTTATTAAGATTTCAAATTGAAAAATACAAATCATAGATTGAAAGACAATATTGTCTCATAAATTAAATATAAAAAATTTGCATAATTTGTACAATTTTTCATCGATCAATAAGTATCCATCAAATTTAACTTGTATATATATAGATGCTATTTTAAATTAATTATTTACATGTTATTATGAATAAATTTTTTATTAATCTATTGGTTTTGACTTTCTAATCTAATTTGTATTTAATTATTTTCGATAAAAAATCTCTTAAAAACTTGATCTTTAATTAAGGAACTTTACTAAGTTTTATTTATTTTTTCTATTTTTAGTAAAAAAAATCTTGAGATTGCCTTAATTAGGACGATACCTAAAGAAATGGTTAATTGATTGCAAGAAATATAGAGGTTTGCAAAGAAGCTAAATCCTCGGTGCTTAATTGAATGAGATCATTTTCTATCCTTCTCTCTTCAGATAGAATGTAGAAGATTAGTTCTACCTAATCCATTTTTTAACAACCTTGAACAAAGATTAAATTTTATATTTGTCTTCCTAAAATAAATATTTGTTTAATTTAATATAAAATAAAAACAAAACGTTTTAAATGTAATGTCATCGTCTGCATTAATATATGTGTATATGTGCATAATGTGCGGGATTTGTTTGATTTTTTTAAAAAATTTGTATTGATTTTTCTAATATATATTATCTTTTAATATTTATCTTGTTAGTCAAATTATCACACATTTAGATTGATTAAACGAGTAAACAAAGATTAATTAATTTTAAATTAAATACTAGAATCAATCACCTTTTCGAAGTTAGATATATGTTCCACTCCCAATTCCAATGTCTGTTTAAAATAGAAAGTCCGTGGAGGATGCTCCAAGCCTTGGCCAGTTGGCCAGTGGGCACTTACTAGACAATTTCTGAAGAACATGGTTCCCAAGATCTTGACTCATTCTTATGGTGCTTTCTCTAATAACTACTTGCAAGTTATATATATAGTATTATTTACTTGCTTCCTTACCCAGCTGTTTCCTCTTTATAATTTCTTCTTAAGTTGTTTACCTTAATTAGACTTCTTAGCCACCAATGCCCACCACCCTTAATTAATACGGTGGGCGGAAAATCTGGGGAGAGAAACTGTAGAGTATGTTCAAACTAATTAATCAGTTGGTCAACTAAAGCAATCCATGAAGACAAATCTCTTCTTCTTCTGCCATGTACAGCACTCTACCTCAAAAGTCAAATTTGTCCCACATGAGCAAATGCTAGAAGAAAAAATTATATACAACTTGAAAAGCTTGACAAGCAATCCTATTTGAAATTCTTCTCTTGGTGAGGAAGGTTCCTCACATTTAATTTGAATGATTTACTAATCAACATGCATATTTATTAGTAATAATCCAAAATTATTTTTATCAAACTAATTGGACCAGAAAGTTAAAAAAATGCGATAGAAAATAGTGACACAATATATATATAATAGTATGTTGCTTCAATTGATTTTGTAAAATCACGCCTGATTGATAGGGAAAGACTTTTATTTTTATCATGCTCAGTTGTATAATGCCTTGTACCCCATTCCAATGTGGGAAAAAGCTCTTATTTATAAACTAAAAACTCATTTTTATCTCTTACTAATACGAGATCTTACATACAATATTGAAAGATTTTTTGGGTTACATATCATTGATAGTTGTCCCTTCATCGTGGGCTCAAAGTCCAAATTCCTATTGATCCTAAAAGCCCTTTACTCCGATCCATGGGCTTCCAATATCATATCAGATTATCAGTATATTATCTCTCTTTTTATTTCTTCTTTTTTTTTTATACCTTGTTTGTTTCGTTGAACAAATTTTGGTCTTAAACTCGTTACAAGAAACCTTTAAAATTTTCATTCCCTATACAGCCTTTTCCTAAAGCCTCCTTCTCAATCTCATGGTCCAGTAGTTGAAGGGATAAGTTGAGATTATGAGTAAATTCGCTTGAAAAATTCTTCCTCTCCTGTGTTAGTGCATTTATTTGGAAAAGAAAAAATGTCATTTCAACTCAACATCACAAGAGAATATCCACACAAGTGGCATGCTTTCTTTGACCTTAATTACTTCAAGATGTATTGTTATTAGTCTTCTAATTTATTTACTACATTTATGTTTTATGTTATTTATTTAAAAATTTATGTTCAAAAGCTATATACGAACATATGATCTTTAATTGTTAAAGTTAAATAAAGACGATGAATCATTACATTTGTTAAACTATTTTAAATTGTCTAAACATAATTAAGATAAATTCTCTTTGAGTACCTCTTCTTTAGCTTAATATTAGACCTTTTCTAGAATATATAAGCCGACAGTATTTGCTTTTGCTTTGACAAAAAGAACCAAGGGATAAATCATAAGACAAAGAAGAGCTAGACAACTTTTCTTCTGCTTACTCACAAGCAAATGAGAGCAAACATTTCCGTCTTCATTTATTAATAAAGCATACGAAGAAAAGAACAAGTGAAGTAGCTCTCATTACAAACAACGAAGATCGATTTCCCAAACCAATGAAGCATCATATCAAAATGAAGTGATCAGATCACTCAATCTTGGATAAACTCAATCTTGATAGCACCAATCTTAACATTACCCTTTCCATATTTTGGCACCAAGGTCACCACAACGCTGTCATCATCCTCAGCTCCCAAATCTTCCAACAAATCTGTTAGCCCCAACCTCAAGCATGTCCTCATTTTCTTCCCACCTTTATGCTTATGTGGTACATTCACGAAGCTCCCTGCAAACTCTGTGTTGTCTGGTCCAATTGTCAAATCATCCTCGTCGTTGACATATACATCAAATTTGGCGAATGAATCTCCGTCCAACTCAATCTGATCTATTACCAATATTTCCTCTTCATCTTCTTTTTCCTTTTTACTCCTCGATTTCTTTGGCCTTGGAACGTCAACGCTTACTATTTTGTCTAAAACTATTGGGAACTGATTGCTAGCTATAACTTTTTTCTTGTTTATTTCTGCGGCGAGTGCAATCCCTGGACCGCCCGACGCCACTTTCTTTCTCAGCTTTCGGGGAGTTGGCTTAGTTTTCAGCCAGGGAATATCAACATCTTGATAAACGTATCCCAAATTTCGATTGTCAAGGCAATCACGAACTTTAACGCGAACAAGATTTGCGTTCTCATCGTAAAAAAGAAACGAGGCATTAAGCCAATCGGGGTCAGTGAAATCCTTTCGCTTCTTACCTAACGTCTTCCAAACGGCCCACATTCTATCTACATTTGAGTGATGAGCGTAGAATATGGGGTCTCTTGCTGCAGAGTAAAAAGTTCCCATGTCTTCTCCGTTTGGTTGTGTGTTATCGCCACACCATACGTGAACAGGTCCATGAGGAACGTTCTCAACCGACCCGAAACCTTGATAGGGTTCATCACCTGCACGGAAGGGACCTCCTAGGAAGAGCCTGGCGGTCTTGCTATTAGATACCATCTGCCTATACATGATTCTGAGATTGCTCGTCAATTGATCTCTCGTCGTTGTCGTTTCGTCAGTACCGTTGTAATCAAGATCAACCAGTGTTGGTGGGTAGTGACTTCGGTTGCGGAGCTCATTGTAGAGAGGTGATTTGGTGTTTCCATACATGGCAGGCATTTTCATGCCAGCAGGAGAATCCCAATTCCAAAATGGCAAAGCAAAAGTTGGGTCATCAATCAACTTGCCCAAAATTTTCTCAAAGAAATAAAGATAATATCTATGGAATGGAAAGAAGAGCCACGAATTATGAACTTGAAGCTCAAGATCCGGAAATCCTACTTGGTCATAAGCCCCATCACAGTAGGCACAATGAACGTTTGCTTGTTGCATGAAATTACGTGGATCATCGGCTGGGAGAGCTTTCATAAGCTCAATGGCCCTGGAATATTTTGCTATGTAGGCATCGTCGACTAGATGTGCAGCAGGCCTAACGCGTAAGGGAGAATTGGAAGACGGTGGTTTAAAATCTAATATCTTTCTCGATACTGGTGGGCAACAATTGGTAGGATCTGCACCTTCAGGTAAATCTGCATTGCCACATTTTTCCAACTCTGGGGCAGATATTGGAGCTGCCAGGGAAAATTGGTCCTGGCTAAGGCTGGCTGCACCATAAAGACCTCCAAGGCCAATCAGAACGTCTCTTCTGTCAAATTTATTGAGGAGAAAAGATTTTTCGGTATTCTTGGAGCTGGGAGTTGGATTTTGGTCACCATTTGTGGCTTTGCATGACACTACTTTGGGGATGAAGTTAGGCTTTGGCTTAGCTAAGGAGAGTTGGGATGTTCTTGGAAGAAATGAAGAGGTGATGGAAGTGGGAATGGTCTTAGAGGTGGTGGATGATGATGGGAAAAGAGAAGCCATAGTTTCGGATAAGGGCGCTATTGTGATGAAGATCGAGAACCCTTGCGTTGATTTTATAACAAATTTGCGTTAGACTTTTCCATCGGAAATAGGCTTGATGGATGCATATTTCAAAGTAGTTGACAAATTACACGAGAAGAAAAGCAATTGCATAAATGTCTATTCTGGTTGTATAACTTTGAACTTCAGGTATAGTAATTGATCGAAACTGCCCAGATTCACATTGCTCAATGTTCTTATCATCAGAAATCGAGTTTCCGTAATCATTTTCATTTACGACAACACTGAAAATATGTAAACTTAATGGGTTTCTTGCAGAAAATTATTTCCTTATTCCTCACGTGGATTATCTACCATTGGTCTCCCACCACCGTTCATAATTAATGGTAAAAAAATAGTTTGAATCTTAACTTAAATGTAATGTACAATATTGTTTATTAATAACTTTTGAGATTCCTTCAAAATGGGATAATACAACAGGAAATAGCTCGAGAAGGCTGCCAAGAATTACTGGCAGAAATTCTGATCAAGGACTGCAGTCATTAGGCAGATTTATTACTAATTATAGTTAAAAAAAAAATCTCAAGCTTGCTAGAAATGTAAGAGGTAAGATGGAAATTTGCTTTTTCTTTTCTTTGTTTTTATACGGAATGCAAATTTTCTTCTCCCATTTGCTTAATTGAAGTTCATTCGAATTGATTGCTAGAATCGAAATAGTCTAAGTTTCTGTGAATGACAGCCGTAGTTATCTTATTTTCAACTATTGAAAAAGACTTTTAAATGCTTTTCAAAAAAAAGGAAAAAGACTTTTAAATGGCCTGCGGCTGCCTTTGTCAGCAGTCACCTAAGTTACGGCAGCTCGAACTTTCAAAACTGGGCTTTGGGTTTGCCAGTAATAATCCCAGACCAGTGTCCCAGCATTCATCAGTTCCCCCATTTCGAGCCCATTAGCTCAAACCCCTTTGTTTTCTCCATTTGGGCTTCACGGTATCAATCTGGTTCGATGAGAACACGGAGAAAATTGGTACATCAAGTTTTTCTTTTTGTCCTTTGAATTGTTTGGTTCGAACTTGTTGAATAACCGCTTGAATGTGGAGCCTAACTATATGGAAACCGCCACAAGCATCATTGCAATGGCAAGTTTGTTCACCAGTTACCAAGCTGGGAACTGCCTCTAGGGTCTCTGCTAAATATACCAATTTTCAACTCAATTCTCCAGGCAGAACAGGGTTGCTGTGGCCTAACCAGCGCCATTGCCAATTTTGGTTTTCTCTATATTGTGACAGAAATATGTTTGGCATTCTGTTTAGATGGAGAAAAGCTTCCATATGGTAACCCTCTCAAGTGAAATCTGAAAGCCATACAATCTTTGTTCAACTAAACTGTAATTTAAGAGATTGCGCATTCTTTGCAGCAAGAAGTTGGTCAGGCGTGTGCAGTGCCGTCTTAAGTTTCTCAAGATCAAGAGATTCTCGATCATAAAGCAATCACGTCAGGACATTGTTGACATGCTCAGGAGTGGCCAACCTGAAACTGCCTTTTCCCACGTACCATTGGTTTATCAAAGAACTACCCTGAACTTCTCTTTCTCTCTTTTCTTATAGTATTTGTTTGGTAATAAGCTCACAGGGATTCATTAATTTAACTTGATCATTTCCTGTTCTGTTGCAGTGTAGTTATTGCAATGGAATTTGAACTCCCGTGAGTGCTGCTATGCAAAATTAGCTGAGGATCATCTTTTTCTTTGAAAAGCAGGCTGAGGATCATCTTAAGGACCAGAGTTTATTGACTGCTTATGAGCTACTGGAGCATTTTTGTGAATTCATCATCCTTCACCTCCCCTACATTCGGAAGCACAAGTATGACTCCTCTCTCTCATTCAAATAATTTAAGTTTATTAATAATCTTTTTATCCCAAACCATTGCAAATACATTTCTTTTTCCTTTGTCCAAGATGTTGGTAATATTATCCGGTTTTGGTCATTCTCTTGACAGAGTTTTATGCATTTTATTGTCTGGACTTGCTTCATCTATTTTGACATGTCTCGTCCAGGAACTGTCCCAATGACATCAATGAAGCTGTTTCAACTTTAATATTTGCTGCTGCATGGTGTGGGGATCTGCCGGAGTTGCAAACAATCAGGAAGCTATTTGAAGAGCGATATGGGAGCAAATTCATTAAAGCAATAACTGAATTACATCCTGGAAACCATGTGAACAGTCAGGTCGTAGATTGTTGGTTTTGAACTATAACTTCAATGCCTTTTCTTTTACCTTAAGATATACTTTTGGCCTTCCAGTTTCCTTATTGTGCCTGTTACCCTGTAGCAATCATTACATTTATGTTTCAGGTTAAGGAAACGCTCTGTTTAAAGTCTATTCCAGTTAATATGAAGCTAAGTTTGATTGTTGAACTAGCTAAGGATCATGCCTTCCAGCCGGAGCACACTGGGAGCAAAAAGAAGCTTGGGTCAAATGTCCTGCTAGTACGTCTGTCCTATAACTCCCACTCCATATCTTTCTTTAATCACTTTATAAAATCTAAGACCTAAAATTATCATTAAATCTAGAACTTGATTGAAACATTTTGCACATCCTACTGCAGCTACGCAGAAATGATAATCTTCATTGGGAAGGATTTCTTTTTGAGGGGATGGCTCAAAGTGATGATGGCATCACTTGGCTTGCAAAGATGCAGCTACCAAGAAACTATGAGGAAACACAGGCCAAATTACCAGGTCAGATTGTTGAAGTTGGGAACTCTGCTGAAGTTAAACATAGATATGAAACCGAAATGGTCTGCAATAAATTATCAAGCCAGGGTAGTCTAGAAAGTTCTGGCTCAAACCACCCTTCCACAGCCTCTTTTGGAAACAAGGTGGAAACCACAAGAACAAGTTCTCAGTCTGAGTTTCTAGTCCAGTTTAACAAAAGAACTTTCGATCTTGAGGAAGTAGAGGAGATTCACATTAACACTCTACAGGACCATTATGCTGGGGAAAAAACAGTATTTGTATTTAATTCAACTCTGCTGTCGGCAACAAACAATTTTGGATTTAGTGGAGCAAGTTTATTGGTTTCATCTCACTGTTGCTATAATAATGATCACACTGGTAAAGCCGGATTATGGAATAGGAAGACATGCGTGGCAGACTCTTGCAAGAGGAAAAGGTCAAACAGCATGACGTTGACAGGCATATTCAATTTAAAGGAAGGCCAACTATGCCATTCTTGTCTATCACCAGATTCAAGTGTAACAGACATTAGTTGTGACGACTACTATGGTAAGTCAGGCAACTTGTCATCATATCAAAAACACATACGTCATGGAACTTGTCCCCAGGATAGGCTGTCGAGAAAGGTCCCTTCCAAAGATCCATTGCTGGGCTTACCCGTGGCGCATAGCTTTAAACAAGAAGCATGTACAGAGGTGTCGAGGAAAATAAACTGCAGAAGGCATACTAGACACAGTGTTGGGGAATTTCAAAATGACATTTTGACTAAAAAGAGCAGGAAATTGGGAGAAGCAGAGGTATTAGAATTTCCAGGTAACTGTGCTTCTTTCTGTGATTGTTGTTCTAGTGGATCAAATCCTTGTATTGAGACCAATAGAGTTCCACATCAGTCTTCTCCATGGAGCATGACTGTTGCTCCAGAAAGAGTAAAGAAAACAAGCACTGACTACAGTTCTCAATCACATTCTTCTAAGCAGTTTCAGAACTCAAAAGGCATTAATTCATCATCTTGTAGACATGTGCACCCGAAGCACCCTGACTATGATGAATTAGTGGCTAAATTCAAGGCCCTCAAGCAAGAATATCAGCAAAGAGGACGTAAAGCCATTAAAACATAACAAGACAAGGCACTGCATCGATGATTATTCACTGCAACATGTCACAAGTTCACTATCCGTAACTCTCAATCTGGGAACCATGAGTAAGACTCTTCTTTGTCTTGGCTTCCTTGTTCTATATCTTGCAGCTTCTTCCTTGCCGCATTCTTTATCGTTTTGTAATTTGTCACGTCTTTCTTCACATTATGCTCATTCCTTCTAATGATACCATTAAATTATATATTCATGTCAGCTTCTATTGAAAGTAGTTGACCCTTGTAACTTTGTAGAAGCAGGAGGGTATTTCTTAATGTTTTTTTATCCTTGGCAGGCATGTAAAAGGTGATTAGCCATGGCAATTTTATCACCAAAATATCATCTGATTTTTATTAATCTTGATATTCATTGGATTAGACATAATCACTTGATTAAGACGTAATGATTAACTTGTCCTTTGGTGAATAATGAGAATTGAAAATCTAGCTGGGTAATCAACCATTGCCAATGAAGTTGTGTAATCTTGAATTAATTTGGGTGAGATCAGCACCCAATAATCCATTGTCTGCCATGCCTTCTGTCTTTTCCCAAATGGAGGTACGTCAAGCCCTTTCCATTTCACCCTTTAATGCTCTACCGGAATCATTTGTCACTGGTTGTCAATGTCTTTTTCCTGTTTTCGTTGATTAATATCCTATACTAATGCATGTTCTTTTCCCTTTTGTGGGCCAAATACTGAAAACACATCTTCATTGAAGATTTTTAATTTGATCCTACATTTTCAGATTAAGCTATGGGAACCAGTTAGCAGAAACATGGTGCTTTTGTTGAGACCTTGAGAAGGAATTTCTTGCAGCCAAGTCATCCACACAGATACAAATTGCTAAAAACTTGGAAATCTTTTGTCTCGCACCAGCAATTACTAGCTTTCTTTCCGAGTCCCGAGAATGGCAGTTTGGCAGTATACACATCCCATTTATGAGGAAGAAGGGTTTGAAGTTTCAGAACATGGCTTGGATTTGGTGAAGCGCTCCGGGCCAAGGGTGGTCATAATGTTTATCATTGTTGTCCTCCATTTATGGCTTTAAACAATTAAGAGCCGAGTCCACCTCTTCTTTGAGTTGGTAAACACAATTAATCTAGTTTGACTCGTTTCGATCTCCACATACAAAGTTGTTCATAACAGAAGCAAGCTGGTCTTAGACCAATGTTACACCGGTCACTCACATCAATGGCTCCCCTTTTTTGTTGCTTTCGGTCCCCTTCCCCCCCTACTAGTCCATGTTTGCCCACAAAGTAATCTAATAATAAACCAAAACCATATCTATTAGCTGCTCATAAATGACACCCCAAATTTATAAATTATTTTATTTGTTTCAATTATTGTCACAATAAATTGTTAAAATTTTTAAAGCTTAGATACAATCTAAAATCAATGAGCAATAAATATAAAAGTATAAAAATTTTAAAATTTATTATATTTATATGTTCAGAATTAATACACATTGCTACCCATAAAAGAGAAAGAGAAAATTGGATAATATAAGAATCCATAAATTCTTTTATCAAATTTATCACAATGATAGCTAAGAGATAAAATAATATAAAATTTTCATAAGTTTCTATCCCAAATTAAATACTAGTATACGAAGATTTCCCTTTCCCTTGTTCTATTATCTGCATAATTTGAGTGGATAAATACATGGTCAAAATCAAATCATTAATACTAAATCATAATCCAAAAACCAAACCAGCACGCACCCAAAACGTTTCCTAGTTACTTCTACCTTCTTGTTGTCGGGAGAGAATCTAGGCAGGCATCCTTGTTTCATATACCCTTTGCACTAATTAATTTATTTATTATTTGCACCAATTAATTACCTTCTCGAGAGGTAAAACCACGCGACCCATCTGCATTAATATCTCCACCCAATTTTAATTCATTATCATCACCTGTTAATATCTACTGTCCTCTAACGCTTTTACCAACTATTTCTCCCTCTTTTTTATCTTTTCTTTCTGCTTCTCTGGGTCATCACCTCCCAAGATTTTTGTTTCCGCTTTGTGGGTTTTGGTTGTTGGTTTGAGCTATGGCTTCAAGGTTATTACTGGCTGTGGTTTTTGTGATTGATCTGATTGCTTTTGGACTTGCTGTTGCTGCTGAGCAAAGGAGAAGTACTGTGAGTTTTCTTCTCTTTTTTATTTACTAAACTGTCCCTTTGTTTCTCTCCTTTTTTTAGAGTACTCTTTGCTGTTTGGGTTTCGTTTCCTTGTTTCTGGACTGTCCAATTTCTAACCTGTTTTGTTTGTTCTTTTTACATGTGCTAATTAATAGAAGTTTGGTTGGTTTATTTTGTGTAAGATTTTCTGAGTTTGGTTTTTGATCTCATGTTGAAAGTTTAGACCTTTTTGTGTGTTGTTGTTGAAAGGTTTTATCTTTTTGGTACCTTGCTTTGTAAAAAATTAAATATTTGCTATAATTCTTTGCTAGATCTAGAATGAATCTGCTTTAACTTGTTGGTCAGATAGGCAAGATATTGCTACCAAAATCTCCATAAAATGGTTTCGGCGTTAAAGTTCCATTGTTCAACAAGTGCACACTGAAAATTTAAGCTGGTAATACATTTGGGGGGCAAACTATTTTACTGTAAAGGTGTGTTAACAAGATTTAGCTGTATGTTGAGGGAGTCTTTTATCTGAAGTAGTGACGGAGGGAAACTTTGATCTGATGCAGTTGTTATGGACAAGCTTGTTGGTTTCATGATAAGTGAATATCTAAGAAATATGTAGGAAAACACTAGAGGAAACAATGCTGAGAACATTGTCTATTTGTCATTTTAGAGGGCAGAAAGGACTTTGTACATTTTGATCCTAGGTTTAATTCGCTTATGTTCTGTCACTTTCATGGAAATAATTTTGAATTGGAAGAATTGTCATTGTTGCTTTTCTTTATAGCTGGGATTTGGGTAGGCTAGCTGTTGGCGGTAAGATCATAGGCTATGCTTCTTTCAACAGCAGCAGAAATGATTCCTAAAGTTACAAATGGCGTGGCTTTCTAAGATTTTATTGTATACATGTTGCTTATATTTGGGTAAATTAGTGTCTCTTTTCTTGCTAAATCTGTGATGATTAAATTTGCATGATTTGCTCCCAGCTTTGCTTGCCTGCTGTTTAGAGAAATAGGAGTTTAAAAAAAGTGAAAGGTGTTAGTATTGCAAAGTTTTTTGTTTAAAGGAATGGATTGTAGAATCAATGTGACCTTAACCATTTCCCACTGTATATGTGAGAAACTGGTTTGTTATAGTCTAACAGGGCATTCCATTGTTCTCTGTTTGCAGGCCACCGTTGTTAGTGATGGAAATGAAAGCTATTGTGTTTATGATAAGGACATTGCAACTGGCTTGGGTGTGGGTTCATTTCTATTCCTTCTACTTAGCCAGATACTAATAATGGTGGCAAGCCGATGCTTATGCTGTGGGAAGGCCATGAGACCGAGTGGGTCTAGAGCATGGGCAATTGTCCTATTTATCACTTGCTGGTATGTTTTTAATTTAAACAATAATGTCAATGATCTTATTGTTGTAGTCAAGAAGCGTCTTTGAGCACCATGAATGTCAACTTCCGCTTTTTATGCTATCTGTTATAATCTCTACTACCATCTAAATAACATGTTGCATTGGCATTTCAGGGTGTTCTTTTTCATTGCTGAGGTATGCTTGCTGGCAGGGTCAGTACGGAATGCTCATCACACCAAGTACAAGAATCTCTTAAACAATCCCCCAACATGTGCAACATTGAGAAAGGGTGTCTTTGGGGCTGGGGCTGGATTTGTTTTCCTGACAGCCATAGTCTCTGAGCTTTACTACGTTAGTTATTCCAAGGCTAACGAATTACAGGCTAACCATGGCAGAGATACTGGAGTGAGGATGGGAAACATATAGATAAGTAAGGTCAGCAGATGGTCATGAGAAATATTCCAATTTGTAATTCATTGTTAGTCAACCATAATGTTTTTGATGTAGACAAACTTTGGGTGGTAGTGTGTGATTGAGAATACATTTATCATAAGATTCTTAACCATGGACATGGACTTATGTCTATCCCACTTTACGGGTTACAACCTTAGCACTTTACCTGTTTATTAAGGTTTTGAGTAGTGCTTTTTTCATTTTGAATATGTAGCGCTTTTAATTTTCATCTGATTAAAATCCTGGAAAGACAAGTTCTTTGCAGTTCTGCTTATGTTAACTATTTCTGTTCGTCTCGTGATCAAGTTGAAGGATAATGAAACACAAAAGACCAAAGTGCATGTGTCACAAGTCCTAAGGTCGATAAATTTTAGAAGACAGAGTACGCTACTTATAATATCTTGTCTTGTATTTGTATTTTATTGTCCATTGTGTTTCAGTTATTGTTTAATCTTATTCCCTTTTCCGGATGCAAAATCTTGTTCATGCGTTGATATACTACCAGCAATGATACATGAAAGCAATGATATCATTCAAGAACTAGCAAATTTCTCTGTTGTCTGTATAAAAGGAAAGTTGTTGATTTAGTCATCGTTACTCTGATAGCTCTTGCTCACGTTCTGATGATAGCCACGGCCCAACAGCTTCTCAAGTGTTGTTCATGCATCTACTCGAGTGTGGATTTTTAGGATTCCTCGCCAGGGACCCAATTAAAGATCGTGACAGTAATTCTTGCAAAACATTTGCAACAAAAGAGTTAATTTCCTGGTTTCTACTGTTGTCTCTGTTACATGAATTCTTCTAATTATCTCTGACATATCTCAGAAACTTAGATATAATCAAAATTCATTCACTTATTGTTTATAGGTTTGTTCACTCATTTGTTGGTTCTCTCATAATTCATATCGTGTAATAAATTTATTATCTTTATACGTAAAAATAAAAAAATTACCTTTATTCGTTAATTCATGAGAATTTAAATATATTCTCGTATCAGACAAACCCCCGACACCCTAATTGCAATCCATTACATGGCTGCTGCTGCTACTACATGTCCCCACAAGCAATGGAACATCCTAACAGAGGCAGAGCAGTGCTAAATTTTCCCCGAGTGTTTTAAGCCGTAAGAGGTGCTGGAATTTCCTAGAAATGTTTTCACATTTTGAGGGAACAAGTTAAATCAGTCTCTGTCCCTATTGTAACATCAGTCAGTTTCGCTGTTATCACTTCAATGGAAGCTACCTAAGGCCATATGATCAGTTATTTGATGCTTACCCCATGAAACAACAGCTCTTCCCCATATTAGACTACAGATATTTGCTGAAATGGCTAATAACTGAAAGGGCAAAACGAAGAATCTTTTTCAGTAGAAAAATGTGACAATTTGTAATCAATCAACCTTCATTCTACGGGACTAAAATATTTGCTGAGCCCATGGACAGACTCAATGTGAGGAAGATGAACGTATACAATAAAAACAAATAAGGAAACAGCCCGGAAAGTGTGGCCCCGATTTGCACATGCTCTGGATCTGAACCGAGAGGATGAGAACAGACCGTATTGGAACAAAGATTTTGGTGCCCAATAAACTAGTAATAAGCATCAATGAAATCTAGAAGCACACAGTTTAGACCGGCCAGGGAAAAGAAAATCTAATTCATGGAAACTACTTTACAACCACAATGCTGTCAGGACAGGGAAAAGAGAATGATTCTCAACATGTGGTCATAAATTAAGCAGAAACAATTCCATGGAAATACTAGTAGTATTCAGATGGAACATATACATATCCACAAGAATCTTCCATCACATCCAGTTAGCCCAGCATAGCTGGAAGAGACCCCATTTCTGAACTCTTCATATGTGATATATCCCATCGCATCTCCCACCCTTATTCCATTCATAAAATGAGGAACACACCTAACCTAACATACGCATTGCATTATATAAGAGGTAAGAGTACAAAATGTAAACCTTCACCCTGAAGCTGAATCTGAAAAATGACAGCCTCAAACAGTCTCATCTCATTTTAACAGTTACAAGTTTAAAAGGGAAGACTATACATATTAATAACCAATCTAGGAAAGGGAAAAAAATAACAAAAAGAGGGGGATTCTTATAGAGACTGATAAATTTAAAGAGAAAAAAAAATTGAACCTTCCTCTACTAAATAGGAACACCCAAATCAAGAAAAAGAGCTATAGACAATGGATATATGGTTAAAGGACATTCATGGTTTGATCTCAGAATCATCCCATGGCATGTTGAGATCAGTAGAAACAAGTGCATCAATATCATCCCAATTCCAGTAGTTTGTCATCTCCATGCCACTACTTGTAATAGGGACTTGCCATGGCAGTGAAAAAGTACCGCTTGTGGTGGGCATGATGACGCTGGTGATGGTTGGATCCTCCATTGTTTCTCCAGTGTAGTTATAGATAGTTGAAGATTGAAATGAGGTTGATATTGAAGATCGGGTTGTGTCAAAAGAACTTGAGCTTGAACTTGAAAATGGAAATTGTAAGCCTTGAGTTTGAGGCAAAGGCAGGGTTGAACCCAGGAACACACCATTGCTTGTGCTGAAACTTTTGCCGTCCAAGTTGCTGCAATTGATAGAATTCTGCTGCAACAATGAAGATGGTGGACGGCTCAGCGCCTGAAATTGAATATTCGATATGTTCTTCTGATCAGCAAGTGGAAGCTGAAGATCCTGCCTTTGTTGCTGCGGCTGAATTGCCATGAAAGTATTGAGCCTATTGTTAACACCAGAGGCAGTGGAGCTTTTGATGGCACTGGGTGTGCTAGTGCTCGCAGGGGCGGCGGCGGCTGTGCTGCTATTTGATGTCTTAAGCCGCTTGTTTTTGCGGCCTCCACCAACAGGAACATTGCGGAGAGTACCACCTTTAGTCCAGTGCCTTTTACAAGTCTTGCAGAAATGCCTAGGCTGTGACTTGTTATAGTTGTTGTAGTAACAGAACTTTGTATTTGTAGAATCACACCTTGGACACTTCAGTGGCTCTGATTGCTGCTGCTGGTTTTGTGGCTGTTGCCTCTTCGTTGGTGAAGCTTTTGGTAGTTCCAGCGTTTGAGCCTGCAACAAAGATTGGCTCCAGCCAAGACCATCACTAGAAACCTGTTTAGAACTCAACCCCATATCTCTATCTCTACTTCAGAAACCTCTAACAAGCTACCGCAAGCAAGAGCGATGAGAAGCAAAGTTCTCTTTTACGATGATCAGGTCAAACTAAAAAATAAACCCTATAATTAAAAATCCTAGCCCTTGGATCGAGGTGCAAGAAGAGAGATCAACCTGAAGAAGAGCAGGATGATGAGATTCTTCCTTATAAGCCAAACAGTGTGATGTTTTGAAGCGATCGGATAATGGAGCGTGTCGAATGCAAGGAAATTCCCTGGAAGGTGATGAGAAGTGAGCATGCTTTGAGCCTCTCTACTCTCTAATCCAAGTGATCTCTATATGCCAGCCTACTCAGTATACAAGGGAATAATAATAAAATTATATAATAAGAACAAGTTCAAAAATCAGAATTACTTGAACTTGGTATGGTCCAAGAGAGCTTTGCTTGGTATATGTGTGGGGATTAGGGGTTTCCTTTAACTTCGGTAAACAGGTAATCTGATATATAGAAGCATTTGCCTTTGCCTCTCCAAAGAATTATATAGTGCAAAAAATGAAGATGTAGGGAGATCAAAGGGATGGGTAGAGGAGAGAGAATTCCTTAGCCCTGAAGGTGGATGTGGGTTGGTGACACGTGGAATTTCCTGTACCGTCGCTAGTGGAGTGATTGTATGGGCTGTAAAGACAACGTAGAGCTCATGCTATATTACTATAATAAGTAACAGTAAACTAATTAAGCTATGAATATTAAACGTTATACTATGGAATGTTAGCATATCATGATGCCAATATTTTGAATTGACATTCATTTATATATCCACTGGATCATATATGTTCAGTTTGAATTATTTATACACATTTTTTTTATTTAAATAAAATGTTTAAATAAATATTATATATATTTATCATTAAATTAAATATCGATAAATATGCCGAAGTAAGAATAAGGTCCCAAACGACTTATAATTTTGGGGTTAAGGAAGTGTTGGCGTCACGTGATAGCTGGTAGGTGATGCACTTGAGGTTGTGATGATCCTAAGGGCCTGTGCACATGATATCACAAATCAGTGTTGGGAGTGTTACTGCTACTTACTCACGTGTGTGCTCGGCCATATGTGTGAACGATCGGCTTGAAATTGGGTCTAGAGAAGCTGAATTATTGCTACTAAAAGCAGCAGAATTACATCTATGGCAAAGCCTTATAAGTTTCTGTTGTTTTTCAAATAAAATGATGTTGGAAATCTGATGCCACTATATATGCTAGGGGGTCCATCTTGTGTCAAATTAGCAGTCACCGGCCATGAAATTGACTTTTGTTTCTTTCTCTCTTAAATCAATCACTCATTTCAATTCGGGTTCGGCATATAATGAACACACCAAGTGGGAAAATCATAAAATAAAGACACACACAGAGAGAGAAGAGAGAGAGAGAGAGAGAGAGCAAAACTCTATACAGGGTGGGTTTTGCTCTGAAATTGTAACAAGTGTTAGGGCAGCCCCTGGAGAATAAAATAGAGGGTACACTACTCTTATCTACTCTAATGCAAACAAAACAGTCTCTGATTGAATACAAGCACGTAGCTATTCCCACCAAGCATCTCTCCATTTTAGTATGTATAAGATTTGATTCTGTTTATGAATATAAGCAACATCTTTTAGTCTGAAAGTGATGGCAAGCAATCACAAAGATTACTAGTATTTTTTTTTTGTCTGATAGTTAATTGGGAGAATATATTAATTCCATTTAAGATTGGAAATCTATTTTTATTTATCAAAGATTGAAAAATCAAAATACATACATCTATTTCATTTAAGATTTTTTTTTTTTAAGATTTTATTCACATCTATTATAAACGCGCAAAAAAATTACAAATGATAAATTTCAAAAGTATAATGAAGATTAGTGATTGATTGAATTTTATATTAATAAAATTAATTCATTGAACAATTATAAAAAAATGACAAGATTATCAAAACCCTATTAGAATTTTTTTACGGTAAAATCCAACAAAGAATCCTAACATAACATTATGCCTTACATTATTATCGATTGCAAATGTTTAATATATATATATATATATAATTCATAAATCTTTCGAATTGATTGTAAATATTCAAAAAAAAAATTCAAGAATCAAAATAATAATAATTGTATTTTGGATTTCATCAAGGATTCGATTAAATTTGACATAGTAAAAGTTCGTCGCTAGCCTCCATGAAAGACTCAAAGAATATGAAAGAATGATTCGTGCAAGTTGGCCGTCGCTCAAAATTGGACCATGAAAGCCACGTGCAAATAATTAAGCCACGAGTGAAGCATAAGCCATAATTAAAAAAAAAAACAACAAATTAAGTATCATTCTTACATGTTAATCTAAGGGGGGGAATGTGAATGGAAATCAAACTTGGTCGGTTGGTTAGGTAAAGTTGATGGTATTGCCAAAATTTCTTCAAACCTTTTTCTAGAGGACAAAACAGAATGCCTGTGGCACAAATGAAGAAAGTGACTAAGCAAGTTTAGATTCATGATCAAACTTAAATAACTAGTTTAACCCCAAAGAGTCTAACTCTTCCACCTAAGAGGTTAATAGCTCATCATACCACCTAGGTACTTAAACATTAATAAATTCAGCATGGCATATAATTAATATAAACAAGAAGTCGCAGCAGCCCATATTAGAGTATCATTATCATTAAACCTAAGGGACCTGGACGGCACGTGTTGAAACATCATTGGTGATGGGGTCTCTCCCCTGCTGGACCACTAGAGCAATTGATGGAAAATCCTGGTTGGAATGTGAATATGGAGTGTGTTTAAAGGTTGGTGCCCAAATTTGTTGAGAATTGAATTCACTTAGAATATAATGGAACAGTGACCCATCGGCAGCCGGGTTTAATCATGAATATAGAAGTTTAATACGTAGCCTCGAGAGCCAATTTTGAACCCCCATTCGAGAAATTGTGTTGTCCAATATCAGGAAACAGTTGGAAAGCGATGCAGGAGAATCATGATGTTCATGGGAGATCAATTTGTTTGATGCTTTTAAAAAAAAGAAGAAGAAATGAATGGATCATCGGTACCCTGTTTGCATAAATATTTTGTTCCTCTTTCCAAGTGTTTCTGTTGTCATTGTCACTACTCTTCCCCCTCTTTTCCGATTGTTCTCTCTCGGGATTCCTCTGAAGGGCCTGAATCAGAATGGATGTTTTTGTTTTTATTGTTGAATTTATGTTCAGGGCAGCGCCTAAATTTGGCAAGGATAAGGCTTGTTGGAAAAAGACTTAAGTCTAAAAGAACCTGTCCACTGTCCACATAAAGAAACGCTTGAGCCAGTTTTCATGCAGATAATAACTCTTTGCTCCCTGGAAGAGCTTAAGCCTAAAACAGGAAGCGTAAAGTGGCAGATTACCATTCACAATTAAACAGGAAGTTGGAGTTTTGTTTCTTTGTTTCTGAACAAGCAAAATTTGCAGAGAAACCCAACTTCCTGTGAACGTTTTTGCCTAACTTTTTGTCTTGAGATTGAGACTTGGCGATCCCAAGTTCAATAGCTCAACCAATTCATGAACTGACAGAAGACTGCATGCCAAGCTGACAAGTTTGAGATCACACATAAACAGAGCTTCAGAACAAGATTTTGTTCGCTGATGGGATCCAACGGCCCCAAATCTTCAGCTTTGGGCGGCAGAAAGGGCCAAAAATCAAAATCCCAAGCTGTCTAATTGATATTTGACAAAATGCTAATCAATAATTCAACTTATCTAATAAGATTAATTAGCAAGTCAAAGCTCAACCGGCTATTGAATTTGGTTCACAACATGTAAAAGGAGTTCTTGCAATAAGGAAAGGAAGCCTTGCAAATCAATAAAAAGATATATCAAAGACTGAGAGAATCAAAGTAATTTTTGAAATACTAAGTGTCGTGACAAGTAAAAAAGAATAAAAAAAGAATGAGGGAGTAAAAGAGAATTAAAGAGAGAAACTTTAGAAGAGAATGTGTTAGGTCTAAGGTAAATAGGCTTAGATGAATTGTAAAGGCACTATATATATATAGTATCAAAAGTAATAGTTACAAAAAAAGGTTTTAATGCACGTAATAAATAACTTTATTAAAAGAACTTTATTGTTAGGTAATCGTTATTGAGAGTTAATGTTGAGTAATAGTTAAAAACTCATTATATAATCATTGAAATAATTAAATGTAATAAAACTTATTTTCGAGTAAGAGATAACAAAGAATAAATATACATGAAAAGGCACAAGGGAAGAAACTGTATGTTAATAGGTACAAGAAAAAAAGTTATATGTGAACAAATACAAAAAAAAAAAATGTACATGAATATGTATATGAAAACAAAGTAAAAGGAGAAAACATTTGTACTTCTAAAAAAATTAAAAAGAAGATATCTTTAACTACCTCCACACCTAAACCACCAAGCTAAACTATTTGAAACATTTTAATATGAAAGTAACTTAAGAACTCTGTCACTTAATTCAAATTATTTTCACTATCATTTATGTGAAATAGTTATTTTATACGAAATAAATGTTCTACTTATATTAATTGTTCATATGAAAGAGTACTCTATTTATTTTAGTTATTTTACTTAAAGTAACACTTTACTTATGTTAATTATTATGCATGAAATAACATTTTGTTTATTTTAATTATTTTACATCAAATAGTATTTCGCTCATTTTAATTATTTTACATAAAATAATATTTTACTTGTTTAGTTATTTTTATATAATATTATATTATAAAATAATTTTTTTAAAAATACATATTAATCAAAATCAAGTGCTTACCCAAACCTAATTCATACAACAGTTTATAAAGATAATGACTCAAGATTTAGACATTTGAGATGACCTCTTACCATCATTATTGCAGGATATTGCTTGCATGTAAGGTTTAAACTTTGACTCCATAACAAGTAGGCGACATTAATCATGATTAAAAGCCTTCCCCTTTTCCCGGACATCTGATAAAATAAGCTTTTAACATGAACTCAATGAAAAAATTTGACAGCTGATGAGGTAAAGTTTTTAGGCAAAACCTGTCAAATCAACGCTGTTCATGTGAAAAAAAGAACCAATCAGCTAATCGCAGCTTGGAGATGGTGGCCATTGTTGGTCAATATGGATTAGGTCTACGAGAGAGTAATGAAGAAGTAAGGTATATATAAAAAAAGAGAAACGTGGTGTCAAGCTGCAGCATCTGACGGTTGGCTGAATGAAAAAGAAAGTGTCACGCTCAAGTGCCAAATAATACTACTAGTTGGATTCCTGATAGTAGAATCAACCTCTCACAAAAGTGTCAACGTAGGCTTTGACAGCACCTATCAGCCATCAACACTCACAGCTCTGAGGGCCCCAAGCTTTGCCCTTGGTCGGCCCCGGCCCTTGCTAACGCCCTCTCGATCCGCATGATGAAGTTAGTTTGTGATCAGACCTTCATATTCTTCCATGTAATGTCAAGAAAATTGTAATCGTGCCTTGTATAATTCTTTTTGGGGAAATTTCTTGCCCTTTCTTGTAGGGCATGAGCATATGCAAAGACTAAGAGGTCAAGTGATAGCTGAGGAGGAAACCAAAAAAAGAATTATTCATACATCATGTTATCAATCAAAAAATTTTCTATAATTATTGGACTAATTGGAGTACCTAGTGGAATCCTTTAAAAACATTGTAGATTATAATAATGAAAAATTGTTACTATAATTATTAATTAATTAATTAATGATGTTAAAACTTCCATGGTCCATAAATAAGGCCGCCGCCGGAAATGGTAAAGAGTTGGGCAAGGGTAAGCAATTGATGTTGGTTCCATGAGGTAAGCGTGTGTGGCGTGTTTCAATTCCATGAATTTACAATTAAAATCTCCCCTATCTCCCTCTCTCTCTCTTAATCTGGTTTCTTAATGGCGAAGATGGTGCTAGACATAGATGATGACGAGGATCCACTTTAGAATCTTTATTACTATCAACTTTTGGGGCCATGGTTCGTTCATGCAGGCAAAGTGAGAAGGACCTATCATGGCTTCAGGATGCAAAATCAAATTCCAACTCAGCCTCCCTCCTCTTTATGGAGTCATCATTTTGGAAGGTAAAAAGACGTGGTTCATGCTAAGACTTCTCGCCCACATGAAAATCCATAAACACAGCGAGAGAGATCATTGACAAGGATGGGTTTTTCTTTTTTCTTTCTTTTTTTTTTTTTTTATCTAATCTTCACCACTACTCGATGGCATTGGCGTTGGCATGGATGAAAAAGTTTAGCATGCGTGTCTCACCAACCCTCTCTGCATATCAAGAATTGCAAAATCCCATTTGTTTGTAATGATTTTCTTTAACCTTGTACCTCCCAAAAGGGAAAATGGGAAACTATTTACATTTGCATGCAATGAATCTCCGATTTGATGATTACACTAACGTGGAGGGATCAGAGTAAAATAGAGTGAAGATCGTTTAAGATTGTCGTGTGGTTGACATTGATTAAAATATTAGGCACTCATTCTTTATATGCAAGTGAAACCCAATCAGTTTTCATCCCGGATTTCTCCATGTTTACGAGCAAAACTCCTAATCCTAGAAATGAATTTCATACTTATTAAGCACTTTCTAGTCTGCAATCAAATTTTGAGAATTGGAGATTCGTCAATAACTTAGTTATCACAAAAAGAAAATACCGCTTGAATTACAAAGTCGTACGTCTTTCCCAAGTCCAGACTGCGACGCATTGGGAGCAATAGGCCAATAATAACAATAAATATTGGGCCAGTGGAGTAGAAGAGGTGGTGATACTGATAGGTATAATTCACATTTTTTATATTATAGAGCGCATCATACAGCATACATTTGATGGAAAACGGATTGGCCACACCATCTAACACAAACGTAAAGGAACTCTGATTCTCCACGGGAGAAAGTAAGTCAGCTTCCAAATAAAAACATGGATAATCCAGGCCAGCAATTCCGAGATGTTAAAACGCTGGCTTCTATTCCTAACACCAGGAAGAAAAAATTGTCGGCCTCAGAATTTGAAATCCTTCTTCTTTGATTTCCCTTCTTTCTCCTGCATCTTTCGCTTCCTTTTCTTCTCATTCTGCACCAAATACAATCTCATCATTACAACCGTAAACAAACATGGAATCCCCAGCCAATTCTGGCGCCCTCAAAATTGTAAGCATGCAAGCATATGATCTATTCCATCCAAAGTTTAGAAACAAGACTTAAAAAGATAAGTCTCCCCTTTCAGAGAGGTTTGTACAAAGTACTGTTGAAAATATTCTGCTAACTTTAATAACAAAAACAGCACAATCAATCACGTGACCCAAATGTTTAAAAGACCTCAACTAAATTGAAGTACACCTAACTATCCAACAAAGAGTCAAACAGAAGGACCTATTGTGAGATGTAATAGGACTGTGAGGGCTGCAAATAGTTTGCGCATTCAACCTTTGATTTGGTTGTTAGTAGAAAATATTAGTAAAATTTTACCATCTTCATATCATCACTAACATTGAATTGAAAGTGACATTACAGTTATGTTGATTTTACCATGTCAGCAGAGTAAGGGGGTCTGTCAACAAATCCCGTAAGCTAATTTTAAAGCAATGACATATTTGAAGCAAGCCTTTTTGTTTTTTCCTTTTCTTCTTTTGGCTTTTAGAGTATTTAGAAAACAGTCAACTCTCTCCCGTGAAGAAACCCACCCAACATTTTTCATCAAAAAGAATGCTAAGGCTTACCTCAGCCACCATATCACTGAAGTCCTCACGCTGACTTCGTAGCTTCTCCTCCTCCCTAGCTTCTTCATACCTATGTAAATTGACAAAAGTGAGTAAAGTAAATTTAACTTCAGGGATTACATGTACTTAGATGGTAAAATTACAAGAGTTCAACTTACTTTGCAGGCAACACATTGTCCATAAGTTCCAACTCCTCTGGCTGTAGACTAACTTCCACCCTGTCAGATTTTTGACCCTTAAGAAGATCAACCTGCGAAAAGAGAAAGAAAATTTAAATTCACACAAATTATGAAAGAAATAACAATTCAGGATATACTTCTAAACCTAACACAACTATAGTCATATAACCAGCTAGGAAACAATTGCAAGATCAAATACAAGTCATCTCTCTTACCCTTTTGGCTGCTGACTTGTCTTGAGTGCCAGTGTTAACCACATAACTGCATGTAAAAAACAAGTGTGATTACCTTATTCAAAGATTTAGAGCTATACAAACCAAAAAGAAGAAAAAACATCACAGATTCTTACGTGTGTGTTGTACCAAGTAAAGTCCCAGGGGCAATCCTCTCTTCTTTTTCTTCAAGTACCTTCAAAGAAACAAGACAAACGAGAAGCAATGAGAAGGAATATCATAAACATATATACATAGGTGCTACAAAATGTGGACACAGAAAAGTTTCAAATATAATACTCACTTGGTAAAGAGGCCTCTCAGGCTCCTTTCTCTGCTGTTTACGGAGGTCAATGACGTCAGGTGTCTCAACACCAGTAGGAGTACTGGAGTCAAAAGGGGAAAAAAAGGGTTACTAGAAAATTTACTACTCCAAACACAACATAGAACAATCATATGGCCATTTATCAAGTCAAAATCAAACTGACAAAGCACCTGGCCTGACAATTTTGGGCAGTAAAAAAGTTTACAACCCTAAACTGATATAAAGTACTGGAAAAAAAAAATACCTTGACAGGCTATCGACTGATTGAATGCCATCCTCTAACTCCTCTTCCTCAATCTCCTCTTCCTCTTCTTCCTCTTCTTCCTCTTCCTCTTCCTCCAAGTCACCCCAGTGCTTTGACTTATCGACAGGCTCCTCCTGGATTTCATCATTTGATTATAGGCACAAAAAAAATGAAAATTTACTTCAAAAAAACATTGAAGTTATTAATACTAATTGTCATTTTCATACAAATGGCACTTGTAGCCAAATACATAATCCACACCACAACAAGGTTTGGCTGAATGTTTCTAGCAGAATATCATCCAGTAAAATCCAAGGTTTCAAAGAATTTGAGAAAAGTTTACACATTACCATGGAGAATACGAAATTATAATCT
This sequence comes from Theobroma grandiflorum, assembly GCA_036013995.1. Lineage (NCBI taxonomy): Eukaryota > Viridiplantae > Streptophyta > Magnoliopsida > Malvales > Malvaceae > Theobroma > Theobroma grandiflorum. The sequence goes on from CP142134.1 coordinate 2,779,896, forward strand.
AAATTAAGCTGTTCCACTCCTAGAGAGGGACAAGAATGGAGGCTAGCTGTGTGGCTCCTTTAATGCTAGGACATGACACCCTTATCAATTCTTTTTTACTGTAGTCAATTTTTATCATATGAAGAACAACAAAAATACAAGTAGAAAAACACTAGCTAAAAGCCCTAGAGTTAACATATCAGTCAAGAGAACTAAAAGAATATCCAAAATACACTCTCCATAAAAATCTTGGAAGTACCTCATAGTTAGGTTGTTCTTGCTGCTGAACTCCAAAAACATCTCCATACAAAGGTCGTCCATACTATTTACAATAAATAGGAAAAAGAAAGAATGTTAGACAAGGGATATATTAAAAAGATTACCTCATGTAAAGATAGCCTTCAAGCTTACTAGAACACAAAGAATTCAGACAACTTCCAAAGGCTTACCTCATCTACTGGAGGCTTGCCCCAGCCACCAGGGTGATAACCAAAGATTGCTCCAGGAGGGATGGGTGCATTTAGCCCAGGTATTTTCAAATGTGGGTATGATGGTGGAGGACCATATCTCTAAAAGGCCAAATTACCAGTTAAAACAATACCAACAATACTGAGATATCACAGGCAAAAATAAACTCAGGATTTTAACCAAACTAACCTGCATATTGATAAGCCATGGGGGTGGAGCACCCTCCGGCATACCAAGAGCTTCTTTCAATTCATGTGATAGAGAGCCTGGCTTCATCTCCCGCAACTTTACCTGTAGTCCAAAGAACAATGTTAATTTGAAACAATGGGAAAACTACTAAAAAATAGACATATATCATCAGACATTCATTTTTTCATTCGAGATTACCTAGAAAAGTGTCAATATCACAGGCCAGTTTCAGCACATAATACATCTCTATGTTAAATGTTTCAGTCAAGTCACCATGGTGACTAGAAGGCCAATGAATTCACACAAGGTTTAAATAGCAACAAAAGACTACATGTTACAAGTATAAAAAGTCTGAGCTCACAGCAGTTAATCCACAAATTTCTCACGCCCTACTAAGTTCACCGAGAAGTCCAGTTTCTATAACCCACAGACTCACACAAGCATTTATAAAACAAAATTTCTTCATTTCATTTGAATTAAGCTAGACTATGTAACTGCTTGCATTTTGCAGTAACCACAAAACCACCCTGACCTACTTAGGACCCAGCATATGCTCCTATCATCTGCAAAATTTGCAGTACATTGCTATCCTATAATGTCCTAATGTCCCTAAAATCTTAACAATGCAACTTACAGCCTTAAGATGTCTTTATAACTGTATATCAATTTAAAATCAACTGACACATGTATTGATGAAGTATAAAAGGCAGCCTCATATCCAAGTAAAAGTAGCAGAAGAGTACCTCAAATTCCTTCCCTTCATGATAGAGGTCCCCATGAGTTGTCAGCTTTGGCTTTGTCTGATATTTAAAGAATGCATCATGGAGAACCTAAAAGCAGAAACCAGAATATCATTAGCTAGAAGGAACAAGACTATCATTTCAGACACGAGGCCAAAAAAACAAGCAATTCATGAAGCAAGAAAGAAAGAAACCTGATAGTCAATATCCATTTTCCCCATCTTTGGCTGCATACGCTCACGTTGCTTTTGTTTCAACTTCTTACTGTCCTCTTTTTCAATGTAAGCCTGAATGAGAAAAGAGAACATAAGTTAATTCTTGAGTTTAAATCCAGAATGTCATTATATAGTTTTCCAAAAGGGCATCTATCACAGATGATTTTCTTGACATAAATAGGACAGTACACAATTTGGTATTGTAATGAAATTAAATTTACCTGTCTAATTTTCTCAATTCCTGTTGCGGCAATGAAATCGGGAAGCTGAAATGGTTGCTTCTCAATACCACGCTTTCCCTACAGAAAAGATCCAAAACACAATGAAATACCAGAAGTGAACAAAGCCCAAAAACAGTAGGAAACTTCAGCATCCAACTCAGGTTACTTAAATAAATAAATAAATAAATCTTAGACGAATCTAGCCCGAGCAGTTAGCACAATGGAAAGGCATCTGAAAATCCAAAACAGATTAATTAGCACCTTAACAATGAACAAATATCCCCCACCATCTAGCATGAAAAATTATGCTATGCTACCAGAAAACCTCATAAATATCTATATCCCAACCCACAGAGCAATCATATTAAAAGAGAAATCAATCAAGAGTCCTCTTTGCAAAACACCTACAAGTCCAGGCTCCAAGGTTGTCACAGCCGCTCCCCTGCAAGAAGCACATATATACATATAAGAGAAACCTTATCGACTTGATCTTCCCTCACCCTCTTCCCTAAATCACTCATCAATATTATGCCTACCAACCATGCACACATATTTGACCCAAATTAGCCGTTATGGTACCAAGAATCACTAACCTGCAAATATTTCCTTTTCTGGCACCAATGCCTTGGCACAGGAACAGTATTTCGGTATGCCTTCAAAAAAACCAGCAGCTTAGGATCTGAAGCAGTTGCATCCCAGACCTGAAAATAAACATAACTATCATACACTAATGAATTATAAACACAGGAAAAATAAAAGCTGTAATATAAGAAAAATAGAGAAAAGAAAAGCACTTACTAACCATGAAAAGAAAATGTAAAAAAGTAAGATTTCTTCATCTCAAAAGAAAAAAAAAATGATAAATTCATAGCCTATCAAGAAATTTAGCAACAAATGTGCTCTGATTCAACATATGACTATGAATTTTTTAATGCAGGTTTAAGAACAAAGTAGACAGGTTTCTCAAATGACCATAAAGAGAACCGAACATTAACAGCTACACATGCAGAAAGATAAAGAAATTCCAAATAAAGAGTAAGAGAAAAATTATGCATACCTCCACAACATCAGGCCTTGAGCAAATCTGTTTCAGTTCAGCAATTTTCATCCGCCTTTGAAGCTGTCAATTATAACAATATAAGTTCAGTCTCATCAAAACTAACAAAATACCATAATAACCAAGAATAATAGAAAAAAAAAAGAGAAAAAACAAGAACCTTCTTCTTCTTATTTGATACGCCTTTCTCTTTTTGGTGATTATCCTGTTCTTCCTCATCAGAATCAGAATCATCCTTTTTCTTTGCATCCGCATCTTGAGCAGACTCATCCTTCATATCCGTCTCCTGTATACATAGCATACCAAGTTTTTTAGAGAACGGATAAGGAACTAAAAAATTAATAAAAGTGATAATATCCAACCAGACTTTCATTACCTCAGAACCAGCAGCTTCCCAGAAGCTGAATTTTTCAAAAACCTTCCTAAATTCCTCATCAATACCATCATCTAACTCAGCTTTTTCAGGAACATACTCAACCACAACTTGTTCCGTGATCTAAAATTTCAAAGAAAAAGAAAATTGCTAAAATCAATATCGAAACAAAATGTAAGTTAATTAAAGTGCGGATAGGCTTAAAGGAAAACTTAGACTGAACTCAAATAACTATAAGAAAAAATGTCAGACTCAAATATATAATTACATAAAAAATTACAAGAAAAAATGAAAATATTCTCAACTCCATTTCAGCTCAGAGAACCAAAAATCCTTAAATCACTATCAAAAGCGCATGCTAAAACTGTATTATATACGAAGAAATACAGATACCAAATGAAACAATTATATCAGTAAAACCCTAGAAATCTCAAAAAGAGAAAAAGGAAGACACCTGTTGAGGATCGGAGTTTTCCTTCGTTTCATCTTCGCCGGCGTCGCTGTCGCCGGTTTCGGAAACCGCACCGTTTGCGGCGTCATTTTGTAGGTGGGAGGTCTTCTTGTTCTTCTTCAGCTTGCGCCTGCGACGACGTCGTTGGCTCTCGCGAGACTTGTTGGAGGCGACGGAGGGGTTCGCGTTAGAGTTTTTTTTATTCAGATCTCCGTTCGATACGACGGCACCGTTTTGGTGCGAGAGTACCTCGGCTGTCATTCTCTTTGTTCAATCGGACGGATGGACGGACAGAGTCGGGAGGGTTTTGAGAGAAGTGGGAAAGGGGGTAAAGAAAAGGGAGACAAATGTGTGGGTTGGGTGGTTATATCTGGTGAGGGATACGCACGTATGGATCTGATGGCACGTGAGAGAAGTTGGGCTCTGAGTCGGTCATGTTATTGTCGAATAGGAAATTAAATGAAGCTGGGCTTCTGAGTCGGTTACTATTGGACACAGAAAATGGGCTTTTAGTAGGTACCTTAATAGGCCTTATTTAATCTTCATGGGCCATAACAATAAAGCCCAATATATACTTTCCTACAAAAGAAATGACCATTTTTTTTATCTATTTTTGCCCACCATTTATATTTACCCATTCAAATTGGGTTTTCCTTGATGTTCTCTTCCATCGTGTGAGTCAAAGAATTGAGTCAATTTTCACCTGAAGTCAAAATTTTCAAAATGAAAGTTACATTGATTTTTTAATATAATTTTGAGTTATATTTAATGCCATGTCAAATTGCACTTTCACATTAACAAATATAACTTTCATGGAAAGTATTGCGTTTTTTTTTTTAATTGGAGGAAAATAGGATTCGAACTCTATTCTTTAGATAAGGGGATTATACACCAATCAATGAGCTAAATATTTAGATGCCATGAAAAGTACTACATTAATTAGTTATCTTGCATATATAACAAAACAATTATGACATGTCAACATAATAAGTAAAAAAACTCAAATTCCATTTGAAATTAGAATGAACAAAAACTATTAATATTTAAGTTTGGTATGCAAGTATGTCAGCAAGTAACATATATTTAAAAAAAAAAGAATATTGTTATAAAAAAGCATAATATTTGAAAAAAAATTTAAATTATTTAAAAAATTTTCTTTTATTGCATTCAATTAAAACTTTATACTATTATTTCAAATCAAATAAATTTTTATGATTAATGATTGATTAATTATCTATAATTAAAATATCACTAATCATTTTATGAACACTTAAAAGTTGACATAATTAACGTAAAAGATGAAAAAAGTCACATAACTATGTTATTATCCCACATCAATATCTCTTATGATTTATCATTATGTAATGTTAATGCTACATGTTACAAAATGATGAATAATATTTTAATTAATAACAATTAATTAATTATTAATTATAAAAATTTATTTAGTTTAAAATATAAATACAAAAAATTGATTAAAAGTAATAAAAAATAAAAAATTAAATATTGTGCCGTTTAAAATTTGAGAAAGTTATGATATTCCTTTACATCCAATTTTCACGAGTCGCACCGCAGTTAATCAAAACTCACCAACGCGAGAGAGCATTTGAAACCTTCCACCTGTCCACCAGTGGGGTCCACGCAATCTAATCTCACGTACTTCCGTTCGGTTGAAAACAAGGACACAGACACCGAGGTGCAAGGAACTGACTTGGCATCTCATGATTGGATATAAAGAAACAGGACATGGAAAACGGGTCCCATTCACCCACGTAACTTTCCTTGGTCGCGTCGGGATGGCTGTTTCAGTGCTTGCTTACGTAGGAAAAAAAGCAAAAGCAAAGAAAGCCACATTTAATTTATTTCCACGCAATAAAAAGAAAAACCAGATCTGAATTTCCTGTGTTCCAAAACTTGTTTCTCTCTGTCTGCCTCTCCCGTCCTTTTTCTTTTTTCCTCAGAAGAGAGGGGGAGAAGAATTAATATAAAAAAACATAAAAAAATATTTATTTTGATTCCTTTTTTGTCTGGGTTATAATAAAATCTAGAGATAAAAGTATATATGTTTACAAAATTGTTGTGGAAATTATCATACAATGGGAGTGCAGGAGAATGGGAACAACAAGAAGTACGAGAGAATGGGATCAGATGCAGCAGAGGATGAAATTGTGCTGGCAAATATTCTACGACACAAGAAGACGGCAGAAGATGGTGTTATTGTTAATAATATCAATAGTAATACGAGGAAATATGTTTTTGCTTGTGCCATTTTAGCCTCTCTCAATTCTGTGCTCCTCGGCTACGGTTTGTCCTTGTCATTTTCTTTTTCCCTACAAGATCTCTTTATTTTTAATTTGATGTGTTTGCTTTTCCTTTTTTGGGTTTGATCTGCTTAATTGGTGAAATCCCAGTTATATATTTTGTCGGGTTTTAACGAATTCTATTGGCTTGGTGTCAATGCAATGCACAGGAATGTGCATTGTATTGTTGAATGCAGGATTTGGATATTTGCATATAAATGGTTAATGGTTTTTCTTGCTTGACCATGTTTCTGTCTTGTTGCATTTAATTTATTCTTAATTAAGTTTCAGGACAGATGGTTCATTTGCATATAAATAGGAAGAGATGATTTCGGATTTTTGTCAGAGAACAGAATTTTCAACAGTAGGCTTCCCATTTTGATAGAACTGCATTATGTCCAACGTAAAAAAATGTTTTCCGCACAACCCAAACTCCAGTAATCATTCTGCATGACTCAGTTCTTCAGTTTTACCTCAAACAGTTGCTTAGTGGGATATTTGGGGAGAAGAATTACCAGTAGATTTTCAAAATCAGTGCTAACCATGTACAGGAATGGCAAATGATGATTATCTGCTTCATCATGTAAAGAACGAAACTTATGTTAATATTATGTACTGTTGTTTCTCAGATGTGGGTGTTATGAGTGGAGCAATTATATTCATCCAGGAGGATTTGAAGATATCAGAGGTACAAGAAGAAGTTCTTGTGGGAATTTTAAGCATAGTTTCACTTTTGGGTAGTTTGGCTGGTGGGAGAACATCAGATGCCATTGGTAGAAAATGGACAATAGCCCTTGCAGCTGTTGTCTTTCAATCAGGTGCAGCTATAATGTCTCTGGCACCTTCTTTCCAAATATTGATGATAGGCAGAATCTTGGCTGGGATTGGGATAGGTTTTGGAGTCATGATTGCACCTGTGTACATTGCCGAGATATCACCTTCCATTACCAGAGGATCTCTTACTTCCTTTCCTGAGATCTTCGTGAATCTTGGAATTCTTCTTGGATACATCTCAAACTATGCGTTTTCAGGGTTTCCAGTACATGTAAACTGGAGGATTATGCTTGGTGTGGGAATCCTTCCCTCAGTTTTTATTGGGTTTGCCTTGTTCATAATTCCTGAATCCCCAAGGTGGCTGGTAATGCAAAACAGAGTCGAAGAAGCAAGATCTGTGCTTTCAAAGACAAATGACAGTGAAAGAGAAGTGGAAGACAGATTAGCAGAAATACAAGTAGCTGCCGGGATTGCTAATGCAGAGAAGTATGAAGCGAAAGGAGTATGGCATGAGATACTAAATCCTACTCCTGCAGTTAGGTGGATGCTGATCACAGGTTGTGGAATTCAATGCTTCCAACAGGTCACAGGTATTGATGCAACTGTTTATTACAGTCCCACAATTTTCAAAGATGCTGGGATAACGGGAAATACAGAACTTCTTGCTGCAACAGTTGCTGTTGGGTTCACCAAAACCATGTTCATCTTGATTGCAATATTTCTTATTGACAAATTGGGTAGAAAGCCTTTGCTTTTTATAAGCACGATTGGGATGACATTCTGCTTATTCTGTTTGAGCTTCACTCTAACTTTCCTCGGGGATGGGCAGTTTGGGATTGTGTTGGCAATTTTATTAGTTTGTGCAAACGTTGCTTTCTTCTCAGTTGGTATGGGCCCGGTTTGTTGGGTCTTGTCATCTGAAATATTCCCTCTAAGGCTTCGAGCTCAAGCATCCGGTCTTGGAGCAGTGGCTAGTAGGGTCAGCAGCGGCCTTGTTTGTATGTCCTTCCTCTCTGTGTCTCGTGCAATCACAGTTGGAGGAACCTTCTTTGTCTTTTTCATGGCTTCAGTTCTATCTGTTGCTTTCGTCCACAAATGTGTCCCAGAAACAAAAGGGAAATCTCTGGAGCAAATTGAAATGCTCTTTCAGAACGAGGAAGAACGGCGAAGAGGTGAGGTTGAAATGGGAGATGCTGAGCGTCTAGTGTATAAGCAATGAGTTGGAGGCAATTACCAGCATGCTAAGCCACAATCTTCCTGCAGCTTTGCTCGTAAATTCAAAACTAGTTCATGCAGTGGTACGCTGGTACTGCACAGTTTTCATCACAAAAAGAACAATTATTTTAAAAGTTTAATGCTGCTGTTGGTAATAGTTGTACATCTAACTGAACCATTAAGGGTTAACCAAATCATGAATGTTTTACCCTAGAGAGTTAGAGCTTTGGTCGTTTTCGACGCATGGGATCGAACTTTTTTGAAATCTAGGAGTTCAGAGTGTAAACCTTTTCCTGTACATGATCATTTTCGCCAAAGTCAAATTTGTTGAAACTGTTTATCTGGTCTTCCATTGCAATTCTTGCCAATGTCTCAGCAGCCTATAATCTGGAAGAACTAGCATGTATTTTTAAAGGACTCGGATTCAAGTACATGCCAAGCTAAAGTTCCATGTTTGCATTACTATATGTTGGAAAATAGCGTATTTCATAAGATTCAAACATCTTACATTGTCAAGATAAATGAAAGGTGAATACTTTATATATGCAAACTCATTATGGGCTTGTTGCAAGAAAGAAAAATGAAGTTGACTCGCAAATGTACACATGGATTGTGCTCAAGTGAATTTTTGTACCTTGGTTTTGGTTTTTTCAACCTTTGATTAAATCAAAACTCACTCAAACTCTATCATGCTTACTTGATTCAAACTCAAACTCTACTATGCTTATCTAGTTTTATTCAAATTCAAACTTTACCATGCTTACGTGCTTCAAACTCAAACTCTACCATGCTTACTTGGTTTTGCTCTAACGTCTATCTGATTACCTAACTTAATATACATGCTGACTAGATTTGTCTCAACTCCCTAATCTGTTTTAACATTCACCTTATTTACTGCAATGTTCACTTCACTCCATACATATAAATATAGCCTCACACCCTCAAGCATTTCATCTTCTCTTAAGCTTTCTTTGTTTATTATCTCTGCCTCTTTTCTTTTCTAGTTGGATTCGTTCTTCCTACTATTCTTGTCATCCCTTAATAGTTTGTGCAAGGCTAGCCCTTGGGTGAAGCCACCCAAGCAAGGGCTTTAGGGCCACAATTTGAGGAAACCCCAATTTTAGAGAAGATTTATAATTTTATAATAATTATAATATGATTAATTATATTAAAAATATATAAAATTTTAAAAAATATAAAAGTAAAAAATAATTAATAAAATTATTTATTATTTTACTTTTTTAATTATGCGCCTAATAAATTTCAATTGTCTATCACTTCATTATTTATAGAATGCTATGAATTCTCAATTATATTCTCTTATTTCTAATAAACTAATAATTATATATATTTAATCATCTCCAACAATTATTTTTTTCTCACTTATTTCTTCTATTTCCAACCAACGCATTTAATGATTTACAACAGTTTTTTTTCTTATATATAAAACTAATTTTTTTCAATATATAATATCTACTTTTGAAATTTTAAATGAAAGAATATTATCTTAATATTGAATATTCCTTAAAATATAACAATTATTCTGATATTGATAGTTTAGATTTATTTTCATACTTAAAAATTTTAAAAGAAATTATATAAAAAGAAAACAATTTAATTGACATACTTAATCATATAAGAAAATTTTATTTCTAAATATATATATTGCTTCAAATTATGCTGTCACGCATCAAATCATTTATTATTTATTATTTATTTTATATTCCTTCTTTTCTTATAATTTTTTTTCTAGCACTATACACAGTTCAATCCTTGAAAGACAAAGCTTACTATATCCTGCACAGTTATATAGTAACTTCCATCACATTTCCCGATGCAAAATTGCAAAGAGTAAGGACTAAAGAGACATCAGACACACGGCATACCTTGAGGAGGGACTAGGAAGGAACGTGCTGAAAACGAAAGGGAATAGAGGGCACATGCAGCAAGGGGCGGCCAGCGATACGGACGGACAGACAGCAAGAGAGTTCCACTTTCTTGAATGCAATTGTCAAAAGTTAATACTCTGGCCCAACAAGGTCGAAAAACTCTATACCCAATCGCCAAATTCAGAAAAACTCATTTAGGGAACTGTCAAACTATGAAACAAAAAATTAAGACAAGAAACAAATGTGGGCACAGTATTGAATAAAGTTCTAGGCTTTTTACAGAAGGAAACATATACCACGTTTCCCTTCAATGACATGTTTACACCATGTTCACACTTTCACACAGACAAAAGCACTACAGGGTACTAAAGCCGCCCTCACAGTGAAGATAATAATTTACTAATTGATGAATGATTATTGTCGTATCTTAGTTGGTTCATGCATGGGCCTTCGCTCCACCGTGACTTTTCTTTTCTAAACGATCAGGGGTTACCAAAGAAATGAAAATGATTGGTGGAGAGGGCACTGTTGTTAGCAATTGGCTGTATTCAGTTCAGTTCTCATGCATAGGTCGCCAGTTGCAATCAAAGCATCCTTTTGTTTCACCATCTCATAATCATGATTAACAAATTATTAGCATTAATATGTACGCATCATTGGTACCATTAGCTTATGATAATAACTATATGGAGTAGTAATTAATGATGATATTATTATATAATGATGTGATAAAATAATAGAATTCCGTTTTGTCTGCGGAAGAAGTTGAGAGTCCTGGTAACAAAGCAATAAACAAAGAAGGAAAACGTGACGAAGCCTTGATCAGGGTGAAGGGCATTAAAAATTGGCTTAAACCTTATAAAAAAAAATCTTATTCTATATTCTGATAATTCAATTAATTTTATTACTTTTTATTATATTTAATTGAACTTGTAAAAGACTTAATTAAATAAAAAAGTACACTACAATGACATTTTTAAGGTTTAAGCCTTAACAATTCTATTATCTACTTACTATTTCCTTTTTGTTTTTGCTTACATGTGATATACAAGGTGTAGTTGTTGTTATGCAATTAAGCCATCTTTTTGTCAACTCTTGAGAAACAGATACATGATCTCATGCTTTGGAGACAATCAACAAATTTCCCTTTAAACCAACTCAAAAGGCCTTTCTGTCAGTGTAGACAAAATCACTTAATTTGCATGTGCAAACGTCCGCAAACTCATCCAATTGACCTGGAAACAAATTGAATAAACCCCATCCCAAAAAAAAAAAAAAAAAACCCATTGTATGCAGATTGGTATGACCTTAAAAACAAAATAAATGTGTCGTTGCTTCACATTCAAGGTATTGCTGTAGCCATAGACTTCATCCAATATCATTTATAGTTTATGAATATTAGTATGCTTATTTCGTGCCGAGAAGTGATGGAAAAAAGAATTATTTTGAGAGATAATTAATGGAACAATCAAGGTGGAGAATCTTTTCACAGCAGGGCAACAGCATTGACAAGTTTTTTCCTAGGAAGTGTGGAATCTGAAGATAACGGTGAAGGAAGCCAACTGCAGTAGGACCATGGATGGTTACAAATTGAGATATCCAGGGAATATGGTGAAGGCAAGAGATAAATTATAAAACATATACTACCATAATGTAAGCCAGGCTAGAAAAGTAGGTGCCTACATTAATTGAAAGCTGAAAAATCACTTTCATGGCTTATTCATGGAAAGTCTTAAATTTTATTAGCTTCTTCCTCCACTTATTCACCAAATCAAACAACCATATATCAATTATTGGGGTTTGCTGTTACCTAGCATGGAAGAAAGTATGATTGGACTACATTCTTTCCTTTCCATTTTCAGAAATTGAAAGAATTGGTAGAAACAAGGTTAAATGGAATAACCAAATGGGTATGCATGATGCACAATGAGGGATTCATAGAAGAAAACTGATTCACATTTTCTTTCAATCTTATTCAACACTATAATGGTGGAATGAACAGGAGTTAGTCTATATATAACCGCATATGACTAACATCATAAACATTCCAAAAGAGAACAATACTGAGACAATCTGATCCTTATTCTATTACTTACAAACTTGACCGTGAAGAATTGCAGAAGACGCAGCAATCTGATACTATGTGGTGAATAATGCTTCCTTCTTGAACTCTAACATTCCTACTCTGTCTGTTCCAAAGGTGAACCGCAAAGCTTTGCCTGTGGATTTGCTCAAGCTTATTATGCAACCAATTTGAGTGAACCTTAGTTCTAGGCCCTTGGAAAAGACTTCGAATTCTACTCCAATCGACCGGATAAAATGCTGATGGAGACAACACGGTAAAGTTAAATCCAGGCCTACCAGTAACCCTTGCAACAACTCTTGAAACCAAGTAAGGACCATTGTGACCCCACTTGTTTCCATCAAAAGTGAGAGCAAATTCTTGAATGAACTTGTACAGCAAGGGGTGGTGCTTATCAAATATCAGCACAGCATTGTTCAATCTGGTCCAATTCTTCGTTTCAAGATTGATGGATTGAGCACCAATCACGTTTCTTAAATTATTGAACCTCTTTAAAACTATAATATCTGTATCTATATAAATACCACCATACTTGTATAACAAAGCAAGTCTAAGCAAATTAGAAATATTTTGACCCAAAGAAACCGCACCAGGATCAAGATTTCCTTGCTTTAACCGATTAAACCACAACTCTGCATAAGTATTCTTGAATATATAATCAAAATCAGGATCAAAAGCAACCAACTTAAACCCCCTGTCCAAAAACGGCTTTAAAACAACCTTTCCCCTTTTACAATCCAATGAATTTGACACGATAAGTAAACAAGCTTCTGGGTGTGACCTAAACACACTCTCAACAGCAAGCAATTCTCTATCACCAAACGACTCTACTGAAGAAATCCAAGTCATGAAAAACCGAGACTTACACTTGGAATTCTGAAAAAAATCCTTAACTTTGGCCGAGAACCCCTTTGCCTTAGTCCCTGAACGCAGAATCCTCAATATCTGACGACTTAAACGAGCCTGTTTTGGCCTAAAAACCAAAGGCTTATCTACAGGAACCACTGAAAAGTTTGGTTTTTGCAGAAGAGGCAAATGGGTCTTTGAAATAACAGGTGGGTTCTCTTCTTTGACCGCATACATCACCGAGGATGCCAACTTTGTCACCTTCTTGTCCCCGGGAAGATTCTCAGGCAACACATTGGCGGGCTCTGGTGAAGATTTGGCGGGAACAGGGAGGTTAATGTAGAAGACAGAGAAACCATTGCAAGCTAGAAGAATGAAAAGGAAAAGAGCAACAATGGAAGTGGGTAACAAGAACACAAAGCCAAAGACTGAACTTTTGATATGTTGGAAACCCTGGTGAAGTCTGGTCATCTCAAACATTGGCCCCCCACCCCCCCCTTCTTTTGGCACTTTTGGTCCTGTAAGAAACTAAAGTGAATTGCTTGAAGCTCTTGGTAGTAGTAGTAGCAGCAGTAGTTTCATTTGTACATAAAAAAGAAAAAAGTTGTATGTAAGAAAGAGCCAAGACAGTTGCCAAAGACAAAAACAGAATAGAAGAAGAAGAAGAAGAAGGAGGAGGAGAAGGAGGGAGGGATTTACGGAAGAGGTGGAGGCGGCAAAAAAATAAATTTATTTTAGAGTTGTGGTTTGGGCATTGGGAATCAAAAAATGTAAGACAAACTGACAAAGGGAGTTCTTCAAGGCTGCTTTTATTACGACAAAGAAAAGAAACCACGTACGATGCCGTTAATGGGTAGCCCCTTTTTTTTCTTGAGCCCTCATAAAGTCACTTTATTTTCTTTTTCCCTTCGGGTGGTGAAACGACGTCGTACCTTTCCTTTTGCAGGACTACTTAAGATAATTTTCTTTTCGTAAAATTATTTGTCATTAATGATGATTAAGGAAGATTATGGTGGAGAGATTATGCTTATTCAAAATTACCATAAGATAAAGATTTTAAGAAATAATTTGCATTTTTAAATCCTATAAAGAAATTATTATTATTTTTAGTTATCTGAGCAATAAAATTGAAAAAAATTTCAGAATCTTTTTATAATTATTCAACCAGTGGACTAATTTTAATGCATTTAGTCGATGAACAACAAAAAACAATAAAAAGATTCCAACACCATCCACAAAACCAACCTGCCTCAATCAAATTTCTGACATTAAAATTAATAAAAAATTTTATTTAATAATCTTTGAACTTAATCATATGTAAGAGAAATATTCTAATTCCATTGACTAATATAGGGTTCAAATAATTCTTACATATAAATAAAAAAAAAAGGGTTTGATGATTTCAATCCATAGGGCCAATCTCATGGCAACTAATGCTGGGGCTGATCCAAATTTCAATAAATATTTTCACAATTATTGATTTGGCAACTAAAACTAAGTTACCATTTTAAGAAAGTTTTACTAAAAATAGACTCCCAAAGCAAAAAAAAATCAATCTTTAATTGATTTCTTAGAATATACCCTTTAATTGCAAAAGGTTGTTCAAGAATTTGAAGCCCATAATATTTGTCCAAGCCCAAGAGCCATTTTCCCCTAGACAGATTAACCAAAGCCTAGCTAGCCTTGACGAGGCTAGGCCTTGTTTAGGAGTGGGCCTAAAACAGGAAGAGAACTGTGGTTATGTTTATTGAATAAGGAAAACCCTCCCCAAACCTTAAGCATACTGGAATAGGATTGCTTCTCAATTACTAGTAGCGATGGTTTGAAGAGCACTTGGGTCTTGGAGTCTTTATACCATTATTTTACTTTTTTCTAAATAATCTAAAAAATTTATGTTGCACTAAATAATAATTGGTCAAACAGGAGCAAAAGGAAAAACTCATTTCCCTTCAATGCATCGCTTAAGTCTTTTCAGAACCTTGTTAATATCATGAAAACTTTATCTTTTCTTCAACCTCCTTACTCTATATGATATTGAAACACCCTACTTGTTTTCTTTAAAATAATTAACATAACATTCTCTCCACTTGACCCGACTATCTCTTGCAGTCATTGGCCAACCTACCTGCTTCCCCATAATCATGCTTAACATGAGCGTCGAATTTAGATTGAATTTGCTCTGATAACACTTTGTCACGAAATCATTATTCTCTCTTAAAAGACTAACCTAATAAAATGTGCAATTCCTGCACTCATAAGCTCCTCAAAATCTCACTTGAAACAAACTACCTACTTCCTCTGAAATACTTGATATGACATCAGTATTTGAAAACTATCAAAACCTAGGAAAGGAAACTCAAACATCTGTTAAAACAAGACAGTCAAATTATTTAAGTCTTTTTCTCCTCTACAAATCAACTGCATTAGCTGCATGAGTAGTGATCACTTCTATTTTTCCCTCCACTTCTCCGGTATGCATTATCTTTCATAAAACAAACCAAAGCTAGATGGTAAGTTTTGCTATAATAAAGACCAGCAGTCGAACCACAATTTGAGAAACCGAATCCTACGTATACTCACACCAAAAAATACTTAATTCAACAAGCCTTAAGGCAGTTTGACCAAATGACATGGCACAAACTTTCCTTTAAATAACAGCTGAAATAAAAGTATCATTACCTATACAGGCATTGCTTAGATGTAACATTTTATTTCAAAGAAGCCCTCTTCTTCTCTTGTAGTCACTAACTGTCAAGGTGAGAGCATGTCTCCTCCCATCATTCTCAGGGACTCGGCATCCAACAGTTGCTTCAATCCTCTGTTTCCTAGCCATGAATCCTGCCACAGCTCCCTGGGGACCACCAAACCTCTGGAGCGCATTTAATGAGATTGGAATCTCAAAGTCATGTAGCATGTTAGATTCTGTCCCTTCATCAACAGGTGCACTTGTGTCAACCAACTTCCCAGCACCAGCAGCTTCTTGCAAGGCAGCCACTGTAGCTGCCCTGCCAGCCTCTGCAGCAGCCCTTGCATCATTGCCATTTCCACTGGTAATCACACCAATTCTATCACCATTAGCCACTGCTGCTGCATCTCCTCCAGGAGGCTTTGCAACATAGTAATTCCTTGATCTAGTCCACCTCCTCGAAAATGGATCATACCCAGCCTCTCCTGCTTTTAAACCAGTATTTACGGGTTTCAGTTCTGATGCATTTTTAAAATTCTCAGCTCTGTTCTTTCTATTCATCTCAGCCAACCTAACTGCCTTGGCATCTTTCTCCTGTGCCTGCCGGGAGGCCTCCAGTTGCTGCAGTCTCATCTTAATCCTCTCTACCTCTGCCTCATCATGCTTACTTTGTGCAATTTCCAGGTCCCTTCTCAGTCGATCCTTCTCAGCTGCAATATTTAATGGTCTAGATGAGGTGGACTTTTTCTCCTGCAACATCTGCTTTACAGTAGCTGCTGAATAGACAAATGTTTTAGCCTTTTGTAATGCTTCCTTCTTTTCAAGCACATCTTGTTTGTTTGGCATCCGGCCTCCACTTCGCTCCACCTCCCTAATCAATTGTCTAAACTCCTCCTCTTGTGGTGGAGAGTCTGAAATCATAGCCATCTGCCACCTGGCAGCAGAGCTTTCATTGCCCCAAACAACATTCAAATACTTATATGTTGTCTTGTTCTCTAGTTTGTATGTCCGCTCAGGTTCTGTTGCATCAACATTTCTGACCATGCAGAGCCTGTAGATAGGGCCACTCTTCGACCTCCCAATTCCAACTCTTACATAACAACCCACAATCAACTCTTCAAAAAATGGCTCCATAAACCATTTTGCAAGTTTTGACCTTCTAATAGTAATTTCCTTTATATCATCAAATGTTGGGCCGTCTGGCCCCTGCATGCCCCTATCATCATCGCTATCAACCATTCCACCATCCCCAGTTGATCCTTCATCTTCACTATTAGACCTACTTTCACTGTCACTCTGACTAGAACTACTTAGACTTGATGCAGTGAAGGGTTTCCGCTTGACTGGTGATAAGGCCCGGCTGCCTGAACTTCCTCTAGATGCATCTCTCAACTTACGATGTGCCTCTGGATCTTGCTGCTTCAGTCGTTTTGCTCTCAACTCATTGAGGGCATCATCCTTAGCAGCTGCCCTATCAGCAGATCTAGCTGATGACCGCACTCCACGAGAAGACGGAAGAGGTGGAGTCTCTTTCCGAGACCGGCTAGGCCTATCATTTTCCCGCTTCGATCTAATCTTTTCAGTAAATTTTTTATCACCTCTCTTATCTGCACGTTCTGACAGAATCAGTTCTCTTTCAAGTTCAGTCATCTGTGCAAGCTTTCGCCTGTCATCCTCATTCTTGTAAAGATCATCACCAACATCAGATTCATCACTGCTGTCACCCTCACGACCAGAAACACCATCATCATAATCACCTTCTTCCTGACTGCCCTGATCATCATCTCTTTCAGCAGGGTCCAGCCTCTTCTTCAATGGAACTTGTGATCCAGACGGCTTTCTGCTTGCATAGCCATGATCATCATCTGAATCGTCATCCCTAGAGTCACTTCCACCATCAGAATAAGAACCCTCACGTCTCCTTCTTGATGGTGGAAGTGAGTGCCGGTTTCTCCCTCCTGTACCAGTTCTTCCTGCTGCCTCCAGAAGCAAATTTTCCAAGTCTGCCATGATTACCCGCACACCCTTCTACCCTGTGATAGTTTGTTTCACTCCTGAAAACCATTTGAAAGTTACAGTAAACCAGTTTGAACAGTCATTACCACAAAGAAAATATTTATACAAAGGGAAACTATGAAGAGATGCTCATTAAATGGACACATAGGAAGCATGTAAACATGTTCGAAGAGAAAATTATACACTAGCCTTTGGTGTATGAAATAACAATAATGTAAAACAATATCAATTAACAATATAAAAACCAAAAGGTTCTACTTTAATAACCTCAACTTCCTCCTCTATTCTTCTTCTTCGGCTCTTCTTCCACCATTACTAATGGTGAATCTCAGAATTGATCGACAAACATTGTAGAAGTACAATAATGAAGCTATGATACCCTAAAAATGCTTGTGATGATCAAAACGCAGATCTAAGCCAGATAAATTGAAAAGTCATAATTTGTTAACTCTCTGCATGCAACAGCAAAATTTTCATTTATTTTCAAACTGGGAAAAGGCTCGGGATACCATAAATTTCAAAAACAAACAAAGAAAAGGCAGAGAAGGGGAAAATACCGGCGCCGACGAAGCGACGGCGGCGACACCGCCTTAACCGTAAAGATTAAGAATAAACCAGTACAAAAGGAATATTAGAGTTAAAGAGGAAGAGAGAGGTGAGCCTAACCTTGAAGAGCTATCGTTTTCGTCGCCGATTTTTTTGATCTGAGCCTTAAATCAGAGAGGTTCGAAAAAGAAACCAAAGGGTTAGTCGGGGAAGGAAGGGCGAGCACCAGGCGCTGAGTTGGACGGCAAATAACTTGGGTCGGGATTTTAAGCTCATCGGCCCATGCATTACCAGCCTATATAGGAAGGGGTAAAAAAAAGGGTAGGGAATCATCGTTCGGAAATTTTAAATTCATATAATTTTAGGAATATAAAATTAAATAAATTTCATTTACATTTCAACTTTTTTTTCACATTTAATTAGTATTTCGTGGATTTTTTTTCTCGATTAATACTTTATACTTTGTGAGTAATTTTTACTCCCACAATTATTAATTTTATTTAATAAATTACAAAAATTCCTTCAAATATGAATAATATATCAATTTTAAATTAAAGATATTTTAATAATTTTATTAAATAAAATTAACAATCTAAATTTTTATAAAAACAAAAATTATCCATGAAATATTAATTAAAAAATATTTAGAGAGTGTTATTTTAAAAAAGAATCACAAGATAGATATCACGTGAGAAAAATGAAACCACAAGCGATTTAAATAGAGTTTACTCTATAAAATTCCCAGCACAAAAATAAATATTTTAAAATCTTTTTAAAATTTTAAGAATTTAATCTTGTTGACAATTAAAGGCGGCACTGGCCCATTTTGTTGTTTTATGGGCCTAAGTTTCAGTTTTCGTGGGCCCAGCTAAATCTATCCTCTTATTGGGCCTGAGCCGGGCCTGAATCTGCTAAACTTTTGGGGTTCTACTTTTTATTTAATTTTTAATTTTAAACACGACGACGTAAAAAGGAATTCGGTTTGTAAGTATCGCCACTCCTCTGTCTGCGGCTAAGCTTCCGTCAGTGAACTAAACAAAAGAACAGGAACAGAACCAAGAGTCAAACAATAAGAAGAACCTCAAAACAATGGAGCAAATCCATCACAACTTCGTCACCGTACGAGGTCTGAAGTTTCACGTTGCTGAAATTGGGACAGGTAAAAGAAGAGAGAAGGTTCTACTGTGCTCGTCTCCACTTCTTTACCATAAACCTTCACTGATTTTTTTTCTTTTGTTTTTGGTTTTTATCAAATAATTTGGGGTTCCACCTTCAGGTTCTAACGTGGTGGTGTTCTTACACGGATTCCCGGAGATATGGTACACGTGGCGACACCAGATGGTTGCTGTGGCCGATGCTGGGTTCCGGGCCATTGCACCCGATTACAGAGGCTACGGACTATCCGACATACCACCCGAACCCGAAAAGACCACCTTTGCTGACATCGTTGCCGACCTTGTTGCTATCTTAGACCACCTCGGAGTCAATAAGGTCAACTTTTCTGACTTTTATCTATGTTTTGGTGAGCTTTCATTTATCAAAGAAACTATGTAAGATTGAAGGAATTGGGATTCGTTTTGTTTTCTAATTATAATTTGCTATATTCCCATAAATCAGATTGAAGGAATTAGGCCTTCTTTTTTGGTGGGATTGTCTGATAAATTGAAGCAGACTTAGCTTGTTCTAAGTGTTCTCGCAATGCTACCTTCATGTTTGAGTTAAGCGACTTGGAATTGATTCTTCATCTTTGTAGTTTGCTCCCTGGCTATGAGTGTAGGTTTCTCTTGTTGGAAAGGATTTTGGAGTCTGGCCTGCTTACCACTTTTCTCTTCTCCACCCCGATAGAGTCTCTGCTGTTATAACACTGGGAGTGCCATATCTTCCCCCCGAACGTCCGAAGTTTCATCAGTCCCTACCTGAAGGTTTCTACATGTCAAGATGGAGGGTATATTTTAGATTTTTGTTTGAAGTGTTAGAAGTAATTGGAAAAGCGAAAACCACATTACTTGATTGAATTGTATTCCATCGGGTTTCTTGTAGGAACCTGGACGTGCAGAGGCTGACTTTGGACGATTTGATGCTAAAACAGTTGTAAGGAACATATACATACTCTTCTCCAGAAGTGAAATACCAATAGCGGCGGAAAACCAGGAGATCATGGATTTGGTGGATGCTTCTACTCCTCTTCCACCTTGGTTCACGGAGGAAGATCTTGCAGCATATGGAGCTTTATATGAGAAATCTGGATTTAGGACTGCATTACAAGTTCCATACAGGTATGGGTGTTAATTCTAATAAAAATCAGTGATATATGGGACCTTTTCAATATATGTTCTAAGCACTCCTTGATCCTTAGTCAATTGCATGTGCTACTGTAATCTCCTCCAACGTAGGCCATAGCAGCTGGCTGACCACAGCATCTGGATAGAATTCTGTGGACTGCTAGTCTATTAGTTTTAACTCGGCTATGATTGCAAGTACTGCAAAGGTTTTCCCCTGCTTGCTAATTATTTGAGTTTTAGTTCAATGTATGCTCATATTTCAGGTTGATTTATGCTTTTGTAGGTCCTTTGAAGAAGATTTTGGCATAACAGATCCAATAGTTAAAGTTCCGGCATTACTGATTATGGGTTGCAAGGATTATGTCTTTAAATTTCCTGGGATAGAGGAATACATAAAGTTCGGAAAGGCAAAAGAGTTTGTACCTGGTTTGGATATCATATATTTGCCTGAAGGAACCCATTTTGTTCAGGAGCAGTCACCTGAGCTGGTGAATGAGCTAATCCTTGACTTCCTCAAGAGCCACATTTGACGGTGTCAGTTTGTGAAATGTGTCTTAAGAATTGGCCGGCGTTTGTAGGAATCTTTAAATACTGAATGAATATGAAACTCAGTTATTGTAATGTAACCCAGTGACATCCTCTTTAAAGTATTGAATGTATGTTTTCAAATACTGGAATAAAACACAGCCCTACCGCTAGTGGGCAGTATGGTCTCGGATTTTCCCTGGAGAGGCTAATGCAAAATGTAGAACTTTGGGATGAATTTGACCCTTATCCAGCAGGAAGTGGGATCTACTGACAAGCTGATAGCAGTTGAAGTGAGAGGAGAGATAGATTATAACTCGAACGCTGGTTTAATCAGTGATTGAAAACCCTAGATACTGTTCTTCTCCCTTGCCCCCTGATACTGTTCTTCTTCCTTGCCCCTTGTTTCTCTAACTTAACCTGAGACTTTGTTCCTAAGCAATTCAAGACCGTGCTCAGCTGGTCTGTAGTCTGTGCAGAAAGCACTCACTCCTGGTTTCAAAGTAACTTTTTTGTATTTTATCAACTATCATCCGATTCTAGTGTTGAACCGTATGGCGGAAATCATCTTTCAGAGACCAGGATTCCCTCTCTGGCTAGATTTCTGAATTCTCCGCTTGCTTAACCAGTAACTATGGATAAACGCACTTGGATCACAAGGGAAACCGTGAAACGGGCCTCGTGCAAAAATCAACCTAACCTGAACTCAGGTCCTACGCGAACCATTGGGCCATTGAGTGACTTAGCCACCTTCGGCCTTCCTAAAAGAATTTCTATAGCCTCATTTGGCTAGAAATCGGTAGTCAACTGTCTTTCTCTCTCTTTGTCTCCCTCGCACAGTGGATCAAATACAGCACAAGCACATTGATGTAAGAGGAGTGAACCTTCACGTTGCTGAGATTGGAACAGGTTTCAATTGACATTCCTTTTGCTTTGAGAAATCTATAATGTTATCTTGTTATGCTTCATATAATGTTCAGTCTTCGCCGCAGGTTCTTCAGTGGTTGTATTTCTACATGGTTTTCCAGAGATATGGTATTCATGGAGACATCAAAGGATTGCAATCGCTGGTGCTGGATACCGGGTAATTGCACCTGATTTGAGGGGATATGGACTATCTGGAAACCACCCAGAACCAGAGAAAGCATCCTTCAACGATTTCGTCGATGACACCATAGCCATCTTGATTCTCTCCATATTGACAAGGTAGAATATCTTTCGGATGATTACTCTTTTCATCCAAAGTCATTTATACATGATTAGTGTTTATTTTGTGATCCCTGCTTACCATTAGCTGTTTTTATATCAAATCTTGACTGAAACCATCCTGCTGACAGGCTTTCATTATCGGGAAAGACTTTGGGTCCTGGCCTGTTTATCTGCTCTCCCTTTTCCATCCAACGAGGGTTATTGGAGTTGTGTCGTTGGGCGTGCCTTTCTTTGTTCCTAGGCCTCAAATGTTCCGGGACCTTTCTGAAGGTTTCTACATTTCCAGGTGGAAGGTAGTTGATTTCCCAAATTTCGCCACAGCTAGGACTAGAGACTTTATTTGTTCGATTTGGCATTTGATCATGATTTCCCTATCATTGACCATTACATGAGCCTGGAAGAGCTGCACTTTAGCCGTTTTGATGTAAAAACCGTCTGGCGAAACATCTATATCCTCTTCTCAAGAAGTGAAATTCCTACAGCAGAGAAAGGCAAGGAGATTATGGATTTGGTTGATCCATCTAACCCATTTCCACCGTGGTTAACCAATGAAGATTTCACAACGTATGCTAAAGCATATGAAAATCTGGGTTTAGTTCCCCAATGCAATTCCCTTGCACGTAAGATTTCTCAAACATTCCACTTGATTAATCTTTGCTGTCCCTGCTCAATGTTGAGCACAATGTTTGTCACTGTCTTCTATGATCTCAAATTCTGTATACATGTAGGAGACTGCCTGAAGAGTTCACCATCGAAAACCCAAAAGTGGAGGTTCCGGTGCTTCTAATCGTGGGTGGAAAGGACTATTTCCTCAAATTACCTGGGATCGAAGACTATATAACAAGCGAAAAAGTAAGAGACTGTAGCTGAATTAGAGATAGAGTTCTTGCCCGAAGGAACACATTTCATGCAAGGGCAGTTCCCAGACAAGGTGAATCAGCTTATTGTCAACTTCCTTGACAAGCATGTTCCATCAAGTAACTAAAGTCGAGCCCTTATCCAAAAGATCTTTGGGCATACTGTCACACTTCCATTAAGGAAGTGTGCTTAGGCATGTCTTGTATTGCATTTATGCATATTTAAGCCGAGAGATCAGGGTTTGACATCGCATAAGATTATGAAGGTTGCGTTTCAGTTGATAGAACAGCAGCCACAAGACAGAGCCAAAAATATTCAGTAGGACCGGAAGTCTGGTTTGAATGGTAAACCGCTTGACAGTTACTTTTGAACTAGACCAGAAATGCAGGAATGCAGGCACGGTGAGGGGCTGTCACCCATATCCATTTACAGCCAACGTGAAGAGAAAGATCATCCCCTTAAGTTGACACATATACAATTATACAATATGACATGCACAAGACAATTGAAAACTACTTGATTATACTTTAACTTTCATATACATGAGTCTTGGACTGCATCAAGATGATGGAATAGTGCTACAAAGAATACTATTGTCAAAAAAATAAAAACAAAAAAAGGGAAAATTGTGGGGTAAAAACAAACAAACGGGTCAATGGACTATAATAGAGGTCTGTCGTCAGTACAGTGTGCTGCCCAATCCCATCCTCGTAGGCATTGTGTGATAACAAACAACTAATCTAAAAAGGAAGATAAGGCTGTACAGATTATTTCATCAGTTCTCACGGTATCCGGCATGATTCAATCACTTCAACCACAGCTTTATGAGTCTCTGGAGAAATCATGTTTAGTGTAAAGTGAAATGCCTGCAGGAGGAGAAAAGAAAGCGTGTTACAGATTATCAAATTGCATAAAAACGTACCAAAGTTCCAATAATTCAGCAATTCCAAGGCGTAATTCCGTAAATTGCTTTCCAGTCAATGGAAAGGCATATCAAACCATGACCAACTAATAAACCCTATAGTCAAAATACCTGGCCTAAACTTTTGGCTAAAGTCCAATTTATCTTGCTCATAATGAATGAGCTATGATCAACTGACAGATGATGTCAATCTACTACTATTTTGCTGCTAATTTCATCATTGATGGTACACAGATTAAAGACATACCACAAATCTCTCCAACACAGGTACCAGAATTCCC
Organism: Theobroma grandiflorum; assembly: GCA_036013995.1. Classification (NCBI taxonomy): domain Eukaryota; kingdom Viridiplantae; phylum Streptophyta; class Magnoliopsida; order Malvales; family Malvaceae; genus Theobroma; species Theobroma grandiflorum. The sequence continues at coordinate 2,804,021 of CP142134.1, forward strand.
AGGCTGTGATTTGGGAGACAATCCGCAATTGCATTTCGTGTGCTCTTACTGTCAATGGTAAAAGGGGGCAAAATACTTTAGTATGTAAACATGGAAACTGAACACTGGGAAAGATATAAAGCAAACCAACCTTTCAGTAGAAAGAAATGCAAGTAGTAGAGCTGCGTAGGCTTCCAAAATCATCTTCTCTGCTTCTTTCTCTTCTTGTAGCACAGCAGCCTCGTCATTCTGTGTAATGCCATACAACAAAGATTAAGGCATGCCAATCATGATAAATTATTGGAGCTCACTAGCATAACATACATAACGCTTTAATGCTCTGAATCATGAGGAATGACAGGAAAGGGGGAAAAAGGGGGAGGGGGAGGGGGTGTGGGGTGGGGTGGAAGCAGAGAAATAATGCCCAGATTCCATAACATATTGAGAAGAAGTCCTCACCCAAGGCAGAACTTCTCCAGCTGCATCATCTTCCCCTTGGTTTGCGAGGAAGATGGCACATAGCAGTGGAATTACAGCCATGCGACTCTTCTCTGCTAAGCCTTCTGAATTTGGTACTAAAACAGAAGCCGCTGCAAGCCGTGATCTGCATAGAAATATTGGCACTTCACTGTTATGTGCTCATAGCTATGAGTATAAAAAGGCATAAATGACCTCTCTACTTTGCTTTGTAAGCCACTGCACAGAATACAAAGGTAAATCAACCTGTTGTGTTCATCCTTCTCTACTAGGTTCACAAGCAGACCCAGTATTGCTACAAGGAAATCCAACTCTGGATCAGTAAGAGGTCTGTCGTTCCGGTCATGAAGTTCTAAACTAAGAGAATTCTCTTCCATTTCACTGATGCAAGGCAAATATGAGCAGAATGAAGGGAAGTGGCTCGCAATCAATGTAGACAAGGTCTCTAGGGCCCCAGAGGCAGCAATTTGCTGACAGCCGAGAGGGTTGTCATTTGTTAAATTCATCAAAACCTGCCAAGATAACATGCTACCATTTGATTAAAAAAAACCACTCTAGTAAGAGACAAAACACACAGGATATCAAGACATTATAAGCAAAGCCAGTTTTATATTGTCCATAAAATTGCATAGGCCTATTTAATCCAATCAATACCATTCAAGGATTCGAAAAGCAGAACAAGGACAAATGGTAACTTTCTTTCACTTCATTGCAATCATACATATGATTAACCCATTGAAGCTAAAACAAGCCACTGTAAACTACATATTTAAGAATACCTTGACAGCAGCAAGAAGGCAGTCTGATAGAAGGCTGGAATATTCTTCTTCAGCACTTTGAGAACCAGAAGTTGCAATGGAATGACAATATTCTTCATTGATAAATTCCGTCTGGCAAATTTCCCCATTACTTGATTTTTGTTGGCTCATTGTAAATTGGAATTGATGCTCATCTTGGATTTCTCCATTTCTTAGCCCAAGTTTCTCATGTTTTTTAGTTCGGGGTATCTTTTGTTTCCGAGATAGTAAGTCCCACTTTGAAGGCACAAAATCATCTTCACCAAATGCATAAGGATCCTGACTATCCTCTAAAAGTTGCCATTTGCCAGCTTTTGTATCATCAGGTCTCTCACAAAGAGTCCCTGACCCATTGCTTGTCACAGGTATTCCATCGTATGAACTTCCTAATTTCCCACTACTTGAGCTGGACAAGGAAGAGTGGATTCTCATCTTCAGTAAGTAACTATCATTGGTGGACGTAGGTGTACTTTGAAAACTGGATACAGAACGACCCAAACACTGAGTGGAGGGCCCTGGATCACTCTGGGATATATTGAAGCTCTTTTCAGAGAAGGACCACTCCAGGCTAGAGGACTTTTCAGACGAATTGACAGAGATAACATCATGCCTACCCACTGCAAGATTAAAGAGAATCAATCAAGTTAGACAGCAGCTGCTAGAAATATATATTTATAATAATATCAGGACTGCCCATTACCTTTACAATCTGCAGCTAGAGCCAATTCATCAGCATCACCCCTTGCTTTAGAATTACTAAAAGCCCTTTCAGTACCGGATGATGCAGAAGAACTCTTAAGATAAAGCCCTGGAAACAATAATATTAATAAATCACAATGTGAAAATGTTTCACCAGATAAAAGAGGATTAAAAGAAAAGATTGGAAGTTGTAATTGCAACACCAGTAACCTGAGAGAATCTTGATTACACTTATGACAAGCCTCGTAAAAGATAGTCGAGATCCATCAGAGTTCAATTGGCCTTTCATTTCTAGCAGATGACTCTACAATGAAAGAAAAATGAACACTTAGAATCTAACAGCTTAATATCAAGTGGCAGTTTTAAGTTATACAAACTAAGTGGGAAAAGAAAATAAAAACAAAATAACTCAAAATTGCAACTTACATACCTGATTGTCACTACTGAGGAATGCTGCATTTTCCATGATTTTCAAACATTTTGAAAGCAGCACCAGGCTCCGCACATCCTTTTTATCTTCTATAAGAGGTGAGGGTAAACTCTGCTTTACCCTACCCTGCAGACAAGTGAACACATTACATGTCACCTCTGAATATTTTTTCACATATATATGCATAAAAAATTGCTAGTAAGAAATGGAACCAGATGACTTTCTGAAAATTTAAAGCAAGATTTCTTAATGTCCTTCGGTTGAAATGCAACAGAACAGAAATGAGATATAACATACAAGCTCAGACCTCCATAACAGAATGGCACTCCATGGCCACTTCAAAGACAGCATCAAGTCCTCCAAGCTCTCTTAGTTTCTCCTTGAAATTGCCCCCAGTTTTCCTTACTGTACCAGTTGTGTCTGAATGATTGAAACCAATGCAAAGAAACATGAAAGCAATCAGCAACAAGCAGAAACAGTATATATATGTGGTTGTGCTACATTGAGCTACAATTACAGTTCCAATCAATCTATAAAATAAATACTTAAAAATCTTAGATATTTCCATAATATACCTTCAAGAGAAATTTTAGACAAACAAGCTTTCTCCAAAGTCAACAAGACTATCCATTTTGGTATTAACTCTGGCCTTCTTAAACCACTATCATCCCCATGTCTTGACTTCATTTCCTTGCAACTAACAAGAATTTCCTCAACTTTGGAAATAATGGCAGCAGAGTTTGAATCCAACATTTTAGTTGTATCCCGTGACATGTCGGCTTCCTTGCGTAATGCCAAAAGCTTAGAGCCCAATTTCCCTGTTTTGTTTTCTTTAGCAGTGGGGATGACTGGCTTCAAAAATTTAATTAGAAATCGAATGCAACTAGGTGATTCCAGGAGATGCTCATCCTGACCCTGACATAATAAATTCACACAAACCTTGATGAATATTGTAATTGTCATGTCCAAAATATTTCATTCAGCATATGCAAATATTGGTCTAAAAAATTGATGCAAAAAGTATAAAAGCTACAACTCATAAATTATGATGCATAATTGATATCTGATCTTCTTGGAACATCTAGAAATAATACATTCACCTTAAATAAATAATTCCCTTCAGGCAACTAAGCATGGATTCCTTGACATCTGAACTTCAAAATTATTTTAAAATAAATAAGCATGTTTACATTTTTCTCTCACTCAGTATTAATAAAATTCAACTGAAGATATAATTAAGATGAAAATCAAGTGCATGGCAGCACAGATTGACATCCACCTTTAATGATAGCACTACACGTAAGACTGCACTTGAAGACCCACTTTTGCTAAGTCTGCTCATGCATAAAAAATAGTACTAATAAGTTTGGGATTCTTCATTGCTAACTTTCAATTTAATCCTGGATCCAAATCTTCTCACAAGAATCCTGTTCGCATAATATCCTTGACTATTAAGCAAAAATTACGTATAGATTCATAAATAGTCACTTGGTACAACTTTGAGTGCTGTCAAACTTACATCACTGGTTAAGACATAGAAAAGGGCCACAGCAGCCAGATTGCTTGGGGTGTCATCAAAGTTGAGGCCCAAAATAGCATCAATTATTGTCTTTGCCATCCTGAAATGAACATATTTGAAAAGCTGGCGTAAGGACAACAATGTGCATCACAATAATTCTGACTTCCAGAAGACATGAGGAATCATCATGCATATGCTCAGTCTAAGCGAGAAAATAATACTCAAAGGAAAACCACTAAGACCAATCTAATATCTATAGCATTCTTTTAGATAGACAGTGAAACAAGTATTCAACCAGTAAAAATTTAATGTACAAATTCAGAAAATCAAATAAGCTGAGAAGGTCAATGGACAATCTCTTCAAAAGATTCAAAAAGGAGTCAATAGACAATAACAACAAATTACGAGGGTCGCTGATCCTATCATGGATGACCTCATATGCTAAAGTACCTTAAGCTACTTTCTTAGAAAGCTTTCATAAAAACGAAAACACAGATCCAGATGCTTACAAAGAAGATAGTGCATGTAAAGACATGGTTATGCAAATCTCAAAGAGATGCTAAGCTAATTATATGTCCCTGTGGATCTTTACATGTACCTATACAAACAAGTCATTAACTAAATGAACCAGTTGGGCATACCTAAACTTACTGAGTTCCAATTCAGTTATGTAGTTCAAGCAATAAATAACAGTTTAAGAAAGATCGAAAATATTACTGAAATTGGAAGATAGTCAATGAAGACATCACAAAAAAATTAATTACATTGCTTCTTAAAAGATCAGTCAAAATATAAGTCTTACATATCTTCTCCCTCATCACTTTTCATCCCCTTAAGATATTATTTATAAAAAAGCTATGTCATGTTTAATGGCCCTCAGACCTTTGAAGGTATTATAGTACTTCAAATTTTAGAACTTTTCAGCTGGTGTCAATAATATAGGAAAATATATATTTTAGAACAAAACTAACATAGACACTCTTAATACTATTAGATTCACAAATTAACAGCCAAACAATAATTTTCAGCTCCAAAGTTCCTAACTCAAAATTTCTGGTCTTAATAATACAAAACTACAACTATCAAAATAATTTCCTAATTTAAAAAATATATATTTCCTAATAAATTGGCCTTCAAGGAAGACCTAAACCTTTGATACATTTCTCATTTCTTTAACTAAATCGAGCAGAAAGATTTACTTAGAGCCTAGAGATCAACGGAAGGGAATTTAAATTTTCAAACTCTTCCTAAATATTCTAATTCATATATCCCTTAAAGCCTAAAACCACACTTTAAAACACCACCAATCCGTTTGAATCGATAAAATAATTTCATGATCATTCAGATTTCAAAAATCCACGCAAAATTAACACCACCAGATACCCAAATCAATAAATTTCAACAAAGCACATCTCAAAGCTAAAAAACCCAAAAGAATTCAACATACCCATGAGTTCTCAAAAGTCTCCTCTGTTGGGCTGTGCCGCAAATTGAAAGCAGAGACAAGAGACTCGCTCTTCTGATCCTCACTGGCTGGCCTTTCTTTAACCCGTCAAGCGCGAAATTAACCTCGTCAACGTGCTCCATCATTTCCCCGAATTCTTGAGCCTCCATCAGAGTCGAAGTCGACGAAATCCAGGGCATAGAAGAATACCCTACCTCGTTTTTGCTCTGATTTTGCTTCTGTTTCTTGGATCTCCTGACGACGCCGTTTCGCGAATCGTCAAAATCGAAATTACTAGTTGTTCTATTGGTCGTTACTTGGTTCTTGTAAACGTCGTCGTTGAATTCTTGAGAGGATGGCCAAAAAGAAGAGGACTCTTGAGAGGTAAAAGGGAAACTGTAGATGTCCTGAGACGGCGCCGTTTCTTGGGAGAGGGGAGGGGAGTCGGAGACGTCGTCGTCTAGAGAGTCAGAGAATGTCCTCGTTAACCCACGGTTGCGGCGACCGTAAGTCCGAACGATCATGGTTTGGGGGCTGGGTTCCTCTCTGGTGGCCGCTATCTCGGATTTGGCATTGAAAAGAAAGAAAAGGGTATTTTGGGCAAAGAAAGAAAATAAATCGAGAATTCAAGATTTTTGAAATGAAAATGAAGAAGGGTCTCTCTCTCTTTCTCTTCCCCTTTGTCTCTCTTTCTCTTTCTTGGACGGTGAGCTGAGAGAAGAGCAAGGTTTTAGCCTTTTATGTCAAAGAGGAGAGAGCTTCTGGGCATTTGGGGGCTTTCGGGCTGGCATTTTGATTTGATTTTATTTGGGTCCAGTTTTTATTCTATGAAAAAGTGCATTTCTACCCTAATGACCATCTCATTTTTAATGGGTAAATATACTTTTCATAAAATAGATAAAATGTTACACAACTATGTTAAGATTTTTTATTTTGATATTTTTATTTATAAAAATAAGTAAAAACAAAAAAATATTATATTATTCTATTAATAAAATAAATCAGATTAAACATAAGTTGATAGCTTACATTTTTATATTTAAATTTTACAAATATAATTTCATTTACTATATTTTTCAATTTACCTATTAATTGTTCTATTATTTTATTATTTTTAATATCTCATGAGATATATAATATCATATAATATATCACAATCTTATTCTAAAACGGATATACTACAACCTTCTTATAAACAAACCTGAATTTTCTCTTTATCAACAAAAAAAAAAAACAGACTTTCCCATTATCATTTTTTTATTGTTGTCCTTTTTTTTTTACACTATAAAACAAGTTATACTGCATTAATATGGAAGAAATATGAAAAATAAAAAAAGCGATGAATTTTACATGTTTTAATTTATTTATGGAAGATATATCATAGTCTACTTTTTGAATATTTTAATGGCATATCGATTATTACATCGAGGTTTCGCAAATGCATAAAACATTAGTCATCAACTTATTAAATTTTTTAAAAATAAATATTAAATAATAGAATATGACGGTCCATCCGTGTCAAAGAATAGTGTAAATTATATACCAAGCACTGGCAGTAATAACTTTACTTTAACAATTTGATCCTGATTTCTACGAGTGGATTCAGGATCTTTTACCCTTTACACATCAATATTTTCACCTATATCTTCTCTTTTTTAACCGTTAATTTTTAGTTTTAAACTTTACAAATGTTATTTTTTGCAAAAAAACTTTACAAAAATTTGATATTATCAAGCTTTTTTAAATTTTAATAAATTAAAATTTCCTAAATTTCATTTTGAAACATAATATATATATATAAAAGTAAATTTCACCTACCTTGTAATTTTAAAATTTCTCACATGATTATCTGTCATTTATTTTTTTTAGCTAGCATTTTACGATTCAATGTTATTCTCATAAAAAATTACATCATTAATTTCACTTAAGAAAATTATCAAAACATTTTTAATTCAAAAATTAACTTATTTAATCATAATTTTTTTATCATTTTACCGAATAAAATTATTTGTGTAACTCATCATGAAAACAAAATTTATCCACAAAATACAAACTTAAAAAAAATCATCGGATACTATGTAAAAAAAACTGGAAAACATAATATATATATATATATATAGTGCTTGTTTGGCCTAACTTTTTTTTAGCTTATCTACCTCTTAAAAGCAAAAGTTAGGCCAAACATAAATTTTGAAAAGCTCTTAAAATAAAAAGCAGCTTTTTTTTAAAGAGTAAAATTTTTTAAAAAAGAGCTTAAAAAAAAGCTCATATAAGGAGCTTTTTCTTCTTTTCTTTTAAAAATACAAAAAAATTTTTTATTTTTGTTTCAAAAATATCCTTATCTATTAAAGATAATTACAATATTACCATTTTAAAAAAAGAAATACTCTCTACAATAATTTTAATTAAAATTATAACTTATATAAATAAAAACTTATAAAAAAAATTTACCAAACAATTTTAACTTAATTTTAAAAGTTATTATTTTTCATAAGAGCTTCATAATAGCTTTTAAACTAAAAAAAAGTTAAGCCAAACAGCCCCATAATATTATTATTAAAAGCTTTTGGGGACCGTGACTCTCCGTCCACTTCTGAGAAACGCCCTTGTTCCTCTTGCATTTGGTAACGTGATTTGTCCAAAGCGAAATCAAGTTAGAGGTTGAAAAGCTGAACTAGGGGCACTGTGGCAAATTGAATGGTAGAGTAGATGGAGGCTTAATATCTGCATTTAAAGTCTAGGAGCCAGCAAATACATTAGATCCGATAAAAACAATAACGGAAGGGACCAAAATTAATTATAGTTTTTTCCTTTATCAGAATTATGAACATGATTGATTGGAGAAGTAGGTGGTGTTTCTAAGCTAGTAAATTATGATTTAAGCCAAACCATTGAGAGAAGGATTGCCAACTAACATCTAACAATAACTTGTCCTTATTATTTTTTATTTCTTATTCCTATTTATTCGTAATTGCTTTGATTTTTATTTTATTTCGTAAAGATTTTAAGTTATATATTATTAATAAATTTTATTTCAATTATCTTAAAAATATTTCATATAAAAAAATCAACAATAAAATATCAAAATGCATAAAAAAGTGTTTTATTTTATAAAAGGCATCAATAATTTTTTATAGTTTGATAAATACTTCATAACTAATTATCCAACTAATAAATATTATATTTTTATTTGACTTTTATAAAATTGACATGGTTCTATTATTTTATTTATTTATTTTACCGAAATTCGGCTGCTTATTATGCCTTCCTCCTTTAGCAATTAATTGTTAGTTAAGAGAATATTTGAAAGTAAAGTAAGAATAATTTGGTTATAAATTTAATAGGTTAATAATAGTGACTGTATAGATTATAAGTTAGGATGCTATTAGTTTAAGACATTATTAAGTTATGATATGATTACCATACTATTAAATGTTTTAATTTTAAAACTTAATCAAAGTAAAATAAATCTAATACTTAAATCAATATTATGAATAAATTTATAATTAAATAAATCAATAATAAATAATTAAATCGCAATCTACAAGTAATATCGTATTTACTAAGTTAAGATAGTATGACATTTTCCTAATCCAATTGAAGAGATTGAAGAATGAGAAACAACAATCAATTTTTCATTTACAAAATATTAATCACTAATTAAATCAATTAATATTTTAATTTATATTTTGACATCAAAAAGTTAGATAATTTCATCAAAGCAAAAGGATTAGAAAATCTAACACGAGAGGTCAAAGGACGAGACCGAATCTATAACTACAGCCATATAAGCGGCTAACCCATAGGAACCCGCCACGTATAGAATAGGTAAACCCAATCCAGAGTTTCAGAAATATCATTAAACTCCACGAAGTTTATCCCTATCGTCACATACGTCCCTCCATTATGCGTTTCCAAGTTTCCCCAAAAAGGCAGCAAGCACGTCATCTTACGACTTCGCAAAAATGGGGAAATTAGAAATCAGCCCCTCCCCCTCGCACTGACGCATTCACACTAAATTTATAATCGTTTAATATTATAGAGAAAATACGCAGTGGAGTATTATTTTTGACCTATCGCTTTCTGGATCTAGGGTTTTCTCGCTTCTTCAACACCAAAACACAAACCCTAAAAACCATTGATTGTTTTTTCTTTTTTTAAATATTTTCTCCTAGACGGGAAAATTAGAAAAGCAAAATCAAAAATCAACAAATCAATCGAGGCGAAGAAGAAAGCAAGCGAGAAAAGAAAGAAGCCATCCATTACTAGGGTTTTTCACTTTTTTTTTTCAGATCAAACACCCAAAAAATTCACAGATCTACGTAAACAAATCTGACCAAAAAAAAGGAGAAGCCCTAATTTTTGCCTTTGATCCTTCAATTTGGTTTCAGTTTATTGTTATTGAACTTGCAATCTGCAAAAAATCTGGTCAAATCTTAAAGAGAATTCGAATCGATCGAAACAACTTGTAAAAACTTTGTGTTTTGTTTTGTTGTTGTTGTTGATGAACGAGATTTTGATGAGAAATTGAACGAGAAATTGAGGATCTGAATCTGATGACGAGTATGTACAAATCGGTTGTGTATCGAGGGGAGGAGGTGTTGGGGGAGGTGGAGATTTATCCACAACAACAACTACAACAACAACAACAGCTAAGGGAAGAAGAAGATGGGAGGAAAATAATGGAGATGGAAGAAGAAATGAAGGAAATCAGAATAGAATATTTGACGCAAGGCAGTGAGAGATGTCCACCACTGGCAGTGCTACATACCATTACTAGTAGTGGGATTAGCTTCAAAATGGAATCGTCAAAGGACAACAACTACTCTTCTTCTCAGGACTCGTCTCCGCTTCATCTTTTGCACTCCGAATGTATCAGAGACAACAAGGTATAGCCCCACCAATTGCCATCAACTTGAACAAAACCCAGAAATGAAAAGCTTAAAATAAGATTGGGCTAAAACAAAGGGGAAATAATAAGTTGAATAAATTAATGTTAAAATTGCCAAGAAACTACTTCTTTACTGGACTCTTTACCGGACGAGTATTTTAACAGGACCCAAGTTGAAATTTAGACGATTTGTGCAGAACCCATATACATGTGAAAAAAAATGCTTGAACTTAGAGAATTTGGGAAATGAACCTATTGTAGCTCCTGATTTTGTAAGAACTGTCTGAACTGAAAATGCATGAACTTCTGGAACTATGAGATTTTTTGACAATTTTAGTGAAGTTGCTGATGCCCTAATCTTGGATGACTGTCTGAAACTTTTGTTTTTAGTCCAGAAAAGGAAATATGAACTGATATTTCAGGGAATTATTGACTTATTGATTATCAAATTCTTGACAATTTTAGTGAACCCATGAACTGTATGTACCAAAAAAAGTGAATATATGGACCGTAAGAACCCTCTCAGCTTCATGTAAACTGCCCAGAATTGTCAGCCGAACTGTTTGAAGCCCTATGCCTTAATTTATTAAGGTGGGTACCATTTGATGGGAAATCTCTGAGTTCACCTTTAGATAGTTATGGGCATTTATTTTGTAATTGTTGTTGTTAGCCTGTTATTGTGAACTTAGTTTGTGCTTTGAGGATGTACTTAACTTGGATCGCATCTTTACAGTTATGGAGTGAAAACCTTTATGATATTACACTTTATTTTTCTCCTCTTATTGGAATTTTTGTGAGAATTGATGGTGATGATATTTGGTGCTTCCAGACTGCAGTGATGCCTATGGGAGATTGTGAGCTCCATTTGGTTGCAATGTATTCTAGGAATAGTGACAGACCCTGTTTCTGGGGATTCAATGTCTCAAGGGGACTCTATGATTCTTGTCTTGTCATGTTGAACCTTAGATGTCTTGGGATTGTATTTGATCTGGATGAAACTCTCATTGTTGCAAATACAATGCGCTCATTTGAGGACAGAATAGAAGCTTTGCAGCGAAAGATGACCACTGAGGTTGATTCGCAACGCGTTGCAGGCATGGTGGCAGAGATGAAGCGTTATCAGGATGATAAGGCCATATTAAAGCAGTATGCAGAGAATGATCAGGTTGTTGAAAACGGGAAGGTCATCAAGATTCAGTCTGAGGTTGTTCCTGCCTTGTCTGACAATCACCAATCTATTATTCGGCCGCTCATTCGATTGCAAGAGAAAAACGTTATTCTGACACGCATTAATCCACAGGTATAGATTTGTCAATTCTGGTAAAGATCTTTTGCATATTGTTCAATTGTTCTTTTCTTGTGGTATGATGTTTAAATGCTGCCTTATTCTATCCTGTAAATGAGGAACTGTATGGATTTATGCAGTTGATCATGTAGAGACTTTTGCATGTTCTCTCACGGTTTTTGTTGATGAACATATTAGCGTTCATTGACTTTATATTTTCCCCTAGATTCGTGATACTAGTGTTCTTGTGAGATTGAGACCTGCATGGGAGGATCTTCGAAGCTACTTGACTGCGAGAGGGCGTAAACGTTTTGAGGTTTATGTTTGTACAATGGCTGAAAGGGATTATGCTTTGGAAATGTGGAGACTTCTTGATCCAGAGTCAAATTTGATAAATTCGAAAGAATTGTTGGATCGTATTGTCTGTGTCAAGTCTGGTAAGCTAGTTATTGGGAAAGCTGATTTATTTTCATAGCTTGCAATTTGATCTGTCTTTTTTCTGAAATGGTCCACTTCTTGGTTGTTTTGTTCTAATTAAATTTTGGTATCAACAGGTTCTAGGAAATCCTTATTTAACGTGTTTCAAGATGGAATATGCCATCCAAAAATGGCACTGGTTATTGATGATCGCTTAAAAGTTTGGGATGAGAAAGACCAACCTCGTGTGCATGTTGTTCCAGCATTTGCCCCATACTATGCTCCCCAAGCTGAAGTATGCACAATCAGAAATTGGCTTCTATCTTTATGGGAATTTTGATGACTGCATATATGAGCAATATATGCATTAGTTTTCTAAAAATTTTTGGCAACATGCACTTATTCCAACTCTTTATGTTGTAGGCAAATAATACTATCCCAGTTTTATGCGTTGCAAGAAATGTTGCTTGCAATGTTAGAGGCGGGTTTTTCAGGTAATAGAAAACCCTAATAATTTTTATATGCATACGCATGACATAACCTGTCAGTCTTATAACTCAATATTGAGCAATTGAATTGGTCTTATTTGTTATTGCCTTCTTAAATTTTCCATGAAATAACCCGGGAAATTGGTGACAGAGAATTTGATGAAGGCCTTTTACAAAGAATACCTGAAATTTCATATGAAGATGATATTAAAGATATTCCTTCACCTCCAGATGTGGGCAACTATTTGGTCTCAGAGGTTAATCGTTACAGCTTTTTCCTTATTTGTAATATTTATGGAGTTATAAATTATTTTTGGTATTGTTACTTTGCTCCTTGTCCAGTACTAAATTGCTATGCCTCTCAGGATGACACTTCTGCTTTGAATGGAAACAAAGATCCACTTCTATTTGATGGCATGGCAGATGCTGAGGTTGAAAGAAGACTAAAGGTAATTGTCATTCTTAAGCTTTTTCTTGATCCAAGGAACCAAGGTTATATATTTCATTCTTGTTTTTTCCAGGAGTTTTAAAATTAATTGCGATAGTTCTGATTTTTATTTACACTTAGTTATTGTCACTTGTTGAGGTGAATTTATTTTTGTTTCTGTGTGGGTCGGATCAAAAATTTTTTCATTTTCATTTGCTTCTTTCATCCAGGAGGCAATTTCAGCTACATCAACAGTCTCTTCAGCAGCCATTAACCTAGATCCAAGGCTCACCCCTTCTCTTCAGTACACCATGCCATCTTCTTCTAGTTCAATTCCACCATCAGCAAGCCAGCCTTCCATGGTCTCATTTTCCAACACGCAGTTTCCTCTGGCAGCTCCAGTGGTTAAACCAGTGGCTCCTGTTGCAGCCCCAGAGCCAAGTTTGCAAAGTTCCCCAGCTAGAGAAGAAGGTGAGGTTCCAGAATCAGAATTGGACCCTGATACAAGGAGGAGGCTTCTGATTTTGCAACATGGGCAAGATACAAGAGATCACACACCACCTGAACCTGCATTTCCTCCTGTAAGACCTACAATGCAAGTTTCAGTTCCACGTGGCCAATCACGTGGAAGTTGGTTTGCTGCAGAGGAAGAGATGAGCCCACGACAACTGAACCGAGCAGTTCCCAAAGAATTTCCTTTAGATTCTGAACGAATGCATATTGAGAAACATCGACATCCACCCTTTTTCCCTAAGGTTGAAAGTTCTATTCCATCTGATAGACTTCTTCGTGATAATCAAAGATTGTCAAAAGAGGTAATTGGTTCTTCATGGCGGTCTGGCATGTAGTTCTGGTTTCTATGCTAGAGTGAAAGGTTAAAGTTACCTCTCCCTGTGAAACATAATGATCTTAGAACATAATTTGTTTTCAGGCACTTCATAGAGATGATCGCTTGGGGTTAAACCATACACCATCTAGTTATCATTCATTTTCAGGTGAGCCAACACATTTAATTGCACAGTGAATGAAAGCGGCGATTCCTGTTATTCAATGGCCCTTTGTTATTGTCGGTAGTCAGAGGTTTAAGTTTACTGAAAATTTCATACATTAATTGCCATAACTGTTGTTTTTCTTTCCATTTAATCTCAATTCTAAGCTTTGAATGGAAGTTTATAGATCAGTACAGTCTGGTCTGATATGTACTTGTTATAAGTTTTTTAGCAGGATAAGGTATTCATAGCATCCTATTTTTGCTGTTTGTTTTGTTTGAATGACTGTTGTTGCTATATTCTATTTATTATACTTTTTGTTTGATTTTGTTATGATTTGGGGTGTTCCACAATTTAAGGTGAGGAGATGCCCCTCAGCCGATCATCGTCTAGCCACAGGGATCTTGACTTTGAATCCGGACGAACTATTTCAAGTGGAGAAACTTCAGCCGGAGTTTTACAAGATATTGCAATGAAGTGCGGAGCCAAGGTAATTTGGAAGTAATTTGTATTATTTGAGATAGATCATTTTTTTTTTATGTTTGCAAATAGAATATTCCTAGATGTTTTGTTTTAGTTCATTACATTCCTGCTGCTTCTAATTTTTTTTTCTAAAATTTGTAGGTGGAATTTAGACCAGCTTTGGTTGCTAGCCTGGACCTGCAATTCTCCATTGAGGTTTCAATAAACTCTTTGACTTGAAATTAAGTTTTTAGTTTTACACACTATGACCTTTTTGTTCACAAATTATGTGGGTTATTTAAATATTTGATTATTATTATTATTATTATTATTGGCTTTGATAATATATGGTATTTCAAAATTTGAGATGGAGACTTCCTCCTTTGCTTATCCTCTTTCTTTCCTGTGGTAGGCTTGGTTTGCTGGGGAGAAAGTTGGCGAAGGAGTTGGTAGAACAAGAAGAGAAGCGCAACGTCAAGCTGCTGAGGAGTCCATAAAAAACTTAGCTAGTAAGATGTGTTACTATTTTTATTGTTCCTTTTTCCATCATTCTGTTGTTATTTACAAGTATGTTGTGCCATATATCTGAATTTGACAGGTTGAGACCCCTCTAATGCTTTTTAGACTAATAAAATAATCAATGCACTAAACAAAAACTTAAAAAGTAATCTCTACACCTGAGTCTCTGCTTCACTGGACTTTGTGATGTAAACTGGATACAAAGAGGCTAGATAGTCAAAGGCAACTGCTTCAAAGAAGACTAAATTTTCTAGTAGTTTGAGCAAATGCATTTCATTTTTCCCCTTAAATAATATGTTAGGCCAATGTTATAAATACTCACGGTAATAATCTTCACAAGAGAATTGCTTGACAGCTCAGCTTCACCAAGCTGAATAAGACATTGATGGCATGGAACTCTTGTCACTAGGCCAAGTTGAGCTGGTTTTGTTTCTGTTTCATCTCACCGGAATATCTTGTTGGCATGTTTCTTTTTTTACTGTACATTGTTTCATTTAGACTCTTATCTTATAGTGGCTTTTTGGAGCAGTTCTGACTCTCTCATAATATACTTACAGACACATACTTGTCACGTATTAAGCCTGATTCTGGGTCTGCTCAAGGGGATTTAAGTAGGTTGCCCAACATAAATGACAATGGCTTTCCTGGTAATGTGAATTCTTTTGGGAACCAGCTATTGGCTAAAGAGGAATCTTTGTCATTTTCAACTGCATCAGAACAATCTAGGCTTGCTGATCCAAGGCTGGAAGGCTCCAAGAAATCTATGGG
This sequence comes from Theobroma grandiflorum, assembly GCA_036013995.1. Classification (NCBI taxonomy): domain Eukaryota; kingdom Viridiplantae; phylum Streptophyta; class Magnoliopsida; order Malvales; family Malvaceae; genus Theobroma; species Theobroma grandiflorum. Next base: position 2,819,612 of record CP142134.1, read on the forward strand.
CTCAGTCACTGCACTTAAAGAATTAGTGAGATATTAGGAACTTATTAGTTATTTCGGTTTTCAAAATGTTCAACTGGTAGCACTGATGTAATCTTTAGTTCTGATTGATAATGTGTGGTTTGTTTACAGTGCATGATGGAGGGCCTTGGGGTAGTTTTTCAACCACAGCCTCCATCTTCATCCAATGCATTGCAGAAAGATGAAGTGTATGCACAGGTTTGCATTTAACAAATTGTATTATTCTTTAAGGTCAAGTCTGAGAATGGTCTTTTGGTAATGAGGGATAAAGAAACAACAAAGAGTTGAGAATGAAGACCATGAGCTTGAACTGTATGTTTTAAGAGCGTGCATTAAGTAATCATCTCTGAATTCCTTGGAGATCTACTACTTAAAAGTCTTCAATTATTACTTGGTATGGCAGTAAAAGAAATGATGAAAAGGTCATTTTACAGATATAGAAGCAAAATTTAATTTTGTGATCTTTTAATAATATTTAGTCCTTTTTCACCCTGATTGTAACAATTTGTCTTTTCTGGTTTTATGGTTTAGGTGGAAATAGATGGGCAGGTTTTAGGGAAAGGGACTGGGTTGACATGGGAAGAGGCTAAGATGCAGGTATAGCTTCTTATATATATATATATTCTTTTGTGTGACTTCTATTATTTCTGCCAACTGTATAATATCTGCCCCTGGGCATCTGGACATGCTCTTTTTTTCTCCCCCTTAGGCTGCTGAAAAGGCCCTTGGAAGCTTAAGATCAATGCTTGGTCAATATAGTCAGAAACGTCAGGGTTCTCCAAGGTGTGTGATCTTACTTGTAATGTTACCTGGGGATAAAACAAGTGTTGCTCCATTTACTTCTTCTTATTTGTTGTATTATTGGTTATGTGGACAAGGTCATTGCAAGGTATGCAAAATAAACGCCTAAAGCCGGAGTTTCCAAGAGTTCTGCAGCGGATGCCCTCTTCTGGTAGATACCCCAAGAATGCTCCTCCTGTTCCTTGAAGACCTAAAAGCCTTCTGGTAGATATCTCATTTTGATAGTGAAGCAGCTGTTGTGACATCTGTACAGTACACAATATAGACAACGGGTGAGGGCTATTGATGACCTGCAACCCAAGTTGACTGTTAAACCTTGGTGTTTCTCACATAACATGTCTGAAGCCCGATCGGATGAGAGCTGTCAATGACTTAAAATTCTCCAGAAAGCATGAGGAGATGTTCAGGATTTGCATTCACCATCTTATCCTCGCCTCGTGGACATTCATTCAGACAGATGATAAATTCGGTAATGTAATGGTTTTTCTCCTCAAAAATGCTTAGCAGCCCACAGCCACAAGGTGGCAAAAAGGGAGGTGTCACGTAGCTCTCTACTCGCTGCTGCTAGTACCAAATTCTTGGCGGAACTTGGTTTTTTCTTGAAGCAGTGGCAACGGGATACTGGCACTGACATGCAGGACACAGGGCACAGGCACTGCTTCTTGTTGTCATTTAAAGACTCAACAGCGCTTTCTAACCATAGCCAGTTTTTTACCATAGTCCAGAGCCCAACTAACTGGTTTGCTATCTCTGTCCATCCGTGAGAAAAGAACCAAAGAACAAATTACAATTCGAAACCAGAGTCTTGACATTGGTGAAATTTGCCCACTTATCTGAGCTTATGTAATACAATTTTTGATGATCTACGACGTGTTTGGTTTTCCATAATCTTCAGCTGCTTCATTCAGTGCTGTAGCTGTTGCTTTTTTTTTTTTTTGACTTAATTCCATGTTATCTTCTCCACCTTACCTTTCCTCTGAAATCCAGAATTAGAAACAATGAAGAAAAAAAAATATAATCTAAAATTACCCGCCCATTCTTTCATTGTTTTTCCTTGGATGGAAAATCAATTTGCAATAGTCAGTGTAATGACAAAACTTGTGATCGAATTTGATAGTGACAAGGCTCTAGATCTATTTTACAAAAGCTAGTCTTTTATGACGCTGTTCCTGCAGCGAAAGCACAAGCCCACCAAAAAATCCGCGAAATGACGTCGTTTTTGGCTGCTTATCAGCTTGAAGGATTAATCAGTAATTTCAATCCCGAACCCCGGTGAAATGTTATCTTCGCCAGAATCAAGTCCCTTCCCGTCACCGTTAGGTATATAAAAAGTCAAAAATAAAGAAACCAAAGGAAACTTGGAAGAAAGGAACTCTCTCTCTCTCTCTCTCATATTACAGCTTTCTAGAAAGGAAACCAAAAGAAAAATATAAAATAAAAATCTCCATTTGAATTCCTTGGAGAAAGATGGCGTCCTTTGATGCGTACGGGATGGAAGGAGAAGAGATTCACGCTGCTCCAAACAACCATACCTTCGATGTCGACGACGAGAGCTACTCCAATTACGGCTCTTACTCCAACTTCACCGACAACCAGCAATTCCCTGCGGATGGTGGTGACGTGGTGGTGGATCACGTGACTTCATCTCCTGAGATCTTCGGTTTCGGATCCTCCGATCCGACCCCTGCCTACTCGCAATCTCCTTTCGGTACTACGATTCCTGTCGAGAACGGAAATGGAACCAATGGATTTGGTGTTGGAAACGACGACGTTTTCGCTTCGGATGGACCGGTGCTTCCTCCTCCTGGTGAGATGGAGTCTGAGGAAGGCTTCGCTTTTCGCGAGTGGCGGCGGTGAGTAGTATTAGTAATTTATTTTTCAAACTGAATCGCTTGATTTGTCGACGTTTGTTGTTTGGATTTGACCAGATCTGTTACTTTGGCAATACTTCTCAGCTTAGATCTGCAGTCCTTTTGAGTCGGTTACGTAAATTTAGCTGTTGCATTGGTTGAACTAAGATGAACTCTAATTCAAATTTGTTAATCATCCTTTCTTGTTTCTAGATCTGTTATTGTTTTATCTATGGCCGCATCAGCTTGTTGTTTCGCTTTCGGTTTTTTCAGCTTGTTAATGTTATTTGTTAAGTTCAAATTTTTTGATCTCTTTTGTTAATGAATTAATTGAACTTTAGTTCAATTTGTATTAGCCTTACTTGATAATCTTCATCATTGTGATCCATGAGAGTTCACTAGCTGTGATGGCCAAATTAGGAAATTATTTGAATGTAAAGTTGCAACTTTTTTTATCTGATCAGCAGTTCGATTTTTATAGATTGATGTATATTATCCAGATCCACATTGAATTTTTATTCAGATTGGAAAATGTTTTAAAAACTTTTCTGAATATTATATTATCTTATGACGGTTGCTAGGGCTTTAATATTGGCATTATTTTCTTTTGTAAGATCATTTGCATTACCATAGAGCCACCTTTATGATAGTATATGAAATATGTTACACAGTTTAGTTTATAAAGCACTTGTTTAAATGCTTTTCATGGTTGGAAAGGGCAATGCTCCCAATTAATTTGTTGTTGGAGGTTGAAGCAGCTTGTTATCTTCCAGTATATGGTAGATGGAGCGCTTAGCTTTTCATTTTACAATGACAATACTGAGGATAAACATTCAATAATTACCTTGTTTATTGTAGATTTGTGAGGATATTCTAATATGTGTAAAGGTATATAAGGCTAATGCTTTGCTTTGAACCTCTTTATGGTTTAGTTGTAGTGACAATGCGACGTAATGAGCTCACCAGGCGCAATTACTTTTGCATAGATCTGATCCATGCAAGTTCTCTAGTACTTTGTATCATATTCATTTATTTCAGAATCCCTTCATAGTTGACTTTCTGATAGCCTATTTGGCTGCTGTTAGACTATTTATTGGTTTATTTGAAATAAGTTTCAGAATTTAACCTCTTAATTATGCTGATTTTTAGAGACGAATATACTTTGTTATTTAATACTTTTCAGTTGCCAGCCAAAAATTTTAATTGTTGATATTCAATTTGTTGCTGTAGTCAAAATGCCATTCTGCTTGAGGAGAAGGAGAAGAAGGAGAAAGAGTTGAGGAACCAGATTATTGAAGAAGCTGAGGAATATAAGCGTGCATTCTATGAGAAGAGGGAAAAAACAATTGAGACCAACAAAACTAATAACAGAGAAAGAGAAAAGGTAATACTTCCTACAAATTATCATGTTCATGCTGATGCACATGCTGCTACATCTTGACTCATATTATTTTGGGCTTGGAGCAGCTGTACATGGCAAATCAAGAGAAGTTCCATAAGACTGCAGACAAACAGTACTGGACTGCGATAGCAGAACTCATTCCTCGTGAGGTCCCTAATATTGAGAAAAGAGGCAAGAAGGACCAAGAGAAGAAGCCATCAATAACTGTCATCCAGGGACCAAAGCCTGGAAAACCCACTGATCTTTCAAGAATGCGGCATATTCTTGTGAAGCTGAAGCATGCACCCCCACCTCACATGATTCCACCCCCACCTGCTCCAGCAAAGGATGCTAAAGATGGAAAGGATGGAAAGGACAACAAGAATGGAAAAGATGCTGCTTCAAACGGATCTACATCTGCAGAGAAAGGGGCACCTGCTTCATCTGCAAAAGACGCCACCGCAAACGGTCCTTCACCTGACCAACATGCTTCTGCTGCCAAGGATCAACCTGCTGCAGAACCAGAGGCAACACCAACAGCCTAATTGCTTAAAATACATCCACCATGGTTTTTCCTTGCCCCAATTCTTTTTTATTTTCCTCAAGATTTTGATTTTTTATTGCATTCCATATCAACATGGTATTTCCGTCATAAGGATTTAGTACCATTAGTTCTACTGAACCTTATTCTTAATTGGCTTTTGAAACATTTCATGAGATTGGATTTCAAATGTCATCCTTTTTTTTTGCTTTACGGAATTAACTTTATGGACATAGTTTGTTGCTTGGGCATAGCTCCGAACTTCTGTTATTAGTGTGCATATCAAGCAAATATAATTGTTGGGGGAAAAAGTGGTCGTTGTCTTTCTTTCTTTTTTTAATTAAATCAGTTACTATTGGTTTTGTTGCTTTTCCGAAGCACTAATAGCACATGATTACGACTATGAAAAAATGGACTTTCAGCCAAGGCAACTAGCAAAGCAATCGGTCTAGTTGGAATGCATGACCGCCAAACAAGTTATAGCCAGTACTCCATGGAAATCCTCTACTTTTTGTCTGCCACACCAAAGCCGTGAGTGTTGACTCGGCTATTTTCCTTCCCGTTTTGTAGTAATCGGAATTTATTTATTTTTTGTTTTGGTCAAACAAAACGGCGTTGACATATAAGCTTGGGGAAATTCTGCATTTATTTTTCAAAACAAAGATGCTCCATCCGGACACCGCGTTGATGAGTCATTTCTCATTCGAGAAACTGGTTGGTAATGCTTATCGAAATATTCATTTCCTCACAAGCTCGGCGTAGTGGCCTGTATAGTTCCACTAAATCCTGGGGAAGATGTTTCTAAGGAGATCGATTCTTGTTGATTATTGCATTCGGGAGGATAGTATGGTAATCTAATTTGAAAATCCGAGTGCTCACCATGGTTTGATTTGAAGAAGACAAACCACACTTATCCGCTCACAAACTCCTTTCACTAAAACTTTCCCTTCCCTTTGTATGAAATTTCAAATAATAATATATAATAATAATAATAATAATAAACAATAAATAAAAACAAAAATTGCAAATTACATAACTAAAACTAATGGGACACGAACGCCAACTAGAACTAAAAATAAGGCAAAAAAAAAAAAAAATTACACCTTGAATCTTCATCTGGGCGTAACCTGAGTGATAGTGACAGGAACAGAACTCATCTGGTAGCTGGTGGATTCAGCAGATGATTGGATTGACTTGGTACTTGAAGATGCCTCTCCTTCTTGAAAGAATCCTGGAGCTGTAAGTGCTTTCTCGTTGATCCGAATGTCCCTTGAAAGCATTTCCATAACCTGGCTCATCAGAGGCCTTCGGCTGGCTGCTGCTTGGGTGCAGAAAAGGGCTACTTTCATGTACCTCAGGACTTCTTCCTCTGGAAATTCTCCAAGCTCTGGATCCACCAGCTCCACCAGTTTCCCTCCTTCGTAGAGCTGCCATGCCTATTGAACCAATTGACGATTTAAGTAATATGAATTTGCATTTTGATACATTAAGTAAAGAAAAATAAACGCGTACCCATTCCAAGAGCAACTTCTCCATGCCTCCCCAGTTTGCCTTTGAGCTGCTTCTGCCACTAATTATTTCAAGTACAAGGACACCAAAACTATAGACATCTGCCTTCATGGTTAGCTGTCCACCCAACGCGTATTCTGGGGCCAAATAACCACTGCACACAACATAGAAAGCACCAGTTTGGTTTCATGCCAAACGACAAAAACCTAAAGAAAAAGTCCTATCCGTTGGTGCAGTCCTATCTAATGTTTGAACAAGAGCAAAAAGAGAAGCAGTGACATACGTTGTTCCAGCTATTCTGGTGCTAATGTGAGTGATGTTATCCGGAAAAAGTTTAGCCAACCCGAAATCTCCAATCTTTGGGTTTAAGTCTTTGTCAAGAAGTATGTTACTGGATTTGATGTCTCTATGAACTATGTGCGGAACAAGTTCTTCATGAAGGAATGCGAGACCCGTAGCAATACCCAAGCAAATAGCAGATCTTTTGCTCCACTCCAGTTTGATATTTGTACTCCTTTGATCTGCAACAACAAGGAATGAAAAATGATGTTTCAGTCTTCCACGGTATTCTCATTGACACAGACACAAAAAGAATGTATATATGTTCGATATATTCTTTATAGGAAGGGTGTAGCTACCAATTAGGTTATGCAATTGTCACCATTCAAGCAAGAACTTCAGACCATCTTACCTAACAAAATTTTATCAAGACTCTTATTTTCTACATATTCATAGACCAATATCCGGTTTGTTCCTTCAACACAACACCCAATCAGCTCAACAAGGTTTCGATGCTTGACATTTGATATAGTATTGATCTCTGTCAAAAATTCACGCACTCCCTGCTTTGATTGCGCAGAAAGTGTCTTCACAGCAACTTCAGTTCCGTTTTTCAGAACCCCCTGGCAACATTGCAGTATAGTTAGTTGCTATTCCATTAAAAAGAACAAAAGAAACTCATTATAATGTTTTAGACACTAATTGCAGAACACTAATGAGTTTCTCCAATACCAATGCCAGAAAGTTAAAATTCCCTGACAGAGGAACGAAAATCTAAGGGAAATGCATATGGGCTTAGGGATCCATGGAATTCTAGTTCTAGGCTCTAGTTTAAGTCAGAACTTCAAGCCAAATTCTGGTTAATTAAGTTCATATTTCCAGTTAGTTTTCTGATACCAAGTTCCATGTCTTCTGTGCAATCAATTTCAAGCCAAACCATTAAGCATTGGGGAACCTGGATTCATATCAACAGAAGTACTAGTATTTTCAAATCAATTATAAGCAAAGAAAAGAGACTGAATACCAAAATGTAAGAAAGAAATTGGAAACTGCAAGGAAATATCTGCAAAGTTATACCAGTTGATTAAAACTTCCATCATCAAGTTCAACTTTTCCCCTAATTAGTCAGACATGTCAATTAATTCTACTTTGACTAGGTAAATGAACATCAGGTAATTTTCAAGCACCTTGTAAACAGTTCCGAAGCCTCCACGTCCTATTTTATTGCTTGAATGAAAATCATCTGTTGCTGATCTCAACTGGCTGTAGGAGATATGGTTGACTCTCCCAAGCAATTGCTCTGCCAACGTACAGAACAAACCAAAGTACAATACTTGAGCATGTTCAAATCCAATGACTTCAAAGGAAAAAATAAAAAAAGGGTTCAACGGAATCCTCACCGTCGATACCGCCGGTGGCCTGATCAGTGTCCCGTCTCCGCTTAACAAATGGTCCACGGAAACAGCCGCAACTCATATCTTTCTCTTGAATATCTCACTCCTAAACCAACCTCTCCCAGATCACATCATTTACGGCTTTACGCCTTCCTTTACCACCAAAAAAATATGATAATAAGCATCAAACTTGAACCTCGAACACGTGCGAAACTCTCATTCGCATGTATTCAGATACAATAATCATCATTGAATTTGAATTTTCAGATCAAATCGAGTAAAAAAAAGAAACAGCAGTTTCGCTAAAATGAAGTTTTATTACCTCAAAAAATCAAGCTAAATCTATAAAAAATTTCAACTAAACAGCTCATCATCATCATCACCTTCTCACTAAAGTCAAACGATCCAAAAAAAATATATTAAAAAAATGAAAGGCCATGAACACAAATTATAAAACCTCAGCAAGCGAAATATAATCACCTAAAGACGAAGTCGGAGCAGCTTGGATGAGAGAAAATAAATTCTCTCCTCTTTATTTTTTGGTCTGAAAAATTTTTTTTGGGCTGAATTTGATTTATATAACGAGGATAGTTGGATTTGGTTGGGGCAGATAGTGAGAACGAGTCACGAGTCATAGATTTTTGGATATGTCATTTTAGTTTTAACTCAGGCTCGGCCGTGTTCTGTTCCCACTTCTCTCTCTCTCCCTCCCTCTGCCTCTCAGGAAAGCGACCGTTTTCTCTCTCTCTCTCTCTCTCTCTGTCTCTCCCATTTAGCCGCCTATTTTTGTACACTTTTTTATTATTACTATATTCGTAATTATAGACTCAAATGATTTTCGATTATTAAATTTTTTATCCGAATTTCCTCTAAATTAAAATATAAAATATCTGAATTCTATATAATCGAATTAAATATTTTTAAATTTCTAATAAAAAATACTCGATGACATCTCTATAGTTATTATTCTGTTTTGTTCTTATTATGTGTATTTGCAATTATATTTAAAATTCAAGATAAATAATATTATTTTGTAAAACACGCGTTGAACACAGCTATCTTTTAATTTTTTTTAATTATTTATATATTTCTTTAGAAATACAAAAATATCCTTTACCTTTCTTTTTGTCTTGTGTGAGTTTTCAACGTTTGCCTTTTAGCCGGCTGGAATTATGATCACCATGTAGAAATAGTTTTATATTTTTTTTCTTTTGAATTTGTGCTCTCAAAATTGGAATAGCAATAGTCTCCTACGAGAAGGTTGTTTTATTATTTTTTTAATAAATTCAGTCAAAAATATACAATAAATTCTTGTACTCTATTAAAATAATAAATTTAATTTAGGTATAATAATTCATAAAAATCAAATTTTTATATTTTTTAAAATTAATAATACCAATTTAATCATTAACGTTGTTAAAATATTTTTTGTTATTTATATATGATATTTAATTGTATTAATAATGTCAATTCAATCATTAATTGAATTAAAATTTAATTTTATATTTTTTTAAAATATATTTAAAAATTTATTAGTTTCGAATTACATAATAAAATTTTTTTAAATTCAAATTTTAGATTTTTAAGTAAAGAATTCGTATGTCCTGACAAGAATTTGAGGGAGGAATAAGAATTCGTGGGAAGCCATGCATGCAAAAAAGACTCCGCAACCACCGTAGTTGAATAAATTTATATTATATAAAATAGCAATTACTACGTAATAATGATTGGGTGAATGATGGAATGAGGATGTGACCTAACGAAACCTAGTGTCTTGTCAGGTCGGAAAAACTCATCCGGTTTAGCCTGTTTACTAGTTCCACGCTGTTTTTCCTCTGGACACGCACTTTCTTGAAATACTTTTTTTCCACCTCCTTTCTGGTATGAATCGAAAGCTGTGGGTCCGTTGAATCAAAGGTGAACAAACGTGGCGCAAAATTTTCAATTAATGAAGTGAGGGGTCAGGATTAGGCGGCATGCCATGCACTCAAAGCAAAGAGGTTTCCTTCTGCCAACTAAGGCAACACAGGTGTAAGTTCAGCAATAGTCGTCACTGTGTTTAATTGTAAGATGATAAAACTTAATTCATTAATTAATGTAATGAATTCCACTCTTAAACCAACTGTAGAAGTAAACGCGACGCCGGTTGAGGAACAGTTTGTAAAACATGTGTCAATTATTTAAATCCAGAGTGTATTTCGTTTCCTCTACAGTCAAGTTGTGATGCATTGACTGACCTGCTTGTACTGAAACAGGCGTGAAATGAATGATGTAGGGTCAGCAATAGTAAGGTATTTCAAATTGAATAAATTAAAAGTAATCATCATGTTCTCATGTGTGTTAAGAACACAGATTTTATCACAAAGGATGCATCATGCAAAAATCAATAAATGAAACAGTGTTTTATGTTAATATTATAATAAATTTTTAAAGTGAGTATGCATCTGATTAAAATTAATTGATAATAAATGATAAAATTTTTATTATATTTATATATTTAAAATACTTCAAATTTAATAGATATGAAATTTTATAATCATCATTGTAATTAATTTTTGAAAATTTTGAAAAAAATTACATAACATTTTTAAGACACTTTTATTATGATTAACTTTAAATCCAATATCGATGTCTATTTAATGGTTCAAGATAATTGATTATTGTATTCATTCGACTATTTCAACTCTCTCTACTTAACATTCGAGACTGGTAAAATCTTGGTTTGAAGAATAAATGTTTACGAGGTAACAGCACTTAAGCAAAGACTATTATCATGTTGAATGCATGTTTTCAAGTAAAATAGTAGCAGTTGCAGCCTACAGGATTCAACCCTTCCTCTCCCAAATAAAATCAAGTGAGAACAAAAAAAGGTGGAGATTATTCTCAACCATATCTTACGGTACAGGGAATTTGCTTCAGTCCGGATAGACTCTCCTTTCCTTTCAGTCAAGATAAGAAAACAGAGTCCCATGTTAGTCCTAGCATTCTTTTTTTCTCTTTTGGGGTTCTTCCATATTGGAAAAGCACATCTGCTTGACTCCAGATTGTTCTTTCCTTAGGGTCTACATTGGAAAAGACATTCGTGCTGTATTAATTCCAATTTCTACGTAAGTTTTCTTGTTTTTTTTTTTCCATTCTTCAACCTGCTTCATACGTCACGTGCTCAACAGGTGGGAAGCAAGCTCAACGATACTTCTTGTTAGATACGGACAAAGGAAAGAGAGGGAATCTGCTAGAGACCAACAACATACTCCTGTTATGTTATCACACCATGTTGAATTTAGTTCCAATTAAGTTTTTGGACGGTAAGGAGTGGATTCCATGGCAGGGGATAAGCTTGATTTGGAGGCCAGCAAACTAGAATACAGTACGGTATTCATTTTCTTGATAGTTCATTTGCTATGGATTTCTAAATCGTAGGAGTATGCAATATGCAGTCAACGCAGAAAACATGTTCTTTTACATCATATATTATATTTTCACTTCCAAGGGCAGCAGATTGGACCGAGGGCGCTTCCCTTTTGCCCGAGTGGAACAAGCAGGTCAATGTTTCAAACTTTAGGGAATCTAAACCTATGCATTTCTTGTTCTCATCCCTTCTTGGAGGCTCGATATGAAAATTCTAGTTACAGTAATGCTAAGTAACCTAAGTCGTTTTCTCAACAGAATTTACAAGATGGAACGGCAAACAAGCAAGGTTGATTGGGAGAAACAGCTTTTCGGATCAAAGCAATCATTTGCTTCTTCTACATTTTGGTTTGATATTACATTCGCACCGTCAGGACTTCGTAAACTGCAACAACTAGACGAATAGACAAATTTACCAGAAAGCTATTTACAATCTGCAATGAGGAAATGAGAATTAATGAACTGTAAAGTATACCTGCAAAGCATCACAAAGATAAACAAGGGCAGAGAGAAACATCAAACGAATGGGCAACCGTATCAGACAACTTTTCATGAGATGATGAGAATGAGAAACCTACCTAATAGGTTAACCATAAATTGGTCCTGAACCAAAGGAGATGAGCAAAGCACGATCTTCTACAACTGATCAATCCAGCAAAATCAAGACTCACCGGTAATTCTCGTGATCAGCTACCACATATATTTGCAAGATAAGAAGTCGCCACATAAAGGAGGAATCAAAATGAGCCCAGCTAAAAAACATCCCATCAAAAGTATCATCTATACAACTCGAACCCAAGTTCCACCACACATAGGACATCCATGGGCCCAACGGCTGATCCACCAAGTCTCCCGTTCATTTTGACTAAGCTGACTGGTTGAACCAGGTGAAGCAAAAGCTGAAGTCTGTCGCAAACATCTTATGCACTGCACCAAAAGCAGCCAAAATTACCAAAAAGATTAAAAGGAAGTTCATATGAGCAGGACAAAGATAGAGGGATTCCACACAAACAAGATTTAGGATATATCAGAATGAAACGTTTGTGCTCCAAGACTTATGTCATAGCTGACAAAAAGATCATAGCAATCAATTAATATCTCTGAATGCATGTTTTACATAACAAAAGTTGTTCCTCCAAGTATCAGTCTAAGCTCTGTTATCTCAATGACACCAACAATATTCAAAGTCATATTGAATCTTATGAGCAAACAAAACACTCCAAGAGTTAATGTGGTAAGCATTCCAACAAGTGAAAAGAAAAAATAAATGTTTTAAGAGGGCTTAATCTCAAACCTTGTACCAAACACCTTCAAGACCAGTCTTCCACACAGCTGTCACAACATCTCTTCGAGATCCCATTATACCAAGATATGCACCCAGGCCAACAGAAGTGTTTAAGCCAAATGCTGCATCTCTTTCAGAGAGCCGGCGCTTCCTTGGCCACAGGGTTTGGGCTCCATAATAGCCATCAAAATTTTCCAAGGAGCTCATATCAATGGAGTCAATGGAATTACTTAGCCTAGGAGTATCATCTATTGGGCCCATATCCTCGGGATCAGACCATGGACCACCAAACATATTCCGTCTGTGCCACTCTTCAGATGGGGGATGCAATTCTAACTCACGCAGTAACAGACCAGCAGCATCTGCACCCCTAGGTCGAGGCATATTCTGCACAAAATTCAGAAAGAGGAGAACTTAGGAGATGATAAATATATGTTAATGAAAGGCAATTTGGAACCCTAAATAATTAGAACATCAAAGAATAAGGACAACCAACATAAGCACCTTATGTCTACTCATACAATAACCTTTTGCTACCTTTTATTTATATTTTTTACTTTTTCTAATAATGGTTCCATTATGCTACTTCAAACTGCTTTTATTAACGTTACATATACAATATGCTCTGTAGATTCAGAAGGATTTGCAAAACACAACTTCAAATCCGCATATTATTTGCTCTTATCAGTATATATCACTAACTACAGACAGATATAAATCATGAGTTACTGCATTTATGAGCTGCCTAATAATTATTGGCAGCCAGCATTTCTGCAACTAGTTTTCCATAAAATTTGATGATGAAATCTGCACACCTGCATATGTGGGCCAAGAGATGCTTCCACTACCTCAGGCAATACTGTATAATTTCCATCAATGTAATGCAACCGCACCTGGATACTGCTGCTCCCCACCTGAGAAAGTGGTAATGGGTGTGGTAGAACAGCAGTACGCCTACAGAGATCCATAAGAATGAGGAAAAGGACCCTCACCTGCACAGCACATATGAAGTTTATTATATCAAAGTATCATCACAGGCTGCCATCATCAGTTCCTTAAAGCACAATCCTAAAAATTATTTGAGACTCCTGAACACACAGTTACAACTAAGGCAAAACTTTCAGCACATCAACATTAAATTTCCAACAAGTTTCTCATATATTCTAAGCAGAGACAACTACTGGTGGCAGTAGCAGTAATGAAAGCAATAATAATATACAGTTACTACCTCATCAAAAGTGTATCCTTGACCAGCATTCCCAGAGCCCATCTTTACCCGCCCCAAAGGACCTTCCTCAACCCCTTTAGTTCCAGGTACTACCTGTCCAGTTCTTGATCCCTGGGCTTCGTCAGACCTAGTCATTGTTGTCGCTGGCTTAAAAGAAGCAGAATTGACCTCCTCCATCTTTCCAGGAGCCCCAGGCTGAGATTTTTGTTGATTTGCATCGGCAGTTCTTTGTGCATTGCGAGGTAGTTGCGCTCGCCGAAAGAAAAAGCAGAAAAGTAGAAGTTGACATAATCTATGAAGGAAATGGCAGTCTCCAATGAGCCTAACAGCTGGTGTTCCAGGAAATGTTCCTGTGTTAATGCTTATTGGCATAAAGGAAGATGGACCACTTATGGTTGGAGTTGAATTGGCGACTCCATCAGTGGAGCCGCTAATCTTAGCAATAGCACCCTGTACCCAAGCTTGCATCTGTGTGCTTCCTGTTGAACTTGTGGTACCACTTTGACCAGCTGTAAAATATGATTCTATGGTTTAGGCTGGTAAATACAGCAAATTTCAAACTACAAATCAAGAAGGGTTAAAAGACATGAAGGTCCTGAGGAACAAGCCCATTAATGCAAAAAAGTACATTTTTTATTAATAAATTTTCAATATCAAAAGCCTGTTACATACTGACCCTGACTTGTTGCTGGAGTTGCTGAACTTTGGGTAGGACTTGCTACCATATTGCGGTTGCTGCCAGAACCTGCATTAACAGCATGACTTGCCAATGTGCGACAGAAACTTGCATAACGCCGCAAACGTGTAATAAAATGTGAAGCCAGATCCAGAACAGCATCAACATAAGCCTGCATATCGTATCAACAATAAGAAGTATAAGCTAACTGAACAAGGGACAACCCCTCCACTGAAAGAAAATGCTTGTGATAGAGCACAATAAAGTATTATAATATGCCAAGATATGAACTGTTTTGGTAGGGCTTAGTTACTATCCAGAAAACGTGGTCAGAGATCGACCATATACCTCTTATGCTGCACTCTAAAATAGTCAGTAATCTTATACGTGAAACATGGTACAGAAACAATAAAGACAAATCATGAACACAATGGACAGTGGACACCATTTTGTTTCAAAAGAAAAATTTCAACAGGACTAAAGACTCAAAACATGTTAAGGCAAGTCAAATATAGAGACAATACCTGAATACTCGGAACAAGGGCTGGATCAACAGCCATTGCTTCAGGATCAATGCTGGCTAATGTCTCACCAGATGCATTCCATGGTTCTGATACTAGAGCTGAAGGATTTACCAAAGCTGATTCAATTCCTTTCCCTAGCATATCTAGCAACAGCCTTGCTTGCATATCTAGAACCATTGCCCTAACCTCTTGGGCATTTGTACCTTCAAGTAGCCTGCACTTTATCCTGTCCAGGCTCTGCAATGTATAAAGACAACCCAATAAACAGTAAAAAGAATCAATAAAAAATTTAATCAACTCTGCTCAAATAAAGGTAATGTTGAATATCCAACCCAAGCATTTGGAACAATCAGCCCTGACAACATCAAAGATTGAAGTTTCCTATTTCATCTATTTTGCACCCTCCAAGCCAACATTTATATTCTAGCATCGTAGAAGGCGAAAGAGTAAAACAGACAGGAGAAAATTTAGGCTATCTAGGCAGGGTTCCATTTTAAAGATACTATAGGTGTCATAGCCTCATTAGATGATATTCTAAGCATTGTGTACTTTTTTCAGCTACAGAAAATATAAAAATGTCAAAGAACATGATCATCTAATGTGCATCACTTATACAACCAAGTCCAAAAAATAATAATAATAATAATAATAATAATAAAACATCATAGTAAGAAACTATAGACACTTTCTTTTCACCTTGTAATTGACAAATTCATAAAACAAGAACAAACAGTAATTAATCATGTAAAAGCAACTGAGAACCAGATAGTGCAATAATGAAGTTCAAGGAAACACATACAGGTCCATACTGTTGCCTGTGCTGAATAGAAGGGAGAGAATGAAAATCCGCATCTAAGACAGCAATCACGCTGTTCAAAGAAACTGAAAAAACAAGCAAGAATTACAGGTGCCACTAATTAAGCATAGATGGTAGTGTAAAATGCAAACATGAAGGAAATATGTAATTTGCACTTAGGTCAAAAAACAGTAACAAACAGTGAAAGCATGTTTACCAATGCCATCCTCAGCAGCACTTTGTGTACAGCCAACAGCATCCCACCAATCAACTCCAACCAAAAGACTCCACCAGAACCTGCTCTAACATGAAAGAAATTAAGTGTTACTGTGCTGTAAATTAAAAAAAAAAAGTCCATCCAGTCAGTCCCTGAACAGACATTAGCTAATTCTGAAGATACCTCTCAGCTATAGCACGTTCCCAGGTTGATGAGTTAGCCTTTATTTCACTACTTGAAACAGCAGGAGGAAGAACACGAATTATCTTCAATATGGTACGGTCCTTGCTACTGTCATGCCAAACAGAAGCTGAACAACAGCTTGTTGAAGAAAACGCAGGAGCAGCAATCGCAGATCCAACATTAATCTGGTAGTTATCAACAGCAGTAAAATTTGGACCAGAAAAAATGTGGACTCCACCCCGAAGAAATGAAATAGCAATCTCACCACCGTGAGCAGAATAAACAATTCGAGCCAGTGTTCTAACATCACTTGGCAGATCAAAGGGATCAAAACTGACTCTCTTTGCCTTCTCAGCACTCAAATCAGATGCTTTTCGGGCATCAGGAGTTGGGCCGGCTGCAGCTGCTTGCTGAATCTTAAAGTCATTTGTAGGCGGTATGCTTGTATCCACTTTAGAAACCCAAACCGTTTGCATAGGTGCTTGCCCACCAAAACTGGAGGAAGGGTTCCCAAATATATGATGGATAACAACAGGCTGAAGAGATGACTCCCAACGTTGCACTCTCCACCCAGTGATTGTAGGACCCTCATCTGGATCATACGGGGACATGTATTGTCCTGCATATATGAAATCAGTTACTCAGATTGATCTGCTCAATAAACACAAACAACAAAAACCAATTAATAGCCGGTAAAAGAAGAACTATCTTATTCAGAAACCAAGTATACCAACAGTCCAAAAGAAATATAGAATGGAATTATCAATTATTAGGCCAATAATCTAATGGATCAATTACAGCCTAAACATGCTGGTACAGGCCATAACCATGGCCCATCCGGTCTTATTTTCTCAATCACTAAGTAATGGGATCTTCCATGCCATCTACAGCTTATTTAAGTCGGAAGATTAATATCTCCAAAATGCCATCATAAGGATTAACAACTTAACAAACTAATTAATAAGCAAGATAATTCAAGAAGCAGAAAGAACAAATAAACCAGCATTATAAACTATGTGTAAGCTCCATTATAGGAACAGCAAGAAGTTTCAAAGATTAACTTAAAAGATCAGACAAGTACCCTCAACAATAACAACAGCAATTACAGAACCACCACGAGTTGGATCAAAGGCAACTGCAGTTACTCCAGAGCCCCAAGTAGTGGTTGCTGCAGATTGTGCTGCAGCCTCAGGACTCACATATGCTGAGAAATTTGAAACTGGCGAGCAATGTAGTGACGCAGCATCATTAAAATCTTGATCTGTTGACTTCTTCCCTTGCTTTGCTTCAGATATCAAATATTCTTGCCAACTAAATAAGTATGCAGCCAATGGGGCAAAGCCTGCCCAGTTGGGTGGATTAACTGAAGGTGGGATCCCACTGCTTGTGCTGGTCTTTGCAGTTGCTTGAAATCCATTTCCAGGGCCAGGAGTAACCTCCCAGACAACAACAGTAGATGGGTTTACAATTGGAACACCTGCCACATGCATGGCACCACTGTCTGTTATTATAGCATCAGCAGCCATGATCCCACTAGGCCCAGCACCCAAAATTCCCTTGCTGGTGCAAAACCACTTTCGTGCTATACTACCCTGAGTAGGGGGCCACTGAGACCAGTGAAGTTGAACAGACCCTGAAGAGAAGACGGAACAAACACAAAGAAAATTGGGCCACCTGGCTGAAAAGAACACATTTTTTCATCAGATACAAACAATGAGCTTTTATAACAATATTAATAAAACAGAAAGAGCAGACCAAATGATGAGCTATAACCAATACTGTCATCATCAAAGAACACCAAAAGCAGTAGATCATTAGATCATCCTATAAATTAATCAACCTTAGATATCCAGAATGTTTACAAATTTACTTCTTATGCTCAATCATGAAGAGAACATGATGCATATTTTGCAACTAATAAAAGTGTGAGCCAGACTACAACTTTCTGGCAAGGTATAATACAAATACTTAATGAGGAGAAAGCAAAAAACCTGAATTTTGAGATTGCTGGGAAAGAAATTTTTCCTCAAAAGTTGACTTTGAGTTTGCAGGATTACTGGATTTTGAGGAAAGCCACCTATACTGATTTTAAACAAATAAAGCAATAGCAAAAGTGATCAGATTGGCACATCTATATGCTTCGGGGGTGAGACGAGACAAAACAGAGCACAAATGAGCAAAAGGTATCTGTTGAAAGAATCACAAAGAATATTAATAAGGGAACAACACAAAGAGCCCTCCATTCTCAGCTTCTTCTCTCTTTTCTCTGAAGGCTTTAGTGATAGCGAGAGAAGTGCCATCACTATCATTTTACATATGATGAGAATTTTGAGCCAAGTTCTTAAGACAACATCAAAAAAAATTGTACAAGTTACATGATAATTCCCGCCCCAAAGATCATTTTTCCATATATCAGCTTTGCAGACAGCAAAAATATTTACCGGAGACACCCCTGATAACCACTTTGTAACAACTGCTATATCCTGCCGCCATTCATGCTCACGCTGCCAGCAGCTAGCATCACGTACCAGATGAGCTGGCCCCTGCATTTACACATCAAATTTTAAGCCAAGGTAAGATCTTATGACCACAAATGAGTAAAAGGTAAGCCAAAATGACAAGTGACCAAAAGCTTAAAAAAAGCCATTGTAGTCACTATAACTAAGTCTGAAGTGGAGAAATAAGGAGAAATGCCACGTTAAGGACTTAAAAGGAGGTGACTTAAGTATTTGGAAGATGATGAGCTAGCTTACTTGGGATGGCTGAGTCCAGATGGTTATCCTGCCATGGAAGTTAGCTATCAATAAGGCACGAGGACAAGAAGTAGGTGACCATTCAATAAACTGAACAGAATCACGAGGAGAATCTGCAAGAAGTGCGCATGCAACAAATTATATACACAACTTTTCACCTGATATATTATATCAGTCAAAGCTGATACTTATAAGCAGACATGAGAATAACATCAATAACCATAAGTGTATTGACTAAAACAAAGATGTAAAAATACACACATACTAATCATACTGCTTCCACTGATAAAAAGACCTTGCATAACCATATGGATTGATAAGCCATAAATCTAACAATATGAAAGTGACATTTTTGCACCACTACACGTGTCAAAATATTCATCACGGTCATAAACGACAATAATTTAAAACTATAACAGTAAGAGCTGTAAGGTGTAGATTTATGCAACCTGCTATGACATTGAACACCGCACACTCAGTTGGACGCTCTGGTATCACAATATGTATGGGAATCCAAAACGGTGGATTTGCATTAGAACTACAAGTAAAGAAAACAGTGAACTAATGCATTAGTGCGCCATCTATATATAAAATTCAGTCGCAAAAAATTTCTCCCGTTACAGCGTGTCTGGAATAAATGAGTTTAACAAAACGTTAATGGAATTCATCACAATCCCAAGGTTTGCTATGTTTGGAAAGTAAAAAAGCTTTCACAACAAACTGAAATTCCAAATAGTTCTATAGTTTACCCTAGGATCAAAGATAGCATAAAAGAATTCACGAGTAAGTTATCATTACCTCGGAATTCTAGCACAAGTTTCAGACGCACAAGCAATAGCATTCAACTTTCCACACCAAGCAACGGCACTGAAGTAACAAAGGGAAAAACAAAACATCGTAATGAAAAAGCCAAAAAAGAAAAAGAAGAAAATCGCAAAGTTGACAGTGAATTGAACTTGAATTCTGACCTAAAATTGCGACACAGTTCAGGGACACTCATTTTATGTTGCACATTGGACCTCGGTTGTTTTAAGCGAATACAAAACACCGTAGCCGGATTAACCGAATCATCTTCCATCGTCGTATCCTCCGTTTTCTCCGATGAAGTAACAACCTCGTCTTCTCCAGTAACGGCAACTGGCTCAGGAGCAACCGGCTTCTCCGGGCCCGTCTTAACGGTCGAGTCAACAACCGACTGGGTCACGGGCTCTTCCTCTGGGTCCTTGTTATTCCCCGAGCCCTGCTGCTGATTCATATCGAAGAAAAAACAAAACCCTAAATCTCTTTATTTATATAAAAGAAAAAGGGGCGAAAAAATGTAAGAGAGAGAAAGAGAAATGCGAGTTGAGTGGTGCAAAAGTCGCAATTGAAGGTGACAGGTAGCACTGTAGAGAGAGAGTGTGTGTTTGTTTTAGTGGGGTTAGTGTGGATTTGAGGTCAAGGGTTTGCGTGAGGAAACAAAACAAAAGAAAAGAAAATATGAGAGTGTGGGAGAGAGAGAGAAGGGCGATTCCAGGTATTAAAGGAGTTTGGGTTGGGCGGTTGAGGTGTTACCAAGGTTGGGTTGGGCGGTTGGGTTTATAAATAGAGCAATGAAGATATTGTTACAGCTAGACCTGGCAAAACGTGTTTCCGTGTCATAAACGTGTCAGACACGATTAGACACGAAACACGTTAAGGGTAAACACGAACACGACACGTTTAATAAACGTGTTTTAAGTATAAAACACGTACACGAACACGTTTAATAAACGTGTAACACGATACGACACGATTAACACATTTAATACGATTAACACGTTTATTAAACGTGTCAATATACAACACGACACGATTAATAACACGTTTAACACGTTTAACACGATTAACACGTTTAAATAAAAATATTTACAATTAAATATAATTTTATTATTTAAATTCAAAATCTATAATTAAAAAAATAATTATAACAAAACAAAAATAATAATAACATCAAATATAATAAAAATTAATATAAATAATATACATAAAATTCATTATCATATAATATGATAAAATACATAATTAACATCAAATCTTCAAATATTAATAATATTAAAAATCTTCAAATAAAATCTAAAGGTTAAAAATTAAAGTATTAATGTATAATTACATTAATACTTTTTATAAAATTAAAAAAATATTTAAAATAATTATTTAAAATTATTTATATAAAGCTAAAATAGTCTTTAACTATCAATATTTAATGGGTTAATAAACGTGTCACATGTACACGTTTAAACACAATAACACGTTAAAACACGATAACACGTTTAAGTAAACGTGTTTAAACGTGTTTTAAACGTGTCTGGCGTGTCTGACACGTTAAGACACGAAAATTTTCGTGTCTTAACGTGTCAGACACGATTAGACACGAAACACGTTAAGGGTAAACCCATAACCTGTTTAACCCGTGTCTTCTCGTGTCGTGTTAACGTGTCGTGTCCAAAATTGCCAGGTCTAGTTACAGCCTACCTCCCAATGCCCAGCACAAATTCCTCTACCAGCTACTTTTTATTTATTTAGATATTAAAATTTAAATTTTAATAAAATTTAAAAATATCATCCGAATTCATATTTTAATATTTTAAAACTCTTCGTTAAACATTAGAATTTATTGAATACTCATTTAGAGTTAAAGATAAACTAAATAATATATATCTTTAAATAATTAAAATAAATAAATATAATTCTTTTTTATATATTATTAAAAAATGAATTTGATTAAATTGACAAGACTATTAGTTATCCAAGAATATAGTTCAGATTCAATGCATTTGGATTCATGATGTTCTTACTGTTCAAGTGAAAGGAACATATGACTGTGGATTTAAAAAGATGATTAAATGGAATTCTTTTTTCTGATTTTAACATAAAAGGGAATATTTATTTGGATCAAAGCTGTTTCTTCTCCACATTTTGAAGTCTCTCAATGGTTTTGGTAAGGAAGTTAACTCTGTCAAGCTATTCGTGATTTGTTTTGATTGATTCGGTAGATTAGTTCATTAGTAATAAGTTAAGTTGAATTTAAATTTATAATATTCGACTCAGATGATTTATAATTTCTTTTAAATTTTTATAACTAAAATAAAGTACATAATAATATTAATTTTTATATTTGAAAGTTTTATTTGAATTTGAAATCTAAATTCGAGCTTAAATCCTTTTTTGAATTTATTTCTTATATTAGTGATTAATCAAATTTAATAGAATCAAGTTTAAGTAGCTTTTATTATTTTTTGAATCAACTTTCAATATAAAAAATTAATATTAAGTTGAGTTCGAATTTTGAATTTTTTAATTGAATTAAATTCGAGCTTAGTATCGTGTTAACCCAACTTGACTTGAACATTTATAATATATCTTTATTCATGATTTATATTTACCTATTTACTTGATCAAACTGACTTGAAGAGAGAATATAGATTATTAGATAATATAAATATTTATTTGGATTGAAGTTGTTTATAAATTATAAACCAATGCTTCCAAACTTCGAAGTCTCTATATCGATTTGGTAGGATAGTAAACTTGTGAAGCTATTAAAAACAAATTGGATTAATTATTTAATAAATAATAAATTTTAATTCATTTCATTATCGAAGTTAAATTTGAATTGATCAAAATATAAATTAAATGGAGTTTAAGTTTGATAAACTTTATAAATATTTATAAATAAAATAAAGTATATAATAATATTAATTTTTTTATTTTTAAGTTTTTTAGAATTTTAGATTTAAATTCAATGTTAAATCATATTCGAATTTATTTATTAAATTAATAATAATTAAATTTAATAAAATCAAATTTGAATAATTCTATTATTTTCTAAATCAAATTTGAACAATTATATATGCAAATTTATTATTATTATTTTTAGAGCGGAGAAAAGATTATTAGTGAGCTCAACAGTTGAAGATAAAACGACCCGAGCTCCTGGGGGACCTGGCAAATGCTAAAAGGGAAACCGCGAGAGCTCATTTCCATAACTTGGCATCTTGCTCTCTTACAGTGTCTCAAGTCTCAAGCCTCAATTCAGCAAAGAGAACAAAGGGCAAAATTCTGGGTTGCTCATAATTCTGAAAGCGTTAAGCCATGAGCACGACGCAACAAGGAACGCACTCCCTGGCATTCAGGGTGATGCGGCTTTGCAAGCCATCGTTCCACGTCGAACCTCCCTTCCGCCTGGACCCCGTCGACCTCTTTGTCGGCGAGGACATCTTCGACGATCCACTCGCCGCCTCTAATCTCTCTCCACTCTTGTCCAGCTACATCAGTAAGTCTACGGACTCCTCCGATCTGACCTACGGCAACAGATTCCTCCTCCACCACCCCTCCGATGCCATGGGCTTCTCTGGCCTCCTCGTCCTCCCCCAAGCCTTCGGGTCTCATTGCATCCCTTTGTTTTTATTTTTGTTAATCGTTTTTTTAATTTCTTTTGATCTGATTGATTCTTCTTTTCCGGTTAAATTAATAAAGGGCGATTTATTTGGGAGAGACATTCTGCAGCTATATTAGCATTAATAACAGCTCTAATTTTGAAGTTAGGGACGTTATTATTAAGGTCAGTCTGTTTAATTTGTTGCTTTTTGATGAATTTGCCGCAATATTTAGCTGATAGCTACTGATTACCTGCTGCAATGATAATGTGTTTGAAACGACAGAAAATTTGATAACTTACTGACATTTTCCTTTGTAGTTTGGTAGGACCTGTTCTTTCCCCTGTATAATTGAATTTGATTAAGCTTTTGTGTTACTAGCATTGAAAAGCGAAAAGCCCCAGATCATGTGCTTCTCTCTAAGCTTGTTTTGATTATCTAAATTCAATATTTTTCTGTTTACTTGTTTCTCATCTCCTTTGAGATAAGTGCCTAAATGACGACTTTCTTGCAAGTTCATGCACACTTTTACACTCAAAAATATGTATTAATTTTATACAAAACATAAAGAAGTCTTCTGTTTATTATAGGCAGAAATTCAAACAGAAAGGCAGAGGATCCTCCTCTTGGATACATCAAAATCACCTGTTGAATCAATACGTGCAGGCGGGCGTTATGATTTCATTGTGGAACATGATGTGAAGGAACTTGGAGCTCATACGTATGTAATATCTTATAGAACTGTTTTGCTGTCTCATGTGATTGCTTTCATTAACTACTTTCCCCTAACTTGACCGTGATGTGTTGCATGACAAAATTTTAGGCTGGTTTGCACTGCATTATACAATGATGGTGATGGTGAACGAAAATATCTTCCACAGTTTTTCAAGTTCATTGTTGCAAACCCACTATCAGTTAGGACAAAGGTACCATCCCATGCCTTAAGAAAAAAATAAAATAAATCTAATGTACATGCTGCCCCTGGCGAGCACCAGAGGCATTTGTTGCTTCTACTTTGTTCTTTTATTTTCTCTCTTTCGTGGCTTTTGTTATACTTTTCCATTCAAAATTGTAATGTTTCTTGTCTCTGTTGTGCAGGTCCGTGTTGTCAAGGTAGGTTGAGATTGATTTGAATTCTCTAATGTAAGTTTATAAAGCCCAGATATTCGTGCTGCTACTGTTGATTCTTTTTCTAAAGTGCAAAGTATAGAAATAGAAGGGTAAATATGCTTAAATGAAGTTGATATCAAATCAATTCCTAAAAGTTTTCTTTTACGTCCTCAGTATTTTATCCAACCTTCATGAGCATCATGGGAGGGCAAGGGCTACCCTCCATTATTTAGCCCAACCTCAGAGTTTTCTTATACATATATTTCTTTTTTGGTGTTTCTCATTTGTGGCGTTAGAAGCAAGGTGGGTGTGCCAAATGTGTGTCTTTCCTTCTGCTACAAATCAGTTTCTGCAATATGTAAAACTACCATCTTATGATTGGAGTGCTCTTTTGGTTTTATAATTGTTGGTCTATGACAAGTTTAGCCTATACTAGCGCCAATACTATGACCATTGTCTTAACATCTGCATTATTAATCGTAAAAGCTGTGAGCCAACTTTGGCTTTCATCTGTGCCTTCAAATCACATCCTTCCTGTAATGTATCAGGAAACTACCTATTTAGAGGCTTGCATAGAGAATCATACAAAATCAAACCTTTATATGGACCAAGTTGAGTTTGAACCGGCTCCGCATTGGAGTGCCACAGCACTAAAAGCTGATGAACTCCATCCTGCAGATAATTTGTCAGCTGGGTAAGTAGTGGATATATCATTTTGATTATTTTATTGTTAGCAGCTTGTCTGTGCAATGCTTTGAAGTTCTAGTTATTTTTCTCTTTGATTTTTAAGCTAAAGCTAATATAGTCTTTTCTTCTTTATTGATAATCGTTTACTGGCAGAGAGATCTTTAAGCCACCTATTCTTATCAGATCTGGCGGGGGGGTTTACAATTACCTTTATCAATTGAAATCATCTTCAGATGGTTCTGCACAAGTGAAAGTAGAGGGGACTAATATTCTAGGTAAATTTCAGATAACATGGCGTACAAATTTGGGTGAATCTGGCCGCTTGCAAACGCAGCAAATTCTTGGTAATGTAAGTTAAGCATTCTTACAATTTTAAAAGACCCAGTTTCATATTCTCTATTGTCAAATCTGTATTGAACAAATTTCCTTTTCTTAAAAAAGAAAAGAAAAACACTGTTGAATTCTTTATGTTCTGTTTATCGTAAGACTTTTAGATTTGCATTAATTTCAAAAGGAAAAATATGAATTATCAAACTCATTCTGATATGTTTTTCTTCTTCAGCCCATCACACGCAAAGAGATCGAGTTGCAAATTCTGGAGATTCCATCTCTAATCAATTTGGATAGGCCCTTTTCAGTATGTATAATTAGAGGCTTTTCTTTTTGCATTTGGGCAGAACTTCTAGTAAAGTTTTTACCCATCCTAATGGCAAAACATTAGAACACTGAAATCAAATTCTGCCTGCCCAAGAGTTTCTTCCTTTGCTTTGTTCAGCTTAATCTTGAAGTATTTTTTGAGTAAGTTTATTGACTTTTAAATGACTTAATCACTGGTTTGCAGGTACACCTAAATCTCACAAACCATACTGATAGAGAGTTGGGCCCATTTGAGGTTTGGTTATCGCAAAATAGTGCACACAAGGAGAAGATTGTTATGATTAATGGACTTCAGACTATGGTATTTGATTGAATTGACTGCTAACATTATTTTAGCCAATTTTGGCCCTACACTATCACATTTTCTAGCAGCATATATACCTAAAGCTTTCCTCTATAGGGAGAGATAGAGAGAAAGATAAATATGTTTTGGTCTTCAGACTTATATTTTTAGAACAGATTGATGAAGAGAGATATGTGGTAGGTGCTGGCTAAAGTGATAAGTCACACCACATACCATGTATGCATGAAAGGTATGGTAGGAATTGTTTCGAAATTTGCATTCTTAGAGCTTTTTGATGAAGAGGGAGATGTGGTTGTTGGCATGTAAAGAAATCTAGCCAGCCTGCATGAGAAGTATGTATGAAAGGTGTAGTGGTAATTTCAGTCCATGTAATTAGGTCATGACAACTGAGGATCACTTAAACCTGGCCCATCAACCCAAAAGTAATGGAATAGTGTTTCTTTTTTAAATATTATGGTTGTATTTATTTATTTTTTATTTTTTTACTTTTGTTAGCATGAGGGACTTTGTACAGTTATGAGGTAGTTGAATGCCTGGTGCAATGTTGAACCTCAAGCATGACTTAGATGAATTGCTTTGGTTTGTCTTCTAACAAGAATATTAGTATCTTAACAGCATAAATAAATTTTAGTAATAATGCTTTTTTTTTCCTTGTTCTTTTTCTTATTTACTGTGATAGTCTTATTGACACTTGTGTGCAGGCATTACCGCAGGTGGGGGCATCTGGTTCCACTGATTTCCATCTGGTATGAAATATTTCTGGACCATACAATTTCAATCAGTTTGTTTTAACTATGGCTTCAGCCTGGACTTGAACATGCAATCATTTAGTATCAAATGGAAGCTATCATATTATTTGATACTGATTGTTCTACTTCTTCTCCCTTGTATAAATTTCTGAAAATGCAGTGAATACTGTTCACCAGTTGTGCTGCTACTCCATCTGCAGCTTCTTGATAAGCTGTGTTTCTGTTTATGTTTTGACTCCATTTATAATTTCTGGGTTCTTCTTTGCATGTGCAGAATTTGATTGCAACTAAAGTTGGAGTCCAGAAAATTAGTGGAATTACGGTGTCCGACACAAGAGAGAAGAAAACTTATGACTCATTGCCAGATGTGGAGGTTGATTTCATATTCATTCTAATATGTTTTCTTGCCATCTCAAATTGGTAATATCAGTTTTAAGATGTATATTACTGGTTCATTTCTGTTGTATCTTTTCATTGCATTGCAGATCTTTGTGGAGTCAGATTGAATTATCAAGTTGTTCTGATTGGCTAGGCTTGCTGAAGGTTGATTTATGTTACGAATTACTAGGAGAATCATTCCTCAACTGAGCAAAAGATGCTTTGATGTGTAAGGTCACTGGCATTGATTAGATTGAGCAGCGATGAAGCAGCAAGCTAGTTCATTTTTTACTATTGCCTGTGATCAATTGCAAGGGTGTCTTTCCGCCATCTTTTTCTATGACTTGCATTCCCTGCATGAAAGGGCAGATGGCCTCTTTGAAATATGCCTGTTTCCATCACTTCCAAGGAATCAAATCCAGATCTACGCAGTCTGTTCGAGGATAGACACCTCTCACACCTCCATATTTGTTCCTTGTCATACATTAGGATCTCAGCAAGCTTTATGTTTAGTCTACATAACACAGATGTACTTGATTAAATTGTGAAATTAAGTTAAAGAGCTGGAAAATAGCCGGTTTTTCAGGTGATTCTCGCAACGCTGTTTTTCCAACATATTAAATTTGAATTGGCAAAACCTTTATTTTGACGTGCTAGATTGTGTCTTGAGTCATTATAAACCAATGTGTATCTACTCTATTGCATTTAAGTGTTGATGTACCGAAACAAACAAGCGTTAATGCTTTAAAAACAAATCTGTTTCCCATCAGTCCCTGCCACAGATAAGACTGAGATATCTTCAATATGCTTATTCTTGAATCACATAAGTTGAGGAAAGGGAAAACCTACTTGAGAAACTGCTAAGTGAAGGAATTCCCCTTTTGTTTTTTTTTAATTTTTTTGCGTTTTATTTATCAAACATTCCTTTTCATGTTCACAAGGCATTTTTTTTACAGTGGCGAAGTCAGTTCCGACTGACCTAGGAAAATTCAAAAACAAGGAATAAAGCCAAGAAAAACAGAAAAATCAGAAGGAATACAATTGTGGGTCATGAGTGAAAATATGATTCAAGCTCTGGAGCCTCGCAGCGCCCAGTTGGCTTCGCTGCCCACACGCGGCATGCTGCTTATTCTTGACTGAACATCGGCCTTGAAGTCGGCACCGCACATCACCCCTTCGCTATCAATTCTTGGCATTGCCTTCATTTCGCTCCTTGGATGCTCAAAACTCATCAATCCTTGCTCGCTGTGGAACATACACCCTGCTGGAAATGGTGCAAATGATTTAGCACAGCTTTCTTTTATGACCTTCAAGTTGTCTGAAACAACCACAGATCCATCAGCTGCAATACCCCAGAAGAGGTTAACCGCTTCATCTGCACCCTACACACCAGTAAATTATAAAACTTGTAAGAATATAAACAGTTGAAATCATCCCAATTTTTTCTTTTTCTTTTTTTTTTTTTTTTTATGAGCTTGGAAGAAGATCTTACCAATGCAGCAAATACACTTCCAGCCTTGCCATCATAGACCACAAATCCATAGCTTCCTTCAAAATCCTTGAGGACCTGATGTGCTGGGTAGGGGCCACGGTCCCGGAGGGTCCTGTATGCCTCGATGAGAAACATTGCCTCGTTTGTGCCTTTTGACAGACCATACTGCCTGAGAAGGCTGCAAAGGTTGTTCAGACTTCCCAAGAAAATGCAGTATATTTCATCCACTCCACAAAACAACCTGCAAATTTTTCATCAGACCCAACAACTTTTGATCAGAAACGTTAAAAAAAGGGGTGTTTGTTCTGGTGTAATTAATGTGCATATAAGGGAAGAGAAAGAGATACCTTTGGTAAGTGGTGCAAGGATTCTGTGGTGGAACATAAGCTAAGGAAGCTGCAGCTCCGAACCCAATCGAGAATGCATTGTTGGGATTTGCAGAGAGAAAATCCTTGAGGATTTCCACCGGAAGCTTAGGCTTCCTAGATGAACTGACCGAAGCTGGACTGTGCAGCTCCTTCGGTGGATTCACTAACCCTTTGTTGAATATTGCCAACATTTCTTCTTCCTCAATCAAACTAGAAATTTTCTTCTTTAAAGAGATCGGAGATTGATTCAAACCAAAGATGACACAGGTTGCTTAAGAACTTGAGAAAGTAAACTAAAGAAAGACCAAATGGGATATTGAAAAAAACCGTGATCCGTGGGTTATATATAATTGCGGGGAGAGTCATGATAACGTGGCAACATTATCCAAAACTCGACAGCCGATGCTTAGATTACACGTCAAGATCTGAACGTAGATTGTTCCACAACCGCTTCTCCAGTGTTCTTGTTTTTCTTTTTCTTGTTTAAAATGTTAAATTATTTCGCAAAAGGACAGGTGTCACGGAGCGCCCCACGTGACACAGGAACGTAGTGGTTCGGATTTTGCTATCTATATTTGAGAATCTTAAAGCTTACAGATTATTGTAAAATGAGTTTGGCCAATGATCGGGTGGGACATTAGGAGGGAACCTTTTTTTAATTTATGCTTTCTTGTCAAATTCCACACCTTTTCCGTAGAAATTTTAAATTTAAATATTTTAATACTGTTACAGAACATTGAATCAACGAAATGAAATAATAACATCGAATTGTTATTTTAAGGTTTAATTCATTGAAATTTAATATACTAATAATCGTATAATTTATATGATTAGTTTAAGAATATGATTTAAATAAATATAAAAAATTATATTTAACTTCTTATAATTTAATCATTAAATTATAATGAAAATAATAATTATAATTAATTAATAAAAATTTAATACTATTTTTATTATAAACTTTCCTTTTACCCTTCGTTTTTTTTTTTTTTTTTGTCTTTTCTTTCTTTCTCTCCAACTCACCGGAGATAGAACCTGGTTCCCGAAAAGCCTCTATTTTTCTCATTCCTTATTTCTTCTTTTCTTATAACTTAAGATTTGATAAATTTGTAAAAGGTAATCATGAAACCAAGTAGAAATTAACTATTCTATTCCTTAACAAGACAAACTAGTGATACGGGAGCATTTAAAATAATTATTTCACATATTTAATAAATAATTTCACGATAAGAGATTACCATTTCAACTCATTTTTTGAATCGAATTATAAAAATAATCATTAAAATAAAAATTTATTAATCTCATGTAATTTAAAGTCCAAAAATTTGCATATGTGTATATAGACTTGCAAATTTACATATTAATCTTCATTATGCTTTATAATTATTTACATAATATAAATAAATTAAAAAATATCAAATTATATTAATGATTTAGAAACGGTCAAACTTTTTTTATGGTACGATAACTTGATAAGCACTTGCCTATTTTAATGTTGTTTTGGATAGTGTGGGTAGAACGGAATCAAGGAATCTGCCTAACGCGCTTATCCACAACCACGTATCAAAGAGAAAGTGTGACGATGATCCCAGTCAGCACATTATTCCCGACGCTGACTTTCAAGGCTGTCTGGTGGCGACAGGACGAGCATCCGACATTCCACGCATGCAAACCCAATGGTCAAACAATTCCCCGTACCTTGTGATCCAATTATGACCCTGTCCTTAGCCGGCCCTCTCCCCTGGTCCTAAGTCAAACAAGCCCAGGCTCTGTCCAAATGCACCCAGCCCATCTTCTGAACTAGGCTTAGCCTGGAACCCTGTTCTTATTAGAACCGAAACAGGCCCAAAATGCTTTGTTAGCAACTCGCTGTGTTGGGTCTGAGTCCGGCAGCTTTCCTTTCAAATGTGTCGAAATTGATCAATTTGTTCTGGTACTTAGAAGTTTAAATGGCTGTGTCGCTTGAAAGCCTAACAAGAATACTAATTACCATTAACAAAACATTTCTTCTATGTTTCCTTCATCTTTTTCTTCTCTTACGTTAACGAAACAGCAATAAACAGAGCACAACTTAACATGTGCAAAAAGAATCCCAAAAGAAAAACTAACGGCATCGCATAAGTCAAACAAGTGCCTTATAGCACTTTTTTATATTTCGATTACTATATTATATTAGGTAATATCCTTTCCTAACGCATTGAAATTTATCATATTAATTGTTAATTACTATATTTACTACAAAAACTTTATCATTAAACATGTTAACTAGCATTTAATAACACCGGTTAAGTTAGTATTTAAAGAAAACATTTATAATTAATGCACTTGTCTCCTCTCGAATTTAATAAAAAAACAGTGCAAAAATACAACTATCTTTTCTAAACTAACCATCCTTAACTTGACTATAAGAATCTAATAAACGAACTCTATTAGTTTAAAAATAGTATTTTAACTAATCATAAAAAGTACTTTTTAAAAAAAATCATTAACAAATCTTAAAAATCTTAACTTTTTAAAAAAAAAAAATCGGTTTTCACTATATTAAAAATTTGTTATCATCAATAACTCGACTTGAAAGAAAATGGTAGTTAGTATCGAATCAGTTTCGAACGGATTATTATACTTTACTTTGTTACTTTTAATTCTTGGTATAAAATTATACAAAGGATGCATCTCTTAGCATTATTGATAAGAATATGGTAAAAAGGAAGAGTTTTTGCTGTTAACTTGTCATGTTCTTTTTATTTTTTTATTTTTTTGTGATGATTTGAACATTTAACAAATTGATTGATGGCGATGAGCCTACCAGTATTAGCCGTTTCCTGTGTTTTTTCCTGGGCAAATTCAATCATCCTTGGGAAATCAGAGACAATAGCATTCGCTAGTTTGAGATCGACAAAATGTCTCAGAATGAATACGTGGCACATTGTTCTCACGTAAGTACGGATTGAGTACAGTAAGGTGTACGGGGTGGGACAGCGACTTGTTTGTCTTCACCTTGCAATAGATCCTACCGTTGGATATTCTTTTGTCAAAGTGAAAACGAACACGTCTTAAGCGCGGAAGGTGATGACTGATTGCTACCTACACGTTTCCTTAATCCGACAGGTAGCATGGGCACTCCGTGTACTCCCCATTCGTCTTTGTTGTGGTCTTGGTAACCAGGCTCGTTGGATTTTCAGGGACCACATTCAGTCCGGTTCAGTAAACGTCAGCGCTGACGCAGCAATGGATCGCGTTGCTCCTTGTCCTTGGCACCCGTCTTCCACAGGTGAGGCCTTGAACTATTTTTGGCCTCCAAAATTTGAAAAATAATACTAATTAATATCTAAATTCAACCGATACTTCAACACGATTGGATATAATAACTTTATAATAAAATGGAACAAATAGTTTGGATTAAACTCATGTGAAATCCAATTTAAAGTTTCAAAATAATTAATAATCCTAAATATTATTTCATAAATACGATTATGTCTTGAACTTGATCATACAAAATGCATGATTCAAATTTAAAACAATTCAATAAAAAAATTGATTTGATACTTTTAATTCTTACTTATACTTAGGATTGAGCAAAATTGGATGGACATGAAATAATCCGTAGAATTAATTGAATTTTGATTAAATTGATTCGATTATTTTCATTTCAATTTAAAATTAATTAAAGGTATCAATTTTTTAATTTATTTGAATTAAATTTCAATACCCAAAGTTTATAATCGAACCGGCCAAATAATTCCATCATTAATAATACACTTTTAAATATACTTTAATATTTTTAACAATAATATCTTTATAAATTTTTAACAATAATTAAATAGCAAATTTTAACGTTGTTTTTGTTCTTCGAAATATCAATTGGTCTTATTCATTCATATCTTAAGAGAATCCTCACTTTTCTTTTTGTCATTTTCTCTTATTAATTCTTGGTTGAATGCAATGAACACATTGAATATGGTCAAGAATAAAGATTGGTTAAATGTCAAATCTTAATATAGGCTGTACGTTAAATCTCATTGGAAAATATTGGGCAAAGGCTGTATGTTGCTCAAGTGGCTTAACCCTTGACGATCCTCAATATAGTCAAAATTATACCACGTTACACTAGAAAAATTTTGTTGTCCATAATAAAAAAACTTAGGTCATCTTTCACGAGGCAATGTGTGGTCTCTTTCAACCTTCATTTAAGTTAATTTTTTTGGACCCTTATGAATGAATGTTTTCCCCAATTTGTAAGAGAATATATATAAACTTCTGTCCTTTGTAATTAAATTATGACCTTTAAAAATTAAAAAAAATAGAGTATTACAATATCTGATAATTACAACTTATACGGATATGGATATAGATAAGATATGAAAGTTTAGCAAAAAATAATAAAAAAATCATATCTCAAAATATTTATATATATATATTAACTTTTTAAAAAGTTAGCTTTTTTAAAATTAAAAAAATAAAAATAACACTTTTTTTCTCCAAATTGAATTTAATATTTTTTAAATTTTGGATTTATTATTTGAGGTTTAAGTTAGGCAGATGTACATATACATAAGACAAGACCACGTTGACAAACTAATTATGATAGGTTCCTGACTGTCTCCTTTCTTTCTAGTGGCACTTTTTCCAATTGAATTCCAGTATTCCACAGATATCACCTCAGAAGAATTAGGCCTAAAGTAATGTTTTTGACAGATGACCTTTAACTTTTTCCTCTCGAATGGGAAGAATTTGGAAGAAGCAGCCTTCCCAGGTTGAACCCGGGACTTGTCTTTAACTTAGTTGGTGAAAGAAGTGAAATGACCGGCACGACCATGGGGTTTTTTCGGAATTTGGGTTAGAAAATTGATGTGTTTTCATTGGACTTGGGGTTTGGAGTCGACGGCTGGTAATAGGCCAGGCAGCCTCAAACTCTGGGTTGTGGCTGTGGCTTAAGTTCACAGAGCTTTTAAAGCATTAATGAAGACCGAAGTGATAGGTCTTTCACTTGCACAGCAGTCGGCAAAACCAAAAGATATTCCCCAGACATACCCACCAGATCGCGTTAATGGAATTCAATTGACAAAGGAACATCCCCCAAGCGTTCGGCAGAAAGCAAATCAAATTTGCCGCTGGAATTTGTCATGCTTTGAAAACTTCTCCCTGCAAGGAAAAGGACAGCTCGTCCGTACATAAAAGCTTAACATGAATTGTGTTCACATATCTTTCTCTGGAACGATTCTGTGCTGCTGAAAGATCCCAAGTTACAATAATTTCTGGACGACCTGCCTGTTTACTACCTGCTCTTGGCTGCGCAAGTTAGGTTTAAGCTTGCTTGGTCTGGTATTACTACTTAATTTTAAATTTAACAATTTTATATATGACACAATATAAATTAAAACGAGTTTTAAAAATATAATATATAAATATGATACATCTTACATTAACATTATGCAGATATAAAATAATAAATAATATTATAATTATAATTATAAAATTTTATTTAGTTCCAATTATATAATTTGGTTATAATAAGTAGATTAAAATTGCAAGCTTTCAAATCATACTTGTGTAATATAAAAAGTTATAATGTCAAATCGCGTCTCGATCTACAGAGATTGAATGTGTAATTAATAGGTAGCTCTATATACACGTTGGTTTGCAGTCAGATATCTTAAGAATTTTTGTGATTGATTGATTCTTGCTTAATTCAAAAGGGTGTTCAGGGGTTGGGATTATGGGGTGGTCTGTCCCAAGCCTGTAGGGAATATGGGTTTTTCTTCTGTTGAATTGTTTGATGTAGGACGATTGATTTTCGTTGTTTTTGGTGACTGTTTTTTGTTTTCTGGTGAGGCAAAGCCTGATGAACAGATTATGCTATGGGATATTGGGGGGTATACCGGCTGGTAGTGGGCATAATTCCCAATATCTGTAGGTTTTTTGCTTTTTGTAAATCATGGCCTGTAACTGTGATGGGGAAATATTCATTCCCTTGTATTGAATGAAATCTCCTATAATGACTTTCAAAAAAAAAAAATATACACGTTGGTTTCGGGACGGTGAAGGTGATGAGGTGAATATAAATTCAACCGAAGTGGTCATCTTTCGTTTTTCTGTGGTGTTTAGAGATGCCAAGTAAGACCTGAAATCCTGGGATCAGCCATGGATGGTGGCAATATATCTAAATGACATTAAAAAATAAATATTTTATTATATATAATGTTGTAATAAAAAGTTATACAAATTATGATAAGAATGGCCGAAATTTAAACAATGAAATAAACCCATTCTTTTTAACTTATAAATTATTTTGAAGGACAAACTCTGCTTATATTTTTTAGATTTTAAAGTTTGTTATATGAATATGATTTTTTATTTCAATTAACATTAAGAATTTTTTTTCACAATTAACATCATGTAGATAATTTCTATTCTTACAAATGATTAAGTAAAATACCTTTTACGGTAAACAAATAGATTAAATTTAAATTGAAAATATTTTGTTAATTTTATTAAGTAAATTAACATATTAATTTTTTATAAGAATAGAAATTATCCACAATTATATTAATTAAAAAAAACTACAAATATCATATTAGAAAAGTTAAAATTAGAAGAGACCTAGATAAAATTTACCCTATTTATAGTAAGAAATTATGAATGGTTAACCATATTCACCAACAAAAACTAACCAAAAAAAGTTTATCAATTGGTCAATAATGTTCGGTTTAAAGGGAATTAACACACTAGCCCTTTCACTTGCCTTAACCCTCCAAGAAAAACTGCTTAATTAAACAATAATTTACTAAGACAAGTTGCCAACCAAACCCAAGCTGGCCCAATTGAAAGTCTCTTTAACCAGTTACCATAGCTTTACATTAAAAAAAATGGAAAGACAAATCAATCAGTCTCCTGATTTCTGATTTTCCGAAGCACACAATTCTCATAGCTGTAAACGGTTCTAATTCGGGCCCCACTCTCACTACAAAGCCATACCCGTTTCAAATATTATTACCCGGCTGACCGGGTATTCCCGGTTACTAACTATCTATAAATATCACACGCTCCCATCGAGTATTTCTCCACCTCTTTTGTTTTGTGGAAGTCGTCATCATCCCTTCGCAACTTGAAAACTTCATTGCCTCCATTTCTCTAGAAACATCCATTTAAAGAACAAGCTCTCTCATTTCTCTCCGGTCGTGCATGGCAGTGAGTTTATTGGCGCGTGAAGTATCCGACCTATGCCTTGGAAAGCCTGCGCTGAGGTCCCTCTCTATCGCCGCGACTGTTGGCCAGGCGTTGTCGGTTTTGAAAAGATTCGGGGACAACTATATTAGCGTTTGGAACTGCGATCATCGTCATCTGCCGGGCGCCGACAAGGCTGACTCCGGTTTTGAGGTGTGTCGTTGTGTAGGCAAAGTTTGCATGGTGGATATCATTTGCTTTTTGTGTAAGGAAGAAAACCTGTCGAACCCTGGGACAGCCCTTCAGGCTCCAGTTTCTGTCGTAATTCCTAAGGTTCCTGGCCTTGTCAGACATTTAGAACCTAAAGCAAGGTTGTTTTTTTTTTTTTTGGGTCAATGACGCGGTTTCGTTTTTTCTGTTTCAGTATTTATTTGAATCATTCAAATATATCAGTTTCTTAAGATTTGGTAAAGCACGCCGTACGTTAATCTAATTAAATTCTTGTTTAATTTTTCAGCTTTGTGGAGGCTATAGATCTGATTCTGGATGGAGCCCAGAATCTTGTGATACCATTGGAAAGCGGCACCACGAATTCCAGGAAAAAGCTTCTCCAGATACCTCTTTCTAATTCAACCCTTCACAACAACCGCAAATATTGTTGGCTCACTCAAGAAGATATAATCCGTTACCTTCTCAACTCCATTGGCCTTTTCAGCCCCACCCCTGTCAATCCCATCAACTCCCTTAACATCATCGACACCCAGAACATCCTGGCCATCCATTATGATGACCCGGCTTCTTTGGCCTTACCCTTCATTGCTCAGTCCCTTGAGATGCAAACGTCCGTTGCTATCGTCGACACGGACGGCAAGTTGATCGGCGAAATTTCGCCTTTTACGTTGAATTCTTGCGGGGAGGATGTAGCGGCTGCCATTGCTACCCTTTCAGCTGGTGATTTGATGGCTTATGTAGACTGCGGTGGACGGCCGGAGGACTTAATTCAGTTGGTGAAAGAGAGGTTGCAGGAGAGGAATCTAGAGCAAGCTTTGGAATTGATGGAAGACGATTCCGGGATCTCGTCGGGAGCTTCGTTTTCATCATCTTATTCATCTTCGTCGGATGAGGAGTTTGGGGTGGGCAGGGGTGGGAGGTTAGGAGGGTATTCAGCTAGATTGGTGAGGAGATCAGAGGCGATTGTGTGTTATCCATGGAGCTCGTTGGTGGCAGTGATGATTCAGGCACTTGCACACCGTGTAAGTTACGTGTGGGTTGTCGAAGACGATGGAACCTTAGCTGGGATTGTCACCTTTGCGGGAATGATGAAAGTTTTCCGGGAACGATTGAGGTCTATGGCTTAGGATTAGTGTAGAAAGATCCAGAACATAACACCAAAAAACACAAAGAAAATCCATAATTGAACCTATATTTGGTGATTATGATCCAATGTATAAATTCAGGGAGATTCAGAACCTTAAAAGACAATC
Organism: Theobroma grandiflorum; assembly: GCA_036013995.1. Classification (NCBI taxonomy): domain Eukaryota; kingdom Viridiplantae; phylum Streptophyta; class Magnoliopsida; order Malvales; family Malvaceae; genus Theobroma; species Theobroma grandiflorum. Next base: position 2,857,245 of record CP142134.1, read on the forward strand.
AACCTGAAGTAATTGACTTAATGGAGAAATATTTGTGAGTTAAATGAAACGAATTTTAGCTTAATAGTTTCAAGGCCTGTTATATGTGGAAGACACAGGACATCCTCTCTTTCAGACCTCTTAACATACCAGGCTTTCTGCAAAGAGACAGGGCTTTTCTCTCTGCTTTTTTCCATTTTCTTAACCAAGTTTTGCCAAAAATCAAACAGATTCAAGATTGTGTTTTGACAAAAACCTTGCTTGCGGCTAAACACATGCCGTCTATAGTCCGGTTTTGGATCATTTAGACACTGTCCTATGGTTGGCACGGACCACGAAGAAATGTCAACTTCTAGACGACTAGAATATGCTAGATATCCAATCAGTTTTACTATTATATTGTAGTATTCTTGCAGAATAAGCATTAACCAGTAGTCTGAATATACGTTGGAAATGAATAAAGAGCTATCAAACTTGAGAAAACATATCAACAAAAACATCCAAGGAGGTCCAACTATTTGGAGCAAGGCATCCTTTAAGGAAATCCCCACACTCAACAGAATTTAACAGCAAATTGTATGCGTACATAGACCCTAGACACCGTTCTGATGCTTAGTGCTGTACCGCTGTTAGCTATCCAAGGGATGTAAGAAGATAATCAGAGGATGTATTTTCAATTGCCTTCTATTATTACTGATATTATTGTTTATTTTACACAATGATGACAAGAAGCCGTACACGTTGATTTTGCATTGGAAAGAAAAGACAAGCAAATACCACAGGCCCCGAGCAGAGAAACTTAGAAAGAATGAATCATTGAAGTTTACATGACTGCTATCATAATGGCTAAAAATACCTATAGTTGATCTCAGATATACATGATGATAACGCATCTCTTACTTGCAGATTCTTGGAGTCCATATGGAGTGCATCTTCATATAACCTCTTAGCCTGCTGTAGCAACTTCACCTTCTCTTTACTATTACCAGGCCTTAGGCGAGATCTTTGCTGCAATGTGACTCCCCATCTAAAGAGGGCTGCAATTCAGACATATGCAAGAGTCAAGGGAATTTGCATATTCACTCAATCTATATTAAATTATACTTGCCATCCAGCAAACAGGAATGCTTTATTCCCACAATCCCAAAATATACAGTACATATAATCATGTAGACATGGCCAAGTACTAAGATAAAGTTTAGAATATACATAAATGGTTTTCTTAACTCAATCACAAGCAACTGCACTTTAATTAGCGCATTGCAGAACATAATCTATTTTGTGGTTACATTTCAGTTATAACCATAAATCAGTTGTCAACGGTCATAAGAGTTTCAATTCAGTTAGCATATCAGCATTGTGACATCGCACTTCTTGACTGACACAAAGAACTTAGACATACCATCAGGTGCATGAACATTGCCTCTAGTCATCATGGCATCAAATTTATCAATCGCAGCCAAGAATAGTTTGTCAGCATCAAAAGCTGCTTCCTGAAATTGAAAAGATAAAATCCAACATTCATTAAAATGTTCTGCAATAAACACTTGTAAGGAAAAAGAAAAAGGGCCAACAAGGTTCAAAATGCCAGTCCAGATAAAACTGTCCATTTAGTAGGAAATTAGATAAATGCCAAAACTTTAAACCAACCTTTGAGCCTCCAATTTTTAAGTGTAAACCATCTAAGCCTAACGAAGATCATTCACCAAAAAGTTGATAAAATTGTTTCCTTTTTTGACCAAGAAAATTTAAATAACAGACAACAAATTAAATTACTGTTGAAGGAAATGCTTACTGGTCCTATGTCTGCAATCAACTGTGCACGAAACGATAGAGCAAGACCCCAGTTATATAGGGATCTCACATCATCTCCATCAATTGATAATGCCAGCCGATATTTTCGACCAGCCCCCACAAGGAGCTCTTCACACTCTTCACAAGCACTAACTAGTAGGGATACAATTTTATCTCTACTGAAAAACTGATCATCTAGTCCCTTGAGAACTCTTCCTCGTGGCATCTCACCAATTATGGGATCATTTCTAGCAAGAAGAGTTCTCAGCTCACGGCTGACATGTAGTTTCAATTCTCCATGAAGAAGATAAGTGTTACCTAACTGGCCCACAGCCAACAGACTCATGGGCTTCATTGTGATGGCCTGTGACAGTAATGTGGCAGACCTATTCAAGATGATCTGTACACGCTCTTCGTCATGTCTACCCTTCATACACTCCTTGGCTTCTCTCAGAAGACCACTAGCTTCTGTAAGATACTTATCAAAGACCACATCATCTGCAAACTTTGAGGATGAAGAGCTGATCTCATTCTCATGTGCAGATAGTTGACCAGCCCGGAGGGAATCATCTTCATAGCACTGCCTCTTTCCATATGCCTCATTCTCACTCTTCTTTCCATTGTGGGAAGACCTGTAACTAGATCTCTGGAGCAGCTGCTCATGCAGAAATGAGGCTTCAGTTTTTGTATGTTCCAATCTGACACCGAAATCCACAGAATCAAGCAGATTGTCATCATATTTCCATCTTCTACTCTCATTACCATGACTAGAGTCAAAAGAGATGCCATGAGTATTCACAAACTGCAATCTGTTACTCTCGTAATTATATTCTTCACTACCAACAAATCTCTTAGCTCTTCCACCCAGAAATTCAGACCTTATTTTCCCATTCTCCATATCAATATCTATTCTACGATCTCTATCTCCATTAATAGCAAAATTATTTAAAGAATCTTGAGCAAATCCTTGATTTGAAGCTCCTTTTCTCTTATTTGGTGAACTAGAAACTCTATCTTCAACAACAGGGAATGGAACATCTCCTCGAGTTTGATTATTTAAATCAGTATCCACACGCTCTGACTTAACATCATCTTTTACTTTATTAGGATTTGAAGCCACCGATTTTTCTCCAAAAAAATTACCAAGATATTGCAACAACTGAAGCCCAACTTCACGAGCCTCCTTTTTCTTACTTGATGGTTTCTGATTCTCTCTATAAGAGTTCCCTATATTATCCACAGAACCTTCAACAACATTTCTAGCATTTGAAGCAGATAACCTCATCGATTCCACTAAACTAACATAATTCTCCAAATCACTTATAGTAATTCTGTTAGAATCAATAGCTCTTTGTATATTATTCTTCAACTTATTTACTTCAACGTCAAACCCATGAAAAAAATCAGCTAAATTCCTCAATTTATCACTATAAACTCTTAAAATTTCCTCCTTTGACCTTCTCTTAGTCGAACTTTGCTCATTGAAACTCCCTCCTTTAACAAAACCGAACGAAAACCCAATACCAAAAATCAAAACAGAAGCTGGAAATACAATAATTGTAGAAACTCTGACCCTAGAAATCGCCAAGGCACAAACAAGTCCCAATAAAAACATAAAGACATGTTTCTTATCGTAGATTCCGATAGAAACAAGGAAGTCACGAAACTGAGTAGACTCACCCGAGTTGGCAGACCAACTACCGGGTTCAAAATCGTCCCACCCGCCGTAACTCGAGGATTCAGCTGATAAAGAAGCTTTGGCGGGAGAAACGTCGATGCTTATTCCGGGGATGTGAGAGCATTTGCCACGGGAGATGCGACGGAACCTTAAATTTTCTCGTGACGGAAAACGGAAGGGGAAGCCTGAAGGTGAAATTTGGGAGCTTGCGATTCTGAATTTGATTGGATTTTTGTAAATTAAGGTTCTCATTTTGGGAGAGAGGAAACGATTCCGTGGACGGTTTTGGTAGTCATCACACTGGCAGCAAAGGGCTGATCGGGGCTGATCAGATCAGCGTACTTCTAACTCAGAAGCCTATTCGTCTTCGTTAATTACGAAGAGTTATATGGATAATTTAGTATTAAGCAGAATGGGTCTGAGCCCATTTTTTCTCCTCAGGCTGAGCCTTATTCGGTTTGAGCCTGGACCATGTGACCCTAAATTCTATTCAGGCCCAGGTTTGGTAATCAGCCGGACACTAAACCAAATGGACCATTCTTTCGAAGTTTTCACTCTACTTAAATTAAGATATTAAATTTATTATCATTTCTCTTTTTTTTTAACCAAATCATTTGTCTTAAATGAGTATAATTTTATCATTTTGATTCAAAAATTATTAAAAGTTAAAATAATTTATTATTTCCTTACAGTTTATTCCTAAAATATCTAAAAAAAGTTTTTAAACAATTAAAAATTTTCAAATAAAATTTTTTAATTACATTTAATTAAGTTTTTATACTTCTATTTTAAATTAAATATCCTTATCCCTAATGGTTGACTGATTGTTGTTAGTTAAAATCGTTTTATTTTAAGTGACATTAATGTGGCATGTTGATATATCATATTTAATAATGAGGTGATATGTTAATTTAACATAGTAACATAGTTATGTGATTTTTTTCATCACCTACATTATTGTCATATTAATGTCACGTCGATATCAAATAACAAGTATCATTTTAATTAATGATAATTAATTAATTATTAATTATAAAAATTAATTGATCTAAAATAAAAACATAAAAACTTAATTAAACGTAATAGAATAATAAAAATTAATTTAAATTTTAAAAAAATAAAATTATTTTCAAGTATTAACTTTCTTTTAATTTTAATTTTTTATTTTTAATGAAATTAAAAAAAATAGATAATAAAATTAAACCTCTTCAAAAAAATAAATGACATAAAAAAAAATTGCTTACTATTGGCCCCATCCTTTCTTTAATTTGTTTACTAAGAATAGTGAAAAAAAGAATGGACTTGCATTCTTGTAGTATTATCTAGTACTTGATTATTCATCTTGATATGAAAACCTTTCAATGTTTGGTCTAAAGGTAAGGCTCCCTAGTGCTTATACTTATCCTTGTTTAGACGAAATCGAATTAAGTTTATAGTATACTTTTTTTAGGTAAATGTTGAAAAAATAATAAATTAAATAAAAGAGACAAGAAGGCATCACAATCTTATAGTTTTATTCCCACATTTTATTTATAAACAATGAAGTAAATAATCATTTGTTGAATGAAATGTCACAATCTGTGATAACGTTGCCGCTGGATGAGTTGGACAGCACACATCTACCTACAATGGACCCATCTGTCCCAAGTAGCACCGCCCTCTGTTTCTCTAGTTTAATCGCCGAAAGATTTGCAAAGGATTACTTACTTTTCTGGGGTTTTGATTAATAATAATAGAATTATATTGATATTTTAAAATATATTTATTTTATTTTTTAAAATTTTGATCTTTATAAATTTACAAGATGGTATTTTACCGTTAATTATAATGTATAAAAATTATATACACAATGGATCAAATATAAACTTTTACTTTTTAAAAAAGTTTTTAAATAAGATATATATTAAGAGATTTATACATGATTGGATTTTATTTTTCATTTTTATCGCCTTATGCTATAAGTGATTTTCGTAATAATTCAAGTTCAAGTACGATTGATCTAACAAATTTGTAATGATTGGCTTAAATCTTTATATATATATTAATAATTACATTTCATCTAATGTGATAGAATATTACGTTTAAATTTAATAATATAATACATTTAAAATATACAAACAAATCACTAAAATAAAAAACTTTTATGGATAAATTTTACGTATAATTTTTTTTATGATTAGATTTTCGGGGCGAAGCCTCCAATTTGCAAAATCAAGGGTTCTAATCCTTGACTTGCGGATCACCTTCCCCTATATGGGAGGATATGCAAAAAAACTCTCAACCTTAAACAATCAAAATTTAACATACATATATATATATATATTTATAAATAAAAGAATTGTAAGTCACATATTTATGATTTACCTTTTAATTTTTATTATTCTCAATTTGTTTTTTATTAGGAATCGATGACTGAGGACCAGTTAACGTATCAGTTGCAATGTTGGGTGTTTGGGCAACAACATTGATAATTTCATGGCAAATCTATTTCTTTAATTAACCCTACATTGAACAAACAATTTGGCATGCACTATGAATTATTGCACTCTCCAGAAAAACAAGGGGAAAAAATGACCTTGGATTCCCAACTCCATTATTATTGTATCAACCTCCAATAGATTAAACCTACTTAGAATTACATAATCTCAATGATGGCCCTTATTAACAAAAATTCTCTAATTATTACACTTGTTGATTGGGATTTGGGTTTTTCAGTTATGGCCCTTACCAACTCCTCCTCTAGCTGTAAACTACTTGTTTATTCTCTTAACAAACCATTAGACACGATAATGTTTGAATTAAGGAATAAACTTTAGAGTTAATATTTAATACACTGCAAATGCATAGAATTTATATACTATCACTTAATCAAATATTGTTAAAATTTTAAAACTTTAAGAAAATAATTTTAATAATATTTATTTTGAAGTATTTTTAAATTTTTTTTTTATATTTATGAGGTTAGAATTTGTGATTAAATGATAATGTATAAGTATTATGAACTTACGATATATCAAATATAGTTTCTAAATTTTAAGGCCTGCATGATTGGAACGGCTGTAGCAAGTGATATGAAAAGTCCAATAATGAGGTTAATCATGTACTAATTTAATTTATCTAATAATTAATTATATAAATAACACAATAATATTGGGTGGAAAAGCTTTTAAAATAAATCCGTAGTGCAGAATTTACCCTCTCAAGCTTTAGAAATCCACAAAAATGCCATTTTTAAATTTTCTATTTGAAAATTTCCAAAGGAATAAACAACGTGGCGTCTCCTCTGACACCAATCATATGTGATCCTCAAAAAACACTACTCTCGAAGTTTCATCTCATTGTTTAATATTTTTCTTATTTTAAAACTTTATTTCTTAATATAAAAAAAGACTTCTTTTTTAATAAGATGCTTTCTTTCATATATTGTACATAAATTTAAGGCATAAATAATGTTTTAAAAAATTCTGAAATTGTTAAAAATTTTAAATGTAATTTTTTTATTATATTAAATTAAATAAATATTTACGATAAATGATTGAATAACTGCTATTAGTCAGAACATTAATATTTTATGTTCATATGATACTAATGTGATGGATGTGAAGTGTGAAAATATTACGTTATCATATTATTATTTATCATGATATATTCAACATATCAAGTGACATAAAATGATAAATAAAATTTTGATTAATGATAATTAATTAATCATTAATTATAAAATTTTATTTATTTAAAAATAAAATATAACAAATTAATTAAATATAATAAAAAATAAAATTTTATTAAAATTTTTTAATAATTCAAAAATTTTTAAGTATTACATCTAAATTTAATCACTTTCTACATATATATATATATAAAATAAAACAAAAATTAGAAAAACAAGGACGACTAATTTGTCTTTAAGTCCAAGAGTATTTGCATTTATTAGTGGGGCACGAGCTTAGGGAATTGTCGTGACAAAAGTCGTTACGGCAATTCACTCAAAATAACTAAAAGATATTATAATAATAATCCAACATTCAATGACCACATTGTCCAATCGAATTTCAACGATGGACGATTTAGATTAATAATTAATAAGTAATTATATTATTAATTTAATATCATTATATTTTAATAAAGTATTAAAATTTAATATTTTCTTTTCACTTCATATTTATTTAATCTCATCAGAAATACCATATAAAAAAATAAAAAAATACCATAGTTGCTTGATTAATGGCTCGTCATGTTGACTTACATCAAGTCAATTTCTAATTGTCTTTATCCACAAGCGAGGAATATGCATGCATACAAAACTGAAATATATTTATTAAAAGAGGAAAAAAGGAATGGCAGTTTGGTGAAAAGATGAAACAAGAACGGCAAATAAAGAAAAGAGGGAAAAAATGTCAACATCGGACGTACCGAAAGCAAAGCAGGAAGAGTGGCAGACGATACCTCCCAAAAGGCGGAAAAAAAAAGTAAATATTGAAGCATTGACAAAATTACATGTCAGTAAATTAGATTCTGGGGTAGATACGGTGGATGCTTCCATATTGGATAAGGGGCACGTCACGGGCTCTCTAGCATTGATTATGCATATTTTCTTTTCCTTTTTTTTTTGTAGGGTCACGTCGTTTTTTTAATTTTAATTTAATTAATTGATTGTTTATGGGGGCTCCACGACACAGGATAATCCACGTGTCCACTTTTAGCACTCTTGCCTTCACTTTCAAGATGAGAATACAGGGCGCTTTCACCGCCACCTAGAACCACCCACCAAAAGAGAGAGAGAAAGAGACAGACTTCTTCTCTGTGAGAGACTCTAGAGAGAGAGAGAGAGAGAGAGAGAGCAAAGACTCTGTCAAAAAATACTTAAAGGGTTTGGAGATTAGGGTTTTTTTTTGGGGGGTGGTTGATTTCTGGGGGGAGGATTGATCGGATTTTTGGGTGGGGGGAGATGTACGTAGGTTCTATGCGAAAGTCTTTCAAGGACTCTCTTAAAGTGCTTGAAGCTGATATCCAACATGCTAATACTCTGTAAGTCCTTTTCTTCCCCCTAATTTCTGGGTTTTTTTTACTTCTCTTTTGCGGTTTGTGTTTTTCTTTTTGGTGATGTTTTTGATTGTCTCTGCTTTAGTTCCTGTTTGGAATGAATGCTGCAGTTCATAAAGCTTGAACCTTTTTTTGCTCCAAAAAAAAAGAAACTTTTTTTTTAAATATAAAATTTTGGTTTTCAGATAATTTCGAATTCTAATTTACTTATCCAGCATAATGTTGCACTCGTTTCCCTGTAAAAATTGTTTCTCTTCAGCTGCTCTTAGCTTGAGGCATTTGATTTTCATCCCTCCAAGTTAAATTCTTTGCCCTTCTCTTAAGAAAAAATAAAAAAACTAAATTTTGGGTGTTCAACTTTTTCTTTTTCATTTTGTTTTTTGAAGTGGGGAAGTTATTATTTGCAGCTTGTTTTGGTCAGTAAAGCATTTAATATTTCTGATTATAGTAGGTTAAGTTCTGTTTCTTGTACTGACACTTTCTTCTTTTTTTTTTTTTTCAAAATGGGCATTAGATATTTCGTAATATTGAGTGGTATTTAATTGGTAAAATCGTTTCAATAATGTTACAGTACCGCAAGAGTGTAAACTTTCTTTTGAGAGATTGCAAGATTACATGTTTTTGTGGGACATTTTTCGTTATTATGATAGATTTTTTCTATCTAACTTCACGTGGCCAATGGGTTCCACTTGATTGTACTGCTTTCAGTATTATTTTTAATCTTTATAATACGAGCATCACGATTCGATCACCAATGGCTGGCCCCAGCTCAATAATTGCATGAATACAATGATTTAATTCTTATACCTCTACATTTATGCCATTTATGCTTTTTGGCTAGTCAAACTGATCTATAGATTCAGTGGAAATTGCTTGTAACTTGGCAAATTTGATAGTACTATTGTTAAGACAATGGTTGGTTAAGTTCTGAGATATCTTTTTTTCTTGAATATTGAAAGCCTCCTTCACGGAATAAATACCTGACATCTTAAACAGCTAGAGAACAAGTTATACATTTCTTTGTAGTTGCTAAAACTGGGTTACTAAATGTAGCTAATACAGTTGTTATAGAATTAGTTCTTCTGAACTTGATCATGGCCTTGTGCCATTTTGCCTAATATTATCATTATGTTCTTCTCATTCTGCTTAAGTGCTCATCATGCAATGCAAGGTGCAGGGCTTCTGATTTTCCAACGGAGTATGATGGTGCGTGCCTTCAAATGAGAATGTCATACAGTCCAGCTGCGCACCTCTTCTTATTTTTGGTGCAGTGGACGGACTGTCACCTTGCAGGTGCCCTTGGGCTGTTAAGAATACTAATTTACAAGGTTATATTTTGTTACTTTGTGGCATTCTCTTTTCGCAGGTAATATGTAATCATGAAAATTAGCTGATTTCATCATCATATCACACTCTGCAGGTACATGTGGATGGAACTACTTCCATGTCTACACATGAAAGGAAAGCAAGCATGAGAGAGTTCTATGGTATCTTTCTCAATCTGATTATTTTGATGCGCTTATAGAATGTAGTTCTTACTCTGAGTTGTCCTAATGCATCTGAATACCAACTGTGTCCAGCTGTTATCTATCCCTCTTTACTGCAACTTCAGAGGGGTGTAACCGATACTGAAGATAAAAAACAGAAAGCAGTGTGCATGGAAAGGTACCGAAGAAGAGAAGATGAAGAGTATAGGCAGCTTACTGATGTTGATTTTGAAAGAGAAGAAGAATGTGGAATATGCATGGAGATGAAGAGTAAAATTGTGCTGCCTAACTGCAACCATGCCATGTGCTTGAAGTGTTACCGTGAATGGTATTCTTCCACTCCCCTGCCTTTCATCCCCATATCCCTTTCTCTTTTGCTTCATAATTTTTATATCCTAACACTGCTTTAAGCAGTTACTGAATTTTTATCATATATTAATACATCAACCATGCAAACATCCTCCGAAGTTCTCCTGTTTTGACATCCCAAGTGTTGATAGGAATACTATCCCTATGAATATGTAGTGTAGACAATAATGACCTCTCTAGGACCTTAATTTTTGTGCTGTTTTGCATTTATAACCTTGCTTGATACGTATGTTGTGAATGGAGGCGCTGGAGTGAAAGGAGAATAAAAGAGGAGATTAGGAAGCTTTGCTGCAATAAAATAAAATTGAAGTGTCAGGTAGATGTGTTCTTCAAATGCTATTTAAATTATGATGGAATTGAATCTTTGAAACTTACGGTTAAAGCTTATGATGATGCAGCTTGTAGAATGTAGAATATAATGTTTTCTTTGCTCCTTGTAAGGGGAACCCTTACATGTCATCCAGTAGTGCGGCATGGTTTTGGATTGTTTTTGGTCTTCTAGTGTCTTTTTTTCAACATCATACTTGTGTTCAAACTCTATATCTATACTTATTTTGTCTCCTACATCTAGGAATTAGGTTTGAATACTGTTGATGTCATCACTTCAGAATGGTGTCTTGCGTTAAGTAAATTGCTTTACCACATAAGTAAAACCTCTTCCTCACTGTTTGCGCTTCACCTAAACAGGGATCATTGACTGGTCTGGGATATCTAAAGATGATTTTCCTTCCCTTCAATTGTAAGGGAGCACAATTGAATCTAACTTGGATAGCGTTCTAGGTTGAATCCCAGTTTGCTTTATATAGTTTTGTAATTGTAAAGCTCTGAACAACTAAAACTAGACCTGAAATCTATAGGTGCTTGTAATAAGGTATCCAGTAATCTTTTCTGTAATAATGTTGTTATGCTGTCTCTTCTTTTGCTTGGAATCCTTAAATTGTTTTCAACTTATCTGGTGTTTAGAGATTGTCAATGGTTAGGCTTTCTGCAGATTGCCCTAAACTCGGGATGTCTATAAGTTCTAGATTAACACTTCACTGATTTTTGGATTTCTTCTTATTATTATTATTTTATGATATTGCCTTGCATGATCATAGATTTCTTTTGACTAATAAGGATCTGTTGCAATGAATTGCAGGCGATCAAGATCGCAGTCATGCCCCTTCTGTCGCGATAGTCTTAAGAGAGTTAACTCTGGGGATCTCTGGGTATTTACAGACAGCAGGGATATAATTGACATGGCCACAGTGACGAGGGAGAATCTCAGAAGGGTTTTCATGTATATAGATAAGTTGCCACTGATTGTCCCTGATACCATTTTTGATACTTATGATTCCCACCTAAGGTGAAAAGTACAGTCTAAACTATCTCCTCTATGGTCTGAGTATTATCTGCTCGTTCCTCTTGATTACATAAAGACCAAATCACCAAATCGCTTGATTTGGCAAATTTAGGTCCAGCTAATATTTGCGCAGTGCTTTCTTCCCACTTCTCATCAGAAGAAACCATGCCCGAGTTATTGTGGGCTGGTGGGTGAAGTCGAAGTAGTTCATGTAGGAGCCCATAAATTTGTATTTGGTACATTTGTACATGCTTGTATAGCCTAAAGTTTGATGATGCAAAAGTCCTTGCCGGAATCAGGTCCTGCCTTATCTGCTTCTACTACTGGTTTTTGTGCTAACTTCCTTTGAACTTTGTATGAATCGTTTAAAAAGTTACTAATAAAATAATTCCTGAAGATATGCTGAACAACTTGAATAAAAGGTGAGGTTGCTTGAATCTTCGTCTGCATGTTGCATGCTTGCATCAACTGATCACATGATCTGTTGTTTCTTTGTGTTACTGAGGTTTGAGCATGATTTTCAATGTTTATATATGTATAATATAATTAAAACTATGAACCAGCTCCTGGTTTTGACATGCCAATCTTTCAAGCACACTTGGCAATTTGTCCTTCGTTCTTTTCTCTCTCCTTCTTTTACTTTAATTTCGTCACCTTACTTTTGGCCAAAATGGGCACATCTTTTAAGGACATGACAGCCTGGCTGGTCTGAGTACTAGGATTGTTTGCCAGCCATTACCAAAGATGATGTAAACAACTGATTATGACAATGGTCTCTGTTTCTGTTTTCTTGTTTTTCACGGATGGAAGATGATGAATGAGCCTGGGATCATTAATAAATATGGTATCCTTAATTATTTTTTCAATTTTTTTATTAATTATTGTGGTAAATCAGGAAGATTGGTTTGAACCCTGGGATTGAGATTCTCTAAACAATAGTAATATACTCTCAAAATAAAAAGAAGTAGAATCTAAGGTGCAAAATTTTATCCATTTATTCGTACAGCAAATTTAACTTTTCTTGGTTGGCCGAAAAGTCAGCACAGTTGGCATTATAGAGTTAAAATCCAACGTGGATAATTTTGAAGCTGAAACCGTGAAACTCCACCAACACCGCCCATGCGCAGAAGGGTTCTAAATTTTTCGTGACTGAAAATTGGCAAAGGATACCCTTTTTTCGCGCATTAAATTTATGACGGTTTATGAAGGAAAAAAGGGCCAAAAACATTCTGAAGGGAGAGAAGCTCTTGTCGGGAGAGAGGGTAGTGGAATAAGAAGAGAAAAGAGAAAGAAAGAAAACAACTGATAAACGGTTTGTAGAGAGAAAGAGATGGGGAGAGGGGAAAGGAGAGAGGAAGAGACAGAAGGAGTGGTAATGGCAAACGACTTTTTCTGGTCATATACAGATGAGCCTCATGCTTCAAGGAGACGTCAGATCCTCTCTCAATATCCTCAAATTAAGGAGCTCTTTGGCCCTGATCCTTTGGCTTTCCTTAAGGTATCTTTTTTTTTTCTTCTTGTGATTTCTCTCGTTCTTCAATTCGGTTTGTTTTATTGCTTTTAGATCCGAGGGAATGCCAGTGGATAACCGCGCTTGATTTGATTTAGTTTCTTTCTGTTTGTGGGTGCTACATTCTGTTATTTACCTCAATGGGTCTTTCGTCCTCCTCCTTTTTATCTTTTTGGTATTAGAAAGAAGCTACCTTTCGAGTCACAGTGGTTGGAACTAGGCTCGTCAAGCAATTTAATTTCAAGGGTTCTGTTTTTTTTTTTTTTTGGGTCTGTTCCTTTTATGGACCACAAATTGGGGATCAAGTTGGGTGGTGTAGATTTGGTGGAATATTTTTTTAATCCTTTCTACCTCAACTGGTTTGCCAACTTTATGGAATGGTGATACTACTCTACCAAACACTTAAGAAGCGGCGTTTGCATTGTGTTGTAATTTGTTTGGATAGTTATGCTACTTCTCTTGGTCTCTCTTGGATTCAAATTACATTTTAGTCAAAGATCTTTGTTTGAATTCTAAATAGTAGAATCTGCGTTGTCCCTCTCTGGTTGAGGCTGGTATGCCATATCTTATGCAAGAGCAAGGTACATTTATCATGAAATTGTTGGATCCTTTCGAAAAAGGATTTAAACTGGTTTTTAATTCAATTATTGTAGCACCACATGTAACATTTTTGCCTTTCAAGGAGCTCTGGCATTTGAGAATGTTCATTCATCACCTTTGGTTGGGGTCACCATCAAGTTTCTATTAAGCCCCATCTTTTCTTTTTTATTGCTGGCCTCTTATTCTGAAGAACTTTCAAATGATAGATCTGTTAGAATTGAATTTGCATCAATGAATATAAAGAAATACTCATCTCCTTGAAACCGTGGCATTGCAGATTAGTGTGGTTGTTTTGCTTCAGCTGTGGACCGCAACTTCCCTACATGATGCTGGCTGGCTGAAGATATTGGTAGTTGCCTACTTCTTTGGCTCTTTCCTCAACCACAACCTCTTCTTAGCCATTCATGAGCTCAGCCACAATCTTGCTTTCTCCACTCCTGTCTACAACCGTTGGCTTGGGATTTTTGCTAACCTCCCTATTGGTGTGCCCATGTCTGTCACTTTCCAGAAGTATCACCTTGAGCATCATCGTTTCCAAGGGGTAGACGGCATGGACATGGATGTCCCAAGCTACACCGAAGCCTATCTTGTGACTAATGTTGTAACAAAAGCCATATGGGTCATCTGCCAACTCTTCTTCTATGCACTCCGCCCTCTATTTCTCAAACCAAAGCCCCCTGGTTATTGGGAGTTCATAAACTTATTTGTTCAGATTGGTCTTGATGCAACCTTAGTTTACTTTTGGGGCTGGAAATCTTTCGCGTATTTGATGCTTTCAACATTCGTTGGGGGTGGAATGCACCCAATGGCCGGCCATTTCATCTCTGAGCATTACGTATTCAAGCCTGACCAAGAGACATATTCTTACTATGGTCCCCTCAATCTTTTGACATGGAGCGTCGGATATCACAATGAGCACCATGATTTCCCGAGGATCCCTGGGAGCAAGCTGCATAAGGTGAAGAAGATTGCTCCCGAATATTACGAGGGCTTAGAGTCATATAAATCTTGGAGCCAAGTTATTTACATGTATGTTATGGATAGGACTGTCGGGCCTTTTAGCCGAATGAAGAGGAAGCTCTCTAAAAAATCTGAATAGGTGTTTCCCCATTTTTTTTATCATTTTTCTTGTCCACCCTTCTTGGTTTTTATATGGGGATACTACATTTCTCTTCCCAAATTTTGTGAGTGTAACATTCTTGAGGAATCAAGTTTTTATTATGTAGTCTTAGACGAATGAGTTATTTATTCATTGATTAACCATTCAGATCAATTTCTTTCTTTCTTTTTACTCATATATCTGAGCACTTGAGATGGGCTACATTGTTTATTTCTCGTGATATTCTGCACAAAGTAATTCTCTCAGACAGTGTAACAAGTTGGAAGATATATGTGAAACAAGTTCACAACTTAATTTGAAAAATATACTATGTTATGAAGAGATTATATTAGTACAAACTAAACCATATCATGGTCTAATCTATATAATACAGATCATAACGCAAAACATTGAGGAATTAATGCTCTATCTGGTAGTGTACAGTTTTGGTAGCATTAGCGGCCGAGGCTGCCGCTACCTTGGCTGTGTGTTTTCATGGTGTCCTCTGCTTTCATTTGCTTCTCTCTCTCTCTCTCTCTCTCTCTCTCCTGATATCTTCTTCTGAATGATACGGAAAATTGCTGCTTCTCTCTTCACTTACTCGTCTGCATGTAATCAATCAACAACATGGGATAAGACCAACAGAAGTAAATAAAGGTCATATTGCTACCAGGGAAAACAGCAAGTTTTGAAAAGAATATTCTTACATTCCAAGCTTCGTTCTTGTTGGCAAAGGGAGAATCTCCGATGACATAAGCAGGTTGTGGAGCATTGTTGTTTATGAGGGGAAGCCTGGCTGGAGGGAATTCTTCATCACTGTCGTAGTTGGGGCATTGGTTGGGGCCAAGGGCTCTGATGGCCATTGCCAATAGTACGGAAAGCCCCTGCAGAGTTGAGGTAACCAGATGAATATAAACTACTTGGGAACATAACCAACTTTTTTTTCTCTTTCAGTTCATGATGATTTCTTTCAAAGATCTATATTCATAACTATTCTTCTCATTTTTCTGTTTGAAGCAGTAAAGTTTAGTCAGGTTTTCATAATTAACAAAAGAAGAAAGCAATGTAGTTCAGTTAACAGATATAGCACCGAGTTACCTGTCCTAAGATGATAAGCAGGCCAATCCATTTGAAGATGTCAAAGTTAGACTGCACAAATTCTTTGAAATCATGGAACCTCCCGGTTGGATCCTCTGGTAAATCCTGATGGGTGACAAGAAATCAAACTGCATGGTTAACACGAAGTAGAGATTAAATGAAGCAAATAGGGAAAGTCACGGAGGTAAAATTACCTTCTCCCAGTCAGAGTTTAGAAGTATATCAGCTGCAATTGCAGTCTCTACCAGGAGAAGCACTGAGATGATCACCATGTACTGCTTCCATTAAAGGTAAACAAATATAGTATATATATATATATATATATATATCTCTAACAGATATTAAATAACAAATATATAGAAAAAGGATACGCAAAAAAGGCAAAAACCATTGGCGCTATAAGCAGCAATATGGCCTAGGCATGTTAGGAAGCATAAGGTGGTGCCTGTGCCCAGAAAAGTGTATATGAACCTGCACTTTTGTAACTAATGCTAGTGAGAATTGTGACTTAACCCGAAGTAAACAGCAGAAGCATGCAAGAACAAGTTGTTAAAACTCATAAAGTAGCTTAATTACCATGGGGCAGTCGAATTGAAGTCATCAAATGATGACCCTCCCATGTCTCTCTGCCAAACTCTTACCATCCAAAAACCATACAAAATCATAGCAATCCCGATCATTCCCATTATCAAATTCACACCTTTCAGGATGGATTGCATGCAAGATTTTATAATTCTTGCCATTATGAGAACCCCAGATGATCACCAGGATAATCTCAAGGATAACAGGCAGCTTCTTGGGATCTTAGACACTATAGGCTTTTGAGTATAAGACAAGGAGAAATAGGTGTGGGAGTGGATTATCAATCAAAGAAGCAGTGACATTTGTGTTTTTTTATTCTGGGGTGTGTTTAATCTTTATAAAGTATAAGTATCCCAATTATATGGCGGCAGCTGTTTATGTTTTGATTTCCAAATGTGCGGGGATTTTTAATTTCCTAAATAATAAGGTATGGTAACATAAATTTAAGTCCAAAGAAACAGGTGAAGAGAATAATGATGTCAATGAATCTAGAGGCGACAAACAAAAGACATGATAGAATGATTGAGAGGAAATTTCTCGGAAACTATCTGTCTGTTTTCTTGTTGCTTGGCTTTACATCTTTCCACACTTGCAAAAAATGGCCAGAGATTTCATTTTGATTGCATCTGTCTTCATACTTGTGTCTAAATGTGATCCGATTCGAAGCATCAAGAGTTGCTGTGGTGTAGTGGTTATCACGTTAGTCTTACACACTAAAGGTCCCCAGTTCGATCCTGGGCAGCAACAGTTTTGATATACTTATTTTAGGCCAATAATGCTATGCTCATATTTTTTTATTCAATATATAAATTATACACCAATCAAATGCTATGGTTTTGCCCATTGATCCGAGAATTTATTTTTTTCAAAATTCAGGAGGAATTTAGTTGATACTAATACAAGTGTAAATTTAGGACAATACAAAAATAAAAATCGATGTTGAATTAAAATAAACATTTCTTTGATTATTGTGTTTTACTATAATGATTTGGATATATAACACAGTTAACTATTGACAGGTGATTTTGGCTAAATCTCCACCGCAGATACGTACAGGGTGCTCTGTCAACCTTTGATTTCAGTGAAGAGAGAGTTGTATTTCTCCTAATTTACTCATGTTAAGCCAGATTCAGGTTGACAGCCCCCAACCAAAATGAATCTCATCTACGACCACCCTGCTAAGTGAAGATAGCTACCAGCCTTTCTCCTAGCAAAACTTTGAACAATTTCGTTCAGTGTGCAGTTCCTGCAGATTGGATAACATACATACGATCTACTTGTTTTGACCACGAAGCTGCTCTCGCATGAGCATATGAATCTCTGCCTTGACAGCCATTCGCATTTTCTTAGCATCCTCCCATAGTAAACCGCAATGCATGCGAGCAAAATCAGAAGCAGCCTCGAAGACGTCCTGTCCAATAGAAGATTCAAACGTCAAAATATGATCACAAAATTACAACAGATGTCAGAATATTACTCAAATAATGAGGCTTGAGATTACCCTTGAAGGAAAGTCATCATAAAAATGAGCAGGAGTCATCTCAACTCTATTCAAATCAGTTTCCCACAATCTCATCTGGCACAAAGAGTGCATCTCAAAATTAGAAAGCGAGAAATAACATGATAATCCCTAAAGTAATCTACTTTCCTACTGAAAATAGCATGCTCAATATGCCACCCTAGAAGTCAGGCTGTATCAATTTAAATGAATTGATCACATTAAAGTGCCAAAATATTTAAGCTGATATTACCTGGTCGGTGACATTTTCAGGTACAGATGGTAATTTCTCAGCAACTCGAGGATGTGCATTCTGCTGAAGGAATGTAATTATCTGCATTCAGGGATTACACAAAGCAAAACAAGCTGCTTAGGCTACATTAGATAACTTCACTTTTTACTTTTGTCAATGGTGTGATTTCCTCCATGAATTCTGCAATTTGGGACAGGAGCAACTAGAAATAGATACCAACCTGCTCAGCAGTAATGCCATTTTCAAAAGCATTATACAGGCTCTCTTTCGTTATTGCACCAACTATGAGGTTTGGAAGTTGATACTCTACCCTACAAATGTTAGCACATTGTTATTTAGTTAAGAAATCAATAGTGAATATAAAAGTAATAAATATTAGAATCTTAGAACAAGCTGGTGAAAAAATTGGCTATAAATGGCGATCAGCAGATTGCAGGTGAATTCAAGAGCCTTTTGGCATTCAGTGGATAGATAAAGGAGTGGAGAAGTAGGATCAGAAAAGAAAAAAAATTAATCAGCTATGCTCTGAATCAAGCAGAAACAGCTCCATCCTTTACTAACTAAAAGTTTTAGTACATTTTTTTTATCTTCTATAGGCTTCTAATAGCATCAAATCAGTTGGGAATACTATTGATTGTGGTAATCAACGGACAGCTAATTTATAATCAAACCTTTGTGTCATTGTACTTCCACATATTGGCCCCACAGATCCAAAAGACCTTAGAGGACAATAAGAAATTTCTGCTTTTGACACTGGGTGATTTCCATTTTCCTTGGAACCACTCTAGAAATGATCTTCAAAAGTTATCGAAAGGGAAGTCCATTTCCTTCCCCTCCCCCCCCCCCCCCCAAAAAAAAAGTAACCAGATATTTTATCACTTTGCTCACCGTTTAAAGAATGTTTTGTTGTTATTCTATCTAAATGCAATTCGGCTCTTCAATAAGGCAACCAATGCAACAACATTCAAGGATTCACCACCCCATACCTTGAAAATAGACGTAAAATTTCACAGTGTAACTTAGATGACGAGTATGCATACATCCTAAAGTTTGTTTCCACAACAACAAATCCCTGAGGCAAAATATAGCAAAAGAACTGCATGAGTAAGAGTAACACAACTAGAGAAAGCCAAGATAATGGTTTCTAGAATCAGAAGCTATATATTCACCCGTTATTTGTTTAGCCATACCTGTTTCCTTGATGATGAATCTGTTAAGCTCACTGAAAGATTGGTGGCCAATTTAGTAGGTATAAACCAACTATCTTTCCTGCCCTGGACATATGCAAATACCTCAGAACCATCATAAAGCATTACTTAGAATAGATAGTCCATGTATTCCTATAAGAAAAATAGCATTAATTAGGAGAACCTGCTGAAGTTTGACCAAACCCAAGTCTGAAAGGTCCTTGATCATAGCTCTCTGGTCATCTGTCAGTGTATTCATATTATATGCCTACAAGAAGAAATAGCAAATCAGCCCAGAAAATGTCACAGAGATCAGCTTTAAAGAATCTCAAGAAAAGTCAAGAAAAGGCATGACCAAAAGGGAATAAGCTTCTATGTGAATAACAAAAGACAACAAAATGTTTACACAGTCAAAAAGACTGAAGATTAATGTAGATTCTGCTAAACATGGATCAAACAAATTGCAAGCATTAAGGTTTTACAGAGACTTCGGCCAAAAATTTTTTTGATGAACAAGGATGCATGAAGAGAAAAATTATAAATAAACAAAGCGTACCTCACCAGTGGTATGAAAACTAAGTTCTAGCAAAAATGCAATTAAATCTGCTTGGTCTACACCTTGCTCCTGTATTAAACAAAGAAAGTCTAAGCATAAGATACAAACATTTGCTACAGAATGACAGAACCAGAGTTGCATCGCTAACATCGATTTCATGTAATGGACATAACCCTGGACAACCTTTTGTTTTTTCTTTATTGAAATGGTCAATTGATGGATCTGCCCATCCACAGACCCATACACAACCATAGAGTTATATAGGCAATGGCCAGAAAATACTTTTTTCATTGCAAAAGCAGTTGCCATAATATACACACCTCATGCACAACCCCATACACAAGTGCACATGCATACATAGGCTCTTGCATTCTTGCACATATGCACACCCTAAGGTACACGCCCATTTAAGAAAAGAACCATACTGATAAAACTAAAGCGAAGTTCTGAACTGAAAAATCAATGCCAAATAAAATTTGACAATAAATCTATTCCAATTTCCCCTTTCCATGTACTTAACAACCCAAATATCTGTAACAATCAAGTTCCAAGGAAAACACCAAAATATCTAATGAAATATACCTCTGAATTGGAGATATATTCTCTGATAATATACCAAAGCTGAGCATTTGTATCCATCAGCTGTAAATTACACACATGAGAAGTTATTTTAGGCGACAGACAACCAAAAAAAAACTGCAAAAGGGCCATGGTTTATATGATGCACACCAAAAACTGGAAACCACTCTCAGTTAATCTTGGAGCTTCTTTCTCCCTGTAGATACAGACAAATAAACAGCATGACATCAAACATGAGATATAGAATCTTCAATAAATAATGCATAAAAAAAGAAGCTTAAGTACGTGGCAAGAAAGAACACCTCTGACGTAAAAGACCACGCTGAAAAATTCTCATCATGGAAGAGCTGAAACTTGTTGGTTTTTCAGCTTGTCCTGAACTTATAAGTTGCAGCAAGAAACACTGCATTACACAGCTGAAGAGGTAAGAAGCAGCTCAAACAATAAAACTAAACAATTGAGTAAATTGCAAAAGTATTTGCATCATTCCACATCACATAAACTACCATCAAAAACACAAATTCTTTTGAAACAGATGGGTGACATAAATTCTATTCATAAAACAATGAAAAACAAATAGGAAAAATTCACACCTCCCATTGTTCATGTGCATAGGCATCAAGTTCCTCTGAGGTAGGGAGTCTCACAGTAACATTTGAAGGCATTGGTTCTCTTGGCAAATTCCCACTGCACAATAACAGTCATTTATACAACTACTGCAATGACAACAACAGCATAAGGAATCTAATGGCATAATAAACAATCAACTATATGCGCAATAGAACTGGCTGTAACTGATGTAATACCAATAGAAAAGTAAGAAGAATAAGTTTTACACTGGCAACTTTGAAGGTTCTTTAAGTATGCAAACTTATAATACATAACGAAGGGTAGAATTTTTGTCCATTTAATTTTGACAGCTGCAAACGAAAAAAAGTACCATATAAGTTAAAAAAACTTACCCATGTATCAAATGTTTCCGGAGGTTAGTCTGAAATGTGGGATTTAACTTGTAACTGGTTTCCTTCTTCCTGCCAAAAGAAAGAAAGATTGACTAATCAGATTAGCACATACAGTCATTTTCCTATTCTACACTACAATTAGAAGAAAAAAGAGACAAGTATTTCGCATTAAGCTTAAGCTGTTCTGTACTTTTGATCATTACTGAGAAGTGGCCGCTTGATTTTAAATGGAAGATCAGCTAAAATATGTAAGGGAAACAACAAAGTATTGCAGTTGCTCACCTATCGATTACTTCTAATATTCTTAACTGAATCAACCGATCGATGGCAACTTTGTGCTTAGAGGATCCATCGGCAAGCACCCACTCCTCCAACGACTTGGCTGTCACCGGAACATCAATGTACAACATCTGTAACACATATTTCTTTGCAAGAGGCGGCATCGACCTGCTCCATTAACAAATGCTTCCGTCAATTCAGAAAATTCACTGGTTTTAAGGAGTTAGTTAAGAAGTATTCCCAAACAGACATATCCTGAATTCAAATTTAAAAGGAAGAGAAGAAAGAAAGATCAATTATAAGAGCAATGAAAAATAATTAAAAAAAAAAAGAAAAAGAAGAAAGACCTGAGAATGGCTTCGCAAATGAATTGATTACGATAAAGCATGTCGAGCTTAATGGCAGGCAATGAAGCCACCATGTCCATGAAATTCTTCGCGATGATCTTCACCTGAGGCATTTTCTTCTCCTTTTTTTCTTACTTCGATTTTTAGGGTTTTGTAGGAGGTAAACTGGAAGTAGATTGAATCCGAGCTCGAATCGAGCTTCGATAAATGAAAATTATGGTTGCTTATTTCTCAGTAGCGGCTGTGAGACGAAGAACTTCTAAAGCGACGTCGTTGTCTCGGTTGAGTCCAGCATCCTTTTGCACTCGGAGGTTTTTCCTGATTGCAAAACGCGAAAAGGTGACAATAAGAGTGGGTGCTGGGTCGGATAGTGGGCCTACTGGGCGGACTCAATATTTGTTCCTATTCGGGCCGAGCCTGACTAGCTTATTTTTCTTTCTTCTTCTTTTCCTATAGCGTATAAAAGATATTGCACTGAATTCGTTCAGATAAATCAAGTTCTAATCCTTCAAAATTAAAAGAAAGAAATTCTATATTTATTGAATTTCCAAATAGGTTTCAGGGAGTTGACAATTCCCAGGTCCCAATTGAGTATGTTACCACCAATGCGGTTATCTTTTGGAACTCAAGCTCCAATGCCAGAATATTGCTCCGAAAACTGTTCAACAATGCTTGTGACTGGACAATAGCCAATTGGGATCCAAACTGCGTTACTTTCATGCGGGCAACCTTTCAAATATCCAAATATTTCATGGAGCAACTACTGATTTGGTGAGATCATCAAATCAGTGCATGAAGAACTATCTTTATGCAATCAGAGGGACTTACCTGCAGCAAACTGTTGTGTACCCAAATTTTCATTCAAAAAGATCAGCCATAATCGAATGCAATGAACTCGATTGGCTCATATCGTTTCCTATCAAAAATTACAGAGCAAACAGTCTAAAGGTTCATTCAGAATATGGAAATTTCTCAATATATCAAATCTCAGCAAGCTTCCATGTGTTGTAAACAAAATTGGAAGGATATATTGCATTTACATCTCAGTTAGTGGAGATCCAGAACAATTGGATATTGATTTGAAGGTTAACTAAGGTGACAAGGGGCAAATTATAGAAGCAAAAAATTACGCTTCTTCACCAAAACAGCCCCAAGATATCAATCAATAGTAGCATGTGAGCAACATAAATGGATCTCCTTGCAGAATCTGGACTAGTCAGCTAACAAGACTATTGAGGTATACTTTTAATCATATGTTTATGTTTCACCTCTTGCTATGCTGAAGTACTTGGTACATCTTCAGCAGGTTCATCAGGATTAGTGACAGGTGGTTTTGGTGGCTTCTCTACAGGAGGAGGCTTGGGTGGCAATGGTCTGTTTGGTCGGACTTGATCAACCTTCTCTTGACACATTTCAAACTGCAGTATACAAAAAACATCAAATTGCCAATAAAACGGAGGCAGATAAAGTGAATAACTAATCTTTCAGATTCATGAGAAAAAACCAACCTTATAACCACAGCCAGCTACACAAGCATGGAAGCATTCCTATATGCAGAAACGAAGAACAACAAAATTAATATAATTGACCAAACATAGTGCTTTCTTTCATTATTCCTTAGAAGACATTCTCATAATTTTTTTCTTTGTACAAATTCCTATCATTTACTCAACTGTGCTGTATGTACATCCTTATGCTTTTGAATAATGAGATGTTTGAATAACAAACTGCAAATCACGTTTACCTCCACCAAATAAGTACTACTGCTATTTAAACCACAGCAACTTTCCTGCTTTAATTCGGTGCTTCACCATTGTGCACACCATTCATGTTACACATGTCATTCTTAGGAAGTGAATCGCCAGGCAAAGCAGTATTCAAGATAAATGGATCAAGCTACCTCTCATTAGAAGCTTTCCATGTGACTAAGGTGCTGATCTTCCTACAAGACCCTTAAAATGGTGTTCCTCTATTATGGCATTACCTGACTAATAAAGTTGTGGTCATAATACCAAAAGCATTCCATTTTTTATGAAGTCTAGAAGCAAGATAAGAAGTGAAGCAGGAATTTTAAACCACACACAGTACCTTGGCACTATTGGGAAAAAGTTATATAGTTGTCACAGAATCTCCTCTTTTGCACACTAATTCAAGTATATATCCCACATTTGATTTGAATTCATTGCACTTGCTAAAACATTCCAAAAAAAATCAAGCAGCATCACTGGGTACAAACTCCAGAGAGCCTAAAAGCATCTGAGGGAGAATTATACCCGTTAATACTCATAAAGACTCAGTTAGTTGTGTCTCAAACTGTCTACAACAACAGTCAACTGCAACCCAGTGCAAATAATCATCTGTTACTTATAGAATTCAAATTGTGTAGAAGACCAAATTCAAAACTGGCACAAACCTTTTCTAGGAGTACAGAACTTCAGATACTAAAGAGGACATAAATTGACTAAATATGCATAAGAGTGGACTTTCAGAAGTTCATAAAGAATAATTCTCATTCGTTCTCAGAAGTCAGCTCATAGAGAGGATCAGCACAATCCAATGGCTTTGTGTAAACAACAGTTCAACCATATTAAAGATGGAAAAGTGGAAGTAAATGATAAAATAGGTGTCATTACAAGTATAATAATGGGTTAAAAAATGGCTAAAAGATTAAATACCTCAGAGTAATTGGCAGCCCCAGGAGAACGGTCAATGTAAGCACTCCACTTCTGGTCCTTTAATACAGGATCCTTATAGCATATCTCTTCACACTCTGACAAACCTGAAGAACCCGTAATCTTAGCAATTTAAGATATAATCAGCTGCAAATGATATGTTGCTTTGCTACTGTATCTTAGTGTAACACTATCATTCAAGGTTGGTTAAAGAACTCCTCTTTTAATTGATGAAATCTCTCTAAAGCGAATATGCATAGAGAAGTGAATGCTGGATACATTAACGAATAATGAATTTTCATTCTCCAGAACCAATGATAAGAATTTGTGGTCCATTGTCACCATTGCTTCGATGAACTACTTCATTTTTATTATAAGTTGCCTTATTTTTCCTATAAAAGCATATGAGAACCCAAATCGTAACCAGAACTTGTGTCCTAGTCAGGTGTCAGTGAGACTAAGTTCTTGCAAATATGAATTAAGCACTACAAAGCTTAACCAGGGACTTCAAAACATTGATTTTCAGCAATTTGATTAAATCAAATCAGATCCAATGTACTACAAAATGTCATAAACCATACAACCTGATACAAAATTTTCCA
Source organism: Theobroma grandiflorum (assembly GCA_036013995.1). Taxonomy (NCBI): domain Eukaryota; kingdom Viridiplantae; phylum Streptophyta; class Magnoliopsida; order Malvales; family Malvaceae; genus Theobroma; species Theobroma grandiflorum. Next base: position 2,882,761 of record CP142134.1, read on the forward strand.
GAAAACGTTTTATAAGCAACAATACAAACAAAACTGCTTACATTCCTCCCATGTCTCTCCATCTGCATCACACCCTTTTTTGCAAAACACTCTCCCTACAAGAACACGCCATAGTTAGTAGAGTCAAGCATAGCTAACACAATTTCTCAGATGAATCAATCATCATTCTTAATTTAATAATAGGTGGAAAAAAATCTCAAATTAGTCGTATAAGCGATTGATTAGGTAAACAAAGTAGTTTTGACATCTAATTACATCCAAAAAGAAAAAGTTCAGGAAACTAATAGCCAATTCATAGCAATATCATAGTTGACATTATTATAAACTAACAGCCAAATTCAGCAACGCATATACAGTAATCATTCAAAATCATTTGAAGATATCCTCCCAATTCGTACAAAGCAATAAAGCACCAAGAAATGCAAGAAAAGAGAATTAATTAATGGAATCTTGACCTTAAAGCAAGAAAAATTAAAATGCATCAATATCAAGATAAATTAATTAAAAAAAGACGCCCATTGGCAGATCTATAAACCCGATATTGACAGAATCGCATAGTTTAAGCTGGAACCAGAATCAAAGAAGAAATGTGGAAAGAGAAAGTTTACAAGGAATTTGCATGAGAGTAGCGTATTTGTGAGTGCATTGATTTCCACATGGGGAAGCCCATAGCGGAGGTAGCATTTTCTCTTCGTTTCACCTTCGCTTTCTCTCTCCGAACGCGGCGTCCCCGATAGACGAAATTGGAACTTCGTTTGAATTTCTACGGGGAGGGGGAGGGTCTGGTTATAGAAGGGCAATTTGGTAATTCAAAAAACGGTTGTTGGTTTTGTTTGGACCACCCAGTAGTTATAGTTGGGGCCCTGTTGCATTTTCTTTCTAATGAGTACGCCTCGGTTCCCTTGTTTTTGGCAATGACAATTAGTGGGAAAATTGATTCAATTTTACGATTAGAATGGCGCCACGTTATACGAATACGATACTGCCACATCCAATCTGGCTTCTTCCTGTCCTGGAGAATAGGAATTTAAAGAAACATTTACAAGCAATTTTTTAATTACAATTTTGTAATTATTTAATTATTAATAAAATAAATTATACTATGATTCTAGTTTTATATACGACAAGTATATTAAAATTGATGTTATATTTAAGTTATTTGTTCAATTATAATCAATTAATATGATAGTTACTTTCCTATCATTCACTTTTACTATACGATAATAACAACTTTTTGAATAAGGAGAATACGGAAGCTACAATGACCAAGGATGGATTGCCAATCACTTGAGAGATACTAATAAAGCTTCAAAGGGAAATGTGTTTGGTGCATGGTGTGGCATGATCAAGGGAAGATTAGCACTAGATTTTACATGAACGAAAGAGGAATGAAACAATCATGCATAATTTTTTAATTTGATGCAATTATATTTTTTTAAATTTTTAAAAAACAACTTAGTAAAGAAAAAGGAATTTCGAGTAATACATGTTCATTAAATATTTAAATTTTCAAAAATAAATTACAATGAAATGATCATTCAACTTAAATTATATTTGATGCTTAAAATAATGTTATTATCTTTTTTTTTGTCTAAAACGATATGAACTAAAAATGATACGATACATTACCGTCTACTTTAATAATTACTCATTAGTCGAACAATATTGATAAATGTTAATGTATAAATTTGTGACATTCTCTTCCTTTCCCTCTTTCCATAATTCTCTTAATTCTCATAGATAGGCTAAGTCGTAAGTGAAAATCTTTGTTAGATTAATACATATTTTGAGTATATCATTTTTTATGATTGAAAACAATTTCTTTATTTCTTATCATTGTGTTCGAGAGATTATTTATTTTCCAAGTAATAGAATGCACATTTTCTCAAAACATAATTATAATAAAAAAATATAATATACAAAAAACTCATAAACTATTTAAGAAAATTTAAATAAATCTATATACTTTTATTGCATTCAATAAAATTTTGTACTTTTATTTTGAATCAAATAAATCTTTGTATTTTTTATTTTGAGTTAAATAAATTTTTAAAATTAATTATTAATTGAATCAAAATATCATTTAGTATTTTATGTCGTGTGACGTTGATGTGGTATACTTACGTATCATAATTGATTATAATGTGACATATTAACATATTATAATTGATGATAACATAATATGTTAATTTTATATAATAATATAATTATGTGATATTTTTCACATTCATATTAATATTATGTCAGTATTATATAAGTATAAAATGATAAGTAATATTATTATTAATGATTATTAATAAATTATTAGTCTTTATATGGCTCAAAATAAAAATACGAGACTTGATAAATGTAATACGAGAATAAAAATTATTTAAATATTTTTAAATAGTTTAGAAACTGATATTAGTATTATGTTAAGAAAAATGAATTCAAAAAAATATTCCGTGGATTCGTACGCGCCATTAGAGTAAGTGGCTGCACAAACCAATGAAACGATTGCGTTTTCATCCACTGCAGAAACTTGTCCCACGTAATGGGCATTGATCCGCTGTCTCTGACAGATTCCATCGTAATTACAATTTCCTAACTGAGAATCTTCTAACCAAATCAGTGATGATATCATTCGCACCTCACATTTCAATTGGACGGTTCGCATTTCATCACAAATCCAGATGTAACCATGCAATTGGCTGTTGGCGGTGCATTTCCCACTGACGGGTGACAGTCGTTTTCTCATTTCCGACTTCGTGAAATCACACGTGTACCAATATATGGGACTCTCGTCGTCGTTGTTGGTTGTTTTTTCTTTTCTTTAATATAAGAACAAATAGAGAGGAGTGAGAGCGGAGGAGAGATGGACTGGCAATGGAAGCTCTTACCTCTATTGACGCTCCTGGCTTCTTTTCTCTTTCTTTTCTACATTCAAGATTCGTTCAAGGTTTCATTATATTATAGTTTCAGTATTAAGTGTTAGGTGTTTCTATAAATAGACTTGGATTTTGGCTTTTGTTTGACATTCCTGATTCATCAGTGAGCTGAGTTTCCTTGGTGTTGAGAATTCGAATAGATGAAATGAAAATTTTCAGTTTTCTGACTTTTCGTTAGACATAACATCTGGTTTTGGCGCTATTCAGAGGAGTTTACTTCTCGAATTCTGCTTCCAATTTTCTCAGAATTTGGGGAATTTTGATTTTCGATTCTCGGTTTCTTTAATTGGCTTTGCAAAAGAAGGATTATGGTTTAAGAATCTCAAAACTAAAGCACTTTGATGATTTTTCAATCTTAATAACTATGAAGTGATCCTGTGTTTTTGATTTGCTTTAAGGAATTATTTTAGTTGAATTTTCCTGGTTTTGTTTAAGGCAGTTTGTACTTGTAGATTATGATTTCAATGTTATCTATTGATCAATTGGATAACAGAAATTATGATTATTACATTTGTGCAGCCATCTCAAAGCGATTGCAGTCTTCTTCCTTACAGTCACTTTTGGATAGCAAGCAAGCGCATCGTGACACCTCAAGGGATTATCTCTGGTGCAGGTATGCCAAACAACTCATTCCATAACAGAAGTTTTGCAAGAGGAAACATGGAAATGTAGTTCATTATGTTGGTGATATTATCATCATCATTATCATGATGCTACACCTCTCTCTTGAGCAAGATCTTTGCAATGTGCTTACTAGTCATTTTGTTTCTTTTCCGAATGCATAAATGGACAGTTGAGGTGAAGGGAGGGAATATCATATCCATAGTTAAGGCCAAGGATTGGAATGGAAAATCTAAACAAGTAGTTGATTACAGCTATGCAGTTGTCATGCCTGGCTTAATCGATGTGTAAGATCTCTGCTCTTGTGTTCTCGCCATTTGCTACTTAAGGCACTCACAATTTGTTCATTTCCCTAGAATTAAATATCTATTTAAATTCTAAGCAATAATTGAGATAGATAACTGTATGAGCATGAAAGTTGATATGATCAAAGGCAAATCTCAAATACCTTAAAATGTGCTTATGATTACGTCCATACTCCATGGTAGGCATGCACATCTAGATGATCCAGGAAGAGCTGAATGGGAGGGATTTCCTTCAGGGACTAAAGCAGCTGCTGCAGGTATCTTGCTTTACACGTATAATGAACTTTAATCAACTGATATTACCATTGATAATAAATGCACAAGGTATAAATTATTATTCATCTGGATATTACAGGTTTCGGTAGTAGGTTTTTCACTACTTATTTACCTAAAGACACGATTTAAAATGCTTATAGATTGGTTGTTCTGATAAATCTGTTTTCCTTCCTTGTTTTTCCTTCATGATCAACAGATATTATTCATGTATTTTTAGTTCTTTTGAATTCTGTTAAATGGAATACTTCTTTCTTGTCTTTCTGGTCTGCTACACTGTATGCACACCTTAACTATTTCTATTACTGCATATCTGTAGGTGGCATTACAACATTGATTGACATGCCCCTAAATAGCTTTCCTTCCACCGTTTCAACAGAAACCTTGAAACTCAAGGTATGCCTAGTAATCATACATATATGTGACTAGTTAATAGATATGCTATACATCATATATTTGAACATTTCAAATTTTCCTTTTGACAGATTGAGGCTGCAGAGAAGAGAATTTTTGTTGATGTTGGTATGTTCCACAAACTATACCTTAAGAAATCTCTATTTCAAAGACTTAACTCTAACAAATGTACTATCACCAGGCTTTTGGGGAGGTCTAGTTCCTGAAAATGCATTCAATGCAACAGCTCTGGAAGGTCTCCTAAATGCTGGTGTCCTTGGTTTGAAGGTAAACTTCTAATAATATTCAGCTATACATCATTTGCATAGAACAGAGTATCTATTTCCTGTTTGAAGGCTGGGTCTTTGTATATTTTGAGATAGTTATGCCACCAATAAAATTAAAAGAATTATCTTGATGTTATCTATGAACTTAACCCCCTTCTTTTCTCCTCCCCTTTTTCCCCAAACAAAGATTTGGAGGGGGGGGGGGGGGGGGGGGGGGGGGGAATATTTTGTAATACGTGGTGTTAATGTTTTTTTTTTTTTATTGAAATTTTATCTTACAACATTTTATGTTCTAGCTTTGCAGTCTTTTATGTGCCCTTCAGGGATCAATGACTTTCCTATGACTGATGCCAATCATGTTAAGGTTCGCTTCTGATACCTGAATCAACAGATAGTGAAACTGGGCTTCATTTTGGAACAGAGAACATTTACATTTCTATTCACTCTTTTTCACTTTTCTTTGGTTTTGTAATAATGCACACATAAATGAAGTTGTTTTGTCCCTTAAATCAGCTTTTGCAATATTGGTAATGTTTAGGCTATCTTCTGAAATTCATCTATTTGCTGCTTTAGGCAGGGCTCTCTGTGTTGGCCAAATACAGAAGACCTTTACTTGTACATTCAGAGATTCAACAAGATGTCGAAAGCCACCAACAAGATGAAGATGGTGGTGATGATCCTCGATTGTATTCAACTTATCTTAAGACAAGGCCACCTTCTTGGTAAGTTGAATTTTCTTTTATTCTCTTCTTTGGGAAGGGACAATGTTTAAATGATTTTATTGAGAGCTGAATGGTCCTGTCCATGTTTTGCACAAAGTTTAAGTCGTTGAATTGTATTTCTTTACATAGTTAGTTTCCTCCTTTATTTCCCATCCAGGGAGGAGGCAGCTATTAGAGAACTTTTGACTGTCACGAAAGACACAAGGATCGGAGGTCCAGCAGAAGGTGCTCATCTACATGTTGTTCATTTGTCTGATGCCAGTTCTTCCTTAGATCTTATAAAGGTATATTCTATGATACAATCACTCTGATAGAACTCCTGTGCTCGATCATAGCACAATTTTCTTGTCCTGCTTTGTACCCTTCTAATTGCCAACAAATTACTGCTTGTGGACAATTTTCTGAAATATTATCTTTTCATGAAGGGTCATTTCTTTGTTGTTGACAGGAAGCAAAAAGGAGAGGTGACAGCATAACCATTGAGACTTGCCCTCATTACTTGGCTTTTTCAGCAGAAGAGATTCCAGACGGAGATACTCGTTTCAAGTGTGCTCCACCCATCCGTGATGCAGCCAATAAAGAAAAATTATGGAATGCTTTAATGGTGTTACTAATAATTTTAAGGGTGTTACTAGTTATTTTAGTTCTAGTTTCTTCAAACATTTGCTTCATCTCTATTATACATTCTGTTTCAGGAAGGACATATTGATATGCTAAGTTCTGATCATTCACCAACAGTCCCAGAACTTAAACTCCTGAATGATGGTAACTTTCTGAGGGCTTGGGGTGGCATTTCATCTATACAGGTTGGTGATTTTCCATTTACAGAAAAAATTATCTCAACTGTTTGCTTTCTTCTATAAATAATAGCATAGACATTGCTGACTTATAAAAGTTAGCTACCATCTTACAATAACATTGATTAACAAATAGTACGCTCTAATTTTCAAAAAAGTTTGGCATGTAAATTACCATAACCCTTTAATTGCATATATCTGGATTTAAGGTTGAAATCTGACGAAAACCACTTTGGTCTGCTTCATGTTGTTATCCAGATTCACTACCCACAAAAGCTATTACTTTTAGTTCAGAAATGTAATTATCTATATGATTCATTAACAATAAACTGTAACTTGATAAAGTAAGGATGAACAAATTTATAGGAAAAACAATTCAGAGATTAAAATAAAGCAGTCGACTGCATGATTAGACTTGCTTATATGGTTCTTCTTTCCATCTTTTATATACCTATTTGATCATTTCTTCATGTTCTCTCTTTGATCATTGTTTACTCTTGCTGCGTGTTGACACTGATGGATAACATTCTATTGAGACATCTGCAGTTTGTTCTTCCCGTGACATGGTCATACGGACGAAAATTTGGAGTAACATTAGAGCAGTTAGCATTATTGTGGAGTGAAAGGCCTGCGAAGCTCGCCCAACAACATTCAAAGGTCAATATCTTGAATCATCTTTTCAAATGCACTTCCATTTTGATTTGTTTGATGCATTATGAATAAAGAACGTGGAGATCATAACTCCATTGTTTAGGGAGCCATTGCAATTGGAAACCACGCAGACATTGTCGTCTGGGAACCTGAAGTGGAGTTTGACCTCAATGCTGATCATCCTATGTATGTTAAAAATCCCGTACGTATCCAGTAACCCTATATCTTTCTTTCGTTTTTATTTTCCTTGAGAATTTAATTCATTCACATTTTTCAGTTGTCATGTGCTTTGCCCCTTTCCTGCCCTTTGAAGCTTGCCTTTTGTGTGTGTGTGTGTGTGTGTGTGAGAGAGAGAGAGAGAGAGAGAGAGAGAGAGAGAGAGAGAGAGAGAGTACATCTCTGTCTGACTCTGAACTTCAGCTGTGAATTTCCTTTTTTTTTCTTTCTAAATTTCTGAAAGAAAAACCTGCACAAAAAATAATTGACGTTTCTGAACTACCAAATTTTATTGAAATGCATGATAATCCACCTGAGAGATGCCTTACCCTCAATCCCTGGCCAGTTCCACAGACGAGCGTTTCATAGAAGTAAAAAGCATACCCTGAATCCAATGCAGTTGCTGTGAATATGATTCTTGTTCTTGGTGCCATTTGTGATCTGAATTTTCTTTCTTCCCTTCAATGTGCAGAGTATCTCTGCCTACATAGGAAAAAGACTATCCGGAAAAGTGCTCGCAACTTTTGTAAGGGGGAACCTTGTCTACAACGAGGGGAATCACGCTCCCGCCGCCTGTGGTGCTCTAATCCTCGCAACATAGAAAGGAAGTGATGATTTGAATAGTGAAGGGAACGACCACCACGAGCTATCTGTGAGAACCATCAATTATTTCTTTGTTGTTGTATTATACATTGTCATCTTTCTTCTTACCATCCTGCCGTGTAGTGAAATCATTGTTTATGAGCAATTTATACATTTTTTCCTTTTTTCTTTTTTTATAAATGAATTTATATTCCAAAAGGAAAGCAGGAAGCCGTAATTGCATTGCTACATTTTCAGAAAAAAAAAAGGCCTAAATTTAATTTATTTACTCATTAAACAAAATTCATGATAATAATAATAAAAAGGAGAAAATAGTATAAATCATAGTGTGACGCATATTTTCTCGTTTGCTAAGAATTTTTTCCCCTTAACGCAGCCGTTTCTGATAGTAAAAGAGAGAATAAATAAATAGAAAGAAATGCCAATGTGGCGTCGCGGCGTCCGTTTGGGTTTAAAAAAACAGAAATGGATAAGCAAGAAACCCGTTCAACTAGCTTTCAAATGTAAAAGCATTCGCCAGTCTCCGTCCAAATAATCTTCATGCAACTCTCCACTCAGTTCTTTTCCCTCCAAAACCCTCCACTTCTCTCTCACCGCCACCACCGCCGCCACTACTCTCTCTCGACCAGACCTTTCAAACTCAAACTCATCAGCTCGCTTGCCAACTCACCCGAGTCATGCTCGTCCGAACTCGCGACCGCCCTCCAAAGCGAAACCTTGAAAACCTTAGAATGGCCTTCCCTGTGCAATTACCTCTCACCCTTCACATCTACCTCCATGGCCCTATCCCTCACCAAAAGCGCGGCATTCCCTATCGGTCAATCCCAGGAAGAGTCCCAGAAGCTTCTGGACCAAACCACCGCCGCTTTGCACGCCATGGAGGCCTTGAAATCGGAGCCGTTGGATCTCTCTGCCATCGAGGACATCTCAGGAATCCTCCGCTCTGCTGGTTCAGGACAGCTGCTAACAGTAAGGGAGCTTTGCAGAGTTCGGAGGACGCTTGGCGCCGCAAGAGCCGTCTCGGAGAAGTTGGCAGCGGTCACAGAAGGATGTTCTTTGAAGAGGTATATCAAAATTCTTTTCCTTCCTTTTTCAACTTCGGCATTCTTGATGTTTTCTGTTGCATCCTTTTGCCAAAATTAATGTCCATTTTTTAAAAAGTATTTAGTAGTAATAGTTTGTTACGATTATATGTGAGAAATGATTGGAGTTTCGAGTTGGTTTTAGTGTACGTGGTTTCACTTACATTGGATTACTTTAATATGTGTAAACAAATAAACTAAGGAACACTACGTCTAGAAGTTTTGCTAGTTGTTTTTGTATCTGATAGTTGATTAGTTACAGAGGATGAGTGTTCAAACTTCTGATTCTGCTACTTTATACCAGATTCTTGTCTTGAATAGAAACAGTGTAACTATGATAAATGTTTTCATTCTTTAAAATGGTCAAAAACTTGATGATTTTCTTTCCCTATATGGATTCAACCTTTTGATCATAACAGAGGTGGACTTATGTATTATGTTTTTCTATTATAGGCACCTCAGACTGTAAAGATCTTACTTTATAGTAATGATTTTGGTGTAAGCAATTTTATCTGAAACATCTCTGAAATGTTCTTCATTTTTGCTTGATACAATGTGGAGAGAGCTATATATCGTATTGGTAATGATGGATTATCTTCTCTCTGTAAGGGTCTGAAAAGAAAATCATACTCAGGTTACTTTGACCCAACAGTGCACTGCTTGTTTCCTGTATTCATTTTTGAAATAAAAATATACAACCTGCCTGCCTGAAAGTTAAATTTGGTTTTACAGAGTCTCATTGATGTTATTGTTTTTGTGCCAGGTACACTCCATTACTTGAAATACTTCAGAATTGCAATTTCCAGAAGGAGTTGGAGAAAAAGATAGGATTTTGCATAGACTGCAATCTTTCAACTGTCCTTGATAGAGCTAGTGAAGAATTGGAGCTTATTAGGGCTGAAAGGAAGAGGAACATGGGAAATCTGGATTCTCTGTTGAAAGAAGTATCAGTTAATGTTTTTCAGGGTGGAGGCATTGACAGACCTTTGATAACCAAGCGGCGGTCAAGGATGTGTGTGGGTGTGAGGACATCTCATAAATATCTGCTTCCAGATGGTGTGGTTCTGAACGTTAGCAGTTCTGGTGCAACATATTTTATGGAGCCCAAAGAGGCAGTTGAGTTGAACAACATGGAAGTAAAGCTTTCAAATTCTGAAAAAGCTGAGGAAATGGCTATTCTGAGCCTGCTTACATCTGAAATAGCAGAATCAGAAGCTGAGATAAAGTATTTGTTGGATAAGCTTCTAGAAGTTGATCTTGCTTTTGCTAGAGCTGCATATGCTCAGTGGGTGAATGGTGTCTGTCCAATTTTTAGTTCAAAGGAATCTGAAGTGTTAATTTCCAATGGAGCAGATAATGCTTGGTCAGTAGATATTGAAGGAATACAGCATCCGCTTCTCCTTGGGTCTTCTTTAAGAAATTTCACAGATTTCATTGCATTCAGCTCTGGGGATCCATCCATAAAGGAGGAGAAAAGTGGTGCAATGGCTGCGGTAAAGTCTTCAAAAGGTGTATCCAGCTTTCCTGTTCCTATAGATATTAAAGTTCAATGTGGAACACGGGTGGTGGTTATCTCAGGACCCAATACAGGAGGTAAAACTGCTTCCATGAAAACTTTGGGGCTGGCATCTCTTATGTCAAAGGCTGGCATGTATTTGCCTGCTAAGAAGCAGCCAAGACTTCCGTGGTTTGATCTTGTTCTTGCAGACATTGGGGACAGCCAGGTAGTTGTTTACCTTTTTTATGAGTGATAAATTCTCATTTCTTTATCCTCTTTTGTTCTGACTCTTCTTTTATGACTGAAGTCTTTGGAACAAAGTCTTTCAACATTTAGTGGGCATATATCACGAATTTGTGAGATCTTGGAAATTGCCTCAAAAGAATCACTTGTCCTCATTGACGAAATTGGTAGTGGAACTGATCCCTTAGAAGGGGTGGCTCTATCTACCAGTATCTTGCAGTATCTCAAAAATCGTGTTAACTTAGCTGTTGTAACAACTCATTATGCGGATCTAAGTCGTCTTAAAGAGAAGGACTCTCAGTATGAGAATGCAGCCTTGGAATTTTCTCTGGAGACCTTACAACCTACCTACCAGATACTCTGGGGTAGCATCGGCAATTCAAATGCATTAAATATTGCTAATTCAATTGGTTTTGATAAAAATATAATTGAACTTGCAAAGAAGTGGGTGGAGAGTCTAAAGCCAGAAAAGCAGCAGGAGCGGAAAGGTGTGCTATATCAATCGCTAATGGAGGAAAGGAATAGATTGGAAGCTCAGTTCAGGAGGGCTGAATCTCTTCATGCTGAAATTATGGGACTTTATCATGAGGTATGGTTTTAGAAATTCCATTTTGTTGCAACCTAATTCTAATTTTTGTTGCTACTTGTTGTTTATTATAAATAAGCATCAGGAAAATAGTGATGTTAGGGTCCTTTTATTATTAGAAGTCAAGCTGTGTCCTATTGTGAAGTTATTAGACTATTGGCACATTTGAGAGCTTAACTTCTGCCTTTTCTTTTCTTGAGACCAGAATATGTTTTGTTTTGCTTATTGAGTCATTTTGTTTGTTTGTTTGTTTCTTCTCCTGGATCCTAATAATGAAGGTTAGGGGTGAGGCAGACAATCTTGAAGAGCGTGAGATAGCTCTTAGGGCAAAGGAAACCGAGAAGGTTCAACAAGAATTAAATGCTGCGAAATCGCAAATTGACACTGTGGTGGAGGAGTTTGAGAATCAGCTCAAAACTGCCAATTCTGATGAATTTAATTTGTTGATTAGGAAATCTGAATCTGCAATTAACTCCGTTGTAAAAGCTCACCGCCCTGGTGACAGTTTCTCTTTTACTGAAATGGATACAAGTTCATATCAACCTCAGTCTGGTGAGCAAGTCCATGTGAAGGGATTAGGAAACAAGTTAGCTACTGTTGTTGAAGCATCTGAGGATGACAACACATTATTAGTCCAATATGGTAAAATTAGGGTCCGGGTTGAGAAGAGCAATGTTAGACCTATTTCAAATAGCAAAAAAAATGCGAGGCTGAGTATGAAAAGACAGGTGTGTAATCAAGATTGCTTCCTTAACGTCTTGCTTGTTGTTTGTTTGTGTTACATTTTTGTCCTGTTATCTGGATGGGTTCATGCTGAACATTTGGTTGAGGACCTTGAACCCAACAACTAAGCTGAGTACCAGGGAGCATTGGGCAAATGTTCGCCTAGTTTGATGTTCACTGAAATTTGATTAATTACTTGGCCGGCTTTGTTGGGATCCCCCCGCCCCCCCCCCCCCCCCCCTCTCTCTCTCTCTCTCTCTCTCTCTCTCTCTCTCTCTCTCTCTCTCTCTCTCATGTATATTTGTTAAGCTTATCCACCTGCTCTCCAAATGTCCTTTTGTTGCTTCTGGGAAAAGCCAATCCACGTCTATTTCCATTCTTTATCCCTAGGGAAAGCGTTTTGTTCATCAGCCTAGTTTCCCTTGCATACTCTGTGGTCCTGCTGGATATCATACTTGCATGAAGCTAGAATTATGGGTTTTCGTCCAGCCTTTTTGGTGAAATTTCTTAAGTTACGTTCAAAATGTTACATATTCAACCATGTTTTTTGTATATTTTTCTTGAATGCTTTCTGTCCTTGGCACCGATCCTCTTAGTTTCTGAAGCTTTTACAGACAAATTACCTGTAGTTTCTCCAGCTTGTGCACATATCCACACACAAAGATTCACCTAGATCAAGTAGGCCAGACCTTGGCTTAGATATTAAATCATACTGTTAAAATTAGCCTACTACTCTGAAATGTTTGTTGGGTTTGTCTCTTATTTGACTGAAGTTCATCTGTCTCCTGCCTTGTCTTGGAATTGAATTTGCTGACTCTGATTCTTGTCATCTTCGCTATAGAGAGAACAGAGCGGAGAGTTAGCGAGTAATTTAGATGCTGCAAACAGTGATGCAGTTGCTTACGGCCCATTAATTCAGACATCAAAGAACACTGTAGATCTCCGTGGTATGCGAGTGGAAGAGGCTGCGCACCACCTCGACATGGCCATCTCTGCGAGAGGATCAAATTCAGTTCTCTTTGTTGTGCATGGCATGGGCACTGGTGTCGTTAAGGAGCAAGCACTGGAAATATTAAGAAATCATCCACGTGTGGCGAAGTATGAACAAGAAAATCCAATGAATTATGGTTGTACAGTTGCTTACATCAAGTGAAGGATAATTCTTTTCCCTTCTTTTTGAGTTCCACGTTCAGTAGATCTTTGTAAATATACACAATTACACATATTAATCTAGTGAGCAATTTGTTCATGCTTTTAATATCAACTATGTGGAGTTTGTGTCTTCTTGGAGGTATTTTGTTTCTTTTAGGGAGTCCGGTGATTAATACAATAAAGGCTCGAGTAGCAGGTGGAACGATAACCATGCTAAGAACGGTTCATCATCCATCTAGCTGTCCACTTTAATTTTTTCTGAATAAACCCATCATTTCTGTTTTCTTGGAATGCGCAATCTGACTTGTCAATAAGCCACCTGGAGAAAGAAACTAAATTCTGGCATCATGCCTGCATGCAAGGCACACCTTACACGTTAGACCCAACCAAAAGCCATTGAGCTGCCATGTATAACCCCCAGCGTAATCCTTTTTGGTAAGCTAGCGAAAATCAGTAGTATTGCTTTCAGTTACAAAGCTACAACCATTAGAGATAAGCATGCACCACTAAGCCTCAGCTTCATTTGTCGAGGCACTCCAGTGTAAGCAGGAAGAGTTGGTCTGAACTCTTGGGATTATTTTTGCCGAAAACATGTTGGCGGTTTTCGAGAAAGCAATAGGAAATCCACCAGAGGAGCTAAGGCTTCCTTCGGTTGGCTTAGATTTGGAGGGTAAGAAGACTCTGGAAGAAATCTTGGAGACTTTCCGGTTATTGTGGCCACAGTCAACCTTGTACCACCTTTCAAATGGGAATTTCATGGCTTTGTCACATGAAGCTGAGAGTCCTTTACACCCAAGGTATTCAAAAATTTCGGCCCTCTTAATGTTTTTGGTGATGAGCTTAATTATGATCTTGTTTTCTTTCCATTTGGCTGGGAAGAAAGAGTATGCAATGGAATTGTGCTTCCCGTTTTATACTTCAGCTCTTACATTGTCATCTGTAAATCCTTTGCATCAGATAAAATTCATAAAGTTTTCGATCAAGCAAGTAAGTTGGAATAAGTTTCTATTATAATACACTTAAATGTAGATTACAGAGTAACAGGGGCTAGCGGTTAAGGTAATAAAACTAACAAGGTAAAGAAAGGGAAGCTAGAATTCTAATATGGTTCAGACTTCCAGAACTTTCACTAGTCATTTGATGTTGGGTGGATCCTTGATTATTTGTTATTGGTTAATATCTCTGACCTTATTTGAAACATGTAACAAATTTTGAGGGCTTTCGTTGTTTGATGATGATCGGAATGTACCAGGTCCATGGTTGTCATGGATGACATTTTCTGTATCTTCGTCGGGAATCTTGCGAACATGCCCGAACTCAGGCGACATTACGGCCTGTCCAGACAAGCAACAGAAGCCATGGTTGTGATTGAAGCTTACAAGGTGCTAAGAGACCGAGCTCCATATCCACCTGATCAAGTCATTAAAGATCTCGAAGGCAAATTTGCTTTCTTTCTTTTTGACGCAAGATCTGTTACCCTCTTCGTGGCCAGGGTGAGATGGAAACCGAATGCGGTTTTTTTTCACAAGTTATATAAGCTTTATGTAGTATTCTCAGAAAATGTTGTTGGCTTAACATAGGACCGTGAAGGAAGCGTTGAGCTTAAATGGGGAATGGCTGGAGATGGCTCCCTGGTCTTTTCAGATGACCCTAACACTATACAAGAGGCTTGTGGAAAATCCTGTGCACCCTTTCCTCCGGGTAAACTCACTCACCTTTCAAGTTCAAACAGGCAACACGTTGCAAGTAAATGCTAGAAGTTGGTATTTCTAAATTTTTACATGGTTAATTTTACAGGCTGCATTTTCATGAATGCGAATGGTCTTATAAGCTTTGATCATCCACTTCACAAGGTAAAAGCAGTAGCTCGTGAAGACGACGATGGAAAAATTTGTGGAGTAATTTTTCAGGTGGACTTGTTCACAAGACTCCCTAGCATTCCACGTACTGGTAGTGCTGCGAATTGGGCAGATATCACCGTCCAGGAGGGAGAATGAAGGGATAAAGTTTTTATCAGATTGGCAGATGATGATGAACTGGAGAAGCTGAAATTTAACATAATCTACAGCGGTATTGTTCATGTTCTTATAAGCTTTGCATGTTTTATGCTGGCCCCTGTTTTAAGCACCCTGTAACTTGCTTTGCAAATAGAGTTATCACATTAGTTTATCCTTTTCTTGTATATCTTGGTTCAAACTTATAGCCATGGTTAATTTCAATTGATGAACTCCCATATTTTCCGGTGAGAAATAAACTTTCTTGGGAATCTGAAGTTTTATTAGGAGAAACTAATTGGAGTAAAGGAAAGCACATCATGCTTATTCTTAGCTTAAACAGTTAGCTAAAGGGAAATATATCTACGCTTTTTGCTTAGCCAGACGCCGGTGCCATAGCAGAAGGGCTTCGGACCCTATTAGCCCCACGTTTGTGGTCAACCCCCCTGTTGGTTTCACGGTTAGGCCAGTTAGAGGCAACCTCGTTTATCGAACCAATGTGAGTATCACAGTCCCCTCCCGGACACTCCTTTACTGGCAGGCAATAGAAAGGTTGCCCGAAATTGTTGATGAGAAATCCTTTACCTTCATTTCCTGAACAACCAAGGCAGATATCACCACCAACACCAATACCAGGAAAGTTATCACCGTCGCCGCCATGAACACCGCCTCCTATCCTGAAAGGCGGAATATCGAAACCTAGGATGCCAGTGACTAGACCAACTTTCTCCTGACCCTGGCCAGAAACAGCAGTGCCACCAGAACCCTGACCATGGTTTTTGGGGTCTTTAAAACTACTGGCGTCTCTAGCAGCAGAGATTGTGGACATGACTCCTAGGACAAGTAGGAGAACTGAGAACATAACCCACGCTTGTTGATGTTGTCCCATATTTTTGTCTGTCTTTAATGTTGTTTCTGTAGATGGATGTTAGGCAATAAAACAAGATGAATGTTTATATACTGATAGTTCCATGTGCATGCTTTTGTTGTTTTCAGGGTAAAAGGGTAGGAAAAGAGGAACCAAAGTAAAAATCATAAAAGATTTTCGTGTTGGGTATTTGGTGATCATCATCCTTACGTGACCCTGAATTATTGAGGCAGTTAACTTTGTTAATAGTTTATAATAAGGTGAATTTTTTAAAGTTAAAAAACACAAATTTCTTATTAAAGAGATTTCTAAAATGAATTGATTAATATCAAACTCAATTAAGAAATATAATTTATTGAATATTTTAATTTTTAACTGTTAAATATTGTACAATTGTTAAATGCTACAAACTTTTTCATTTTTTATTAAAGAATTAGTGATTATTTATATAAAATATAATCAAAAAAAAAAAGAAAAAGATTTTGTTTTGTCTAGTCCTTTGGATTAGTTCCAATTGATTAGTTTCATTCATTTATTTTTTAAATGTTTATTATCATCTTATAAGCTAGTTAACACAAAATATTGAAAAAAATAATTTGATTTCAAATTGTATGATGATCATGTTGAGCTTCAATATTAGTCCTATAATAAAAAAAACTAAAAACCAAATGAAATTAACATGTAATAATAAATTCGTTAATTTGATAAATGGATATAGATATGGTATAGATTATTCAGTTTTAGAATTTTTTTAAGTTATAATTTATTCACGTAAATTAAATATTTAATGATAATTTTGTTGTTGAATTTGTACTTTTACACAAAAATATCTAGTCAAGAAATTAATATATGGTAAGAAATATCATAAAAATTTTTTTATTTAAGAGAAGAAAGGATTTGAATAAAAAAATCATATACCAATTATTAAATTAACTGTTCAGATATAGAAAAATTATAATTTTATTTTCTAATAAAAAACATAATTTCGAAATCCCAAATTTTAATTCTCTACTATATGATGAGAACTTACAAATTTGCATTGAATTATATAGACTATATTGTTTCTATTCATGAATTATCATCATGTATTTGAAATCAAAGCTTAATTAAAAACAATTTATTCATATTAAAAAGAGCACATTGGAATTACCAAGGCTGCTTAGTACTACTTTATTCTGTTGCCATAGCATCCATATTCCAAGGATGGCTTTCTCATAATAAACGTTTGTCATCAAGTCTCTGGGTAAGTTCCTTAATCATTCGTGTGAGTTCAGATATAGCATTATCACCCGTTGGGCCTGTGCAATTGTAGACAAAGTCGCAGCCACCAAAGATTTCGACACCTTCACAGCCATTGTTATCATTACCGTCGTCGTTGCAGTCACAGCCATTGTTTAAGTCGTCGGGGCTGCCAAAGCCATTGTCGAAGACACTGCTAGGCCGTGTGGGGGACGAATTGGAAGCAACGTGATCATGCGTGGAATTGTTGATATTGGTCAGCTGGTTTAAGTTAACTGACTCGTCCATGGCGGAGAAACCGACCATGTGACCAGAGCACATCCCAAAGGAGCACAGTGAAAGCAACAAGGCTATGCAAACCAATTTGCTGCTGCCATTAATTTTTCAGAGCAAAGCTAGCCTTGGTGCTTTTAGTTGGATCCATGATAAGGCTTTATATAGTGAAGTTTTACTGGTGTCAGTGCATGGTTTATTTCAGAAAACAGGAGAGAAATTAAATGGCATAAAATTTGTGATCAGAACTGCTAGGCAATGAAGCAATTTCTTCAAATTTGGTTTATCAATTCAAGTTGCTTGTGTGAACAACTTATTACGAATATGTCATGTATTTAATAATAATCTTTTAAAATTAAAACAAAATGTAATAGAATTTCAATTAATTGATGAGTCTGATGACATTGTAATTTTCTTCCTCCAATTGTTACTAGTTCGACAGCTTTCGAGATTAGTTCGACATCTTCTATGATTTGAATTCACGTGCTGTGATATTTTTGGGTGGCCTGCCACTAATGCATTTATCATTGATTTGTTGGTCAAGCTTAAGATTAGCTTGAATCACACTTTCTACGAATGACTCATTAATTAATTAAGATCAAATTTAAAAATAAACTCAAAACATCATGCGATGATTCTTTATGTTTAATATATATATATGGAAGTATATCTTTTACCTATTATAGATTCTGTGATCCAAATCATAAGCAGAAATTTTCTAATACTTATAAACCCCAAGATTTTTTTCAATAACAAGGCAGAGAAAACAAATATAAGAAATATTCGATTGAAGATCAGTTTAGTGACTAAACAGGCTCTGTAGCTAGTATGATAACAAGTGTTTGGAGATGTTTATAACAAGTTCTCTTGGAAGGATAATAACCTTTTTAGATGGTCATTTGGGGAGGATCAATGATTCCTATATATACATATACATATATATATATATATATATAAATATATATGCTCGTCATCTTTTTCTTTGACTTGTTCAATGGGTTCCTCCAACTAGACAATTATGGAAAAGGAGGATTCCATTCCCATAGGTAAAGCATGTTCTTCATGATATAAAAACCAACAAAAAAAGTGAGCTCAGATTCTTAAATTGAAAGGAGAGTTCTTCTTCTCCAAGTGTGGAAGTCACTCCATTCTTTTCTTCTATCATTTTAATCAAAAACTTCTTGGTTAATCAGTTAGGTGCCATTTGCCATAGCTCCTAAAAGCCTATCAAATTCGACAAACAATGGAAACCAAACATTGATGAAACTTTTTATCACATCCTTGTTCAAAATCAAAGAAATACTAGTAACAGAATTAATATTATAATTACTAAAATAATTGAGGGTATTTTTGTTTAATTTTTTTTTCACTTTATTTCTTGATTCTTGGAATAATTATTATCAAAGGAGATTGATTGGTTATTTTCAAAATGATTATTCTGTGAAGGAAACGAAGTTAGGAATAAGAGACCAAACATGCCATAAATGGAAAAAACTTGTTTGAGAATCTGTTTCCATTTGTGATCAGAGAAGGAAAGTTTCTCGGCATTTTCAAACACTTGCCAAGCAAGGAAAGTGAGTGGCAATATTCTGAGTGAATGACGAATATACCCTTTTAAGCAAAAAAAGGGGCACTTTCTTGGCGATTTAAACATCGTGCGAAGGAAGGAGTTGTATGAAAGCGAAGGAAATTGAGAAAGAAAAAAAAAGCAAAGTTTTTATTTTCTTGTAAAAGACAATAATACTCACAGTCTTTTAGGGGGAGAATCATATCTGACTGTGCAGCCTAGCTCCTGAGCGCCAAAGTAGTTTATGTTTCTCTATAAATAATTCACCAAAGTTCACAAGAATTTCGACCTGCTTCCTCCATAAACTGCACTCTAAACCCTTTGGTAAGTTCTTTAGAACTCTCTCTCTCTCGCTCTCTCTCTCTCACTTGCTTCCTATCCTTTCCTTTCTTCTTCTTTTTATGTTAACGGTTTTGAATTGAATTTAAAATCTTTCCTTTTTCTTGAAATGGGTTGTTGTTTGAATCCGACTCATTGCAGCCAAACTCGGTGCTATTTGATATCCTTGTTACTTGTAAATGGTGAATAATTGAAATCGGAAATGGAGATTACTTTTGAATTTTTTATGCCGCATTTGCGATTCTAGTTATGGTTTTTTTTTTAAAAAAAAAATTGGTTGTTTTATGTGTAATCAAGGGTATTTTGATATCGTGTTTATAGTTTTTCCAAATCTTTAGCCATTGAAATGTTGCTATGATCAAAAGGTCTTTCATTTATATTCCAAAGGTGGAGTCTTTCTTGCATGCATTTTCGGTGATTGTACTAAGAAGGTAAAGTGGAAGAATCAAAAGTTGCAGTGGCTGCGATTAGATAATCTTGGCATTGTATGGCTAGTTTTAATTTTGTTTTTCTATTTAAGTGGGTAATTTTTTTGTTCTATTCTTTCTATGTTTAGATTTTCCTTTTCGGATGACTCTTCTTTGAACATTGACGTTTTTCCTAATGCTTAGATGTGGTTAGTTCACGTGCGTCTTAAAAGTCATATAATTGTTAATTTATGTTTGTTGGAATCCATTTTCCTTTTTTTGGCCTTGCATTTGTCAAATGATGTGAGACGTGTGATTCGTCCTTTAAATACTGTTTAAATGACTGTTTAAATGGCGGTCATCCAGATATCACTAGTTTTTCAATAACAATTATCATTCATTGGTTGAAGTATTTAAGTGTTTTGTCCTTCCAGCTTTACAGCCTAAATTGTACTTTGAATCATGTCTTATGTTTGCCCTCTTGTTTTGTGAAGTAATATTTCAAAATGGAGGTGTCTGGTTTAAATGGATTGCAATATGACGAGGAGAAGGCATTGACCAGTTTGCTTGATGCATTCGGTTCTGTGTTTTCTCTTAAAGATATTGCTTCTGCTTACTGTGAGGCGGGCCGGAACGCAGATTTGGCTGGTGAAATTCTGTTTGAAATGCAGGGGAGCACCTCTTCAGTTGCTACTGACACATCTGCTGGTAAGATGAAATATGATCAAACTTCAAAATCCTGTGGTAATAAATCCCAGACTTATTATCAAGCAAATGGGGGTTTTATAGTCCCTAAGGAAAATTGGCAACCGCTTTCAGCTGCAGGTGATGCATCTAATGGTGAGGTGAAAAGCGATGAATCTTCAGAATCATCCTGCAGTATTAACTCCCAGAATTATTGTGGAGCAAATGGGGGTTTCACAGTCGCTAAGCAAGAATGCCAACCAGTTTCAGCTGCTAGCGATTCATCTAATGGTGAGGCCAAAAATGATGGACCTTCAGAATCATTCTGTAGTAATAGTTTGCAGAGTTCTTGGCAAGCAAATGGGGATTTAAGAGCTCCAAAGAAAAAAAGGCGGCCGGTTTCAGGAGGCACTGTTTCAAGCATGCTAGGGAAGGGGTATATGAAGTCTGTCCCTTTGGCTAGTGGTTCCTATCCAGGAACCAAACCTTTCAAGGTTGACTCAGAGGAGTTACCAATGTCTGAACTTTGGGGGGAAGGACTCAAATCCAGTCCTCTAAAGGAGGAACGCATGCACAAGGATATGGAAGATTTTCTCTTCAAAATGCTTGGGGATGGATTTCAACTGGACAAGGATGTCATTAGAGATGTTCTTGGTAAAGCAACTCTCATTAGTTGCCATCTTAACTGATCGCTAATCTGGTCTTTTGATTTATTTAAGTTAATAATTTGTTTGTTTTACTTTTCAAAAAAAAAAATTGTTTGTCTTATTTTATTTCTTTTATCTGAAGATTGTTATTGCTTTTATCTGAAGATAGTTATTACAGCTTCACCAGGCTACCCTGTCACATTTTTAATACATTATTTACCAAAAGATCTCTTTCAAATTCATGTAAATCACATACAATGAAAGTGCCTCATTAATTTCAAAGTGGTTTTTGCAGCTCTTGTTTTGTTCTTAAAGTGAGGTCGTTTTATATCTATATCATTCTTATTTGAATTTGAGTCAATATTACATGTGCACATATATCTGCAGACATACATGATTATGGGTGACCACTAATCAGGTTTTATTGTTTTAAACATGCAGATAGTTGTGGATACGACATGCAAAAGGTATGGATAATATCCTCATTTTAGAGGATTTACCGTTCTTATTCAACAAATGTGCACTTTTTAAGCTTTTTCAGTGCAAAGATCTTGTACTGTTAGGGCAAATTAAGTGTCTAGTGACTTTACTTGCTGGTCATTTGTCTTTTTAATTGCTTTCCTACTCTGAGGAATAAGATACTTTTGAAGGTTTTCTCATGGTTTTGAATGCCATTTTCTCTATCTAGTATGCTATGTATTAACTTGTTAGAACTGATAACTATTCTTTTCCTTCTCTCTTGACTTATAAGAGCATGGAGAAGCTACTTGATCGATCAGCTGTGAATTTGGACAAAGAGGACAAATTTCTTGGTGAGTCCAGTAAAAAGGTTAGTGTAATATTCAACTGTGCAAACCCAGTGTTCGCTGGCCAGTATAATTGTACATATTGTTTGTGTGAGATTAAGATAAAAGTGATGATGATGTCTTTTTCTGGCTTTTCTCTCTGCTATCAAATGCATATCATGTTAATTATAAGTACCTGTCCTTTTTTCTGCATTAAAGACAGAAATTTATTCATCTTTCATTCTAGGATAGGTTAGGAAATGAGGTGAAGTTGATGGTTGCCAGTCTCACTTTTCTTTTAAATAGCTCTAAGCACAGTTTTCATGAGTGCTTTTTGTGGACAAAGGTTTACCAGCTTCATCTTAATTGCTTTTTCATTGACAACATATTTGCAAACACTACAAATTGCACCACTTTTAAAAGGGAAAGCATTAGTAATGAACTCATGGCAACATTGTTTTTGATTATTCAACTTTTATTACTTATAGATATCATGCAATGTCTTCAATTGCAGTTGTATGTATTAAGCTTGCCGGTATGGAGATGTCTTTTGATATTCCTGTCTTAAACTCGATGTTTACAATCTTCAGGATTGATTATTGTTTTCTTTTACTCTTTTCATTTACAGAATAATGATATGCATACAAGAGCAGTGGGACCTTCACAAGAAAAGTAAGTTGAATCAGATGAATTCTTGTTGATTTATATATTTGTTTCTTTTTTTCTTTTTTTTTGCTAGGTTTAATGGTTTACTTTTATGAGTTTATCAACAGAGAGAATTAGGGAGAGGAGTGTTTTATAAACAATTTCTGCTTTTAATTACTAATTAGGCTTTCTTTCGATAGGGAAATGTAATGTCCACATTTTGCAATTCCTGATGAACTTTCCTCTGCATTTTACTTGCAAGCAGGAACAGCGGTTTGAGTGCAAATGGTGGAGAATTAACTAGACTACGAAAAGACAGAAATGATCTTCAACAGGATGTCTTGGCTGCTTTCTTTAAAGGTCCTGAGAGATTTGATGAATTGCCTAGGAGAAGAACTGGGTTTGCAAAGAGGCCTTTAGCTTTAGGAGAACTTGTGGAAGGACCTCTAATTGATTCCCCTCCCGAGCAGAAGGCTGATGGAGTTCACTCTCAAGAAGTTGAAAAGGATGGTATTTACTCTTGTCCATTTCACTTAAGTATATCTAACCAAGTACAGTGGAATATACTTGTAGGAGGCAGATAAGCTTTAGCAGTAGAAAGTTCAGTACTTATAGCAGCCATGCTTATTATATTGCTTCCTTATGCTTTGGGATCTTAAGAAGATTCTAGATATTTAATTATGAATTTTCTGGTTCAAAGTGTTTCTTTCTGCACGAGCAGGTTTGTGCCACTTTATCCCCTATGTTTGCAGAAAAATGATCAAAGGCACAACTATTCTCATCTGCCCTTTGCCTTTTCACAACATTCTTCTCTGCCTCTGTTAGTGGGCATTTCCTAAAACGTTTTGCCAATTATGTATGAGTTAAAGGGCTTGCTTCAGCATCAATCACTACCAATTAAAGGAAACAGTTGCTGGCCGCAACTTTGTTACTATTGTTTTTTATGTAAATTTTTATTCATTTTACATGTCTATGATTTTTTGCAGATGAAGATGAAGAAGATAGTTTCCAGGCTCTTCGAAGAGCTGTGAAGGAATATAGGGGCACCATGAAGGAATACTATAAAGCTGTAAGTCTTATGGTTTTAAAATATTGGTCCTTTGTTTTGCATGTTGACACTATTCTCAGATGTCTGATGCAATTTATATTATATCAATCCCTTTACATTCTAAGTAGTTGCTATGTGTTCCTTGTCAGGCTGTTGATGCATTTGCAAAGGGTGATCCAGATCAAGCAAACAGACTTCTAGAACAGGTAAAATATTCAGCTAGAATTATAAATAAAGTATATGCATTTTCTGTAGGTACACTAGGCTTCCAAGACACAAGTAAAATTGACCTCTTCTTCCTGGTTGCTTATGGATAAAGTGGATAAAGAATTGTAAAACCCACTGGATTGAAGGAAGTTTTCCTAATACTAAGCTCTGGTGTCAAGTGTCAATTTCCATTAGCTTAGCATCTGGCTATAGGAGCTTGCAAATACAGGACATTTGATGTTTATTAATTGGAATTTTTTGGTAAAAGCTTTGCTTTTATCTGAACTTAATAATATGATTTCCAATAGGCAATAGGTGATCAGTTTTAGGCCAAATGGGGTATAACAGAATGTTTGGTCATACATATCTAATGACTCCAGTTGTGAATGGCTTTGGTGTGGCAGGGACAATTTTTTCGCGAAAAGGCTCGCGAAGCAGATGAAGAATCCAATCAAAAGATTTTTGAAACTAGGTTAGCCTCTTTCTCTTGAAGTGTTTGTGGTTTATCTAATGGGGGTTGGGAGCATTGTGGAAGAACCCGTTTTTCATTTTTCTCCTCTCTCTCTCTCTCTCTCGCTCTCTCATTTTTACTGATTGCATTTGTCAGGAACACAAACGCTGACGATGTAATGCGGCTTGAGTTGCACGATCTTGGCCCTAGGGAGGCAATACGTCATTTGAAGTCTCATCTATCTTTGCTAGCAGGCATCCCCTGTAAGTCACCATTCTCCCAATTTCACTTTACTCATGAACCCTTCTGTTTTACTCGTGATTTAACTTTTGATTTCCATCAGTATTGAAGTACCTAAAGGTCATTGTAGAGACCAATGAAGAAGATTCCTCAAAAGGCAGTCGAAGACGATTGGTAAGACTTGCTAATTAAATCCTTGGCATAAATTGAACCAAAAAAAAAAAAAAACCCATTTAACCATTGATTTAATTTTTATTTGTAGCAGGTTATGAAGCTGTTGGAGAAGGAATCAATCAGCTGGAGTGAAGGAGAAACTCCTGGAGTAGTAATGATTCGAATGGATAAAATCAACCCCAAACTTTTGAGTTTTGCCAAGAAATAGAGCATGCATCCTGGGATCAAGTTTGTTCCTTTCGACTTTAAGCTGATAGTTATTGCTATCAGTAATTCTTGATCCATTTTGTAATTGCAACTTTTTCCATTCTTGTAAACTCTACTAGAACCTGTAATGGAATTGAACATAATTTATGTTGTCATTGTAGGCTTCTTTTCTCTCTTTTTTTTTTTGGTGTTACAATAGTCTGAGAAGGGGGGATTCCAAGTTAATTTTGCAGTGTTAAAAGTCAAAAATAAATAAATAAACAATTATGTTGGGGCTTGGGCTTATGATTATTGGGTTCTGCTTAAGCCCAAAATCCTTAGTGCTGACGTGTGATGATTGAGAGTCCCCATGGGACCCGACACAGCACAGTTAATCAAATGACCGTAAGTAACGGTGATTGATAATTTGATCATAAATGGAGTCAGAACGAAACGGGAAGTCTCCGATCCCCACATTTAAAAGCGTTACAAAAGGATTTGCGAAAAGGAGAAAAGGGGATTCTAGGTTTCGGAACTGGTTCGAGTGGTGTGAGATAAAAGCATAAATTAATAAAAAAAATAAAGGGTCGAATTTATTATCGTGGTATTATTCTGTCTCCTAGGCCTTAACCGCTATCCCTTTTCCTCTGTTTCTCTCTATTGCTCTTGTGAGGAAGACGAAGGAGAAATATCAGATCATTCAGTAACGCAATAATACTAAATAAAAGCAATAATAATGGGAAGAGGTGGTGGTGGTTCAGTGAAAGATGTGAAGTCGAAGGGTGAGCTCGATAGTCTGCGGCAGAGTGGAGGACCGGTTATCCTTCACTTCTGGGCGTCGTGGTGCGAGGCTTCCAAGCACATGGACCAAGTCTTCTCCCACCTCTCTACCGATTTCCCCAACGCCCACTTTCTTAGGGTTCTCTTTATCTCATCTCTCAAATATGGAACTTTTTGTTTTAAATAATATTTTTTTTAATTTTTTTTCTAAGTATTTGATTTGTTGCAGGTAGAAGCTGAAGAACAACCTCAGATATCTGAGGAATACTCGGTTTCTGCTGTGCCTTTCTTTGTCTTCTTTAAGGTAAATCTTTTTATGGGTCTTCTTTTCCTTTTCAGCGTCCTGTAAATGGTAGGATTAAATTTGTTCAAACGATTTTATAAAGGTATCAAATTTAACAATGAACGTACTAATCATCTTGAAAAGTTTGCTTTTTTTTTTTTTGTAATATTTTGATTAACCAGGCTATTCCTGTTGGTTTGAATTTTATTGAGTCTATATACATATAGATGAGTAGCCTTAAGAGTATTTTCTGTGGTGTAGATTCATGATGATTGAATATTGTTGCTTTCACATCTATAATGTTGTGTTCCCTGACTGGCTAGCTGCGTGTTTTTATATCCTAGCACGGAAGTCAATTTCATGGATATGCCTGAAATTAGTAGGGGAAAAGAGGGAAAAATTATGTGAAATATTGCAAATTGATACTTATTTTCTCAATAAATTGGTTGGGAAATTATCGTTAGCTGCATGTTCTTATGCTGGAGATATCTATGCTAGGAGTCTGGCATATGGTACGAAGAATGACTTTCTATAGATAGTTAGATCATTCACTGCTATGGACCATGGGAAGAAAATTTATGATCACAAATATGTATACTGTAGCTTGTCATAATTGGAAACATGGAAGGTTGGAGATGAAATGGTGAGGGGAAAGAATGAATGGTAGAGATGGGCTTCAAGAGATGTAACATGCACTCTAAGATTATCTTGCCAGTAGTTGAAGGGTGAAACAAGGTGGCTTGTTAGGCATTTTACTAGATTTACCTTTGACCTCTCTCTTTTGCCTCCAACAAAAGCAATAAATTTTCCAGTTACCATTGTTTGAGCTGGCCTATCTAATTATGCCCTTTCTTTGTTCTTATAATATTGTGCTTGATAATTTGCTGTAAGTTTTATTTTCCTGTTGCTGGGTTCATCTTGATTAGTATTCTATTTTGCTAGTTAAGATTTCTCAGCACTATGAGCTTGCTATCTTTTATCTTATGTTTTAACTACTTGTTACCGTGTTTAGTATCTTTTCCTGTTATGAGTGTCTCTGAAGTTTTTGCAAACATCCCATAAATTGTTTGTTTCGTTAGTTCTCTTTCTTGCACTTTTGATGTTATTTCTGAAGTTAGAAAAAATCTTTCTTTTTGTCTGAAGTTGTTACCGTACTGAATCCATTGTTCTTGTCAGGATGGTAAGGTTGTTGATAAATTGGAGGGTGCAGATCCATCCAGTCTGGCCAACAAAGTTGCCAAGGTTGCTGGGTCAATTAACCCTGGAGAAGCTGCAGCTCCTGCTAGTCTTGGGATGGCTGCTGGACCCACTGTCCTTGAGACAGTCCAAGATTTGGCAAAGGAAAATGGCTCATCCCAGATCGGAAATCAAGTGCAACCTGGCCTCAGTGATACACTTAAAATGCGACTGCAGCAGTTGATTGACTCTCATCCGGTAATGCTATTCATGAAAGGAAGCCCTGAGGAGCCGAAGTGTGGTTTTAGCAGAAAAGTTGTTGACATTTTGAAGGATGAAAGGGTCAAATTTGGAACATTCGATATTCTATCAGACAATGAAGTTCGTGAGGGTTTAAAGAAGTTCTCTAACTGGCCAACATTTCCTCAACTCTATTGCAAGGGAGAACTTCTTGGTGGGTCTGACATAGCAATTGCCATGCATGAGAGTGGTGAACTGAAAGAAGTTTTCAGAGATCATGGAGTTGATGTTAGTGGGACTGAACAGGGAACTGGTGGCATCTCAGCACCCTCTGGATTGAGTACAAACTTAGCTTCTCGCTTGCAAAGCTTGATTAATTCAAGCCCAGTTATGCTGTTTATGAAGGGAAAGCCTGAAGAGCCCAAGTGTGGCTTCAGCCACAAGGTAGTTGAAATCCTTGAATATGAGGAGGTTGATTTTAAGAGTTTTGACATACTAATAGATGATGAAGTTCGGCAAGGGCTGAAAGTTTTCTCAAATTGGTCTAGTTACCCCCAATTGTATATTAAAGGTGAACTTATTGGTGGATCAGACATTGTGTTAGAGATGCAGAAAAGTGGGGAACTTAAAAGGGTTTTAGCTGAGAAAGGCATCACTAAGGAAGAGAGTATAGAGGACCGTCTAAGAAGTTTGATCTCATCTTCACTGGTGATGCTCTTCATGAAGGGTACCCCCGATACTCCAAGATGTGGTTTTAGCTCTAAAGTTGTCAATGCCCTGAGGGAGGAAGGTGTGAGTTTTGGGTCATTTGATATATTAACTGATGAGGAAGTGAGACAGGGATTGAAAGTCTTCTCAAACTGGCCGACCTTTCCTCAACTTTATTACAAAGGTGAGCTTATTGGAGGTTGTGATATTGTACTGGAGCTGCGAAACAATGGTGAGCTGAAAGCCACACTGTCTGAGTAGGGTGCGTTTGATTTGTTAAAATAAGATATTGGGACAAACCTTGGCTTCAATTTCAGTCGTCCAAGTTGAATGTGTGTCAATTGACATTACTTCAAAACGATTTTTCGGGTTTTAGTTTATGTATTCAAACTCCCATTACTTATGTTTTTGTGAGTTATGATCAAGTGTACTTCCTGTAATAGCACAATTTACTTCTTTGAGCCTTGCTATAATTGATAAAAGTTCAGTATTGAGATCTGATCCT
Organism: Theobroma grandiflorum; assembly: GCA_036013995.1. NCBI lineage: Eukaryota > Viridiplantae > Streptophyta > Magnoliopsida > Malvales > Malvaceae > Theobroma > Theobroma grandiflorum. The sequence goes on from CP142134.1 coordinate 2,911,286, forward strand.
TTCTTGGATGACAATTGACAAGTTGACTACCCCATGCTAAACAATTCAGAACAAAAAATTCACATCAATCGTTGAAGCAAATTAACAAACAAAAAGAAAGTAAATTCTGATTCTGAACAACAACTATGCCCAGCAGATGGAATAGCATGAATGATGTGCAACTAAGTTATTAAATTTAGCTGGACTTCATGGCCAATATTGTTTTTGTTTCCTCGTCTTCATCGATTCCATCAGCTTTCGTGAGGTCCAAAAGCTTATCCACACTTTTACCATCTCTAATAGTTGACTTTAACAAGGCATGATACATTTTCCGGTCCACTGGAATGACTGTCCTCAATGAGGTGACGAAATCTTCAGCATCTTGAATGCTGCCTTCATCTCCTTGCCTATCCAAGATGCTTGTAATCACCCTAAGGTCGGGTCTCCGCAGATCCCAATCCAAAGTTATAGATAGGACAGTTCTCATACACCCCAAAGCTTTTTTCACCTTACCTTTATCTGGGTAACCTGCAGTCACAACGCCCCAACTGTGACGGGTGGTAGCCTTACCTTTTTCCATCAGGTTTTCAAGCATTGCTTCTGACTTTTCATGTAGACCCTTTTCAGCATAGCCAAAAATGACAATATTTGGTACCTCAAAAATTATAACCGTTGCCAAATGATTCCCACTCCTCGAGTACTTTCTCAGCTTCTTCAAACACATCAAGCTCCACAAGAGTTTGCAGCATGGTAATATAGTCCTTGTCGCCACATGATTGCATCTTGTCCCATACTTTTGGAACTTCTTCGTACAAATCAAGCTCCATAAGACTTTCGTGCATCATAATAAAGCCCATGTTTCTAGACGCTTTGTGCATAGCAATAGAGTCCATGTTTCTATACATTATACCAAAAGCTTTCTTTAGACCCCATACTCTCAAGACCTCAGCTTTATTTCCCAATCTTGCATATAGTGATATTAGGTGATTGCATGCAGTTCGAACTTTATTACCTAGCTTCTGTTCTGATTCTTTCAGAGCATCAATTGCCCTTTCAGTGAGACCTGCTTTTATGTAAAAATGGGCAACATTGGCATATATCTTCCAATCCATTTTAATCTTTTTTAGACACTCCATCTCCTTCAAATTTCTTTCCATTCCCTCAAGATCAGACCTTACACCATAGGAAATGATGCAGAGTCTGTAACTGAACTAGTCAGGGGAGACTTTGTTCTCTTTCATCTCTCTCATTACATCAGGTACCTTCTCATGCTGTCTGATATTTGTGTAAAGGCACATGATATTATTGTAAGTAAGAGGTGATGAGGCAATACCCAACTCCATTTTCTGAAAATGGGAGAAGGACTTGTCTGTCTGGCAGTGCTCCACATAACAGTACAGAAGAGCAACAAATGTCACATAAGTTTTATTTCCATCCTTCAAATTATCAAAATAGCTTTTTGCAGAAAGAAACCCACAAGCTCTACCAAGGAGACTCAACATCGTGGCATGTCCAGCAGGTATTAAAGCACGAACACCCTTCTCATTCATCCATTCAAAAACCTGGGGTCATTAATTAGACATCAGGAACTAACAGATTATAAACAAAATTAGCCGTGATCTGATCATTCAAACAGTCAATTATGAACTAAAATCACAATGCTTTACAGGAAGTTTTCATGCCAATATGCATTTGTTCACTAGAAATTAGAAAACTGGGTGTAACAATTTAAACATCCAGCTACTTGCAACAAACAACCTTATGGTAACAAGTTTATATATGCACCTGTGCAAGTTTAAGTATGGTTAACATTAGTTTACCATCTCCACTTTAAGCATCAATGTAGAGCATCCGACAAGAATAAAAATTTGGCTTAAATTCCATTCTTCTAAAATTGAAATCTTTATTCTCCTATTTGCTAGGTTTATGATTCCAGTCAAACACTGAATCTAGTTTCAAAAGTTGACTCCACCAAAATAAAGCCCCGGATTTTGCTCAAATCATCTCCATTACATCAGTAACATATTAGTCAAATAATCAAATTCAACAACAACCCCTGATAAAATTCTAGTCAAATCATGAAAATCACTTTAATAAAAAACGGTTTCAAATACAAATTTTCAATAAATTATTCTGAAATATATAACAGAAAGAAAAGGGAAAATGACACTAAATGAAACTCGAAACAAAGATTAAAAAAAAAAAAAAGCCCAAACCTGAAGAGCCTTAGTATAGCTCTTTTCTCTGCAAAGATCCAGAGCTTCCAGTTGAAGCTCCCCGACTCCAATTTTCGTTCTAGTTCGGAGCAAGTCATCAAGCTCTTCTTTTATGGTTTTGTCATAGCAGTAGCCCAAAAATAGCCGGCCTTTGTTGACCCTATTTGTACAATAAAACCTGCTAACTATCCCATTTTGAATTGGGTTCTTTGACAACAGCTTCATCGAGTTCATGGTTCACAAGATTGTTCGAGTTTCTCCTGCCGGAATCGCGGGGCAATGTTGGCCTGGGCGGGGCGGGGTGGGTGTGTGTTGTTTGGGTTTGGGGTGAGGTTTGTGAAGGGTGGGGAGGGAAGACAAGATATGAAACTGTGTAGGGTTTAAGAGAAATGGTTTAGCAAATTAGGCTCGTTGGGCCTTGTCCGACTAAGATAAGATGTTGGAATTTTTACCTGAAATGGGCTTTTCAAGTTGGGCCCATTACGAGTGATAACCTTGATTCAACACCATCTATTAAGTTGTTGACCATTGGATAATTTACATAAAAAGACTTTTCTATAGGGTTGAATTTAACTTAATAATAATTTATTTATGAAACTTTGACTAAAGTAATCCGAAATTTTATTATTAAATTACGTATGTGATTTAGTTATATGTTTATATCCACAGGATTAATTTTTGATACGTAACTGAAGAAATTATTTATAGATAAATTAATATATCATATAATATAATACATAGATGAAAAAGTACATTAATTTGAGAAACTGTCACTTGCAAATGATATGTGTTAATCTAAAATGCAATGAGGAAATCAAATGAAAGTATGTTCCCATAAGTTCCATGTAGGCTACAATGAAACCATTTTCTTTTTTTTTTTTTTCTTATGTTCATTTTTTAAAGCACCCAACGTAACCCTTTGGCTACAAGGGAAAGAAGAGGAGGAATTACAAAGGGAATCAAGAAGAAAGGCCAAGGTCGTCCACCTAGAGCTAGCTAGCACAACCTCCTTTCTTTGTGATTGGCATTTCCCATGTGTTGAGCGAAGCAATCCAACAACTTAATCTCTAGAGCTTTGAATTGGGCTATTTGGGTCTGCAATTCCACCTTCTCTCTCCTAAGAATTTCGTTCTCCTCCGAGAGTGTTTGGCGACTGCTCTCCTCAACAAGGTTGGCGTTGACTTCGTCAGAAGCCTTCAGGAAAGCAGGGAACACACTCGGCTCCCGTTTTCTTCCCTGTTATCTCCACTAGCATATGCTTACAACCCCTCTGGAACTTCTCATGCTTGAACTCCCATCTTTTCGATGATGTTTTCTTAAACCCCTGCTTCAAAACTGAAGGGCTATAAACATGAACAAAGGATTAGAGTGACGATAGTCTCACATTTATTAAATTCGATTTATGATCAAAATTGATTTGATATATTAGCTTATGAGGAAGTAAGACAGGGATTGAAAGATTTCTCAAACCGGCTGACCTTTCCTCAACTTTATTACAAAGGTGAGCTTATCAAACTCCCATTACTTCTGTTTTTGTGAGTTATGATTTAGTAGTATTTCATGCAATAGCACAATTTGCTTCTACGAGCCTTGCTATAATTGATCAAAGTTCGTCATTGAGATGTGCTCCTTTCATGGATGACAACTGACAAGTTGACTACTCATGCTAAACAATTCAGAACAAAAAATTCACATCAATCGTTGAAGCAAATTAACAAACAAAAAGAAAGTACATTCTGATTCTGAACAACAACTATACCCAGCAGATGGAATAACATGAATGATAAGTAACTAAGGTATTAAATTTAGCTGGACTTCATGGCCAATATTGTTTTTGTTTCTTCGTCTTCATCTATTTTATCAGCTTTCATGAGGTCCAAAAGTTTATCCACTCTTTTACCATCTCTAATAGTTGCCTTTAACAAGGCATGATACATTTTCCGGTCAACTGGAATGACTGTCCTCAATGAGGCCACGAAATCTTCCGCATCTTGAATACCGCCTTCATTACCTAGCCAATCCAAGATGCTTGTAATCACCCTTAGGTTGGGGCTCCACCCCTTATTCTCCACAGTTAAAAATAGGGCAGTTTTCATACACTCCAAAGCCTTTCTCAGCTGACCTTTATCTAGGTAACCTGCAGCCACAACACCCCAACTGTTAGGGGTGGTAACCTTACCTTTTTCCATCAGGTTTTCAAGCATTGCTTCTGACTTTTCATGTAGACCCTTTTCAGCATAGCCAATAATGACGATATTTGGTACCCGAAAATCATAACAGTTGCCAGATGATGCCCACTCCTCGAGTACTTTCTCAGCTTCTTCAAATGCATCAAGCTTCACAAGAGATTGCAGCATAGTAATAAAGTCCTTGTTTATATACCTTTTACAAGAAGCTTTCTCTAGACCCCATAATCTCAAGACCTCAGCTTTATTCCCCAAGCTTGCATATAGTGATATTAGATGATTGTATGCAGTTCCATCTTTATTATCTAGCTTCTGTTCTGATTTTTTTAGAGCATCGATTGCCCTTTCAGTGAGACCTGCTTTTATGTAAAAATTGGCTACAACGGCGTATGTGTTCCAATCCATCTTAATGTGAGATTGACTCTCCATCTCCTTCAAAATTCTTTCCATTCCCTCAAGATCAGACCTTACACCATAGGCATTGATGCAGATTCTGTAACTGAAGTTGTCAGGGGAGACTTTGTTCTCTTTCATCTCCCTCATTACATCAGGTACCTTCTCATGCTGACCGATATTTGTGTAGAGGCACATGATGTCATTGTAAGTAAGAGGTGATGAGGTAAAACCCAACTCCTTCATTTTCTGCAAGTGAGAGAGGGACTTGTCTGTCTGGCGCTGCCGCACGTAACAATTCAGAAGAGCACCATATGTCTTATCAGTTTTATCTTGGTCCTTCAAACTATCAAAATAGCTTTCTGCAGAAAGAAATCCACGAACTCTACCAATGAGATCCAACTGCACCGCATGTTCAGTAGGTGAAAAGGCACAAATACCCTTTTTATTCATCCATTCAGACACCTGGACTCATTAGACATAAAAAAGTAACAGATTACAAACAAAGTTAGCCATGATCTGATCATTGGAACATTAAATTACAAACCAAAATCACAATTCTTTACAGGAAATTTTCATGCCAATATGTATTTGTCCACTACAAACTAAAAAGCCAGTATCGAACAATTTAAACATCCAGCTGCTCGCCACCAACAGCCTTATGGTAACAAGTTTATATACACGCCTGTGCAGGTTTAAGTACAGTTCACATTAATATTACCATCTCCACTTTAGGCAACAACGTAGAGCATCCGACAACAACAAAAGTTTTGCTTAAATTCCATTCTTCTAAAGTGTCAAAAAGTTGACTCCAACAAAATGAAGCCCCGGATTTTGCTCAATCAACTCCATTACTTCAGCTTAGAAATTTCGATATTATTTCAAGCCAACGATTTCCCAACTTCAGTAACATATTAGTCAAATAATCAAATTCAACAACCTCCCATGGTAAAATTCTAGTCAAATCATGAAAACCACTCTAATAACAAGTGTTTCAAATACAAATTTTCAATAAATTAGTCCGAAATATATAGCAGAAAGAAAAGGGAGAATGACACTAAATGAAACTCGAAACAACGTTACAAAATTAAAAAAAAGAGCCCAAACCTCAAGAGCCTGAGTAAAGCGCTTTCGTTTGCGAAGATCGTGAATGATGCGTTGAAGCTCAGCGACTCGAATTTTCTTTCCATTTTTGAGCCAGTCTTCAAGCTCAGGCTCGACGCTTTTGTCAGGGCTCCCCAAAGGGCTGATTCTGGAATATAACGTGGCTTTGTTGACCCTATTTGTATAATAAAATCTGCTAACTATCCCGTTTTGGATTAGGTTCTTTGACAACAGCTTTGTCGAGTTCATGGTTCATAAGATTGTTCGAGGTTCTCCTGCTGGGACATTGGGGGGGTGGGGAGCAATGAAATGAAACGGGATGGTTTTGGCCACCTGTTCTTTCCTGTAGGGTTTAAGAGCAATGGGTTTAGAAAATTGGGCTATCTGGGCCTTGTCCTACTAAAAGATAAGATGTTGGATTTACCTGAAACGGCCTTTTCAAGTTGGGCCCATTACGAGTGATAACCTTGACTCAACACCATCTAATAAGTTGTTGGCCATTGGATGATTTACATAGAAGACTTTTTTATAGGGTTGAATTTTAGCTTACTTAATAATAATAATTTATTTATGAAATTTTGACCTACGTAATCCGAAATTTTATTATTGAATTAGGTATATGATTTAGTTATATATTCATATTTATATATTTTTTTTAATTTATGAGAATAATTTTTAATACGTAATTGGGGAGATTGTTTTTAAGTAATTGATATATCATGTGATACATAGATAAATATAGATGAAGATGCGCATTAATTTGAGAAACTGGTACTTGCTTAATGATATGTGTTAATATAAAATGCAGTGAGGAAATCAAATGAAAGCATATTTCCATAACTTCCATGACCTTATGCTACAATGAAACCATTTTCTTTCTTTCTTATGTTCATTTTCTCAAGCACCCAACATAACCCTTTGGCTACAAGGGAAAGAAGAGGAGGAATTACAAAGGGAATTAAGAAGAGAGACCAAGGTCGTCCACCTAGAGCTAGCTAGCACAACCTCCTTTCTTTGTGATTGGTATTTCCCATGTGTTGAGCGAGGCAATCCAACAACTTAATCTCTAGAGCTTTGCATTGGGCTATTTGGGTCTGCAATTCCGCCTTCTCTCTCCTTAGAATTTCGTTCTCCTCCAGGAGTGTTTGGCAACTGTTCTCCTCAGCATGGTTGGCCTTGTCTTCATCAGAAGCCTTCAGGAAAGCAGGGAACACACTCTGCTCCGTTTTCTTCCTTGTTATCTCCACTAGCATATGCTTACAACCCCTCTGGAACTTCTCATGCCTGAACTCCCATCTTTTCGATGATGTTTTCTTAAACCCCTGCTTCAAAATTGGAGAACAAAGGATTAGAGGGATGATGCTAGTCTCACATTTATTAAATTCGACATGTAATCAAAATTAATTTTAAGTTAGATTTTTTTTTAATTTTATAATTCATGTCACGTAATAAATCCATAATCCTTTCAAGTGAAAAGAGTAATAAAATGATAATAATCTTATATATCTATTTAACAAAATCATAATAAGAAACAATCCCGATATTACTAAAGAACTTTTTCATGCTGTTTTCAAAGAAATTTGCATCATCTTGCAAGCCACAAGCGTGGTTGTGAAAGCAAACCATGTAAATAGAAAGTCAAAGTAATAACATTTCAATTAGGATAAACCTATGGAAGCAATGCTTTAGTCTCATCATTGAGCATTCAGAAAATATAAGAGATAAGGCAATATTTTTCCAACAGGCCGGATTTGACTAATTTCTAACAAACCAATAGACATCGGAGTAATCCAACTCTATTCAAGTTACTAGAATGGAAGAATACCTTAGTGTTCTGACTTTTACCAAAAACCTCCAAATTTTGACCCCAAATTTTGTGCAAATTTTTTTTTCCCTATTTTGACTAAGGGTGGTGGAAGGAATTTACAAACACCATTATTATTGTAGTTTAGGTTTTGAAGAATTCATGCAGATTATAGGCTCGCTAAATTCCAGTTGATAGATATGAAGCATGGTTCCCAACAGTCCGTTGTAGTCTAGTTGGTTAGGATACTCGGCTCTCACCCGAGAGACCCGGGTTCAAGTCCCGGCAACGGAACTCAACTTTTTGACCATTCATGGAAAGGCCGATCACCTAACAATCTTGAAACAGAATAAAATTTATGGAAAAACCATGGGCAGGAAAACAAACGTACAATGAGGTGTTTCTTCAGCATGGGATGCAAGCATATCATGTTTAAAGGTGGTTTGGTTTTGGTAATGGTGAAACCAGCAAATCATGTTAACGCGAAAGAACTTGGCTTATAAAAAGGGTGTAGAGCAAATTATAGCAAGGCTATAGGCCACTCACATATGTGTTAAGTTGGCGAATGAAGCTGGAAAAATTGTTGTGCTTGAAATATCTTGGCAAGGTGAGCTCTGAGAACTCAGCAGGCGACCAGACCACGAACCCGGTTCCTTCAGCATTCCATGAAACGATTTTCTTGCTGTCATCCGCAGTTTCTGCACCTTCTTCACCTTCCTCTAGCAAAGCATAAGTCTTCCACAAGAATGGAGCAGCGCCTTTGGTCCTCGGAGACAAGCTTGAAGTAGTAATCTTGCTCATTCCTTGTTCAGGATCTTCAAGAAATTTCTGTCCCTTTTTGTCTTTTAATCACAGGTACCCAAATAGCAGGTTCCTTATTCCACACCTCTCTCCTGGTTTTGTATGCCACCCTCTTGGAAACTACTAGTGCCGTGGAAGGTGGTCTGTTTCTTTTTCTCCTTTCTTGTACTTTCTTTAGTGATCTTTATTAGATTTCTTTTGTTATTTCTTTTTGGCTTCGGAATTAAATAGTGGGTCCTGGTTGAAATGGAAAAGACACGAATATTTCCATAACAAACAGTTTATTTAAACTTATTATTAGGCAAAAGCAAAAAGCAAGAGGCAATATTATATTAGGCCAGACAGAAGATGGAAGTTTCAGGCACCTGGAATTGGGAAGTCAGCACGTGGCAGTGTTTTCCTCTGTAAATGAATGTAATTAAGCAAGTTATGGTCCAAACTTGACTATTTGATCATATGATTTCTGTGAAACTCCCAAGACAAGTGCAAACGTTTTTCATCGCATTGAATATTGTTATTGATTTGTTGTCGGCCTTACCTTCTAATTAGGGGCTAATTTAAGTTTCTTTTTTCTTCGTGTTCTTTTCTCTTCATTCTTCACTGTATCATAACTTAAGCATTGGTTCAAGTCTTTCATTTGTAAGAATCAGACAAACCCAGATGCAGAAGTAATTACTGGATTAAGGGGATATGTATTTACTGACAAAGGTCGTTGACAGAGAAAGTATATGTTTGAATATAAATACAACATGCAGAATCAGGGTTTGGGTGCATAGAATACAGATGCTCTAGTGCCACCCAGCTTTCACATCAGTCTCCCCCGACAGGTTGAAAATCAAAGAATGGCCGCGAATTCTGACTAATTTGTAGGGGTCTGGAAAACTTCAACACCTTCCCTGCTGTATTCTGAAAAAATATATATATAATCTTGTCACATGATGCAAATGTCTTGCTGCATCAATGATCACTCTATCCACTTCCTTTGAATCACTAAAACTTGAGATTGTCAAGATGTTTAAACTTCTTCAACATTCACAGAAGGTTGAGACTAGGGGAGTGACATATGTGATTTAAAGGTTAATTCATCATTAATTGCTTAAAGACTAGAAAGGGTTGTGATTTCGTGAGTGATTAGTGCCATTTTTGGGCTAGGGGAGGATAATAATAATAATAATAAAAATAATAATAATAATTATTATTATTATAGAAATGAAAAGAATGTCCCAGAGTTGGTGCAAACTTGATTTGACTGCTAAATACAGGTTACGTGTGTTTACCTATATAGCATTGAGACAATGTGCCTGCAAGAAACCACTTCTTGTGAATCTAATTTGCAATCTTACCCTTTTTACACTTCTTCTAATAGAGCCGTAAAGGTAATCCAGCTTTTCAATTTTTTCTAAGTCTATTGTTCCCTCTAGGATATACTAGCTATCACGCCCCTAAAATGAATAGTACGATGTTGGAATTTGGAATCAAGGATGTTGACAAGATGGTTTTTTTTTAGTACAATATTATTATCTTTTGAAATACGTCTTGGGTCTCAAGAATTATAATACTGTTGTTTTTCTTTCAAATTTCCTGTAATTATTTGGAAAGCTTATGATATAAAAGCTTACTTAGAATTGTACACTTAAACATATTCCAATAGTGTACACTTTTTAATAATTTGGATTAGTTACAAAAAAGATATCTCTCGTTGACTTAAAAACATGCTTTACTTGGTGCTTAATCAATCATCATTGTTGGTTAAGTGGGTGTTTTAGGTGAAATGCATCTAGCAAAGAGTGTTAAGTGCAAATTTCACATGCCATTATCTTTTAGTGCCCATTCTTCTTCTAAGGTGCTTTACATGATATTCTTTTTCATTTAATCTCAAAACATTTTCATTAATATTGATGACTTTGTTTATTTTCTTTTTAGAGATACTTGAAATGAATCGAATTTAAATTAAATTTATGTTGATATTATCTTATCACAGGATCATACCTTCTCTTTTAAAGAATAATTTAATGAAATGTATAGCATCTAATGTTTATAAGTTTTATCTATCGATATGGGATTTCTATTTACTTTTGCTTAAAACGCTCGGCATAACAGCAGGATTTGAGTGTGGAAATGCATTTTCCTGAATGATATAAATTGAGCTTTGTGTTCAACGAGTGGTGTAGTGGTTATCACGTCAGTCTTACACACTGAAGGTCCCCAGTTCGATCCTGGGCAGCAACATTTGTCATTTTTTTACAAACCATTCTTCACCACCACTGTTCACTCCACAATTTCAGTAGTGCCAGTTCTAGATCAATGGTTCTGGCAAGGCAGGAAGGTTGAGAAAACTGAGCTTTAAGCTATGATAAAACAGCTGAAGAAGCACAATCGTTTCGAGGATGCTCTTGATGTCTCTCTATAAGCTAATTTTTGTATTCTTTCACTTCTTCTGGTAATCGAAGCTAAAGGGTCAGTGACATTTTTCTTTTAAAGTGATTGAATTTGATTGTACAAGTAGTGCCTCTATTGCCCATAAGCACAAGTTTTCAATTGATAATTACCCTTTGTTATTTCATTCAGAATTAATGTTGCTGTTTCAAGCAAATGTGTTGCAACAATGACGAGATTGAATCAATTTTACTATAAAAGTCCTTTACTTTAGTGACATGGCTGTGGTAATCCCGATGGAAATATGTTGATAAAAGCCAATTTGCTGGCCAAAATATTCTAGTTCCTTGTTTAAGTATTGATTTATGCTGGAACATGATGCAAATTTCTATGTTTTAGCATGGTGAATTCGGTAGAAATTGCAAGCAAAAACTTAGTGTGAGATGATGAACACATTTTGTTCTGGCCTTCGGAGTTTTAGTACATACTGTCTTACCTTTTCGTGAACTGCTTGTAGAATTTGCAGAACAGCAATTAATAAAGCAGCTTAGTTGTGAGTTACATAGTTTATTTCCTTGTGGATATAAACTAGCACTGGCCTTATTCTGATTAATTTATCTAAAGATAGTTGTCGCCCGTGGGCATTTTCTAAATCCTCAACCTTTTGAAAAAATCAATGCTTTTTGGTGGCTGTCTTGCTGAGAAGATGGAGAAATGGGAAGAACCGGAGTTGTATAGTTAGAAATAGAAAATCAAGACCTTTTCCATATGAACAAATGCTCAAGTTATTTTAGTTTTCTTAGAAAGTTAAGAGAAGTGCTGCTACTTTGCTAGCTATGTATATCAGTATATGCAATATGATACTTTGTCACCCTGGAAGCCTCAACCACCTCATTCTTACAAGTGATATTCTCAGTTGTTCCTAATTCTTTCCCTCTAAATCGTTTATCAGATATCTCACTGGATGACTGACTGAATTTATATTCCTCTTTCAACTAGTGGTGTTGCTGACCGGCTGAACCTGATGCGGAAAGTCCATGGTCTTGAGCGGGTGGAGAATTTTTTTAGCAGCATTTCTAAACGATCGAAAGGTTTTCAGGTTCATGTTGCTCTTCTCAACTGCTATGCCCATGAAAATTCTGTGGAGAAAGCAGAGGTTCTTATGCAGAAGATGAGAGAAATGGGTTTTACCAATATACTATGTTACAATATTTTATTGGGTCTCTATTACCATACTGAATTATTCGAAATTAGATGCCCTTATGCTTGAAATGGAGGTGAATGGGATCCGTTACGACCGATATACTTTTGGCATCCGCCTCTCTGCATATGCATCTGCTTATGATGTTGAGGGAATAGATAAGATCGTGGAAAAGGTGGAAACCAGTCCACAAACACCGCCGGAGTGGGATACTCATGCTGCCGCAGCTCAAGGGTACTTAAAGGTTGGGCTAGTAGACAAGGCAACAGGGATGCTGAAAAAATGTGAGGGACTGATAACTTTCAAAGAAGGAATGATGCTTTTGATATCCTCCTCAAATCGTATGCAGATATTGGTGCAAAAGATGAGATCTACCGTATCTGGAATCCTTACAAGGAAATGGGCATAATCTATAACAAGGGGTATAAAACCCTGATAAGTGCACTTCTGAAGCTTGATCAAGTTGAAGGTGCTGAGAAGATTTTTGAGGAGTGGCATTCCAAAAAGCTGTCCTACGATATCCGTATTCCTAAATTACTAATCGATGTGTATTCCCAAAAAGGTCTTCTAGGTAAGGCTGAACCACTGATGGACCATGCACAAGCAAAAGGGGCTGAAAATTTTGGTTGGTGGATGGTGCTCTTTGGCAAGTGGGTATCTTGAAGATAATCAAATTCCTAAGGCAATGCAAGCAATGAAGAAAGCTATCTCAGTGTGCCTACCTGGAGCTGGAAGGAAGCCTAGCAAAGAGACTTTGGCTACCTGTTTAAAATATTTGAAAGGGAAAGGAGACATCGAATGAGCTGATGAATTCATAAATCAACTTAAGGTTGAAGGTCTTTACTCTGAAGTTGTTGGTCATAGCATATTGCTGAATCCTATACGGGGTAGAAAGTTATAACCTTTTTGGCATTTGCCTAAGAGGAAGACTTTGGGGTTGGGTATGAAGAACATTTGGAATGAAATAGAGTCAATCTTTTACTTCTCATCAGTTATGAACATATCATCTGAATTCTAGGATGCAAAGCAATGAAGAAGAAGCCCATTTACTGAGTCCTTTTATCAGTTTGGGAAATGAAATCATGTGCCTCTTTCATAGCTTTGGAACCAGTCGGATTCCATCTCTTCTCAAACCTTTGTCTAATGGGCTTTTTCTTCAATCTGAAGCCATGAAAAATCAACAATGGTTAGCTCATTATGAAATTGGGCTAAGCTCATCTAAGATCAATCTAGTCTCTAGCTGTTATGTTACTTAGTCAGGCCCATATATTCTGTCTTCTTCCATCTATAAACAATCAACAAGATAAACGAAAGATTCATAAGCCACTGAGAAGCCATTGTCATTTGACAATTTTCCCAGGCACTTATATCAGTAAGAAAGAAAAAGAAAATGAGAGGGAAGGAAAATATCAAAAAATATAAGAAAGCATTCCTTTTTCTTTTGTTTCTTTTTCCTCTTTAACTTATTCTTTTCAGTCTTTTCCATCTCACCAAACACACCAAACACACCATTCACATCTTTTGTTTCTGTTAAATGGTGAAATATAATCATAAAATACAAAAGAAGTTGATGAACTGTCCCAACTCTCAACCAAAAGTGGAAGCAGGCTTGAGTGCTTTCGGGCCCCCTTTTTGCCCATTAACCAATGAAAGGAACCTGCATAAATCAATGCTAGTACCAGTCATTTTTCCATGAACGGCATGTTTTTGTCTTATCTCTGGAGTTTTTAATCTCTTTTTCCTCTTTCGATTATCCATGCATGTTGTTGCTGTTGGATTTCCTAAGTGGTCCAAATTGTAACATGGAAAAGATGAAATAAAGAACAAAAATAACTAAAGTGGGTACTTCAGCAAGCACTTAACAAGAAACTTCTCTTGGCAACTTTCCTTTTCCAACTTACATTTTTCCATTTGTAAGGTTTATTCTCACTATATAATACATTATCAGTGAATTAAACATTATCATTTTGTTAATAAATAAATTTAAAAATTAAAATATTTACATATATAAGAAGATGTTTTGTGATTAAATATAATATATAAATATTATACACAAACAATATATTAAATATAAATTTTAATTTTATTTATTGACCACACTTAATAGTAATTTTGGATTAAAGTTGATCTAGAAGTATTGATGTCCAATATGCTTTTTCCAAAGCAAAACTTTGATTCGGAAACAAGCAAAGCAAAAGAACCCACGATTCTTTAAGAGGAATGATCACCGCAATCTCATATTCATAAGAAGATTTGCTTTTCACGACAACTTAACCAAAAGTATGCATATATAAACAAAATGCTTCTACTTTAAATCTTGGAAAAATCAAAACAGCATTCTACTTTTTTATTTTATTAGATCTTATCTACATGTGTCTTAAAAAATCATATCATTCTCTTTCTTTTACCTTTGATCCAACCAAATCTTGTCGAAATATGTTTACTGAGCAAAAGTTTTTTTTTTTAAATAAAAAAGAAGAAAAAGGAGTTTCTTACTGTTTAAAAATAAAGTTGAGTTGTTAAGGGACTATTCGGCAATGGCGTGATTGGGACATAAACCACATAGCAATGACCCATAATTCAGTCGGTTAGACATGTCCCTACCATAACCAAAGATCGTGTGGTGGAAGAAAACGAAGTCAAAAAAAATTATTTGTTTTTTCTCTCTTTTGAAAATTTGGTTGAGTTTTGGATTAACCAAACCAAACCAAACCAAAGACAAACACATTGAGAGATGGGAATTGAGTCACGGATCATATAGTTTGGAGAATGAGTCAAATTCTTATAAATGAATTTTTGGCAAAAAATGACAAATGCAATTAAGAAATAATTATATCAAAACAGTGTAATAATAGAGATTGAACCTCTACTGACTCAGTTCTCCAAGTCCTTGGACCTTATCGAAGATTCTGGAAGTCCCATTTTATGGATTGTTGCTCGTCATTTGAGTTTAGTTTATTTGTTGTACTGAACTTTTCAAGTCTTTCGACCATAACCAAGTCTTTTTTTTGAAAATCGATTTGTTCGGTTTTCGACCATGGCACATAAAAAAAGTCGAATAAACTGTCTATTGATTACAAATATTAAATAAGTAAACAAAATTTCAGTAACATAGAAAGTAATTACTCAGAATATATAAAATGCTATTGCAAAATATTTGTGAAGTTACTAAATAGTAGATTCAATAATCTCAGCATGAATAATTAACTTATCTGTTATTTAATAGCCTTAAAAGATAACTTTTTATATACTTTCACTAACCCGATATCATTAAATAAGTGTTTTTTTGAATAAATCAAAGAGGCACATTGACAATGGCCACAGCTTGTAGTGGTAAACAACAAAGTCTTGCACTCACGACCACCCAATCTGGGCTCTCTTTTAGAAGATCAAAGTCAAATGAAGGTTTGAAATTTGTTGAGAGGTATCAAGCTGTTCTTGACATTCTATAAATATATATATATATATATATGATATATATGTATATGATGATTGGTTTTATCTCCCAAATGAATAAGCTAAAAAATTAAAAGCATAATGTATTAAATGGTGGCCCTTTTCATTTTAATTCTTTTGCCCTTCATTGCAACTAAAATAAAAATATAGAATATGGATGAGTAGAGAAAAAGGAGTGGTTAAGGGACCAATGTCTTAATCAGTAGACAATTCTCAGTTATGGTTGAACAATAAGGACTTAGCACTTACCACCGTGACTAACACAATTGTTTGAAGCCAGGCGGGGAGGAGGGGTTTGGCTGCAATTGGGATAGGTGAACCAATTTAAGCCTTACATGTCGGTTGTGAGCTTGGACCCTTAAAGAATAGTCCATACATACTTAAGCTTTTCGTATTTTTTAAGCCATGGATGTCCTTGGAGCAGTTGACGGGGAGGGAGGGAGCTTGGGTCCTTTCCTACAGGCTCTACTACCAACCCCACCTGGCCATCCCTTCACCAATCCTTATCAAAAAAACTTGTGAGCTCGTCTTACAGGGACTGTGACTTGGTTAGTGACAAAAAATAATTATGATTTCCCTGATATTTATGTTGTTTAAATTTTGGATAAATTAATTCTATAAATTATGCTGTCGTTAGTTTAAAATTAAAGGAACCTTCATGTTCTCTTTGATATTAAATAGGTAATTTAAATAAAGTTTTACTCAACAATTTAACGTTTTTGACTTTCAGTGATTTTGATTGACTTTTAATACCACAATTGAAAAAAATGTGTAATATACGAATAAAACAATTAAATGAAGCATTAATTTTCAATAAAGAATAAACCCGAGAATTGTTTGATTTGTATAAACTTTAACCCAGCGTAACCTCTAACCATTTATTATTCTTTAGTTAATTTTGAAGAAGGACGTTATACAGTAACGAAATCAATGTCTGAAATATTCATTTAATTTTAAGAATTTTCATTAATTTTAATAAGGGTTTAATATTTTTTATTTTATTTCGAGACAATGGACACATTTTCAGATTTTAAAAGTTATTTATGTTTGGCTTGATAAATATTTTTTTTCTAATTTTTGGTTTTTGTAAAGAATAATAAAAAATTAAAAATAAATAGTCAAATTCACAATAAAAGAAAAATACCCACACACGCAATCTTTAATGAATTAAACTTAATGGTCCTAAGCTACCACCCTAAAGTCATCTCTAAGTTAAAATGATAATGAAACAACGTCAGATTCCTTTAATCTTCATTCTAGAACTTTTTTTTCTTTAACTTTAATTCTAGAACCCTTTTTTTCTTTCTTTAATGCAAAGTATAGGAAAATCACTAGGATGTGTAATCAAGTGGCACTGTCACTTGTATAAAAAATCAAAAGAAAAATTAAGTGATGGTCACTATTCAATCATTATTGTCGTTGATTAATGCTGCGATTTAATTTACTTTGAGAAATGAGAAAATAAGGAAAAAGAGGCAAGGTTGTTCAAAAAGTTGGTAGGGTACTTTTTTTGTTTTTGGTTTCTTTCTCATCTCGTTGTCCTTTATTTCCTGAGTGCGACAAATACCTTAATTACCAGCAACCCTACATACAAGTTGCAAACAGATAGCAATCGGTACAGCCAGGTTGCTCGTCGACATGGAACTTGAAAGGGCTCGTCTCACAAACATGATGTTGATCCATAAGGCAATAATTTGATAGGGCAAGCATTGATTCGCTTAATTATCATATTATACGATCTCATCTAACTATAACATAAGTTTACATCGTGATTCTTTTTACAAAAGTATACAAAAATGAAGGAGGTAAATATAGGAAGCTCAAAATACGATAAGGCACAAAAGAAAACAACAGAAGAGGAAAATCGAAAGTCTATTTAGCGATCTGTCAGCTTGCATCTCATGCCTTCTCAACCTGGGGCTACCACTCCCCGTCAGGTAATACGAGTTTGGGTAAGTGTGTAAACTTTCCGAGTTTCCAAAAACCCTTGCATATACCATCTCTCCGAACATCCCTACCACTGGATGATGAATTCCGGTCACTGTGGTGCCTCCGAGGTTAAGCAATGGTGAGGACGAATCTTCTTCATAGTAAGCATGGGGGTTGTAATTTTGATTTTGATAAGGATTACGATAAGGAAGCTGCTGACCATTCGGGGATGTAGTTGATAAAAGAGCTTGCGTGCCACAGGCTGGAGGTCTAGGGGGTATCACCATGCCCCTATAAAGCGCCTTGCCTTGAAGCTCAGATTCGGATTGGCCCCGACCGTAAAGCGGCACCATGGTGGTATGGGATATATCAGCTTTGCAAACTGGGCATTGTGGGTGCTCATCTGAAGCAAGGGAGGCACTTTGGACATGAAGCCACTTATAGATACAGGGCCAGCAGTAGAGGTGGCCGCAGAGAGTGACAATCGGCTCATGTGCAAAGTCTAAGCAAATGTTGCAATCAAAGCTACCATTTAAATTCTCAGATGTTGAAGCGCTGGGTACAGTCTTCCATTCCTGAGCATAATATTGCTTGCAGGCCATGGATCTGTTCTAGAAACTCAGATTAACCACTAGGACACTCTTGACCTCTGAGACAAGAAAAATTAAATAGGATCAGCACACAGAATTTCCAGGTATCCACTAAATGCGCAACAATCTAGCAACTAGACAAAATCTGAAAAGAAAGAGAAGAAGGTAACAAATCTAGAAACAGAAATATGAAGCATAAAAGACTAGCAAGCAACTACATATGCAGTAGACATGTGAAGGGCCTAAATAAAGAAAAAACACCAAACAGGTAAGGCCCCACTGCTAGCTTGATTCATATTTTCTCATCAAAAGGGCCAAAAGTTTTTGTACCCATCTACCAAATCGCTAAAAAACAGTAAATTAAGGGACCCACAACTCTGAATTAATGTGATTCATACATGATAGGAGTTTATGATATATTACAAAGCTATCCATACTTCTCAGATTCTATCTGAACTTCTTCAGTTCCATGTCTCTTCCTAAGATGAACCAGCTCTTTTTGTTCTGGCCTGCAAACATGCTTTGAGAGTTTAGTTTGCACTTAAGATGCTTTAAGTCCAACACTTCAACAGTGCTGTTGAATCCTTCATTTTCTTTTCCCAAAATCCTTTGCTAAAGTATAAAAGCATAAAGAACTATTGAGCAAAAAAAAAAAGCATAAAGAATTATTGAGCAAAAAAAAAAAAAGCATAAAGAACTAAACATATGTAAAACATTTAGGCCTTGATATTTCCATTGAAAATGACATCAAGATATGAAGTAAAACTACAAAAAGGTGAAAGTCCATTAAGGAAAAGGTTTAAAAATAAACAATTCCACTCATGAGTCATGAGAGAGAAATTACGTATTCCTTAACTTTAGCCTTTGTTAGCGGCATCTTTTAGCCGATCCACTTCAATCCCTTGTTTTTTAATTTGGAGTTTTCCCTGTCACATTAATTGCCTCATTTTTTACAACTGACCTTCACTCTAGCTGCAATTCAAATTACCATTTTGACCCAACTGGTGACAAAAATTTACAATTTTAGACGAAATCAGGTAGGTTTAGGTGAAGCACAAACAATCAAAGAACAAACTGCATCGCACAGGTTCTACTCTTTTAGGTTAAAATCAGGTGAAACATGAAAGTTTGAAACCCAGCAAACAATTAAACTTGTACGACTCTTCAAACCAAAATATGAAGCTTCCAAGCAGCCCCACCTACAGACCCCTACCGTCGTCGATGAGACATGGCCGAGCCAAAACTGGATCATTATCAACTCTAGTAAAAAAGCCAATAGACTCAATACAGTACAGCAACTAGTTTGAAGAACAATTTTTGTTTCTCTAAGTTAAGTTAAATCTAAGTTTCGGAAACTATAACATTGAATTTCTAAATTTCCCATCAGATAGGAGGGATTAGAGAACTATTAGCCTATTAATTTCTTCAATGTCTCAAATCAAAAATGAAAGGGTAATTCTCAAGCTAATTTCCATGGGATTTTAGCTACCAATTTTTTTTCATGTTTCTAACTTGCTTCTCGATAGAATTTCGAGAGGAATTGAGAGAAACTTTTCCTGAAAATAAAACGAAGTAATTTTTTTTCTACATTTTGCTTCTAGTTCCCCAAAACAAAGAATCCAAAACTTAGTCATTCAAGACGATACAAGCACAAAGATAATAAGAATAACCAAAACAAGAAAAGAAATTAAACAATAAACGTACCTAAACAAAAAAAAAGCCGAAAATCCGACAAATTCCGAGTTTGTTTTGAAAGAAAAGGAAGGGATAGATAAAAAGACTCCACTAAGGTTCAATCCAATAACTGTTTCTTGAAAAAAAGAGAAAGGGAGAAAAAGCAGACGATGATGAAAGAGAAGAGAGAGAGAGATCTGATAATGGAATGGGAAGAGCGCGTCCCTCGACGAGGCTCCTTTTATAGAGGAATCCGACTCCATTATAGAGTATATCTTTTTTTCTAATTTTTTTTTTAACGTGTCTACTTTCTACAAACTGTTGCTGTCTTTTTTTTCTACCTTTGTCGTCTTTTGTTCAATTTGTTCCCTGTTTTATTACTGGTCTTAACATAAGGAAAGCAAATATAAACATTCAACGTATGTGGATTTGCCACGTGGAGAACCTTTGCGAGCCGATGTCAGCGAACTTCAGTAGTTCTAACTTTCTACATGGGCAAATAAATCAGATTTACCTTTTAGGTTTTTTCAGTTTAGACTTTTCAATTTTAAACCGATAATCAGTTTCCATTTATTAAACTCTGCTTGAATTATTGAATAATATTCAATTATGTTCATTATTTTACTGGCTTGATCAAGTAATAATAAAGTATAATTAACCATTTGAATGGTGTTTAGCCGGGAATATATTTATATATAAAAATAAAAGAAAAGTTGTTCCAATGGTAGCTTCTGAACTTTGAATTGAAGAACCTTAAATACTTCTAGATTTGTCTGCTACGTTGATCAAAGTTTGTCGTTTGATTATAACTAGAAGGGTAGAATGTCTAATTCTTTCGCAACTATTTATGTTTTTTTTTTCTTCTGTTTCTCCGTGACATGTCATATGAAGGTTGACACGTCCCGTTGGCTCTTTTTCACAAGTGATCCCAGCGATTTTCTCGTGAAAAACTTGGTCCATTCAATCCAATTATCTTGCACTTAAATTATGATCCGTCCAAGCTATTTATGCAGTCAAAAATTTCACTATAAGCTTTATCCCTTTGTCTATTACTATTAGGTAAATCTGACAATTTGTGTTTTTTTGTCGTGAATATGTCAAATACGATTAGATACAAAACACGTTAATATTAAATACGAATACGACACATTTAATATTAATATTTTAAATTTAAAATATGTATACATATACGTTTAATAAACGTATAATACGACACCACACCATTAATGCGATCAACACGTTTAACACGATTAAATAAAAATATTTACAATTAAATATAATTTTATTATTTAAATTTAAAATCTATAATTATAAAAATAATTATAACAAAACAAAAATAATAATAACATCAAATATAATAAAATTTAATATAAATAACATATATAAAATTCATTATCATATAATATGATAAAATACATCATTAACATCTAACTTTCAAATACTAATAATATAAAAAATTATTTTTAATTTTCAATCATAATAATTACATTATTACCTTTATAAAATTAAAAAAAACTTATTAAAATAATTATTTAAAATTATTTATATATGGTTAAAATAATCTTTAACTATTAATTTTTAATAGGTTAATATACGTGTCATCTATACACATTTAAACACGATAATACGATTAAATAAATGTGTCACATATATACATTTAAATACGATAACACGATTAAGTAAACGTGTTTAAACGTGTTTTTTGTGTCTTAACGTGTCAGATATGATTAGACACGAAACACATTAAGACTAAACTAAAAATCTATTTAACCCGTACCTTTTCGTATCGTGTTAACGTGTTGTGTTCAAAATTATTAGGTCTACTGTTAGGGGTTGTTTCATATTAGGCAAATGAGTCAATTTCTTTAAAACTTCATTGACGGGGACCATATTCTTAAGTTTGGTATGTACATTCTTGAAAATCTAGTTTTACTATTTGTATTACATTAACACAAATCTTGAGAATATCAATCTCTTTGATATTGAGGTAAGTAAAAAAAAAAAATTTTAAGACAAAAAATTACTCTTTGAACTCTTTTCACCTCTCAAATTTTGAATTCAATTAAGTTTGAATATAAATTTTAAAACTTACATATAACTCGATTATTTTAAAATATTAATATAAAATAATAAAATAATTATTAAAATAATAAAATTAAATTGATCTCAAACTTAACAATTTGAAAAGAAAACTCCATAGATCCAACTCGATATACAAACACCTCTTGACATGTAAGTATATTAAACTTTTATATTTATATATAAAATTATTTTATCCATAAATAATATATTTATTTATTTGAATTTTCAAATATATTCATTATTTATTTGAAAATATTAAAATAAGGTAAAATTTTTTTATTATTTTTGATAATGAAAAATTTCTTAGCATGTAATTGTTTTAAAATTACATTTTAATACATAAAAATAACTTTAAAAATTAACATCACATTCTAATAAAAATGCTTGTAAATCAAATGTTATACATTACCTTTTTAAAATTTTAATCATTATTTTTATGTTCATACCAATGCTGTGATATTATTTTCTTAGCAATTTTTTACATAACAATTACATACCATTAAAATCATTAAATGATATTTCTTTTTAAATTCGCTAAAGGATAGAGATGAGTGTGAATAATTAAAGGGCACGTAACTTTAACCGCGTAATAAGAATAGATCGCTTTTGGGAACAAAATCATATTTGAAAACAAATTTTTAATAATTTTAAAGATTTGAATTTATTTTTCCAATTATCTCGCTCCACTGCACTTCTAGAAGGAAAAGTGCTTTAAAATCAAACAAAAATTAAAATCTATCCGAATTCTGGGCCCCCCTAGTGAAGGACGCCTTATACTTAGACAGCAAACCCGGTGCGGTGCTATTCTCTGTTTCACCAGAAGGATGTGTGCCTAAGTCTACGAATGGATCATCGCCGATAAAATAGCATGATGGTTGCTGAGAAGTATCGCAACAATCCAGATCTTGGTTTCAAATGCAATAAAAACATGGGAAGATTTAGCCCCTCTAGAAGACAGCCTGAATCAGAAGGTACTAAGGTGCGGGCCATGGGTTAAAGGCCGAACCTAACCTTAGTAACACATTATGATTTGTCTGTCGGTCGAAGTTGGAGACCAGCTTTTTCTTTTTTCCCTGCGACTATGGCCCACGTTTTAAGTCCTTCAACTGAGTTTTTTTGTTCGTGTTCACATTTTTCCTCATAATAAAACGTTTTCATGCACATGCCGCAGTCTGATTACGATTTCGACGGTGTCGTTTGCTCCTTTTCTTTCACCCCACCAAACGAATTTCGTCAAATGAAGACCATGTCTCCTGTTTGTAATAGTAGACTTGGGTAGTGGCAACCATTGAGGAAGAACCCTCCTCTGGAAAACTAATTTTAAACTCTGTGAAAGTGTGAAAATGTAAAAGAAAAAATTGCTTTTTGCAGGTTGATTAGCTCATCAAGATTTTTTTTTGGTTGTTAAGAGTAACCCTTTGTCGCTTTGTCCTTTTACATTTTCTTTTGAAGCTGAGCTGAGATCAGTTTTGTTCAAAATTTCCAAAGAGGATGGTTCTAGGTTACTCCATAATCTTGACGCTTCATTAACATCTGGAATTCTATATTTGGTACTCAGCTCTAACACTTTCAAATTGATGAGGTAATGTATACATGTAAACTTTTTACCCTGCGAATCCAATTTTCAAAGAACTTTTAGCCCACGTACAGCAGAATTTCAAAGCCAGGAAACGCGTCAATATTGATCCCTTTTCAAAGGGGAAGATTTTTCTTTAGTATATGGAGTACCATTTTCAAGTAGAAACGGTAAGAGTTCTAGTCCAAGGACCCACAAGCTGACCATCGAGATAAATGAAATGGCTACAGATCCGGCGGGGTGAGTGATTGCGCTAACAATACTTTTCCAAGCTCAACGTAGGCGCACGAGGAAAGGTCCCACACCAGATCTTTCGATGATCAAACACCCCAATAACGTCATATTTACTTTGCTGTCAAGCAGGATCTCACTAGACCGTTGAATCCGCAAAGATCATAGGAGTAATTTAACTCGGACTGTCCAACCGATGCAAAACATTGGCAAATTCTAGGGTCTAGACTAAAGGAGGGGTAGGGGATAATTCCGTGTGCTTCACGGTGCAAGGAACTGGAAATGAGAGGTTTAGAAAGCAGAGAAAAAAGATTCACCTACGGCTACGCTTCGCTTTGCCTTTGTGGTTCTTTAGATTTCATGATTAGTATATTGTGAGAAAAACCAAAAAATTTCGGCTCAAATTTTATCTTTGTTGTGAAGACATGATTACATGAACCTTACTACAAGCAGTATAGATAAATTAAACAAAACTTTTCTTCCCATATTTTGTGTCTTATTTAATTTCTCATTTATAATTTTATATCACATATTTTATAATAATTATTTTAATTTAGTTAGTATTGACTATTCTAATTAATAAAAAAAGATACAAATTAAGATATTTATCTAGTAGAGTACCGATGTAAATGTCATGAAGAAAGAAGAATGCAACTTGTTAAACTACACGTACAAAGTATTAAATAATGTGACTAAAAAAGCGTTAATTTAGTTACAACAATTAAATTTCAAATAATGTGAGCGACGCCTACAAAGTATTAAATGAAATTGATAATTGCGAGTGTCAGAAAAGATGAATATCGAGAATGAAAGAAAACGGCACAATCATAGAGAGAATTTCTCTGGTCATTCTCAATGATTCTTGTCACTAGGTCAGAGTATTACAAGGCAGTATATATACATATGTACAGTATTGAGTTAATTAAGGGAAAGAATAGAGTTGATTCCTAACTAACTAATAATTACAAGCTAACTAACTTTTAAAAGGAACTTACACAAAGTGCTGCGTTTTAAGCTCCCTTGGTCTTTTATTGAAATAGGGAGTTTTGGTCCTCTATTTTTCTTTTTCTTCCCAATCTAGGAATTCTTCATTCCTTGTATATGTTTATGTTTCTTAGGAAGGTTTATTTCATATTACTGATCCAATCAATGTTTAACACTCTCCCTCAAGATGAACTGTGAATATTATGAACATTCATCTTGCTCATCAAGAAGTGGAATTGTCTCGATTGGAGTGCCTTGGAGAAGATGTTTGCTAGTTGTGACTGTGTTGAGATGTACAGGGGATTTAATTAATCCTGCCATTACCTTTTCTCTGATGAAATGACAATCCATCTCTATATGTTTTGTTTTTTCATGAAGTTCTAGGTTTTTGTTGATGTATATTGCTGATTGGCTGTCTGTGTAAAGATTCACTACTTCTGGATGATCTATGTGAAAGTTTGCCATCAATGATTTCAGCCACATGATTTCACAACAGGTTGTAGCCATAGCTCTACACTCGGCCTTAGTTGAACTTTTGGCCACGACAGACTGTTTCTTTGATTTCCAGTTTATCAGTGAATTAGCAACAAAGATGCAATATCCTGTGACTGACTTTCGGTATTAGGACAACTTCTCCAATCACTATCTGAGTATCCAGATATCTTTAAATTACTTTCTGACTTCATTAAGATTCCTTGACCTGGTGCCTTTTTTATGTACTTTAGGACTCTGTGGGTTGCTGCAAGGTGTTTAAGTCTAGGTTTGTCCATAAACTGTGAAAGCACCTGTACAACATAAGTACTAGCAGGCCTGCTTAATGTCAGGTATAGTAATTTTCCAATAAACTACCTATAGTTGGTAACATCTACAAGCTTATCTTCATCACCACTTTTGACCAATTTATGGTTGTCATCAATTGGTGTACTTGCAGGCTTCGTGTTCTTCCAAGAGATCTAAAGCATACTTTCTTTGGCATATTGATATGCCTTCTGGTGATCTAGCTATCTCCAGTCCTAAAAAGTATTTGACCTTCCCAAGATCCTTAAGCTTGAACTCCGAACTCAAGTAACCTTTGACATCATTTTCTGCTTGAATGGAAGAACTGGCAATTAATATGTCATCAACATATAATAAAAATGCTATAAAATCTCCATTATGTGTCTTCATGGTAAAGAGTGAATAGTTTGAATTCGACTGTGTAAAACCATACTTCAGAATTGATGCAGTGAGTTTTGAATTCTAAGCTCTTGAAGCTTGTTTGAGTCCATAAAGTGACTTGTGTAGCTTGCAGACTAACCTTGAACCAGTAGGATACTCCCTTTTGATTGTGTACCCTTGCGGTATTTCCATGTAAACCTTTTTTGTCAATTCACCATTCAAGAACGCATTATTTATGTCAAGTTGTGACAAATGCCAATTGTTTGCTGCTACTAAGGCCAAAAACATCCTTACTGTTGTTTGTCTAGCTACAGGACTGAATGTTTCCTAATAGTCCAACCCTTCAATCTGGTTATACCCTTTTACAACTAATCATGCTTTATATCTATCCACTTTTGCCATCAGCATTTAGTTTCACCTTGTACACCCATTTGCACCCTATTGCATGATAGTTTGAAGGCAGTGGCACAATGCTCCACGTTCCATTGTCTTTCACTGCTTTCAATTCAATGTCCATGGCTTTTTTCTAGTGAAAATGAGTTACTACTTGCTGGTAAGAATTTGGTTCAAATACAGTTGATAAAGAGATAGTAAATGATCTGTGTGCTAGTGACAATTGGTGACAGGAAAGGTATTTGGTAATTGGATGTGAGGTGATGGTATTGGTTTGATGTGGTAAGTCAAGTTGATATGCCTCCAAGTACTTAGGAAGTTGTTTTGGCCTGGTACTCTTTCTAACTGGTATTTGTGGTTCAATGTTAATGACAGGGTCTGGTTCAGGTTCATCAATGTTGCCAGTTGCAGGATCACTAGCAGTGTGAACGGTAAACTGATTCAAATCATCTGTATTTGATGTTTCAGGCTCATGGTTTGATAGTACATGTTCAGGTGAGCCTGTTTCAACTATTTGTAGGTCTTGGTGATTGAAATTGGTTGGTTTTGAGTAAAAAAGGTCAAGAAATTTGTCATGTCCTTCAAGTGTTTGATGAAATGTCTAATGTGGTGAATTATGCTGTGAAGTATGAAAAGGAAAAAACTCTTCATGAAAAATCACATTTCTTGAAATAAGGATCTTTTGTGCATTGATGTCATAGACTCTATTCCTTTTTATGTGGCTTGGATAACCTAGAAATATGCATCTATTAGCTTTCTCATCCATCTTTTTTCTATTTCGGGTTAGGGTAGAGACATAACACAAGCATCCAAATACTCCAAAATATGTATAGGATGGTGGTTTTTTATGAATCAATTCATATGGGGATTTGTTTTTGAGGACTCTGATAAGTATTCTATTAATAACATGTACTGCAGTAGGACTACATCCCCCCAAAACTTGATTGGAAGATTTGAATGGAACATTAAGGCTCTTGCCACCATTAGTATATGCTGATCTTTTCTTTCTACTATTCCATTCTGCTGATGATCTTCTACACAAGATAATTGATGTACTATTCCTATTTTTGCAAAAAAATCTGTGAGTTTGAATTCCTGACCTTTGTCAATTCTTATACACTTAATTGTAAGATCATATCGTCTTAAAACAAAAGCATTGAATGAAGGTATGATGCTAGAAACTTCTGTTTTGTTTTACATAAGGAAAATCCATGTACAACGAGAATAATCATCCACTATTGTTAGGAAATATCTCTGATTTTGCAATGTGAGGTGTTCATAAGGCCCCTAAATATCTATGTGAATAAGTTCAAAAGCCTTTTTGGTGCTTTGAATATGGCTTGGAAAAGGTAATTTCCTTTGCTTGGCCAAAGGGCAGATTTCATAAAACAAATCATTTGAACGCTTAATAGTTGGAAAATGTTGATTTATTACATTGATTCTTTCAATTGGAGCACGTTTAAGTCTGAAATGCCATAAGTCAAAAAACCTATGCATTGTATTACAACTTATAAATGATGAAACAAAGGGAAATTTTAAAACTTTATAAAAACAGTAACTAGACAAGTCCTGCTGTTCTTTCATATCTTCCATCAAGTATAGTCCTGTAGTGGCTCTAAAAACCCCAATCACAGTCCATGAAGGAATGTCCTGGACAATACAATACATGTTAGTGAAAAGAACACATGTTGATTTTGTGCTAGTGAGCTGACCAATAGATACAAGGTTGAATTTGAAACTTCGCACACAAAGCACATTTTTAAAGGTTAACAATGGGGTTAGTTTAGTTTAACAGTACCTACATGAGTAACCATGGCTTTTCTATTGTTTTGGAGCTGAACAAAACAATTTCTGGCAGGTCTAGCATAAGAAAAATATTTTAAAGAGTATGTAATATGGTTTGTTGCACCATAATCCATTATCCAAGAATTATGATTAATCATGAGAGAATTGATATTTTCAAACTCATGTGACATATTATTTCTAGTATGGAAACAAACATGGCCAGAGACTATACCTGCAAAAGCTGAATTGGCTAGGGAATGTTTTGTTTGCTGAGTATTTGTGAAGGTGTTCTTACCTTCAGAGCTTGTTAACCCATTCTCACTCAAAATATTCATTAACTTGTTGACTTGAATTTGCAAGTTAAACGTCTGGGACATGGTGTTTGTTCCACTTAGGCCTTCTCCCTAGTCCATGTGTGTTTCTTTAGTTGACATTTCATTTGTTGTTGTTACATTGTTCATTGCTCTTTTCCCTTTTCTTACATTGTTCCTCCCCTTTGTGAACTTGAAGTCCTCTAAAAACGCAATGATCTTGTAGCATTTCTCTTTGCTATGCCCTTTTTTACCACAGTGGCTGCAAATTAAATCTTTCTTGAAATTCTTCTTCACATCTATCACAGTATGCGTAGCAGAAGATTCAAGCACAGGTTGAGTTTGGAACATCATGTTCCTTTGACTTTCTTCCCTTAATACCAGGCTGTAAACCTTGTCAAGGTTTGGTATGAGATCCATAAGTATTATCTTGGACCTTACTACAAAGAAATAGTCATTCAACCCATTTAAGAATCTGAAGATCAAATCTTTCTGATATTGGTTTGTATACCTTTTGAAACATTTTGTGTTACACTTGCCACTTTGACAGTGTGGCTAGGGTCTATAGTTTCTCAATTCTTCCCAAATTCCTTTGAGTTCAATAAAATAGCTATCCACTGACCTAGTCCCCTAACTGACATTACCAATAGTGTATTGCAGGTTGCAGACTCTTGTGTCATCTGGTTGAGCATAACTTTGCTTCAGGGCACTCTAGATTTCCATAGCAGAGTCCATGTAGAAAACAGTTGAAGCTATGAAAGGACTGATGGAGTCTAGTAGCCATGCTACTATAAGGTTGTTGCATCTGATCCATGAATGATACAAATCATTTGTGACTTGAGGTTTGGGAATGGAACCATTTATGAATCCTAGCTTGTTTCTAATTGAAAGAGCTAAGGGAAACTGTGGGTCTCCTACTGGTAATGCCTCGGATGAAGTCTGAGATCTTTGGGATCTCGACTGATTTGAGTTTGCTGATCCAAACATGATTCAAGGTAGGACAAGAAAGATTTGAAAGGAAATGATATAAATGGAGAAACGATGACAGATGAAAGAATGTTATTTAGAAATAAGAAATAAAAGGATTTGAGAAGAGAAAAGAAATTACTTCACCAGAAATAGAGAAGCAGATGAGGGGTATGAGGTGTCATGTGCAGTTTTAGCCTTTTCCCAGGAAACGTCTTCCTGCTTTGATACCATGTCAGAAAGGACGAATATACAGAATGAAAGAAAACGACGCAAACATAGAGAGAATTTCTCTGGTCATTCTCATTGATTTCTCTCACTAGGTCAAAGTATTACAAGGCAGTATATATATATATATATATGTACAGTATTGAGTTAACTAAGGGAAAGAATAGAGTTGATTCCTATCTAACTAATAATTACAAGCTAACTAACTTTTAAAAAGAACTTAAACAAAGTGCTGCGTTTTAAGCTCCCTTGGTCTTTTATTGAAATGAGGAGTTTTGGTCCTTTGTTTTTTGTCTTTTTCTTAGTCCAAGACTTCCTCATTCCTTGTCTTTGTTTATGTTTCCTGAGAAGGCTTATTTCATATTGCTGATCCAGTCAATGTTTAACAGCAAGTAAATGAAGGAATCTGTTTTTTTTTTCTTTTGAACATAAGAACTATTTACGAAGTCTTTTTGGAGGGTTTGCATGTGTAACTTTTTTTTATTATAAAAATTAATATTCGAAAGAATATGGGTATACATTCTCAATTTTGTAGCAAAATAGCTTCTAAATGAATAACATATACATTGAGTTTGAAAAAGTTGAAAAATCACATTAAAAGTTCATATTTGATGCACTATCAGAATATTAATTACCATCTCAATAAATAAATTAAAAAGTTGTGAATGTTTAAAAATAAATATTTATAATTTAAAAAATATTTATTTTTGAAATTTTTTGAACATTTATCTTTATATATTTATGAAATAACACTCTAGTAATTAAATAATATTGTATAGATATTATATACTGACAGTATATCAATATAAATAGTTAAATTATATTTTAAAAGATAAAGATAATAAAAAAGAGTTTTTTTTAATGAGAAAAAGACAATGAAGAAGCATAATGAAAAAAATGCAATCTTATGACATCTATAAAAATAAATAATATATTTAATTTTAAAATTAAATAAAAATACTAAAAAATTTTATTTCATATTAAAAAAAGTTTTAAAAATATACGAGTATATTTCTTATTTAATAAAAATAGTTTCTCTTATTATGTGTTGTCTGCCATTTTGCGTATGAATCTGATCACTAGACTTTTTAATCTATCCTTAAAAGAAGGCATATGAAAGATACTCGTGTGGATTCATTTAATTAACTAGTTACACTTGGGAATTATACCAATAAGTTGAAACTTTAGGCCCTATTAACTCATGAAATGGATTCTAAGACTTACGTATAAGTGAAATGCCTTATGGTGATCTAGCTACTTCAAGTCCTAAGAAGTATTTAACAGTACCTAGGTCCTTGAGTTTGAATTGTGAATTGATGTGACTCTTTACAGCTGTTGCAACATGTGTAGAGTTGCTGGCAATAAGAATATCATCAACATATATTAATAAGGCCACAAATTCACCACCTGTTGTGCTCATAGTGAACAGTGAGTAGTCTGACATTGATTGCTTGAAACCATATTGTAGAATAAATGATGTCAACTTAGCATTCCACTGCCTTGAGGCTTGTTTGAGCCTATAGAGAGATTTATGCAGCTTGCACACCAGTTTTGAGTCATTTAAATGCTCCTCCTTGATTGAATACCCCTCAAGTAACTCCGTATAAACTTCTTCGTTTAACTCCCCATGTAAGAAAGCATTGTCAACATCTAGCTAAAACAGTAACCAATTGCATGCAGCTGCTAAAGCAAAGAAGATTCTAACTATAGATTGCTTAGCCATAGGGCTAAAAGTTTCCTGATAGTCAAAACCAGCCACTTGACTATAGCCTTTGGCAACCAACCTGGCCTTATATATCTCTATTTTTCCCTTTGCAATCAATTTAGTCTTATAGACCCATTTGTAGCCAACAATGTGGGAATTTGCAAGCAATGGCATAATACTCCATGTCGCATTATCTTCAAGTGCCTTTAATTTAGCTGCCATTGCTTCTCTCTAATGAGAATGAGCTACTACTTGATGGTTAGTCTTAGGTTCCTGTATTCCTGTATGTTGGATAGAGATATGGTGAATGCCTTGTGTGCAAGTGACAGATTATGATGAGAAAAGTAATTGTATATGGGGTGTAGGGTGACATTTTTGGTATGGGGTGGTAGATCATACTCATATGCTTCTAGATACTTTGGTACACTTTTAATTCTTGAGCTTCTTCTAACTACTTGATCTGAGTCAATGATGGGATTTGTTTCAGGTTGACTTGTAGCTCTCTCAAGAAATAGATTGCTATCAAGTGATGAATTGTGAGGACTTTCATCATTTAATGATATGAAAGGTTGTTTTAAGGCTACTGAAGGTTCATTCAAAGGTGAAACATTTTGGTTTTGGCTAAAAGAATGAGAATTCAGATAAATTGAGTCAAGAGAGTCAAAAAGTGTGATATGTACACCAAGCGTTTGTGAAAATGTGAAGTTTTGTCTTCCATGTTTTGAATCATGGAATGGGAAAGTATCCTCGTGAAAAACAACATCCTTGGATACGAAGACTCCTTGTGCTTCAATATCATACAATTTGTACCTTTTGACATGATTGGGATAGCCTATAAAAACACATTTACTAGCTCTGTTATCAAATTTCTTTCTGTTTTGTGTTTGTGTGGATACAAAGCACAAACATCCAAAGACTCTAAAATGATCATATGAAGGTGGTTTCTTAAACAAAAGTTCATATGGTGATTGGTTTTGAAAAACCCTAGTAGGCACTCTATTTATTATACGAACAGCAGTTAATACTGCTTCCTTCCAGAAAGTGAGTGGTAGCTTTGAGTGATGTCTTAGTGCCCTTGCCACAGCTAAGATGTGCTGGTGTTTTCTTTCTACAACACCATTCTGTTGTGGTGTACCAATGCAAGACATTGGTGAACAATTCCGATTTTGTTATAAAAATCAATGAGTTTAAAGTCTTGACCATTATCAGTCCTCAAACACTTTATAGAACTATCAAACTGGTTTTGAACAAGATTACTAAATGTAAGAATAATTGAAGAAACTTCTAACTTTGCTTTCATCAAATATATCCATGTAAAACGGGTGTGATCATCAACAATGGTTAAGAAATATCTATGACCATTTAAAGTAGGAACTTCATATGGACCCCATATGTCCATATGAACTACTTCAAAAGTTGCTTTTGAGTTATGAATATGCATTGGAAATGAAATTTTCTTTTGCTTTGCCTTTGGATAGATTTCACACAATAGGTCATTTAAACAGTTGATTTCTGGAAAACTTTTATGCAATACATTAATTCTTTCCATTAGGGCATGCCCCAACCTAAAGTGCCAAAGATCAAAGTCTTTATATTTTGACTTAGAGGAACGGACAGAAAAAGCAGAAGTGTTCTTGACATAGTTTTGAAAAGAAAATTAAGATAGGTCTTGTTCAACTTGTTTGTCTTGCATCAGATAAAGCCCTAAAGACAGTCTAGCAACCTCAATCATTGTCCATGATGGTAGGTCCTGAACAACACAATACGAATCAATGAAGAATAGACATAACTTCTTTGTTTTTGTTAATTCTCTTACTAATATGAGATTGAAGTTAAAGTTAGGAACACGAAGAACATCCTTAAGCACTAATGCAGGTGACAATTTGACTGTACCTATATGAATGACAAGAGCTTTACCATTATTAGGCAAGTGAACATAATGATTACTAACTAGTTAAGCTATTACAAATCTGTCTAAAGAATGACAAATATGATCAAAAGCACCAGAGTCTATGATCCAACTATCTTACTTAATCATGAGGTTACTAATATGGTTGAAGCAATATGGCATATTATTAGGGGTATTAAAATAGGGGTGATTTGATACTATACCTGCAATTGCATAATTGATCGGGGATAGTTTATTCTGGTTGTTGTTTGGTGCTATGGAGGCTTTACCATCATTGCAAGTGATCTCATTCTCATTTAAGAGCTCCATTAGCTTGCTGACTTGCTATTTAATGATAGATAATTGAGATATGGATCCTATGCTTGCTGCATCATCCTCTTGATTAGATTGTGTTTCTATAGAATGTTCATATGCCACATTGTTCACAACTGTCTTTCCCTTTTTGAAATTATTTTTCCCTTTGGTGAATTTAAAATCCTCTGAAAACCTAACCAATCTGTAACACTTCTCCTTACTATGCCCTTTCTTTCCATAGTGTGAGCAAAGAAGATCTTTTCTTGCCTTTTTCTTGACATCACTAGTTGTTTACATAGCTGATGATTCTAGAACAAGATGTGTTTGAAGCATCAAATTCCTTTGTGTCTCTTCTCTCAACACAAGGCTATATACCTTGTCCAGACTTTGTATGGGATCTAACATGATGATTTGGGATCTGATGGTTGAATAAGAATCATTTAAACCATTAAGAAATCTGAAGACCATGTCTTTTTGGTATTGGTCAAAAAATCTCTAAAAACAATCAACATTACATTTGCCGCATTAGCAATGTGGTAAGGGTCTAAAACTCCTCAACTCCTCCCAAATTCCTTTAAACTCTATAAAGTAGGCATCAACTAACCTAGTCCCCTGTGTTATGCTACCTAAGGTGTACTGTAAGTTACAAACCTTAATGCCATCAGGCTGGGCAAAGTTTTGCTTAAGTGCATTCTAGGTTTCCATTGTCGACTCCATCTAAAATACTATTGAGGCAATAAGTTGTGTTATGGAGTCTAGAAGCCAAGCAACTAGCAGATTGTTACAACGGGTCCTGGAAAGGTGAATAGGATTTGTAACCTCTGGTTTTGGGATTAAACCATTGATGAATCCTGTTTTATTTCTAATTGATAAGGCTAACAGAAAAGAACGACTCCAAGCCAAGTAGTTACTTGTGGGAAAATGTATCACTCTCATTGAAAGAAAACTTACAGAGGTTTTTGTATATATACAGCATCTACACTGACATCAGGAAAAGGACAAAAGAACATATCTAATTACAATGTTAACTAACTAAAATGAATTAAAAAATGATTGACGGCTAAGTAATCAACAGTCTTCTTTTTGTTGGCTTCAAAACGGTGCTTTTTTCATTTAATTTCTTTTCCTTCCTCAGTTGCACATCAAAACACTGCGTTTCTTTTTTTATTCCTCTGCAATTTACAAGTAGCATCTTCAACTTCTGCAAAGCATTAACAACACTTATTTCTGCTACCATTTGCTTTAATCCTTGACATTGTTGTTTGACAGCCTTTGTGGTTCTTTAGATTTCATGATAAGTATATTGTGAGAAAAACTAAAAAATTTCAGCTCAAATTTTATCTCTGTTGTCAAGACGTGATTACGTGAACCTTACTACTAGTAGTATAGACAAATTAAATAAAACTTTTCTCCCCATATTTTGTGTCTTGTTTAATTTCTCATTTATAATTTTATATCACATATTTTATAGTAATTATTTCAATTTAGTTAATATTGACTATTTTAATTAATAAAAAAATACAAATTACGATTTTTATCTAGTGGAGTACCGATGTACATGTCATGAAGAAAGAAAAATGCAACTTGTTAAACCATATGTTAATTAGTACATGTACTGATGTACGTATACAAAGTATTAAATAATGTGACTAAAAAAGCGTTAATTTAGTTACAACAATTAAGTTCAATTAATGTGAGCTACGCCTACAAAGTATTAGTATTAAATGAAATTGATAGTTGCGAGAAAATGAAGGAATTTGTTTTTTTTTTCTATTGAACATAAGAACTATATACGAAGTCTTTTTGAAACTTTTTTTTATTATAAAAATTAATATTTGAAAGAATATGGGTATACATTCTCAATTTTGTAGCAAAATAGCTTCTAAATGAATAACATATACATTGAGTTTGTAAAAGTTGAAAAATCACATTAAAAGTTCATATTTGATGCACTATCAGAATATTAATTACCACCTCAATAAATAAATTAAAAAGTTGTGAATGTTTAAAAATAAATATTTATAATTTAAAAAATATTTATTTAAAAAAAATTTTAGAACATTTATCTTTATATATTTATGAAATGACATTCTAGTAATTAAATAATGTTGTATAGATATTATATGCTGATAGTATATCAAATATAAATAATTAAATTATATTTTAAAAGAAAAAGATAATAAAAAAGAGTTTTTTTATATGAGAAAAAGACAATGAAGAAGTATAATGAAAGAAAGGCAATCTTATGACATCTATAAAAATAAATAATATATTTAATTTTAAAATTAAATAAAAATACTAAAAAATTTTATTTCATACTAAAAAAAGTTTTAAAAATATGCGAGTATATTTCTTATTTAATAAAAATAGTTTTTCTTGTTATGTGTTTACCATTTTTTGTATGAATCTGATCACTAGATTTTTTAATCTATCCTCAAAAGAAGGCATATGAAAGATACTCGTGTGGATTCATTTAATTAACAGGTTACACTTAGGATTCTAAGACTTGCGTATAAGTGAATATCTAAAAGTGGAAAAAGAAAAACACACTAATACCAACACACAATAATATGATAAGCCATCGACATTAATATATACATCTAGTAGTATTGTAACCCTCATTGTCTTAATATGATGCCATTAGCTATTAGACTTTCTTTAAAGAAGAATAAGAGAAAAAATTAAATAAATAATCCTATACAAGTATTTGTTATATGGAACTAAACACTTTCTTACCAAGAAAAAAATACACTGCACATTAAACTGGCTCGAAATCAAGAAAAATGAGGAAATAAAAAGACAAAGTTTTGGCAATAAAATCATAACCAAATAAATAGAGAAAAGGTGTATGTGCAATAACTTTTAATTTTAATGAAGGTAATGTATAAATCCTAATAAAAATACTTGGAGCCCTTGACTTTAAATCATCACACATTATTTCTCTTTTCTATGTTTCAAATAAACTAGTCGTAGTAACAATCTAAAATTACTTTTTTTGCAAGAATAGACCATAAAGGATATAAATCAGTATTCACCTGCATATATGGACCGCAAGGTTTAGACTTTAGGAGGAATTTTTCAGGAATTGGGTTTGAAAACTCGTGATTAAGTTTGCCTAGCCAAGGATATATTTAAACTTATGAGAGAGCTTTATAGTATTTTATAATTTAAATCAGAGATGTGCTCAAATCAATATATATATATATATATATGAGTTTAAACACTTAATTTTGATAAAAATGGATTAAGTTTTTGACAAAATAAATTGTGACTGATAAATTTTTCAACTCAATATTGGTTATAACTCTAGCCTTTAGTTTTATTGTAAAATATTTACTAGTATATTTGGTTAAATAATAAAAATTGTTAAATAAATTAAACACTATAAAAAAATGCCATAGTTCAACAATAAATATAAAAAACAAGGTTCAAAAATGGAACTAATTACTTTATCCTATTCAATTAAGTCATTTCAGAATATATAAAAAATAATAATTATTGTTATGCCCTACTTATATGTAAAATGATAGAAACATTAAAAAAAAAATGTATCAAATTCTTTAAAATTACTTATGTTCATAAAATATTTGTCTCTTCTTTTATTTTTCTGAAATTAAAAAAATTAATTTTAATATAATTTAATATTAACATTTGAACTTTTAATACAAATATTTAACATTTTTAATATAAAAAAGTAAATAAAAATCATAAAAAAATAAATTTATACTGCCGAAATAAATTCCAGTAGTTCTTCGACTAGGTCTAGCACCAGGAAGCACTGAAACTCAGGCAGGATGAAACCGAGAGGCCATGTAAGACAGTGGGTTAGAAAAGATAATTGTGGTGCTGTAGATTAAGCCAGATATTGCTAAGACTTGTTATTATTAATTTTTGGAAATTAATATATCAAATTGGTAATGTTGTACGAAATAGCAATTTTAGTTAGAAATGAAAGGAGATAAAGAAAGAAAAAGAAAACTCACGGTACGGTAATATCTCATTCCTATTAATTTGTAAAAAAAAAAAGGATTTACAAATTAAGATTAATCTAGTTGAAAAAATTATTCAAGTTTTTTTTTTAAAGTTTTTGTTAAATCTGTGTTTTCTACTAAATACATATGTAACTTATTATTATTATTATTATTATTATAAAAATATTTGAAAGAATATGGATATACTCTCTCAATTTTGCAGTAAATTGTTTTTAAATGAAAAATACATTGAGTTTTTAGAGGTTGAGAAATTAAATTAAAAATTTATATGTGATACATTTCAATGTATAAATTTAAAACATAATCACAAAATCAAATGTTACCATCTTATTAATAAATAAATTTAAAAATTGTGTAACTTTAAAAATAAATATTCATAATTTTAAAAATATTTATTTTAAATGTTTTGTAAACATTTATCTTTATATATTTATAATATGACATCTTATGATTAAATGATATTATATACCGACAGTGTATCAAATATAAATTATTACATTATATGTAAAAAAAATGACAATGAAGAAGTATAAGGAAAGAAAAACAATCTTCTGACATCTATAGGAGTAAATACTATATCTAATTTTAAAATTAAATAAAAAATTAAAAAAATTATTTCATGGTACAGAAAGT
This sequence comes from Theobroma grandiflorum, assembly GCA_036013995.1. Classification (NCBI taxonomy): domain Eukaryota; kingdom Viridiplantae; phylum Streptophyta; class Magnoliopsida; order Malvales; family Malvaceae; genus Theobroma; species Theobroma grandiflorum. The sequence goes on from CP142134.1 coordinate 2,949,242, forward strand.
TTTAAAAATATGCGAGCATATAAGTTTTTTTTTCCTAAATGACACGTAAGCCAAATTGAATAATTGATAGAAAAAGAGCGCCAATTGAGCGCGCAACAAAGACGACATTGCCAGTTCCCAAACGGCCAAACCTCTTCATTTTCCAGGTCTCAGCGAATTTAAAAACTTGTACTCTCTGGCATAAAAAACCTCACTCTCCCTACCTCGATTTTGAATTTCAAATTTCTCCAAAGAGGAAAAAAAATTGAAACAATGTCAACAACCAAAGCCAGAACCAAAAAGCGAGGATCGGAGTCCTTGCTCGTCAAATCGGATCCGAAAGCCCGACTCGTCGATGATTTCGATCCCGATCTTTCCAGGTCATTCTTCTCAACAACTGCTTTTCCTGTGTTTTCTTTGTTTCAGTGTTGAAGATTTTATTTTGTTGAGGAAATTTTGGTGAAAATTGCAGCGATCTCAAAGGGATTATGTCGGCGCTGCAACAGATCAAAGAGAAAGCACAGAAGGACGGTCAAAAGAAGAACGAAGAGACGATTTCTAGGTAATATAAATTTTGATTTCCTTCTCTCTTATTTCGAAACGATTTTGGTTTGAAATTTTTATAATAAGTGACAATTTGACGTAAGAGCTGTGATATGTTTGCCGTTTCTTCACCGTCTCCTCAATAGTTTTCAAGATGAAGTTGTTTTTCTCAATTTTCCGAGCTAGTAAATATTATTTTTCGAATTAATGTATGATTTGATCGATCGATTTCATACCGTCGAAGAATTTATATGCGATTATGAGTTCATAAATCAAATAGTTTCTTAATTTGATCTGTGTTACTTAATTTTTACTGTATTGAGATTTGAAATAATGATGTGCCCTGTTATTATTTTTTATCTATTTTTCCTTTATTTCTGTGGAAGCTGATACGTGAAGATCATTACGTTTTCTCGAATGAATTTATGAACTGTAGATTGCAATTACTCTATAAGATCTCTTTTATTCTCATGACTAATTTTAATCCGAAGAAAATGAAATAATAAAACTGTTTCATTTGTTTTGATCATTATTCATTTTGTTATTTTTAGCCTTCGTTACCATTTCCAGTTCCTTATCCACTTCTGCTACTATTTTTAGTCTCTTGTATTGTTCGGTGACAGTGTGGCTGCTGAGATAAGGTCTAAGCTCGACGAACTGAAGTCCAAATTTGAGAAGGAAAGGTAAACCAGACTGCCTAAAAAACCAACCTTGAAACAAATTTTTAAGCAAATTCCTAATGTAAATACACTAATTTACTGTTGTTGTTTCCTTTTACTATAGACAAACTTTTGCTAAGGCACTTTCAAAGAGCTCTAAAGAGGTTGGTACTTCATAGAGATCTCGGGGCTCAACAAGGAAACTAGTTGATGAAAGTGAATTTGTTATTCGGATTTAATAAATGGCTTAAAGCTTGAAATACTAATGTGATTGCGTTGTTTGCAGTGTGAAAACTGCTTGAAGAATGAGACTGCCAAGTTCCAAGAGGTTTATGAGAAATTCTGCAAAGAAAAAGCTGCCCATCTGCAGGCCTTGAAAGGTACTCCTATTGGATAAATTGTTGGAATATATTGTAATGCTTTGTATCTTCATTCCCCAGTAGCCTCGTACATAAAATTTTAATTTATTTCAACTTTTCAACTGCTGCTGACATGACAACATGCTCAAACTAGTGTTGTCCTACTTCCTTGTCGTGTTACATAACGCATGAAGATTCGGTACAATAATTAAACCTTATGATTGCCATGTTGTAAATTATATAATAAATGAAATTCTTCTAGCTATTGGGACTGGCATGTGAATTATCAAATAGCTCGTGACTTCTTCCTGTAGAGTAGATAGATCTTCACATTGTTTGTCAATCATGCCTGAGCCTTGTGGTACTGATACTGGTATAGCTTTGCTCGTCTAAGCAATTCGTTTCCCTAGTCAAGTGATTACCATAGTTGACTTGGACTAAACTTTCAGAATTTGTTGTTTATGATCCTGCTGAACTACTTTAGTTCTATGTGGATGGATGCTCTGATTCTCAATGCTGTTTCACAGATACTATTTCCAGATTTGAGGAAGACAAAGAAAGGCTGTTTGTGCGATATGAACAATTGAGTGAGCATTAAGCAACAAAATGTATCTCCCTCTGTTTTAATGACACCTGATTCTACTAATTTAACATTGGTTGGTACCAGGGAAGAAAGAGAAGAACTTGATATCTGAGCAAGAGAAATTCTGTGCTGATAAAATTGCTCAGTTGGAGGAGTCCTTGAAGAAAAAGAAACAGGTAATTAAATAATAAAACATCCAGTAGTTAAAAACAGTCTACTTTCCCCCTGACTTAGAAGCTGTTTGGCCTGGCTTTTTTTTTAGCTTAAAAGCTATTATAAAGCTCTTATGAAAAATAATAGCTTTTAAAATTAAGTTAAAGTTGTTTGGTAAATTTTTTTTATAAGTTTTTTTATATAAGTTATAATTTTGATTGAAATTATCTTAGAGGGTATTTTTTTTTTTAAAAGGATAATATTTTAATTATTTTTAATAGATAAGAATATTTTTAAAATAAGAATAAAAAATTTTTTTGTATTTTTAAAAGAAGAGAAGAAAAAGCTCCTCCCAGGAGCTTTTTTTGAAGTTCTTTTTTTAAAAATTTTACTCTTAAAAAAAAACTGTTTTTTTTTTTAAAGAGCTTTTTAAAATTTATGTTTGACTTGACTTTTGCTTTTAAGAGGTAGATAAGTTGAAAAAAAGCCAGGCCAAACATGCACTTAAAGAGCTGTAATACCATTCTATGTTCTGGCAAACTGCAGGATGACAGAACTTTCAGCATTTTGAGGAAAACTCTAGGTTCTTTTCTGGACAATGGCTCGGATGAAGACTTCCCACCTGAAGATTGAAAGGTTTGTTTCGATATGCAAATACGGCAAACATCTTGCTCAGATAACCTTTCATCCTTTGGAATGTGTAGCTTCTGATTTACAGCATTTAAAACTTCCCATGCATTTCTACTTAAGAACATAGACGCAAAAACCAAAGTTAATTACTTGTAGGCCATCGAGAGTCATCTTCCCTTGAAGGCTCTGAAACTGTTGTAAAAAATGATTTCTTTTGAATTTCGGTGCATCCTTACCAAATTAGAAAGAATAAAAATGGTAATAAAAAAGACAAAGGTTACAGAATGGTATTGGAAGAAATTCATGTTTCGGGGCTCATGCCAAGAGAGGAGAGGTAGGGAGGAAGAAACATATGTAGTAAGAGCTCTATTAACTTTGATTAACACGACTAAATCGATTAGAAGTTTCATTAGACAATATCAGCAGTAACTTCTGTACATTGACAATTCAACTAAACATCCACATAAATAAAGGTAGTCCCAAAATCAATAGATCAGACAGTTATTGGCAGTTTAAGGCACAGCATTGGGAGGGGTTGGTTGCCCCTGTTGTACAGACCAGGGAGGGCGCCTGTTGTGTACCTAGACATAAAGAAATCAACATTATCAGTCTACTGATCCCGGCAACATAAAAAAAAACAGTAGCAATAACAATTTGATCCACGTGTGTGCACACACACATACACACACACACACGTTGATGCAAGCAAGTCAACATATAAATTTGCAAGAAAAACAAATATTACACACCCCGATTTCTGTCACAAACTGGCAAGAGGAACATCTGACTGATGAAGCTCCAATGGGGTACATCAGCAACACTGCACAACTGCCGCACTTAACCAGTCCAACCTGAGGTGCTGCAAAATGTAGGGTAGTGTTATCAGATGATTGACAATAGATTCCTAGATTGCATATTCATTCTTGTCCATTTGAAAGCCCATGAGTTTTAATAACCATGATTTGTGCTATGTCAGTAATGGGGGAAGACGAACATGGAAGCTATTCTAAAAGAATGGCAAGAAGATAGAGAAACAGGAGGAAAAACCAACAACAGAAAAAAAAAAAAAAGAAGCTTTATTACTAATCTGGGGGAGAGACCAATTATATATATTTTGAGTAACAGAGAAAAAAAGAACCTTCAAGTACAAAGTTGACTATTTCACAGCATGAACATTTAGCTTGCGGGGCTCCTCTCGGATATGAAAGCAATTGGCGGCATGAACCACAAACCATTTGAGCCATTTCTGCATCCATAATGGCAAAAGCAAAGCAAAGTGAGGAAAGGGAAGACCTTTTATTTTAAAAAGGAAAGTGAAATGCCATGGAATTATGCAGGCAAATACAAGATAACAATTCAAGAAAACAAAATCAACGTATAATTCTAGGTCAAGACCAGCTCTTGAGTCATAGAGTTTGATCTTAGTTGTAATCCTAGTAGTCGTCATAATTCGAGAACACATTCGTGCTAAGGCCAAGTATCAGAGAAGGTAACTATTAAAAAATCCCAATTGAATTCCAAAACTTTATCAATTTGTATAAATAAATCAGCCAACATAATTGTATCTCTAATTTGGAGGTAAGGTCACAGAGCTTGATCTAGTTTTCTCCACGATATACGCTAAAAATCAGAAAGAGAGAATATTGAAGGCATAATGATACCAGATGATGGCGGCGGTTGCGGAGGAGGAGGAATAGATTGCCATCCAGGCGGCGGCCCTTCTTCTTCTTCTGCTACCTGTTGTTGTTGTTGCTGTTCTCTCTCCTCTCTGTTCGCCATTTACTACCTTGCGCGTATGCGTAACTGAAAAGAGTCGGTTTACCCTATTAGAGGAAACACAAAAACCACTGCGCAGCGGCGTCGTTTCACTCAGAAACACGCCCTTGCCACCCGGAGCCTTCCAGCCGATTTATATTATTTTAAAGAACAATTGACAGTTTCGAGTTTAATCAAAATTTTCTCAAGAGTCCTCATATACATAATTTAAGAAAAATTCTAGAATTGGCACCCCGTTGGGCCTGCTCGGCCCAACTTAACTATTTTTCAAATTTTAAAATTTATAAATAATTTAAAAAAATTAAATAAATGTTTATTTTTCTCATTGCATTTTTATAATTAATAGTAAATTACTTATTATTAATAAAATATTTATTTTTATTATATATATATGAATATAAAAATAAATAAAAAATAATATAGCATAAACATATAGTTATACCTCATCAATATTATATAATATATATTAACATGTTAATCAAACCTTCGTAATAAAAATTTATTTAATTTAAAATAAAAATACAATTACATAATTAAATATAATAAATAATAATAATTTATTTAATTTATTTTAAATATTATGCCATTTATAAACTCGAGAAAAAGAACAGACACCAAAAGAAAGTAATACTAAAAAGTATAGTGGTATGTCTTCCTTTTCTTTTCCAAAATTTGGTAAATATATCCACAGAAAAATTCAAGATAAGCAATAAATCATCGTAATGAACAAGCCCCTAACTAGTACTAGCATTCTGGATTGGGCTACAAAAGTTAACATAAATGATAGACGATACAACATCATACTCATAATCATACACAATCCCCACTATAGACACGTGAATTCGCTGGCGGTTATGTGAAAAAGAAAAAGATTATTTGTTACAACCATCTCTCACTCCCGCTATCACTTTCTATCTCAGCACAGGCAAGAGTTAGCCAGCCACTAATAAAGCCGAATTTGGCTTTAAAATATCCATCTTTGTGCTCTTTTCTTACCAATTGTCCTCTGTAGGCTTCAAAATGAAGAGGAAGAAAACTGGCCTTGATTTGCTCACGTATCTCAGGCACCTTTCTTCTTTTGGTCTTTGGGAGGTTCTTTTGTGAGCATTCTTGGAGCAATTGCCATAGCCATAAGCTCTTGGAAGAGCAGCTTACAGGCGTAAGGAATGTATACCTGCAGCACAATTATCATACCGACAAGGCCACGCATTAGAGACAAATACAAAAGCCGTAACAAAAGGCATAGAAGGGAAAAGAAGGAAACAAAACAAGGGGAAGAGAAGGATTGCCTGAACAATATCAGTTTTATTCTTGCATCCTCTGCACTCAAATGAGTTCTTCTTTAGATTTGCAATAGCAATCAACCCACAACGCTCGCACACATGGACCCTGTATGCATCACTTTGGTCAAACAATCTCTCTTTAAGAAAATGAGCAGCACCATGCGCAATCATGCAATCTCTTTCCATCTCTCCGAAACGGAGACCACCATCACGGGATCGTCCCTCTGCAGGCTGCCTTGTGAGGATCTGCACAGGGCCCCGACCACGAGAATGGATCTTATCATCAACCATGTGCTTTAGTCTTTGGTAATATGTGGGCCCCAGGAATATCATAGCAGTAAGGCGCCTGCCTGTGTGCCCATTATACATGGTCTCAAAACCACGCATTTGATACCCACATTTATGAAGAGCTCTGCTGATGTTGTCCACCTAAAACATCAAACAACAATTAAAAAGAATAAACCGTATCCATAGTTATATCACATTTATACCATAACACTTCCCAGTCAAAATAGATTGCCATACTCCAAAGCTCTTATCTCTAGGATCTCTAAAATGCACCTATTACTACTTCAGCCTGTCACTCAGAGTAGGTATTACCATACAAGCATATGCTTTCTAGGAATAACTACTTTAACATTGTCAGAGAACATCAAATAAACTCAAATCTATCAATACCCAAATCTATCAAGATCCAAAAATCATCAAGAGATTGTAACTTACGGTGACATCTGTAAAAGGAGTGGCATCCCCTTCCTTGCCCATGTGAGCTGCAACTTTCCCCATGATACATTCAATAAGCTGACCAATTGTCATTCGAGAAGGAATAGCATGTGGGTTCACAATGATATCAGGTGTGATGCCTTCCACAGTCCAAGGCATGTCTTCCTGCGTGTAAGTCATGCCCACTGTTCCCTTTTGACCATGCCTACTGCTGAACTTGTCCCCAATCTGGGGAATGCGAACAGATCTTACCCTTACTTTCACAAATCTCAACCCATCAGCATTAGTTGTCAATAGAACCTAGCAAAGAATTAAAAAAGCGAGTACAATGAAGAAGTCACAAACCATAAGCAACTACTCCAAATTGTACAGACTAAAATGATAACATATATGAATGCAATATCTCCGCTTAAAACAATTAGTAACAACAATTCAAAGTCTTTACTTGGTCCACTATGCCTGTTTCACTGTGACGTAAGCTTATGCTATGATCACGTCTTGAATAGCGTGATGCTTGTCCCTGAGCTTCTTCCTGAGAAATGGGGGTGGTCTTTCCGATGATTACATCCTCACCTGAAACTCTTGTTCCCTAAGAGACAACAATAATTTAATCTCACAAAATTATGGTTAAATCAATAAAAATGGGATTCACATAGAAGCAGCATGCTAAATTTTCCACTTACAGGAGGTGCAAGACCATCATCATCCAATTTATCATAAGAGCCATGCCTCATTCCCTGAAAAGCAAATTATGTGTCAAATGGAAACACACACAAGTGGCAACCAATGACTGGAAATCCTTTTCTCCATGCCGATACTCTTTTCCATGGTATTACTCAAACCTACATTTAATATGAGCTCATCTATTTGTTATTTTAGTACACTAAGGAAAAAGTAAGAAAGTGTGTTTAGATACTAAAACAGTAGTATCTTAAAAAAAAAATTAAAATTCAATTTCCATCCCGTGTAAAACAAAACACATAATCATACTCTTTTAATAGAAAAACTATGTTTGAATTAGTTTCACATTTGAACCATTTGCTTATTTAAATCAAATTCTTAGGATTTGGTTCACATTATATTAACTTTGAAGTGGCAAAAAGCAATAAACAAATGAAGCTATGCTCAGTCCTCACCATAGTATTAGCCCTATCTGGTCGACCAAAATCTTCTTTAACAAGGGTCCCCATTTTTTTCTCCTCATCTCTGCAAAGGATGGAAATTTACATGAACATTTACAAGGAGTAACAACAAACTCAGGTATGGGACCCAACAGGCCCCTATCTAAAAATTTAAAAGTAGAAAAAAGACATATCAACAGAATCTCACCGGTAAGAGCGGAAGAAAAGTGATCGGAAGAATCCACGGTCTATTGATGATTGATTCATAATAACAGAATCTTCTTGGTTATATCCAGAGTAGCAGGCAATAGCAACAATAGCATTCTAAGATGAAAAGACAGGCAAAGAAACAATAGTAAGAATTATAGAAAAAGAGAGAGCAACTATGGAAATGGATAATAAAAGTTCAACACTTACAATGCCAGCTGGAAGCTGCCGAAAGTGGAGATGTTCCATAGCTCGTGTAGTAACAAGTGGCTTTTGGGGATAGTAGAGAACATAGGCCAATGTATCCTGAGTAGAACACAGAAGGATAAATCATGACAATATTTCCCAGGTGTGACAGTTATAATCATGTAAATAGGAAGCAATACATACCATTCGAAATTGGTAGTTGGTAACATATATTCCCATTGCTTGCTTACCCATAGCAGATTGATAGGTATTACGCGGTGACTGATAGCATTGACAATAAATAAGTAAATAAAACGGAATAAAAATTTAAACATATCCAATCAGATGATGTTCATTATAAGCACAAGCATACCTGATTATGATCAGGGAATGGTATAATTGAAGCACAAACACCCAAAATCAATGAAGGGTGGATCTCACAATGGGTATAAGTTTCGGAATAAGCTTCCTCTGGATTGACTCTCGCTTGTACAAGATCCTGGAACAGAATTTAAACAATTAAATTTTTGAGATTGCCTTATATCCTCTCAAGAAGCTAGATGAGTAGAATTTACATTCTACTCTTCTAGCATTATTTTGACCAATCAAAACTATTTTAACTCACATTGATGGTCATGGAAATCATTGTTGTCTCCTCTTCTTCCGTGTCAATGTATTCTATAAATCCCTTTGCTACAAGATCATGCCAGCCACCCTCTTCTGGGCTTTCCTGAAACAATAAAACCAATGAATATACAGGAAGGAAATAAACTTATGTACGAGAACATATAGCAGGTTAAAAGTTGCTCACTCTTTGTTGCAGTGCATGAATATCTTTCTTCTTTATGAGAAGTCTTTGTTTCTCCACAATGAACAATGGTCGACTGCAACGACCATAGTCAGTATATATTCGAAGTTCTTTTAGACGGATATCTCTAACAACACCAACTTCAGTGTTGACATCAACCTGCACATATAATTATAAAGATCATCACCATCCAAACACGAACAGCATTCTTTCAACTTATGATGTCACAATAAATGCTTCTCAATCGCTGGACATCCATGTTGCAACAATATTACATAAAAATCATAACATAACTCCACATCATAGATTAGCTTGCAAACCATAATACAGGTTCTCTACATGAAACTCCACTTAAGCTGAAAGATAAAGTTTTATGCACAAGATCCAAGTACACAAAGAATACAATACCCGTCTTCTCAACCGTCTCAATGTTGTCACAAGCATATCAGGATTCCGATGTACACCAACCCAGCAACCATTGACAAAAATTTTTGTAGCTTGAGGAATAACTGCAGGTGAGATTTCCTGAACATTGAAGGAAAATATCAAATTAGGAAAAAAATATAAAAAATAAAGTATAAATTGGAAGAAAACTATGAAGAGTATGCACCTCAAAATTCTCCGTACCCCACTCTTCCAAAAATTCAAGAATAGGATATGCTGCTGATCCGACAGTTATGTATACCATCAAGGCAAGATTCTTTACAAGTCCACAGGCCTGATGCAGCCACAAATAATTATGAGTGCCACATGGTCAGAAGGATCTATTATCAACAAATATAGATGGAAGTTTACTTAAAAGGAAAAATACTCACCTGTCCTTCGGGTGTTTCCGCTGGACACATCATTCCCCACTGTGAATTATGCAACTGACGTGGTTTAGCCAATTTCCCTAGTCAAGACAACCTTTATTAGTTAACGTACCATAAGAGCCTATAAAATGAGTGTTGAAGTGCTAACAAAATACAACCAAAGAAAAACCATCAAAACAAATGAGGCTAATCTATGCATGTTAGAGTAGGCAGGACAAATGAATAATATAAAACAGCAAGTAGTTTTACCTTCACGTCCTATAGGAGAATTGAGCCTTCGCAAGTGTGACAAAGTTGAGGCATATGTCAAACGGTTTAACACCTATAAAAGAAGCAAATGAACATCATATGAGGACTTGCAAATTGGGAAGGCAAATGGGTGAAGGTACAGGTGCTTCATGCTATGACATTAAACTCAGATGAGGAAAAGTTAAGTATAAATCCACACTACATAAACTGAATAATCAGCTCTAACCTGTGACACTCCAGCTCTAGTACCAGCTGCATTTGCTTGCCCCCAATTTCCAGTAGCAAGTGAGTATTTAAGACCACTTGTAATAGTTTTTGCTTTGATAGCAAATTGCAGGTTCACATCCTTCCCGTTATCAACACACTACCATCGAGCCATTAAACTTTTAAGTACAAATCCAGGAAAAATGAAAGTCAAATTGCAGTGAAAACGAAAAGGCAATGATTATGTGAAAGAACCTTCTGCACATAAGATCTCACATCCCTAGTTAACTTCCGAAAAAGCTGCAGCAGAGAAATCACAACCAAAGATCAGATAGCCTGTCAAAATGATAATGCGCAATCAACATTTCAGTAACTATCTGACTAAAAACATACCATTCTAAAGAGGCCTCCAAGTAATGGACCAGCAAGGTCCAACCTCTTGTTGCCATAATGATCTCTATCATCTTCTGCCCTCCGGCCAAGTGCACAAAGAAGCAGCCGGTGAATAATATATCTGATAAAAAATGATGATTTAGTAAGAATCAGAATATAATAACACAATCACAGTCATTGCCAACACTATACCTACCCAAAATAATAAGCTTTCTTTGTCTCGCAAAAATCTCCAACACCTACGTGAGGAAGCATTTCTTTTTGGAGGATCTCTTTAGCATACCTGTAAGGAAGATGCTCAGAAGCTTCTCAATGAGCATTACAAATGTTCACATTAAACATTTCATCACCCAAGGAAATTTGCTAACACAGGACATACTTAATCCTCTTTTCTCTGGTAACACCAACAGTTGCTCCTCTTTTACCAATATAATCTAGTGCAACCTGAGGTAGAGGAGAACAAGATAGCCACGTTAAACACAGCAGAAATTATCAACATCACAAGAGGATCAAGCCCTAGTTTTAACCATCTCATAATCATCAGATGAATAGACTTGAAAAGTGCAACTTCGACAAACATAAGAATATACAAGGTGATAGAAATGATCAATGCACAAAACTTAGCTCACACAGGAGCAATGAAAGCCACAATAACACTCACTCCAATCAACCTTTCAACCCAAACAGCACCCCAAGTCAGAACTTTGAGATTAAAAAGGGAAAAGAAGAAGAAAAAGCACCTGCTGGTTTTGAATCACAAATGCTTCTTCTAAGGAAGGCCTAAGCAACTCCATCATCTGGGTGTCGGAGAAGTCATAGCATATATGCTCTAATATGTCCTTGTCAGCAACAAATCCCAAAGCACGAAAGACAATTATGATAGGAATTTCAGTCCGAATATATGGAAGAGTAGCACGAATGTACTGCCCTGAAGAGCCCTGCAGTTTATACATAAAAACCCAAAACAAAAAAATTTAAAACCATTTGCTTTTAAAACTAAGTACTGCACTGAATGATCGGATGGTGGTGGAAAAAAGCATCCCAAATGCCAGAAGTAATACCCCTTTGGCACTAGTCCGAGAGAGCATCCGCACAAACATGGTACTTGGTGGCCTATTCTGGGACTCTGCCATGGACCGAACTTCTGCCACATAGGCATATTTGTTCGGCTGCCTCTTTTTGAAGACATAGACATGATTTGTGCTCATCTTCTCCTGAGCAATTAGAACCTTTTCACTGCCGTTGATAATGAAATACCCACCTTGATCATATGGACACTCCCCAAGCTCGGTCAGATCCTTCTCTGAATTTTGATATAGTGTGCAATAACTTGACCGGAGCATTATAGGAACCTAAGAACATGCAATATAGAAAAAATGAGCAGTCAATATCAAAAGTTAAATTCAACCATGTACTAATAGAAAGTTTGGATTGCAAACCTTCCCAATGAACACTTTAGTAAAATCCTGAGTCTCAGTGACTTCTTCACCATCATGCCCTTTCTTTATAACTCTCTTAGTTACATCGACATACAATGGGGCTGAGTAAGTAAGATTCCTCAACCTTGCAGCTTTTGGAAATAAAGTTGCAGTTTCACCATCTGACTCAGTCATCATAGGTTTACTAAGGTAGATCTGACCAAAGCTAATCTTATAGATAGTCTGCAGAAAAGCACTAGTACTCAGAAACCCAAACAAAAGAAACAACTAACTTAAGGAACAAAAACTTGAAAACCTTGGGCTTAATATGATCCCCAAAGAGCTAAGGTGCTACACAAGCAAGCAAGGAAGCAAGAAAATCTTCAAATACAATCTATTATTGAAAGGAAACATCTCCAACATAGTAAAAATAAAGAAGGGATTAGAAACTATAACAATTATGGTAAGTTAACTTTGAAATTACCATGATAACTGACCATGAAAAACAAGAAATAGTCAAACCAATCAATTCCAGCGGCATTATGTTAGATGTGGTAATATATGGAGGGAACTTAGTATCTTAATAAAGTAGCTACGATTTTAAATGAAAAGAGCTAAATATCCATAGGCTGTAAACGTTATTAATTTCTAAACTTTGTATTTATCTAAAAGAACTCTCCATAATGATTTTCTAGATCGCTTCCTTAATTTTTTAATTAATTTCACCGCAGGTAAGCACCGAATAAACAAAATTTACAAATAAAATTCAAATCAACTACAAAATTTATTTTCACAATTCCTACATGTAACTTTCTCAATTCAAAAGAACCAAACAACCTACAATTAAACGCCAATAACAACTACCTCCAACCCTAGAAACCGAAATTTTAGCGTTATTTCAAAAGAAATGGCAAAAAAAAAAAAAAAGAAACCTCAGCAAAGTCGGACTGGTGACCAGGATTGTGCTGTGACTCTGGCCTGATCTCAATATCGGCCGATTCGTCGACGATTTCTTGCATAGTGTTTTGGATAAATTCATCGAACGAGTCGAGCTGTTGACGCACCAGACCTTTTTCTTCGAAGTAAGCTGAGATAACCGCCCACGCGTCTTCCTGCGTGATCTCCTCGTCGTCTTCGTCGTCCAGAAGTTGCGGATCGTACTCACTGTCGTCCTCCATAGCTAGGGTTTTCTTTTGTTTGGCGCTGTTCTTCTTGCTTTTATTTGGAGGGAAAATTTGCGAGTAAAACCCTAGGTGCCAGTGAGAGAAGGGTGAGTGAATGGAGTTCTGAAAGAAATAAAATTTTTCTTGGTCATTTTATATGAAGACCGGTTTTAAGAGATGGCGGTTAACCAGACTATCGGATACGAGTAAATCGGACGGATCGGGTCGGATCCTTATTCATTTGAAATGTTTTTGAGGTAAAATGTTTTTTTTAATATTTTTTAAGATTTATATTTATTTAAAAGATAAAAAATTTATTTTAAATATAAAATATTTTACAAATTAACAAAAAATTCAATGATAATGTAAAATGTTTTACGTTTTTGAGAGAGGGATAAGATATTTTTTCAGAGAATAAAAAAAACCTCTTATACTAAAACTACTAGTATAAGTTTTATAATTATTGATATTTAAGTAATAATATTTAAAAATTTAAAAAATTACTAATATTTAAAATTAAAATTTAAAATATTAATATTTAAATCATTTAATATTATTAAAATACAAAATTTTAATAAAATCATTTAAAGGAATTAAAATTTTTTTAACAAATTAAATAAATTTCTACTAATAATTATAGTAAAAAATATTTCAATGATTGTTATTTGATGAATACATGTTTATGAGTATATATTTTTAATGTCTTACTCTTACCTTACACAGTTAAATAAATATTGATACTTTTATAATATTATGTTAAAAAATTGATGAGATGGTTTTTTGTTTTTGTGAAAATTGAAAATTACTTTCATTATAGATATGTAATTAAATGCTTTCAAAAATATTATTATTAATTTTACTAATTTTTATTTTCATTTTTAATTTTAATTTATGAAAATAAATATTACTATTATTTTGTAATTAACTTATATTTAATCATCTTTAACATCGAGAGAACTCATCTATAATTGTGGAAAATAATTTTCATAAAATCATCCAAATAACAAAAAAATATTTTGAATAGTTTATCTAAAAAAACATTAAATTTTTTATATAAATTTTTTTTTTCAATGAATTGTTTTTCGTTTATCAAATGAATTCTAAATATATGTTTACGTTTATTTTGTGAACGGTTTGGATTGATCATGGTCAATTCAAGGCCCAAGTAGTATTGACCGTGGCGGCCAAGCCCATGCCTTGGGCTCATTGGGTCATGGCCCGTTTTAAGCCCCAAACATGAAAAACAAAGCAGTCAACCCTTTCCCTGTCACCCTCAAAAAAAAAAAGAAAAAAAGATTGATACTTATCTAATCAAGGCAAATGGAAAGCTCAATTAATAAAACTTTTGAATATCTCAAATTTGTGCAGTGCTAAAATATTTGTGATTTAAATTTTTTTAATTTAGAATTGAAAAATGTGTTTATCGTATATTAACAGAATAAGTATATAATATAATACAATAATTTGAGATTTTATTATGAAAATCTCGAATCTAAAATCTAATTAAAAAGAATTTTCTCTCGTGGTATAACTCACACTTCTTTTGTATTAAAAAAGGGAAATTTAATATGCATGAGTAAGGAAACAAGGTATGCATTATCAATCCTCCAAGGGCCATCCATTTTATAAAGATAAATTAACTTAGCCCACCACTAGCAGAAGACTTGAAGGCTAAAGCCCAGCTGTAGAGAAAAAAACTGGCAATACCCGTACCCCTTTCAGGGAGGTAGTTGAACAGATTCAGCTATATCGAGCTAATGCAGGAACCTTCTCCGTGCAATCAAAGCTTTGTACATGTAATCATATAGGAAAAAACTGCAAAAATTGCCCAATAGTTTTGAGTGCCTTCTTTTGAATATCATCAGTGTCACCCATGCTTCTTTTAACATAAAAAACATATAAATTTTATGCTTTGGCAGGTTACCAAATCATTCTGTTCCTCTTCATATATATGTTGAGGAAATTAGTGCACTACCACCTATCTGTCTTCCAAGCACAGTGCTGTACTCATCTCGTTCAAATCTGAAATCTGCATCAATTTTTCCCATTTAAGCTTTTCAAAAGAATTCCAGTTTTTCCCTTCTATCACTTGACTGGTTGAGTCAGTTTGAAGACGATCTTCATGGTCAGAACCAAGTGGATCATCACCACCCTCCTAAGGCTTCTAGCCTTAGGTGCAACTCTTTCTGCAACGGTTGTCATGGTTACTAGCCGTGACTCTGCCGACGTTTTGAACTTAAAATTCTCTGCAAAATATAGCAACTCCCCCACATTCAAGTAAGATTCACCATCTTCTCTCTCTCTCTTTTTCATTTTTGCTTGAGGGGTTCTTGAGATAATCGTCACATTTGGTCTCCTAATATTATTTCTTCGTAATCAAATTTTTGGCATAGGTATTACGTGATTGCTGAGGCAATTGCAACCGGCTACAGCCTTATAGTTCTCTTTCTCTCTTCAAAGAGTTTGGTTTGGCGCCTGATTGTGATCCTCGATGTGGTCATAGCAATGCTACTAACCTCAAGCATCTCAGCTGCCTTGGCAATAGCTCAGATTGGTAAGAAGGGGAACAGTCATGCAGGTTGGCTGCCCATTTGCGGACAAGTTCCAAACTTCTGCGACCATGTCACTGGAGCCCTTGTAGCAGGTTTCGTCGCAGCAATAGTTTACTTGGTGCTCAATCTGTATTCTCTTTATGCTGTCCTCAGTCCCCTATTTCCTGTCAAACCTTAGGCAGACAGATCGTAAAATGGTGTTTAAGCGTTTTCTGCTATGTTCTCTTGTTTCTTGCTTTGTCCTTTTATTATTATTTTAATGAATCATTATGTTTATGATTCAAAGAAATTGGAGATTTGAACTTGTGGATTTATGTATCAATCACTTCTCCAATAAATTATGTTTTTAACAGTTACTATGACGATGGAATGTAAAATGGATACCAAACCCACTTCCAGAATTCAGCTTAGAAAGTGTGTAATGACCTGATGGGCTTAACCCTTTGTGAGTCTAAATTGGAATGGACCAAACCATGATCCATTATCCGAACAGAAGCCTCCATGTCATCAACATGAAACATGGTAAAAAGACAACAGGAAACTGACATCAGTTAAACGGCATACTTGACCGAATCTTCCGCACCATGTTACCGATATATATCTAGAATCAGATATTTTCTAAAAGAAAAGTCTTAAATATCAGACATCAGATAACGTGAGGATACGGACCACTTACCCGAAACCTCAGTGTATCACATGAAAATAAACCCCCACCATTCAAACTAGATTACAGTGCGTAACTCCTGATGGTCAAAGATTTGATGATACAAAATCCTTTATGCACTTTCACCACGCTATTAACTCCTCCTAGAAGGTTAGAAACCACCAACCAGCAAGTGTAGGCAGTGCTAAATGTGTAGCGAAGGAGCATAGAATCATAATTTTTGCTCCCCATCTTTCAAGAAGATGGTTTGTGAAGCTCTGTCCTTAACCATTCCTTTGTTCTCAAATTTAACCTCCAAAGATGCTAAAAGAGCTACAAAGCACCACAATCTTCATCGTTCAACGCCTAGAATTCGATGTTCTAGTGCAGAGTGGCCCGTAACTGCTGGTAAGTTCTATGCTTAATTTCTCCATTTTCATTTCCTGTTTCTGACCTTTTTGATCAGATTTTAGCCGGTGAATGATAGAAAAGATGAAAAGGTTCCTTGGTGAGTTCAAAAATTGAAACTGCTAGACAATAGAAATGTTGCGCGATCGCTGTGTACTGTATAGTGACCCAAGTACTTGTCTTTAATCAGTATATTCTTTTTCAGCTACTGCTCTCAAGGAGTTCTTCTCTTGGAGGAATTTTCTTTAATTTGATCTTGCATATGGCTTTGATTATACCAGAGAATGAACCTGACTGTCTGTCAATCAATGCTAAATATCACATGATATACAATTAGCCTGACTTCCTTAGTTGCCTTAAATTAATTTTTGGTAATAATATTATCATTACTTCTCGATACAACTGTTACGAAGTGCTATTATGTTATTTGCAACTTAAAAGTTACTTTCACTGTTTATATGGCAGATAAACATGAAGATGATCATTCCCTGACTGGTACTGCTTATGATTTTGAACGAGCCACCATATCACTTACTCGTAAGTCCCTATCGACCTCAAAGAGGGTAACTCTTGTAAGGCATGGCCTCAGCTCTTGGAATGAAGAGGGTAGAGTTCAGGTTTGTTGCCTCCTGCTCTTGTTAGTTATTTTCTATTAGAAGATCTTGTCTGTGGGTGATGGGTGTAGTTGCAATCTATAAGTTATTAATGTGAGAACTGGGTTTAACGAGTTTTGAGTTGACTGCTATTGTGAACATATTAGAAGTTTGTTCTTCCATGTGTCTCAGAACTCCATGAATTGTGAACTGCTAACTTTGTTAGTGTTAGTATTGCAGGGAAGCTCAAACTTATCTGTTCTGACAGAAACTGGAGTGAAGCAAGCTGAGAGGTGTAGGCAAGCCCTTTCAAATATGCACTTCGATCAATGTTTTTCAAGCCCAATATCCCGCGCTAGGGTATGATTACCAATGTTAATCGTCAAGGTTGGATGTATAGGATTCTCTTTGATTTTGAACCATCTTTGTTTAATGCAGACCACGGCTGAAGTGTTATGGCAAGGGAGGGAAGAGCCTCTGGTTTTCCTTGATTCGCTAAAGGAGGCCCATCTGTTTTTCCTTGAAGGCATGAAAAATGGTCTGTTTCACATATACACTGCCTGAATGAAGCCTGATTTGATTCTGTAAATTGTTCACTAACCTAGTTAACTGAACTGGCTCATTCTGCTTTAGAAAGATGCAAATTCTTTTCATCATTTATTTAGTTCTGCATGTATAAGACTAAATGGCATTCAGAATTTGGAGGCAGTGGATGCTAGGGTAATATATCCGAAGGAGTATGTAACATGGAGAGAGGATCCTGCGAATTTCTACGTGAATGGTGTCTACCCTGTTCGGAAACTATGGGCAACAGCTAGAGAAGCCTGGAGGGAAATCTTGTTGACACCTGTATGCTCTCTTGCTTTTGTAATTTCTACCATCTATTGCATTGCCAATCAATTTGATTGATGAGTAAGAATCTTTTATCGTTCATATCAGGGAGAAAATTTTCTAGTTGTCACCCACAAATCAATGTTAAGGGCACTGATCTGCACAGCTTTAGGGCTAGCCCCTGAGAGGTATGTCATGTTCTAAACATAATTACAACTACCATTGCAAGGCCCCATTCCGTTCCTGTTCTACCTTTGGCAACCCCTCACTATTCTTTTTGTGCTTCAGGTTTCGGGCAATTGATGTGAATAATGGTGGTATATCCACATTTAGTTTCAACAAAAGAGGAGAAGCGATGTTGCAGTCTTTGAATATGACTGCCCACATGTATAGTGATCATGTGTATGTTTGAAACTGCTTGAAGAATTTACTGTCCATAGTGAGAAAAAAAACATACTATTTTTGCTTTGTGATTAATAAGAATATATACTTGTTCTTACACATGATCTATATATGATGTTAGAAGTCGGTCGGTCATTATGTAAGTGTAAATGATGTTTACAGCATTACACTGACCCCTCTAAAGCATGAACTTACTATAAGTTGCCCTCCATTCAATCCTCAAGACTTTCCCTCTCTTTCTCATGTTGCCTATCTTTCATGGCAATTTTACATGGAAGCCAAACAACTTCATCAAGCACCGCCGTCCTCGCATTCACCAGCCTACCGCTCAATTCTCCGAGCAGGCCCACGTCTTAAACCTCTTCAACAAGTCCACGCGCGGATCGTCATCACCGGGTTGGGTCGTAGCCAATCCCTCATCACCAAACTCCTCTCTTTCGCTTGCGCTGCCACTTCACCCGTTTGCTACACTCGTCGCCTATTCCTTTCCATCTCCAAGCCCGATACTTTTCTCTTCCATTCCCTAATTACATTAACCTCCAAATTCAATTTCCCTCTTGAATCCCTTGTCTACCATCGCCGGATGATATCAGCCAATATTTCGCCTTCAAATTATACATTCTCGGCCGTGGTTAAGTGTTGTACCGATTTAATGGCTTTTAATATCGGTAAAACTGTTCATTGTCACGTTTTGAGTTGTGGGTACGGTTTGGATTCGTATGTTCAAGCGGCTCTAGTGAGCTTTTATGCAAAATCTGGTAATTTGGGGGTTGCCCGTAAGGTCTTTGATAAAATGCCTGAAAAAACTGTAGTAGCTTGGAATTCAATGATTTCAGGGTACGAGCAGAATGGATTCGGGAAGGAAGCAATTGGGTTGTTTTATTTGATGCAAGATTCGGGAGTTAAGCCGGATTCCACAACATTTGTTTGTTTGTTATCGGCTTGTGCTCAGTTAGGTGCAGCTGGTTTAGGCTGTTGGGTGCATGAGTATGTTGTTAGAAACTGTTTCGATGTGAATGTGGTGCTTGGCACGGCATTGATTAATATGTATTCAAGGTGTGGAAATGTGAGTAGAGCGCGAGAGGTTTTTGATTCAATGGAGGAAAAGAATGTTGTTGCTTGGACTGCTATGATTTCAGGATATGGAATGCATGGTCATGGTAGCCAAGCAATTGAGCTCTTTAGAGAAATGAGGGTTCATGGTCCACGACCCAATAATGTTACATTTGTTGCCATCTTATCAGCTTGTGCTCACGCAGGGCTTGTTAATGAAGGGCGCCAGATTTTTGCCAGCATGAGGCAAGAGTATGGTCTGGTGCCATCAGTGGAGCATCATGTTTGTGTGGTGGATATGCTTGGTCGTGCTGGACACTTGCATGAAGCGTATCAATTTATCAAAAGCATGATACCTGAAGAGCCAGCTCCGGCAATCTGGACTGCAATGCTTGGGGCTTGCAAGATGCATAAGAATTTCGATCTTGGAATAGAAGTGGCGGAGCATCTTTTAAGTATTGAACCAGAAAATCCAGGCCATTATGTAATGCTTTCGAATATATATGCATTGGCAGGTAGGATGGATCGAGTGGAAAAGGTCAGAAACATAATGATAAGGAATCGGCTGAAGAAGGAAGTTGGCTATAGCACCATAGATATTGATCAGAAGATTTATTTGTTTAGTATGGGTGACAAGTCACATCCCGAGACAAATAAAATTTATCTGTCTTTGGATAAGTTGATGAGTAGGTGCAGGGAAGCTGGCTATACAACAGCATCCGAATCTGTGATGCATGAAGTGGAAGAAGAGGAGAGGGAACATGCCCTCAGATATCACAGTGAGAAGCTTGCAATAGCATTTGGGCTATTAAAAACCAGCTCTGGTGTGGCCATCAGGATTGTCAAGAACCTTCGAATGTGTGAGGATTGTCATACAGCAATCAAGTTTATCTCAATTGTTACTAATAGAGAGATTAGTGTCCGTGATAGGCTTCGCTTCCACCATTTTAAAGATGGCTCATGTTCTTGTCAAGACTATTGGTGATGAACTTCACTTGTTATCAAAAGCTTGGGCAATTTCTCAGTTTCATCACCATTTTTGAAGAGAAGTAGTTGGGAATCAGGACTGTTTGACAAATTGATAAGTGAAGATTGATCAGCATACATAACAATGTGACAAATGCCAAAGGCCAATTTGACATTTATGCATAATTAAATGTTTGGCAAATCAGGAATGGCATTTTGAACACTTACCATAAGGATGCCTTGTCAGCATTTGAAAAGCATGAGGTAACGGACAGGGTTGGTCTGATTTCTACGGCACCCTAGGATAGCAACTATTCCATCCAAAAGGTAATTGACAAGCCAAATTGTGTATTAATTTTCTATTCTCTACGCAAGGAAGGAACAACATGCTAATTATATGAAAATTTTGAGACAAGTCCTCATCAGAATTGGTCAAATACAGAGATACAGACAGCCATGACGCACAAAGGAGTGGATTAATGACTTTCTTTTCACTCCAAGAGGCTTATCCCCCTAAGCAAAGTTGTCTTGTTTGTTGTTCCACAGGGCAAAACTAATAACAGCGTGAGTACTCTCCCTACCAACTTTTCGTATCAGAGCTAGGTGTATGAAAGTAGTCCCTCTTTTGATCTCTTTCTCTACTTTCTTTCTGTGCAAAGTCAGACCCACAGCAGCCCTTGCAAGAATTCATTGATAACAAATTACACTTGACATTGTCTGAAAGCTGAGGGCTAGAATATATCACGTGACACCCACTAAATCTCCTCTTAAGATTGCAAACTGACAATTTCCATGCACTATGGGTTCATCATAAAGTAAAGAAACTGCCAAGACTTTTCTTGGGTAACCCAACTCAATTACAAAGAGGCAAACAAACCGAAAAAAAAAAGCTGGTCCGTTCTGTAATAAAAAGCTGTCCTATTTTAGACTGTAGAATGTAAATTACTAGAGATTTTAAAGACAAAGCCCACAAGGCACGCATGTGCCAACTTAATGAACTCTTGTAAGAAAACCAAACAGAACCCATCCGAAATCTTAAATCCCCCTTCAAACAAGGACAAATAACAAGTGGCCTGAGCAAAGATTCACTTTTTTCTATATTTTCTTTTCTCCACAATAATGATGCAATAAATGAAGCCCACGTTAATCAAAGGAAGGATGTCTTTGGTTTGGTTGCTCGAATTGCCATAAAGAACACCGCTTGAATGAGTTCATCTCAACCGTTGCCCCTTGCTTCCTAGCTCAAGAGGTTCCGTTCCGTTACATCTTAGCCAACCCTAGGGACCTACATTCAAATTAATATTAAATAACTCTGTCGCAGTTCAACGTACAGATTTCGCCTTTCCTTCAAGCTTTTTTATCCGATCAAAATTCCAACTTTTCATCTCTGTTTTAAGGGCTTGAGTGGCCGATTATGACTGGTCAGGTTAAAATCCTAAGTGGTTTTGTAATCAAATTCGGCATCATTAAATCGAATTATTGATGCGTTAGTGGCGGTGTGGAGTACTATTTTAGCAGTTTTCTAGAGGGCTCCGCCACGGTGTTTCTCACTCGCTTCCCTTGCGTGTGGGATAAAAAGCTAACACGAAAGCAACTTAGATAGAATCATCCTTCGCTTTCGTGTATCATCCAGATTCTTATAGCCTAAACCAACGAGAGGAAAAAAAAAAAAAAAACAAAGAAAAACCTCCCCGTTTCTCCGTTTTGTATTGTTTTCTTTCTCCTCTCCCGAAGTCCACGTTTCACTTTTTACTTAGGTTCTATCTGTCTTGTTCCCCCCAGGAAACCAAAGCAGTGCTTCAGTCTTTTTAGAGTTACTAATTATGAGTAGTAACCAAGAAAAAGAAATGTTTTGAGAGAAATTAAGGAAAAGCGGGAGAAGTGAGTGAGTAGTAACTAATTATGAGTGCTACACGGCGACGTCCGATCACCACGCGCGGCCGTGGTGGTGACCTACGCGCGCAGCCTCCCCCAACGCCGCCAATGCGAGAAGTTTACAACATAATCCCTGTCCACGACCTTATAGCAGATCATGCATCCCTCAGATACCCTGAAGTACGAGCCGTCGCGGCGGCGCTGTTACTTCCGGCTTTAAACCTCCCGAAGCCACCGTTCATCACGTTGGAACCACACATGGACCTTATGGACTGGTTAGGCTACTCCTTCGGATTCCAAAGCGACAACGTTCGGAACCAGAGGGAACACCTCGTCCTCCACTTAGCCAACTCCCAAATGCGCCTCCAACCGCCTCCAACTAACCCCGACGAACTCGACCCTAACGTCCTCCGAAGATTCTGCAAGAAGTTACTCCAAAACTACACCTCCTGGTGCTCTTTCCTCGGCGTCAAATCCCACCTCCATCTCTCCGCTCGCCGTAGAAACAGCAACGACGTCACCCGCGAGCTCCTCTACGTTTCTCTGTACCTCCTAATCTGGGGAGAAGCCGCCAACCTCCGCTTCGCTCCCGAGCTCCTCTCTTACATTTACCATCACATGGCAATGGAATTAAACAAAGTTCTAGAAGAACACCTCGATGAATTTACCGGAAGGCCCTTCGTGCCTTCGATTTCAGGTAACTGTGCTTTCTTGAAATGTATAGTTATGCCGTTTTACCGAACGATTAAAGCGGAAGTGGAGAGTAGTAGGAATGGAACGGCGCCGCATTCGGCTTGGAGGAACTACGATGACATAAATGAGTACTTTTGGAGTAAGAGGTGTTTTAAGAGTTTAAAATGGCCGATTGATTACGAGAGTAATTTCTTTGATACGGTAGAGAAATCTAAAAGAGTTGGGAAAACTGGGTTTGTTGAGCAACGATCGTTTTGGAATGTGTTTAGGAGTTTTGACCGGTTATGGATTCTGTTAATTCTATTTTTACAGGCTTCCATTATTGTTGCTTGGGCGGGAACGAAGTATCCTTGGGAAGCTTTGGAGGCAAGGGATGTTCAGGTGGAGTTGTTAACTGTTTTTATTACATGGGCCGGCCTCCGGTTTTTACAATCTGTGCTTGATGCTGGGACTCAGTATAGTTTGGTTTCGAAGGAGACCTTGTGGCTTGGAATACGGATGGTGTTGAAGAGTGTGGTTGCTTTGACTTGGATTGTTGTGTTTGGGGTTTTCTATGGGAGGATTTGGAGTCAGAAGAATGCTGATGGGAGGTGGTCTTTTGAAGCAAACCAAAGGATTGTTACATTTCTTGAGGCTGTGTTTGTGTTTGTCATTCCAGAGTTGTTGTCATTGTTGTTTTTTATAATTCCCTGGGTTAGGAATTGGATTGAAGGGTTGGATTGGGTGGTTATTTCTTGGTTGACGTGGTGGTTTCATACTTGGATTTTTGTTGGTCGTGGACTGAGGGAAGGTTTAGTTGATAATATCAGGTATACTTTGTTTTGGGTTGTGGTGTTAGTTTGGAAGTTCGCATTCAGTTATTTTCTTCAAATAAAGCCCCTGGTTACTCCAACAAAGGCGCTTTTGAGTCTTTCAAATGTTAGCTATAATTGGCATGAGTTTTTTGGTAGTAGCAATAGAATTGCTGTTGTGTTGCTGTGGTTGCCTGTCGTTCTGATTTATTTTATAGATTTGCAAATCTGGTATTCGGTTTTTTCATCCTTTGTTGGTGCAACAATTGGGTTGTTTTCGCATTTGGGTGAAATCAGGAATATGGAGCAACTCAGGCTTAGGTTTCAGTTCTTTGCTAGTGCAATGCAATTTAATCTCATGCCAGACGATCAGCTGCTAAGTCCCAAAGCAACACTGGTGAA
Source organism: Theobroma grandiflorum (assembly GCA_036013995.1). Taxonomy (NCBI): domain Eukaryota; kingdom Viridiplantae; phylum Streptophyta; class Magnoliopsida; order Malvales; family Malvaceae; genus Theobroma; species Theobroma grandiflorum. The sequence goes on from CP142134.1 coordinate 2,973,700, forward strand.
GAAACTTCGTGATGCAATTCATCGAGTGAAGCTGAGATATGGACTTGGTCAGCCATACAAGAAGATTGAATCAAGCCAAGTGGACGCAACAAGGTTTGCGTTGATATGGAATGAAATAATTATTTCTTTGAGGGAGGAAGATCTCATTAGTGATAGAGAGGTTGAGCTCATGGAACTGCCACCTAATTGCTGGGACATTAGGGTAATTCGCTGGCCATGTTTTCTCCTATGCAATGAGCTGCTTCTTGCTCTCAGCAAGGCAAAAGAGCTGGCAGATGCACCTGACTTGTGGCTTTGGTTGAAGATATGCAAGAATGAGTATGGGCGGTGTGCTGTTATTGAAGCTTATGATAGTGTCAAGTATTTGCTTCTTAGGGTCATTAAAGATGGCACTGAAGAGTATTCCATAGTCTCAAAATTGTTTCAGAAGATAGAATCCTACATGCAAAATGGGGAGTTAACTTCAGAGTACAAGATGGATGTGCTGCAGCAAATTCATGGCAAGCTAGTATCCCTTGTTGATCTTCTGGTGAAACAGAAAAATGATCAGAGTCAGGCAGTAAATTTATTGCAGGCCCTTTATGAACTTTGCATTCGAGAATTTCCTAAGATGAAGAGGTCCATGGCCCCGTTGCGTGAGGAAGGTCTGGCACCTAGAAATCCGGCAACTGATGAAGGGCTGCTTTTCGAGAATGCTATCAAGTTTCCTGATGCTGAGGATGCTGATTTTCATAAGCAGCTAAGGCGTCTGCAAACAATTCTTACTTCTAAGGATTCAATGCATAATGTTCCTCTGAATCTGGAGGCAAGGAGGCGTATTGCTTTCTTTAGCAACTCACTCTTTATGAACATGCCTCGTGCCCCTAATGTTGAGAAAATGATGGCTTTTAGTGTTCTAACTCCATACTATGATGAAGAAGTATTGTTTAAGAAAGGAATGCTTCAAGATGAGAATGAAGATGGCATTTCCACCTTGTTCTATCTTCAGAGAATCTATGAGGACGAGTGGAGAAATTTTATGGAACGGATGCACAGAGAAGGGATGGATGATGATGATGATATTTGGAAGACAAAGTTGTGGGATCTCCGTCTTTGGGCATCGTACAGAGGGCAGACATTATCCCGAACAGTAAGGGGAATGATGTATTACTATAGGGCTCTTAAGATGCTTTCCTTTCTTGATTCTGCATCTGAGATGGACATTCGAACAGGCACACGAGAAATTGCTTCTCATCACTCATTAAACCAAAACCGTGGTTTGGTTGATGGTATTAAGCCACCCACTCCAAAGAAACTTAGCCGAGCCGTTAGCGGTGTACGTCTGTTGTTCAAGGGACACGAGTATGGATGTGCTTTGATGAAATTCACCTATGTAGTCACCTGCCAGTTGTATGGGCGACAAAAGGCGAAAGGAGAGAGTCATGCTGAGGAAATTCTGTATCTGATGAAAAACAATGAAGCTCTTCGAGTTGCCTATGTTGATGAGGTTCAGTTAGAGAGAGACGAGGTTGAGTATTACTCTGTTCTTGTGAAGTACGACCAACAGCAGCAGAAGGAGGTAGAGATTTATCGAATTAGGTTGCCAGGGCTTTTGAAACTTGGGGAAGGAAAACCAGAAAACCAGAATCATGCGATAATTTTTACTCGAGGTGATGCAATTCAGACCATTGACATGAATCAAGACAATTATTTTGAGGAGGCACTCAAGATGCGGAATTTGTTGGAGGAGTTCAAGACCAATTATGGTATTAGGAAGCCAACCATTCTGGGAGTTCGTGAGAATGTCTTCACAGGGTCAGTTTCCTCACTTGCCTGGTTTATGTCTGCTCAGGAAACAAGTTTTGTGACCCTTGGGCAACGTGTTCTAGCAAACCCTTTGAAGGTGAGAATGCACTATGGTCACCCAGATGTGTTTGATCGATTCTGGTTCTTGACTAGGGGTGGAATTAGCAAGGCTTCTAGAGTGATTAATATCAGTGAGGATATATTTGCTGGCTTCAATTGCACTCTGCGAGGTGGCAATGTAACACACCATGAATATATACAGGTGGGTAAAGGAAGGGATGTGGGGTTGAATCAGATCTCTATGTTTGAGGCCAAGGTTGCCAGTGGCAATGGCGAGCAGGTATTGAGCAGAGATGTCTACCGATTGGGTCATAGGCTGGACTTATTTCGGATGCTTTCTTTTTACTACACAACTGTAGGACACTACTTTAATACGATGATGGTGGTACTGACTGTTTATACATTTTTGTGGGGCCGCCTCTATCTTGCACTCAGTGGTGTTGAGAAGGAAGCCAAGAATAAGAGTATCAGCAATGAGGCTCTTGGAACAATCTTGAATCAGCAGTTTATAATACAGCTTGGTCTGTTCACTGCACTTCCAATGATTGTTGAGAATTGTCTTGAACATGGGTTTCTTCCATCAATTTGGGACTTCTTGAAAATGCAGTTGCAGCTAGCATCATTCTTTTACACTTTCTCTATGGGGACACGAACCCATTTCTTTGGTCGGACCATCCTTCATGGGGGTGCTAAGTACCGAGCCACTGGGCGTGGTTTTGTGGTTGAGCACAAGCGCTTTGCTGAAAATTATAGACTTTATGCTCGAAGCCATTTTGTGAAGGCAATTGAACTTGGTGTTATTCTAGCAGTGTATGCTTCTTATAGCCCACTGGCTAAGGATACTTTTGTTTACATAGCTATGACCATTTCAAGTTGGTTCCTTGTGGTGTCATGGATAATGTCCCCTTTTGTGTTCAATCCTTCTGGCTTTGATTGGCTGAAGACAGTGTATGATTTTGATGATTTTATGAATTGGATATGGTGTAGAGGTGGTGTGTTTGCAGAAGCAGATAAGAGCTGGGAAATATGGTGGTATGAGGAACAAGACCATTTGAGAACAACAGGTCTCTGGGGAAAGCTACTGGAGATAATTTTAGACCTTCGTTTCTTCTTCTTCCAATATGGTGTTGTGTATCAGTTGGGCATTGCTGATAATAGCACCCGAATAACTGTTTACCTGCTATCTTGGATATATGTGGTTGTGGCTGTTGGAATTTATGTGATTATAGCATATGCTCAAGACAAATATGCAGCAAAAAAGCACATCTACTATCGAGTAGTTCAGCTTGTAGTCACTATACTTACAGTACTTGTGATTGCCTTATTGCTGAACTTGACCAAATTTAAGTTTCTTGATCTTGTCACAAGTTTTCTGGCATTCCTTCCAACGGGATGGGGTCTGATATCCATTGCCCTAGTGCTTAGACCTTTTCTGCAATCCACTGTGGTGTGGGAGACTGTAGTTTCCTTGGCACGGCTGTATGATATGTTGTTTGGAGTGATTGTCATAGCTCCTGTGGCATTGCTATCATGGTTGCCTGGATTCCAGTCCATGCAGACAAGAATCTTATTCAATGAGGCATTCAGCAGAGGTCTGCAGATATCTCGCATTATTTCTGGCAAAAAATCAACGGCATGATGTCAAGGTAACTTTTTGTCTTACGTTCACTTTAAACATTTGCATTTTTTGTTCAACAATCTTTGTTCTGGCTGTGTAATATGGTTGGCTTGGGCCTTGGGTGGCATATTTGTTTTATTAACTGATGTTTGAACTCAAGTTGGATTTGCTGAAGTTGTCTTTCACACAAGCAAGCTGTGCTATGATTGACAAATATATTTGATTAATTTTATTCTATATCCGACTGCATGCTACTTGGATGACGGGTTCCTGATGCAGGCAGCTGCAAGGGCCCTGCATATTCTCTGCTTGCTCGAAATCTTATCCTGGCATCACGTAGTGATTGGCAGGGGATGACTTTGGAGTAACCACATATATTATTGGGTATAGTTCTGTATAAATTGTATGAATAAAGTGTTGGATAAAAAGCTGTTTATTTGTTTTGCTTTCTCATTGTGGTGGTATCTAAAACTGCATTGATTATGGAATCAAGATTTTCTTCCTCCTTATGTTTTTGCATAAAAGGAATCACCCAATCATGGATTGTTTCTTCTCTTATGCTTGGCCATGACCTTTTTACATGGGGGAATAAGGAATCTTGATAAATTGGGGTTATGATTGGGTTGGTCATATACGGCATGATTCATTTACCTGAAGATTAGATATCTGGTTTTCATCTTGCTTTCTTTCTATTGGAATGAGAATTTCTTTTTTTTTTTTTTTGGGTCTGTTGCTTTGGATGCTTTCTTTTGCTTTTGTTTTGCATGAATCATCCTCTTCTTTTCTTATTCTCGAATCATTGATTAGCTCCTTATATTCCTTTGGTTGTGCAGAGCTGTAATGCAATTTCAAATTATGAACTCTGAGCTGTCTCTTGGCCGTGTTTGAGATTGAGCAAAATCTCTGACTGGAAACGCTATTGAAATCATTGAAAAAGAGGCAGAGCTTGAAGCTTGATTGAATCAAATATCAGAAGTAATGAAATTGCGCAAACCATGCAATGGTCTTCTCACTCGTGCTAAATGGTTATTATCCTTGCAGGCTGAGGACTAAATATTTAATAATCTAAACTTCCCTTCCCTATGGACCTTATTAAATTGTAGTCTGGAAAGAAAATCCAATGAAGGGTCAATAGCTTTGTACAGTATTTTTTTTTATAATGAGTTTTGACGAGTTCATAAAGCTGCATAACAGTTAAAAATAAGTCTTCTTGCAGGGCATTTGTCGGTGCATTCATCAACAGAAGGCTTCACGAGATACAAATCAGCTTCGCAAACTTTTGACCATATGCAAATGATATTGATTCAACATATTTTTCAATTTCACTCTTTGACCTCCATAACTTGATGCCAAAACTGGGAGAAGCAAAAGAATTCAAAGAAGAGGCACATGGAAAATACAGCCCATAGCTATTGAACATGATGACATAAAAGAGTATACTGTTTTTGATTCTGAAAAAAATTTTCCAAGTATCACAAGCTATAAAAGTTTTTCTGAACGGATTCACCTTGCAGTTCCACACCACTATCTACAGACACTTTTTCGTATACAGCATCCTCTCTAAACCGTTTAGGTAGAAAACACTGACCCCCAAATCGCTGCTGCAAGAAGATGAAGATAGCAAAGAGCAAACCTCCACAAGGGATTACGATATCCCAGGCAGTGGAAAAGAAATCCATTTTATGGTTCGCATATATATAAGATAAACCAAGATATCCTGAAGAGCTGTGAGCTCTGTAAAGATCATATGCATGAGGCAACAAATGGACCATGGTGGTTCCTATGTAAAATGAAGCAGCAAGAGCCTTTTCATTGGATTTAGACAACACGTTGAACACTACCTGCGGAAGCAAAAACCCATCAAGGACCAAACCGCCATAAGATTTAATGTCACTCCAGAAAGAATATTGCTGGTAAAAATGCTGCTGAAGTGTCATATGAGGACCATTTCGGTGTGCTTGCAGAAATGGACTCTGGCGGGAATTCTTCCATTGGTGCACTAACCAAGCAATCAACCCCCAACTCGCATACAAAGGAAGTGATACTAATAAAACCTTTTTCTCTGCATCCCACAAGCCCTTTTGGCTTTCAGCACCTTGTCTTACAGACCATGTGAGTTGGAGAAGACGAAACTGCAAAAGAAAAGCTACCATTGTTACTGCCCTTACTATTATTTCATTTACTTCAAGCCATCCACCACTCTCAAGAAAAGCATTCTGTTGATTATGGTTTGTTACGAACAAGGCTTCGAAGTTCAGCAATAGAGGAATCATGTGCCCCAAAGTAAGAACAATGAGCATCACCACAGAAATGAAGGGAAGCACTTCTGTGTGTTTCTTCACATGAAAAAGCTGCAATCCAACAAAAATACATGCAAGTGTATTGGAAATCAGAACCATGGTAATCTCCAGATCCATTCTCCAAATGGATTCTTTAGCCTGTCTGGTGTAGAATGAGTTCGAAGACAAATTAAAGGGTTCAAAATAAAGAGGGTCCGACTTGGCCCGTGTGCTTTCAATAGTTCCCTTAACACGATATTTTTCTGCAGCATATACTGGAGAAAATTTGACAGTAACCACCACATCACAGTCCAGCAAAACATTTTCTATCAAAATTTGATTATAGTATCTTACATGTTTACATCCTACCATGCACAGAACACCAGTATCTCTATCATATATTCCCTCAGCAGAAATTTCAACTACTCTGGACAAGGCAGGCGCATTACTGGACTGGTATGTGTAGCTAATCTGATAGCTGATATTCAATAGCCTGCTGTTATTATTGCTCAAATAAACTGCTGACGGCAAAAGGCCATAACGCTGATGCTTATATAGCTGATCATCCACAAACAGCGGGTTTGCAAAACCCCATGCTGATTCTCCTTTACTATCTGTCACCAACATGTCAAATCTCATGTCTATTGAATCACCATCAGGATATGTCTTTCCCTCATGTTTAGCAATATTTTTTCTTGCACAAGATCTTCTAGCACTATCAACCTCTGTATACTCATATTTTAAACCCAGAACACTCTTGAACCCAGGTGATACTTCCCAAATACTCCTGAACCTAATCATGCCAAAGTAACTTGGATCATCCTCACTTTTATCACTCCAAAGTTTCCCCACAAGTGAATACCTATTTCTAAGAGACAAAACCTTGGGGTATCTTAAGCTAAACTTAATAGAACAATCACCAACAGATGCTCTAGTCAAAGAATCCCTGAAATTCAAAACACGACAAGCAATACCACAGACCTTATTCTTCTTCTCATCCCATGTTCCCTCACCAATCAACGTTGTATTAGGATCAAAAGGGAATAAAGTATGCATTCTACTCGAGTTATGAAACCCCAACAAAATCTGCATTTTCCCTTTATCCACACACTTAATCTGTCTAAAGAACATGAAGCTTGGAACATATTTAACATCCTTAAAGACCGAAGCACAACTAGCTTTATCACAATCCTTCCCATAGTCCAACTCAAACCTAATCGTACGTTCAACAATTGCTGAACAAACTCCGCCATCAGTTTCGCTAACATCCAAATTCTCTCCCTCACCTTCAACCTCACTTAAACAAGAACTTCCCTTTCCGTTCTCAACCAAACTAAACTCATAATTCTCAAAACTCCTCCTCACACCCAATAAGGAAACCGGCTCAAAGTAACTCAAACTATGTTCAGAATCTAAACTTTCCAAAACCCCAGAAATTAAACTTCCAAAAACATTAAAATTATTCGAATAATTGAGCTTAAGAACAACATTAAAAGTCCTATATCTACCTGCATTCCCGTTACTTACGCCTGATCCAACCATACAAAGCCTTCCAGTCGATTCCAACCAATACCCACTTAGCGAAAAACTCGGCGTTCCTCTTCCGATCACTGGAATTCTCGGTCCCCTGATCCGAAACTTCCGCCATAATCCACGGTGTGGGTTTAAGAGACTGTCATTGGAAGAAGAAACGAAAAAGGATCTGGGAATTTGTAGACCGAGCTTGCCTTGAATTTTATAAATTTGGGTTGTATTATTATAGAGGGTGTTGTGAAAATACTGAGCGTAAAAGGCGGCAGCTTTGGGCGCATCGGCGGCGATATTTGATTGGAAAAAAAAGGAGTCTCCGCCAGTGAAATAACCGATTCTAAAATCGAGGTTGTTAGCGGTGGAGCTGGGAAAAAGAGTGGTGGGCTCCACAGGGAATTCCGGGACGACGTCATTGCAGTATTTGGAGTAATCAGGCGGGGCCTGAGAAGGGAATAGAGAGGCAGTTTTTGGGATTTGAAGGATGAAAAAGAAAGCTAAGAAGAGGAAGAAAGAACTTGAACGGAAATCACTGCTTTTTGAAGGGTTTTTTGGGTAGAAAAGAGGAGGTTTTGGCGGCTTCATTGCGGGCCGATTTGGGAATGGAGAACAAAAGGTGTCGGAACGGTGAAGAAGTTGTGTCGGTCAGGAATTTAAAGTTGTCTTCATTTAAGGGCACGTGTGGCAAGTTTTAATTAGTACTAAAGATATTCTATTAGCAAATTTATCGTGCGAAATCAAATGATGTACTACCATTTTCTTCTAGAATTCAATACCTTTTATATGTCCAAGAAACAACCACAAGTATTAGGAGTTTTATTTTGATATATAAGCACAAGATTTAATGACAAAATTCTAGAAAATTTGGGTTTAGTCACCCTCCTCCACCATTATGACTAGGACATGATGTTTACTGTGGAACTCCCTGATGGCCTGTTGGCTCTGCAAACAAAAACGTGCGACAGGCCCAAATGATTGGCGAAAATGCAATGCTCTGACTTAAAGAGGGCAAAACAAGCAGAGGAGAGCTAAAGGTGGAAATTTTGTCACGTTTCAGCCACACCCATCCAGGGACCTCTGCCGTGTTCCAGTCCTTCCAATTATGTTCCAGACAAGATATCGCAAATGCACAACAAAAGAAGTTTTGTCCCAACCACAGCAGCTGACCTTGAATATTGTCAGACACATAAAACTTGAAGAAGTATGAAGCAAACCAATCCAATCATCACTTTCTTATTACACAATCTTATTATCTGCAAACCACAGTTTTGTACAGCCGTAGCACAAGCCTGTTCAGCATGGCTTCCGACTGTAATAGACAGGAGGAAAACATTACAATCTTTCACCAAGCACAACCCAATATCATACAGAGCATTTTTTCTTTATTGGAATCTTTTATTCGGTTTTGTTTTTGAATTCCTGCGAGGAATATTATACAAAGCTATTCACATGATAGCAATTTTTCGCAATGTACATTTGTGTCTTACTTGCACCTCGGCAGCACATTCACTTCTCCAGCGCACAGAATTGGCTGCAATCAGTTCCCTGATCTGAAAATGCCTCCACAAGCTTTGGATAAAGCTTAGCGAGCATAATTTTGAACCCAGTAGAACTTCCTTTCAGGTTTTCATCATGGCCATTTCCGCCACATTGAAGAGCACATCCTATTGGCGCACCTTCCATGTATGCATTGCAAGCCGAGAGAATATTTTTAGCGCATCTACTGAAGTGCTCCTTGACAAGTGCCTCAAAATGCTGCAGCAGCACAACAACAAACAGTAGCGTCAACAATTTGAGGATTTAACCAAAACTAGTTATAACTTTCAATTCATAGCTAAGGTATAATATGTTTAGTGCTATTCGGAAAATACACTGATTCTGGGCATTTCATGCCAGTCCACTTCAATGGATTCATCCTGATACTAACATATCCATTTTGATATTTAACATATTTCATATGATATTTACATATCTAACAAGATCGTAGTCATTAGAAACAATTATGGTATCAAAGAAACAGCCTTCTACTTTTCAAAAAAAAAAGGAAACATCCTTCTATGGTTTTTATATGTTCTGGCAGCGACAAAATATGGAGCAGACAATAGGATGAATTTTCTTTCATTCTTCTGAAAGGGAAAAACATAAACATTTAAGCACCAATTTATACTCTAAAGAATGTTTACATACTCATCAGTCATGAGATGGCGTCAGTATTTCAAGTAACATTTAAGTGGTGTTCAAAGCTAATTATCATAACTGCTTCAAAAAATGCAAATGATGGAGCTGCAAGATGTTTAAATTATGAAATTTTACCTTCGGTGGCTTGCGGAGTATATAAAGCATAGACTGGCAGGTGACAAGGAATGCATTTTCATTGTAGCTCACTGAGTTTGTCTCCCCCTCAGCTCTTCCCAACTGTTTATCATATCCAGCCTCATTGAAATAAGGTTTCTCATTCAGCACGAGAGCCTGGAGGGACAGAAGAACTTGAAGAATAGTGGAGCTTCCAGGATTCCACACCTCGGTTCCCGAACCTGTCCATGTATTTAGAAGGCTCAAGCAAACCTTCCCTGATTCATACAAATTGGGGTTAAGGCGGAGCCCCCCTGAATGGTAATGCACCAACTGCAAAAATTTATGACAAAAATAGACTTCATAAGATTTTTTTTACATATAGTAACATTTTCATGTTTTGACATGAACACTTGAATTTATTCAGATATCAGTTTTTACAAAGACCATGAATTGGAAACCCCCCATTTTCTTAAATAAATAAAAAAAAAACCCTCACATACAGTTATCGAAAATTCAAATAGCCATAAATACTTCATTGCATTGGAAGAGATAGGAATCAAAGATCAATATTCTCTTGCCATTATAGAGTTCTGCAGCAACTACTTTTTTTTTTTTTCTAAAAAAAAAAGAGGCAATTCTATATTTAGTAGCAAGATGGACGTAAAACTTACAGGTGGTTCATACGGATACTCTGGTGGAAGAAATATGTCAAAAAAGAACAGCCCATCATGGTAGGGTGTTCCAGGGGCACCAACAAGGGCTGCTCGAAGAAGATTAATCCTTTCCTCGTATACATGGACATAGATAGTTTCTGCTCAGGTCAAAAATGGTCACATGAAAAATAGCGACTGGCTTAAATTGAATGAGAGGTATCCAACAGAAAGAGGACCGAAGCATCAATAAATGTAACACATAAATCAGTGTAAGAGGAAAATAAAGTGCTAACCAGGAAGGTTTTTCTCTAGAATACTCCATTCTTGCTGAATCTTCTTCAGCCAATTTCTTTTCACCTAGAAGTGGGGACAAGGATAAAAACTAAAAGATTATGTAGGCTGTTTGAACAACTCATGGTATTTTTAAGATTCAATTAAATCATGTTTCTAACCTGAGACACAGCCAACACCTTGCTTTCGCCAAGAAAGTGGTGATCTGAGCAATCACTAACCATATCAAACTGCCTAAATTGATGTGAAGTCTCACTAGGTCTTGGCATCATACTACCTTTGTTTTCTTCAATCTCTTCAACTTCCTGCTTTATGTTTGTTGTTTCAAATGTCTGCAACTCACTCAGATCTAGCTCAGCACAGTGACTGCAATTTTCCAACACTTCTTTCTCAAAGAGAATGCCATATTCTTTGGCATCATGAGACATACAACCAGATGAATTTTCACTTAACAGTGATCTGGAACCAAGGGACCCTAGGATGCTAGAAGCAATGCTTGAGAAAAATCCAATAGCAGCTTGCGGATGGAAGAAGGAAGTAGGCATCCATGAGAACTTTTTTCCAATTTCATCAGTACCATCAAAACTCAACAAATCCTGAGAAAATCACAGTCCCTATTTAGTTTGGTAAGGCACATCATAAAAGATTTTTCATGTTGTCAAATTATTTGAAGTTTAAAATGTACTTTCATTTTAAGACATGATTCACTGTCCCTCATAAGAATTTTGGGTTTGCAAGGCTGCTATGATGATTCAAGTTCCATGCAAGTTATCCGCAATCAAACCAAGATCTCATGAAAACTGAATGTATTTGAACTCAGTAAGAATCCTAACTATTACTGTAAGTTTCTTTAACTGTTCAAGGACATGAGCTGAATTCTACAAATTGCTAACAGAAAAGTCCCATATGTCTTGGTAGAAATCCTGCATAATTCACAAGATTTGAATTGCAGACTTAAAACCTTATGCCTCATTTAATCAACAAATTTTTCTACCTTCTCCATGCATATTTTACATAGAATTTGACTAATTTAATCACAGGGTTTCAACATAAATTTGGGTGTACATCTGCAAACAACCAGATATCAACATACAAATCGAGAGAAAACTTATGCGCAAAAAACACAAATGAAAAAAAGGGAAAGCAACTTGGATTTACCTTTCCTGTGTGGCTATTAGACTGTGTCTCACGCACTGGCATCTCTTGATTGAAAACCTCGGCATTTCCTTCATAGAGAACAGGGGTTGTGGCTGAAACTTCATATTTATCAATACGGTAAATTTCATAAGGTGCAACCTGTAACAAAGTTTAATGACAAGTTCAAAGGAAGGCAAATCTGTGACTACTCTCATAAGCAACACAAAGAATATGTAATCAACTAAAATGAGTTTCACAAGTTCATGGATTTTGGTTGAAGGATGTAATACTAAACTCAAAAGCAGCTAAATCCTGAACCTAGAAGCATTAACTTAATTAAAAAATATAAGTGTATGATTCATATCATGGAATAAGGATGAATAAGATTCAAACCTTTGTTGGAATACCGGAAGCCCATTTCACCTCCACATCCCCATCTTTAAATCCGATGACAATGCCAATACTGGATAGACAATATGTACTGGGATACTTCTTCTGATCCCAATTACAGTTCTTGCCTTTCGAAGCAGCTTCTGTACCAAAACCAGTTTCTAAGATTGCATGACCTTTATCAGCTTGATCACCAAACTGATTCTGAACCACCTTAAACACAATATCACCATAACAGTAACAGTAGTCTGGGTGCTCAACAAGTTCATAAGCACTACAAGTTTCCTCCATCAGCTCCCCACCCAGATTCACAACCATATTTCTCCACTGTACCTTAACTGTTCGTTCCTTTGCATCCACACCACGCACCACACCCCATCTTTGACTATTTCCATTAGTTTCCTTTTCCAGGACAAACTGATCAGGCCAAAATTCATGCCCATTTGCAACACCAACAGGAAGTAAAGTCTGTGAATCTAATCCCAAACCACAGGTACCATCTTGCCACACAACATCAACCTTGGTCCTAGTCTTCACGATAACAAAAATTTCCTCCAATCTTGAACCAAGGTTTCCCCTTTTAAATCCTTTTTCTAATTTCCAGTTACCTTTAATTAAATCATGAGTTGACGCATGGAGAAATTGATCAGTAGTCCCCTTGCAGTCAGCGAGACACCAATCACCGAGCTGCCAATTTGCATGGGAAAAACATGACAACAAAGTCAAGTCTTTTGCCTCCTGCAAACGTGAGGGAGGGGAGGCACTCAAATCATGACCAACTTGAGCAGAGGAAATCCAATCAACATAGACCAAACCTGCATCCACTCCAGAAATGGTTCCTTCCTCATGATTTTCCCTCCAGGTACCACAAAACCATCTAGTTGATCTAGAAAAATCTGAAGGCACAACCTGCACTCTCTGTCCTGGATAATATGGATATTGTGAGTCATCAATTATGTTGGGAGAAATAGGCACAAGCTTCTCGTGATCCACGGCAGTGATCTCACACTTTGACCCATCATCAAAGACAATAGAGACACTGTCAACTACTTTATCCACCCTTCCTATCCAAGTTGCATTAACCACATAATCCCCAACTGAAATGGATCGGAGCTTCAAAAGCTTTTTGGAATTCACATCTTTTATGATTTTCCCAAGAGCATTTTCAAGATCAACAAACATATTAATATTGGTTACTCTACCCATCTGCCCAGATGGGTCTGTTACAGAGCGCACAATGTCCCCGTGATTGAACCCCCTCTCAAATGAGAGGAAGTCATCAATTTTTCCAATGCTTTCCTCCAGACTTGATAGAATGCTCTGAGCCTGGCTGCCATACAGAAAGTCAATTTCCTCCTGTTCCTCACTACTGCCACTTTCACTAAATCTTTCCCAGTCAGAATTGGTAAGGAGCACATCCATTTTTCAGTGCCTAGGAGAAGATATATTTTCAATATAGTTCAGCATAAAATCCACATAAAGGAGTTATAATTTAGCAGGAAGAAAAAGATGCAGTTAAGCACTTTCAGGCAAGGTTCTGACCTCAGTAATAAAAATAATTTTTTCTGGTGTGAAATTTCCTTTCAAACCTTTGCTATCTTCAAAAGCAGGATCTTTGCTAGACAGTAAATATCACAAAAGATAGTGTATGCACCTGTGAATGTGTGGAAGCTTTAGTTTAAAACAGATAAGGCAATATGAAATCAGTCATCAACTGTCTCACTTAATTACAACAACTTGTGTTAATCTATATTTTTGTTTCATTTTTGTACAAATGCTATAATTAGGGACAGAAGACATACCAGGAACTTCACTCCTGCTTGAACAAACTGAATCCAAGATAGGCCAGCCCTGACTTATCTTATGCTCTCAAGTCTAAATAGATATTAAAATAGGGATGGTAAGTTAATAGTCAATCCCAAAAGAGGACACAGCCAAGGATATGACTATAGTTTTCCGTTACGAATCTTGAAATTTGTATCTTCCACAGTTGATTCTACTATTTGAAACAGATAGTGAGTCAAGTATCCTGAAGAGGATATTTTGACTCTAATGCCAAAGGAGATTTGCCCTAAAGGGACAGTGGAGACAACAAAGGACTCCAAATGCCAAAGGAGATTTGCCCAAATGGACAGGAGGTTACACTGGAGAAAACTTCCAAAGGAGATTTCTCACACAGGTAACAAGTAGGTAAACTTGCCAGGTGTTTTATTTGAAGGTCAGAGTGAAGTTCCTAGCATGGAAGGAGATCCCCAGAGCAAGACTGCGAATGATGATAATATACACTCTCCCCTTAGGAAGTCCACCCGACCAAAGGAAATTTTTACAATTTTTGCCAAAGGAGATTTGCCCAACAGAGCTGAAAGTTCTCGAATAAATATGTATCTAAATTCTGAAAGAATTGTTTCTTTCAGAAACAAAGTCTTGATGCCAAAGGAGACATGCCCCAAGAGTAAAGCTGAAGCTTCTGCCTATTCCTCCACTACAGCAGATCTGTCTCATGAAGAGTTCAACTAAATCGGACAGAGATCAGCCACACTCAACCCAGCCAACAACAACAAAAGCTTGATTTTTGGTGTCTGTGGAATGCTGCCTATCAAATAATGTCTAGAAGAAATTTAGCTGAACGATGGCTTTTCCTCGCCGAAAGTCATTAGTGCTTCTCTAAGCCATTTAACATGTCCACAAAACCTTCACAACAACAACAACCAACCAACAAAATCTATTAAGATTCCTTAACATAGAGAAATTATGAAAACAGAAAAATGCAGTTTCTATAGTTACATCACTTTCTCCAAAGTAAATAAAAATAATAATAAAAAAGCTTGAGAGAATATATACAGATTAATTAAGAACAACGCAAAAAAGTTAGATGCAAGAATGTCAGAGATATATACATTAGTTAATTTTAAGCATATAAAAAGCATAGCATCTATACCTAGATATAATTTTTCATCACTAAGATGATCTAACTTATTCAATAGAAGAAAGGGATTTCATATGCTCCCATTTGTTTTCAAATTTTGCTACTTCAACAAATTTTCTTTGCATACAAACACATTAAAAATCCAAAATTGAATAAAAAGTTAATGTCTTCCTTTGAAAGCACTACAAGACAGAGAGGATTCAGTTGATAAAAACAAAAGTTTGCAGAAACCATCAATTTCTACGTGGACCTTTTTTGCATACAGGCGACATAGACATTAAACAAGTACAACCTTGAATTAAATAAACAAAGTTCAAATTCTATCAAAATTTAACAAATAACAAAAAGAGTTTAAATTATAAGACTACAAAACCACGAGAAAAACAAATCATATGAGACCTTCATGTATTTCTAGAAAAAGATAAAATCAAAGAAACAAAAGAGTGAAAAGAGTTAACATTACAAAGGAAAGAAAAGAAGCTTACCATTTGCCGCTTCTAAATACGAGCAAAGCCATAACTCCCAATGAAAGAAAAGCGACCAATCAGAAACTGTAAGTAAACTGATCCAACCAAATCAACTCAGAAAACGACTTATAATCCATATCCCGAAACCTCTTCTCTTTTCTTTTTTTTTTTTTCAATTCTCCCTTCAACTTCACTTCCCCGACGACTTTCTTTTCTCGTTGCTTCTTTCTCTTTCCAGAGACCTCCCAAACGATATAACCAGAAAGCCGGGAAAGAAGAGAAAAGAAAAGAAAAGAAAAGAAAAGAAAAGAAAAGAAAGAAGACGGGGAAATTCAGAGAGGCTCGGCTCCTCTCTGAATCCCGACAATCACGACGCCATTAACAAAGCTTGAAAACATTGCACAGTAACAAAGAAGAACTCCCTTTCGCTCTCTCTCTCTCTCTCTCTCTCTCTCTGTTTCTCGCACGCGTGTTTCCGTTGGAAAAGAGTTGTTGAACGTTGAAGGAAGGAGTCGTTACAGTGATTTTTTTAGCTTTCGTTGCACATCGCATTCGATTTATATTTATGGAATGCTAACAGCAAAGAATATACACGGTATCTGAATTATACTGTACTCACATAACTAAACTTAGTCAGTACCCCAAATGATATTTCTACCCCTCCATTTTTCTCTTTTTCACAATTAAACCCATAACTGTTAATTAAGATATTAAACCTATTTAACTTTTTCAAAAAGTTTTTCTTTAATTTCTTATGTTGACGTGGCAACATAAAACCCCCCTGCCTCTCCATTTATCTTGCTAATTAATGCAACATTTTTAAGGTTGGAATATAATTTCTTCCACGTGTGAGCCATTAATTCCAATAATTTCATCGATTTATCTCCAGGGAATTATTATGGGGTTATTGGCATGCACGTGTTAGTTTAATCAGGAAAGTATCATAAGACTATTCTGGGTATATGTCACTAGCAGGATTCTGCTATACAAAAATGTAGAACAATGACACTTTTTGCTGCAAAAATTGCTTTAAGATCTGCTTTGGTACTGGGATCATGTCAGGATTTCTATATTGTACTTGCCGTTAGATTTCAGTTTCAGTAGTAAAAGAAGGTAATATCTGATATTTTGAGTCAAAATCACTTCCTTTGAGCTTCCATTGATGATCAGCCGTTCAGAACCTGAAGAATGCTAGTGATTTCCCTGCCATGAACTTTACAATCACAGATCGCATTGCACCCTTTAGTTTCAAACTTGACTGTGTTTAACTGAATCCCAAAACCATGTAGATAGATAATCTGCATGGAAGAGACAACCAGCTGGATGCTATTATGCTTGAATCCTGATCAACATGTGCTTGTCAAGAACCTTTTTTCCCCGTAAAACTGTTACTTAGCAACCTTGACTAAGCTTAATAGATTCTGCTACATTTGTACTTTCTTGCGTAGTTTGACAAACCCTGGCCACTCAGACTACGTATATCAGCACACGTACAAGGAAACAGGAACGTTGGTTTATTTAGACAAAAAAGAACATATGACGAAATCTAGCTAAAGCCAAAGCCACACTCCCTGAAATGTTCTTCATTTGATCTTTTCTTTTTAGCTGGTTTATGATGCACTGAGGGAACTGGCAGCCAATAGCAGAAGC
Organism: Theobroma grandiflorum; assembly: GCA_036013995.1. Lineage (NCBI taxonomy): Eukaryota > Viridiplantae > Streptophyta > Magnoliopsida > Malvales > Malvaceae > Theobroma > Theobroma grandiflorum. The sequence goes on from CP142134.1 coordinate 2,990,778, forward strand.
CAATCAGTAGGGTTGTTTAGCTAACTATAAACCAATATGAGAGGGGCAATAATAACTTTGTTCTTTTTGTTAGTACAAGCTTTCTTGAAAAGGGTAGTGATTTAGTCTAATAGCACTAACTATATTGTCTAGTTGGAAAGGCAGAATCAAATTACTGAAAACGACTAGTTCCTAATTAATTATCTTTTTCCACTTCAATGGTCATAGTTTTTTTCCATTATATTTTTATATAAATTCTTTTTCTCTTTTTAGGTGGACAACAAAGTGCCAGTTCTCTTTGTTGTTGCTCTTTGTAGGCTGGCCTGAAACGCAATCTGAAATTGTTCTTCACACCCTCTAATAATCATAAGGGACCATTATGTACAGAGATTTGGATTGGGACAAGTGTCAGCATAAGAAATAATTTTGCTCTTTGAGAGCGAACAAGACTAGATCTTTTGAAAAAACTTTTGAAGTGTCAAGTTAGCAAAGCTCCTTTCCCAAATTGTGCAAATGTTAATTACACGGACTTTTCATTTCATCTTAATAAATCTGTGTTCGTTTCGTTCTGGACACTTCATTATTCATATAGATATGATCATAATGCACTCGTGTTAGACAGATATCTCTATCCGAAACGAATCTGAAATTCAACTGATACATACTAAATGATCCTTGAAGCTACTGTAAAGAGCAATGTTGGAGGATTGCATCAGAGCTTGTAGTGGAGTGTGCCATACAAGCTTTTAAATAGTTCCGACTAAGGGCTGACGCATTCAAAGTTAAAGGAGCATATTCTGAAATATCAGAACTTAAAGCCAGCAATGGTCAGTGGCATTGCATTCTCATTTCTTTAGAAAAAGGCTAGAGGATAAGAATTCGTTTTTGCTTTCTTTCTTTCCTCCCTCTTTCTTATTCGTGCGTAAACACACACATTATGCCATCTGGATTATTGATTATATAGTGGATTGCACGCTCAGAGCAACACAAAATTGGACAAGTTACAATTAAATCACACAAATCTGATTACAGTAGTCATGTTTAAACATTTTAAAAATTGTTGCTTTAGGACAATTTAAAACCTTAAGTACACAGCACAAGGATTCCACTGGCTGGCAGCAAGCGGAATATTCACAAGATCATTCCTTCTACATTTCTTCCTCTTTCAGTTTCCAAGTAAGTGGTTAGATTTTAGTATAATAAGATTATTTGAGCTACAGCTTTGTTATATATATAGTATTAGGGTTTTTTTTTTCCTTCTTGAAGCATCTTAGCTGATGGATTTGGACTTGGGACATCTTTATCAATATTGTCAAAGAAAGACATGCGGTGGAAGATCAATCACTCTCTGTTGGCTCACAAACTTGGATTGGCAAGTTCTAGACTGACAGAACATGAATAACCCTTTTGTCAACAATATCCAAAGGAAAAGTGCTTCTTGAAATGATGCTCATCATGTCTCCAAAATATTTCTTTTCATTGGCAAATTGGCAGCAACATTCTCTAGTCAACTTTCCTACCACTTCCAACGGATGGTTTGAATTCATGCAGCCGACTATATGTACACCTTATTCCTCCACTTGGAACAAACCAAATTTTAAAATGATGATAAAACTTTCAAGAGTTTACGCAGCCTCAAAATTTTTCCGTAGAAACCTTGATGTTTGCATATGGTGGATATAGACTATGATTAAGAATGTGACAATCTGTTGCTGGCATAAAAGAGTATGCAAAGTACAGTTTTATTCTTTATTTAGATTCATTGATTTTGATGTCTGTCATCTTTACATAGCTGAGAAGGTTTCTTGCAATTCACGACATATATGTTCACCATGAAGATCTTCTCAAGATATGTAAGGATCGGGGATGTGAAATGGGGATCAGCTCTTAGAGGCACAACATCCATTCATGTATAAATGTTAATGCTACCATTTGAAAGGACCTGAAATTCAGCTAGAAGGACTCAAAACCTGATCTTCTTTCGTAAAAGAGGGTGTCTTGTTGAAAAAAAGAATGATTTTCTTTCATAGTTTTATGTGCTACTTGCCCAGAGTTTCTACTACCAAAGCCTTGCAGAGAATATGCATGGTCCTTCCCGGTAAGCCAATATTAGCTACAAATAAATGTGACAAGATATCAAACCCTCTTCTCTGCTTTTACTATACTATGTGTGTATGTGTATACATTCATGGAAATGTATTAGTTAATATCTATATTTATCAATGAACTAATGGAAGTGGATTCATTATAAATTGCATATCTAAAAGAAGAAAACCCTTCTTTCTAGGGGAAAAAAATAATAGAAGAGAGCGAGGAAATCCACTTTTGAGTAATGCCAAGAAAAGGCTCACCAATGATTTGGCCAAGGTTGGCCAATGTTAGTGAAAACTTAGCAAATCAACCACATTTCTATTGCATCATAGACCACTGAATTTGATTATAGTGCTTTGGAACTGACAAGGAAGCTTGGAAACATGGTGGGATTATTAACTCGCACTATTATTCAAACAGTACTGCTCTTTCCAGGTAAAGAACATGCACCCACAATCAAATTGTTTTATGCTATGCGCGATTAAACAATAAGAAAATCTTGAAAAAAAAAAAAAAAGGCCGACCAGCAATTGCATTTAGAAAGGATCCATAAAAGGTTTGACTGCTCCTTCTGGTTTAAATAATTTAATGGGAATGATTGAAGCTCCACCCCTAGTCGTCCCCAAGCAATTTCAGCAAACATGTTCTATAAAAAAGAGTAACATGCAAGCTATAGCTGTGATACATTGGAGCCACTATAGTTGGAAAATTAAGGCAACTTCATTGGAGCAACAGTAAGAAATATTTTCCCAACCATTTCAAGAAAATGTCTCCAAGTCTATCGATCTTCAATAAGGGGAAAAACGATCAATAATTCTATCAAAACAGGAGGAAAACATCTAAAAGCTAAAATGTTGCAAACACGATTAATTGACATGAACCAGGTAAAATGGAAAAATTAGCCAAAAAAAACTAGTAAATAATTATGAATGAATGGAAATGACGATTTACATGGGGTCAGGAACTGCTCAAGGTGTGATGATGAAGTGGAGTAACTATTGTGACAATGAATTCCATTAACATAATCATATTTAAAACGAAAGTGGGAGCAGTGGAACACACCAAAGTGCTTTTAGACAATGCCAAGTCTTTATATATATATATATGTATATATATATTAATTTGTAGTATATAGTAGGTGGCAATTGGCAAAGAAAGCGTTTCCACTTGGGGGCACATTGTTTCATGGAAGGCGATATTCACTCAGAAAAACGAATTAAATTCCCATGGCCACCTGCAACCACTAACAAAGAATTCACAGAAAGATTAGACTTTCAATTGGAGCATAACAGGGAAAAGGAGAATCCATAAAGGTGGAGTTTTTGGGGCCATCCCATTAGGCCTGTCAAAAAGTTCCAGCTGTCGATGGGCATCATCATCTCCATCTCTTCAAATCCGTTCGTTTACTTGGCATTTTCAACTGTAGATTGTTAGAGAGAGAGAGGGCGAATACAATATTTCATGCATACCATAAACTTGGGTGGTGGATTCTAAGCCTAGACGTACACCTGGAACGCACAGCAGAGGCTGAACCTAGATGATTTTGAGGATCATGTAGTCTTGACCAATCAGGTGGAGAATACAAAATTTTCACCGCTCCCTTAAAAACAATTGCACGAGTACAGGAAATAGACTAGCATTCTAGAATTGCCTAAAGCGAAAGAGCTTCATGATCCTAATCAAAACCTGCAGTCAACCATAAAGAGAGATATGCATGCAGTTGTTGGCTAGTTCCATTAATTTGCTCCACTCTTTCAAAATCGATGGGGGCATTATGGATGATGGAGACAGCATGCTTTGTCATTGTCTCTATCCATATGTTTCGACACAGTTTCAAATAACCTAGAGCTCGTGCTTAACTTCAAGTTCCAAAGCATGTTCTTTTTCGTTTGGTCCCAAACCCTCGCAAGAAAGTGATATATCATGACACCCCAAAAACATTACTTGATGAAGCTAGCAATATCTTGTTAACCATGTATGAACTCCCAAAATCTACATGATTTTCATTCGAGTGTACTAAGGATCTTAGAGAGCGAAAACTAGGGATGCTTGAGCTAGATGGTTAAGGCGTGACAGAAACAGATTGCTGCTAAGTTTCTCTCTTTTTCAGCCCTAGTAGAAGCTCCGTAGACTGAAAAGATGTACTGAAGTTATATATGCTAGGTCTCCAGGGAGATGGAACTATTGTCAGGTCATCCTAAAGAGTACTTAGAACACAAATTCTGAAACTTAAAAGCTAATTAATTAGTAAAACTGTGATTTTCTTCTTTTTCAATCTTTGTATCAACCTCAGCTTTTTCACCTACCCCATTTGCCCCATCAAAAGAATCTCTTTAGAGCTTATCCAAGCCTTATCCACGGAACCGTATGTTATGGTCTCCTGATAATGCTTAGCACAACTTCATACCTAAAGGTCCTCGACAAGCAACATGCAATTTGCCGGTGAGAATTGTGAAACATCATTAACGAACTAAAAGATTTGATTGGGGCCCAACTATGGATCAGACCGTTTTTCCTATGGAGCACTAGCAGCATGAACCAGGCACCATATGTCACTTTTCTTTAATATTTCTTCCTTTTAATAGTAGGAACACTTAGATCTTTATGCTGATATGTCACTTTGCCAACTGAAAAGGGAAAACATTAAGATAAACGCCTGGAAGGTGTGATATACCCAAAGCCCGATATTGTTATGTTCAATTAACTTTTATTGATGGTCTCAGATAGACCCAGTACCGGTCCCAATAGCATTGGCTTTCGCCAATCGCCAGCACAGGTTCAAATTGCTGGCTACTCCAATGCCGCTGTCCGTTTCCTACAAAGGCTTTCTTCACAAGGATGGGAGGCGAGGGCCGAGATCCGAACGTTCCCAGGTCTTAGAGTCATAAGGGACAGCAACTTTAGGCTGCTTACAAGAACTATCTGGCAGCAGTTGAGATTCATCCCATCTATAGCAGGATAAATCATGATATATTGTATTTGTATTATCACTAATGGCAGGATCAGTATTCAGTACGTTAAGACATACGTTCTACTTTGAGTAAAGCTCAGCTCCGAATGGCTGTAACTAAGATAACAAAAATCAAATGTACACCATAGTATTCCAGATTTATTAGGGGAAACAAGGGTAATGAATTCCAGATGCTCCGGGAACCTCATGTTACATCCCTTGAGACTGTGCTCTGCGGCCACTGTTTTGACATCCCAGTGTTGAGTTAATCCCAAAAGATTCAAAGGATTGAAAACCTCAAAATAATCAAATTATTGTTGGGAACCAAAAGAACTGCGTCAACTGAAAGTTAGTACTAGGCTACTTAATACAAAAAAAAAAAGAAGAAATACAACAGCACAAAAATTTAGCATGGGCATATTTCTTAATTCACTTGGCCGCAGAAAAGCATAGGTGAACAAAACCAATGCCACAACAGGTGCCCGGTTGGATGGTGATATTTTGCTTCATAGGACATCCAAAATGTACATTGAGCAAATCAGGAAGATGAGAGTAGTCACCGCTAGTATAAAGATCGTATAACCCTGAGATTAAAACATGAGTGGCCATTATTTGCAAAACAAAGCCATGGGGAAAAAATCCTTCTTAAGCAGCAGCAACAATCTCCTCTGGCTTCTTAACAGCTGCCTTTAATGGCCTCCCATCAGTTTTCATTACTGGTTTTTCAATTCCTTGTATATCAGTTATTCTCAACTTAGTCAATTCCTGACACATAATAACAATCAAGAACTATTAACACCAATAAAATCAGGTTGAACAAACTACAATTGTTTTGACATATGGTCCTTGACATACCTGGCGATGTCCCTTGGTTCGACGGTAATTCTTCCTTCTCTTTTTCTTAAAAATAATTACCTTAGCATCTAATGCCTGAAAGAAGAATAATAAAATATAATAGCAAAAATCAGGTGCATGACTAAAGAGTTATAGTAATAAGAAATATTAGCAACAATGAATAGATGCTCTTGCAGTCTTTGTTTGTTACGGCAGAGAGAGAGAGAGAGAGAGTGAAGCTTACATGCTCCTCAACAACAGCATGAACAGCTGCATCTGGGAGAATAGGCCTACCGATAATTGTGTGGGTAGGTGAGCCAAGCAAGAGAACCTTGTTTAAAATCAACTGCAATTAACAACCATAGAAGCTCAAACAATCAATTAAATAGGAAACCAAAAAAAAAAAAAAAACAAACCAGGATATGTGCACTTAATTTTTCACAAAACATATGACAATAAATCATTCGGTCAGATCAACCCAACCCAATAGATAGTTTGACTTCTGATACAGGAGGTAGGAGACAATGAATGCCAATAGCGAATTAAATGACGTGGTGCTTTTATATTAATCGGATACAGCTTTCATAAACATAAAACTTCTTATCAGTTACCAAACTCACAATCTGCCCATTAAGCAAAATTTTTCATATAAAACGTTCTCTTCAATTTTACAGAAACATGATAACAAAGAACATTCTACAAAATTCGCATATTTGATCCATCCTTTCACTTCAAGGGTATAATCCTATTTGATCTCTCTCTCTCTCTCTCTCTCTCTCTCTCTCTCTCTCTCTCTCTCTCTCTCTCTCTCTCTCACATCTTGAAAGATAAAGCTTATTAAATATTAACCGAAGCAGGTTCCATTAAAAATGCTATAAACTTTGCTATTGGAATAAACTAGTATACGCATAGCTCTTGACAAGTTAACAATTTATCTTAAGGCAACAAACTATTTATATGAGTCAAAACTCAGTAAACACCATCAGCTCACAAATACAAGCAAGGGAATTCATCCTATAAAATCAGCTGCACAATGCCATAACTAAGAATTTCTTCAACAAAATACTTCCTCACAGTTAAATTAGAAGAGAATCTTCATTACATTAACTTGTTAACAGCAATGTAACAATGGCTAGCTACATAAAAATCTTCAAAAAAAAAAAAACTGGTGCCATTTGGCCAAATTGTCATTGAACCATTAAGATCTTGAAACATGCATCAATAGGCAATAAAAAGAAGAAATCAAAATCCAATTAGTATAAATTTAAGATGAGCAGAATAAACAAAATACTAGAAATTACCTTGTCATTGACCTCGCAGAATTTCAACCTCTCTGTGAAAATGCAATCCCCATTGCTCACCTTAAACTGATGCGATCCGATCTTTAACAAAAAAAATTTCTTCAACATTTCGATTCTTAAATCCAAAAAAATGCAAAAACAACGAAATAAACCAAAACCAACAAATGAATACCTGAACCACTGCGAAAACCGGCTCATAATCTTTGAATACACGGTCGGACCGCTGGAGCGGGCCCACCACTTCGTACCCAATAGCCGCGGCCTCTGCTTCCTTCTCCTCAGGCGAGTAATCCCTACCCAAATCCAACGCCGCCTCCTCGTCCTCTGTTTCTCCGTCGCTGGCCTCTTCCATTTCCACTTCGTTCTCGCTGTCGTCGCTTTTGCTGGACGAGAAGTAACGAGGGTGGGACCAGCGGGTGCACCATGACGGTTCCAAATTGGTGATGGTTATTACCGGATTTGATTTCGAGGTTAGGATTTCGAGGGTGGAGAGAGGCCGAGTCGTTTTGAGAGAAATGAGAGCCGTAGCATGGCGGGCCAGTGACTGGAGGCACCGTCTATGAGCCATGAAAACTTGGCGCTACCTTTGTTTGTTTGTTTTTTTTTTTTGGGTTTAATGAGTTCAGGCGAGTGGCTCGCTAGGGTTTAGGTTAGATGAAAATGGGGTTTTAGAATTTTTTTTCCTTTTTCTGATACTGAGTATTTTCCGTTTTTCTAATTTGCTAGGAGAAGCAGAAGCCCAATTATGCAATAAAATTTAAAAATAACAGTGCTTTAGTACCATTAATATAATATCTTTTGACCTACATGATAATTAGTAAATCGAAATAAACCTTAGTTAAATTAAAATAAACCTTTAAATTTTTAAATTATAACCAAATTCAAAAGTCAAGTGATGACTAACAAGCATTCAAGAATTTATAATTTAATTTAAGTGAAATAATCATGAGTTTAGACAAATCAAATACTCCTTTATTTAATTTCCTTGTTAAGATTGACAAACAAACTTAAATAGAATAAAAATTTAACTATTCTTTTAATTTTCATTCTCGATATCTAAACAAGAGTTGTTAAACACTTCACAAATAAGAGACAACATTTAAATATGTATTATTTTCCTATTAATTCACCTGTGAAAAAATACATGTAAAGTTAATACCTTATATATTAAATTAAAATTTTTAAAATTCACAAATATAGTATAAGATAACATTTATATATTTACCATAAAAAATTAGTAGTAACTCAAATACAACTCGACTCATTGAAGGCAAATAATAATTGAGGTGGAGAATCAAGAGCACACAAAATTAAGCCTCCCTGTCATCAAAACATGATTAATTAAAAGATAAATTCCATAGTTCCTAATCTTTTATTATACTTTCACTTAAATTTTTAACATTTAAACTGTTTTATTTGGATTCTTAACCTTCTAAATTAGTTTTTTGTTAATCCTTTCATTATATTATTTCATTAATAATTGAAACAAAATTTTTATATGAAATGTGAAAAAATAATTTCAATGCGACATGTCATATAATTTATAATATTATTATCACGTCAATTTTAATGGAATAAAGAAATGATCAAAATGAAACTATTTTAAGAAAATGAAAAAAATCCAAATAAAACAAAGGAATGAAAGTAAAATTAGAATAAAAGGATATGGGACCATATGTGAAATTTATCCATTATTTAAACATGTTAATTTTGAGATTACCACTCGAGAGTAAAATTATAAATGTGTTATGTTAATATGGGAGTACTTAAAAGAGTAAAAATCTTTATTAAATCAATATAAAATAATGTGTTTTTTAAATATTTGAATTGTTATTATATAAATAATTAATATACCTACGAATTTTTTTAATTATTTAATTCTATTATTACATTGTTTATATAGTACTAAACTAATTGGAATTATATGAAATATTTAAATGCATAGAGACCACATTCCTAAATAAATATATGAGTTATTAGAATTCAAAACTTTCTATTCTTAATCATAGACGAAACTTATTTGTAGCCAAAGCATATTATGCCTCATCAATCGTTACGTAAAAACTTAAAGAAGAAAAAGGTTGACTACAAAATTAGAGTTGACCAAACACGATGTCGTGAGAGACGTAACGAACCGCTGCAAGCACAATATCGCTCTCGGCTGGGTCACCCGGGCTATTGTTTCGATCCATTTGTCAGATTGTATCTCTCCCGCGCGAGACCCAGCCTTAATGTCATATGCTCCTTTTTTCCGCATCGTTTCCATTCCTTCGATTCGAAGCAAACTACTTTTCTTTCTTCATATCCCCTTCATTTCTATAAAATAAAAGATATTTATCGACAGATCTCATCCAAAGCCAACGGAAAATGGCGGGCCGGTTCGGATCGCAATCCTCTACGGTCACCACCATGATCGTCACCAGCACGCCATCCACAGATCTCGCCTTGACTAATCTTGCTTACTGCTCGCCCTCCGATCTTCACAATTACGCCGTCCCTGGCACTAGACTCTTCCTCGCTAACGTCGGCGACGTCTTTGTTCTTTCTGTTTCATATCCTTTTTTATTTTTTCCTTTTCTTTTGTTCGCATTAATTCACAGTTTAACCGATAATTTACTGTCGCATTGTTCATAATTTTATTGATTGAAATTTTCATACTATAATTTATAGTACATGAGTTGAAAATTAGCTGTTAGCGCTCTTTATTTATTTGCAAATTAATTTTTACTACGCACTTTTTCTGGAAATTAATGGAAATTATGGAATGTAAATTCATAAAGTTAGTCAGTGTTTGTTGCTGCTGATAATTTAGTATGTGTAAACTTTTAGAATGTTTCAATTTATTAGAATGGGAATTTTTCTTTCTTGAATTGTTTAAATACTTTTTGTTTTTGTTTATTACTAAATGAAATCGAATATTTCATCTTTTTGGAATTATTTTTCAGTTTTAAATCTTGCTGTTCTTGTATGTGAACTTCAAAATCTTTCCGTTGAAGCGGGTTTTTTTGGTGGCCTTAACTTATAAATACTCCCCATGAAAGCATACGCAATGGATATATTGCCCTGAATGCTATCCAACGTCGGGTTGCAAGAGTTTCTAATGGTGATACTGTATCAGTGAGCAGGTTTGTTAACCCTATTTTTCAAATTTTTGGTGTTTAAACTGTTACTAGTCGTTAACGAATTTTTTTCCTCAAGGTGCAGATTTATTCCCCCTGAAGATTTTAGCCTTGCATTGCTCACGCTGGAGTTGGAATTCGTGAGGAAGGGTACTAAAAGTGAACAGGTGAGATTTTAATACAGTACGATCTGTTTGTTATCTTAGATGATTTTACATTGCTCACATGGATGGTAGTAGGACTGAATTTTGTGTATTATTTTTGTAGGTTGATGCTGTTCTTCTGTCTAACCAGCTAAGAAAGAGGTTTGTTAATCAGGTAGGGATTCCTGCTGTTTGCTTGTTGCAGATGTCCGCTTTTATTTTATAATTGCATGGTGGCTTTATTTTTGGCTTGGATTTGTTGATTATGAATTTTAGATTTCTTTTTCTCAATTCTCCCATGTAGAACGAAGGGAATATTGAATAGATTTGTTTCAAATGTACATGCAAGGCTTTTGCTGCTCTTAGATCAATTCAAAATTTGAAAATAATATGCTTGATGCATTAGCCATCTTATTGTCCTCATATCTCATGTGTAATGCATGCTTGTTGCTTTCTCCCTCTTCACACACACACACAATGTACAAGAAATTTGTTCCTATACGTTGATGAAAGATTGGATGATTTTATTGAAGCCATGGAATAATGGTTTCCCTTTTTCTGGCAGGTTATGACAGCTGGGCAAAAAGTTACATTTGAGTATCATGGTAATAACTATATTTTCACAGTCAATCAAGCTCAGGTAGAGGGGCAAGAAAAATCTAATGCTCCTGAAAGGGGGATGATTTCCAATGATACCTACTTTATCTTTGAAGCACAAAATTCAAGTGGAATAAAGGTTATGTATTAATATGTTAGTAGCATTTTGTTTCCTTCACCTTTTTTCTGGCAGAATTTTGACCAATGGATGTCATTGTCGTTCAGATAGATTAGATTTGATTACATTTACACAGTAAGATTGTAATTCAATCAGCTGGATGTAACTAGCTTAAATGGTTCACTGACTTGTGTTTTTCTATGCAGATTGTCAATCAGCGTGAAGCTGCTAGTAGTAATATCTTTAGGCACAAAGAGTTTAATCTACAATCACTGGGTATTGGTGGCTTAAGTGCAGAATTTGCTGATATATTCCGAAGAGCTTTTGCTTCTCGTGTTTTTCCTCCTCATGTGACTAACAAGTAACGTAACTTATTCTTCAAACCATGTTAATTATGTTTCATATACCTCTATGTATGTGCTTCTAATGAGAAAGCTTTTGAGGTTCCAGGTTGGGGATTAAGCATGTAAAAGGCATGCTACTTTTTGGACCCCCTGGTACTGGCAAAACTCTCATGGCTCGGCAGATTGGAAAGATGTTAAATGGAAAGGAACCAAAGGTTGGAGTTTGGTTGACTTTTTAGTTAGCACGGTTTATTTTTATTTGAGCCTGCATTCTTTGATCATTTTATTCTGATTATTCATGTTTCGGATGGGATAAAATTTATGTTTTTTGTCTATGTTTCATCTCAATATGTAACCTTGAATTGCACATAATAGGTTGGCTGTAGTTAATAAGAGATATTGTTAATTGTGTTGCTGTCTGTTACACGTCCCATGGTTGTCATAGTGTCAATAGCATTTTGAATTGTGCTGTTGGAAGCTGTTTCGGGACCCAATGTTGATTAACACTTTCTGTGGGCATATCAACTGTGTATTTATCCACCTTGTATGTTTTTGTCTATCATATTATTTACTGTTTTCCCCATGTTGCAGTAGTCGCTGTTTTTGCATCAGAGTGTATAACCTCCTTTGAGTGAAGTCTCTTGTATAGTGTCTTCTTGTCCTGTTATCAGACTGCTTTCTTCTATTCATGTTTCAGAGCTCCTGCATCCAACTTTATTCACAATTTTGTTTGTAAATGTGGTGAATATTACATATTACTGCTATTGAGTTAGTGTAAAATTTTCCTTCTTGGTGAATCAAATAGATTGTTAATGGCCCTGAAGTCCTGAGCAAATTTGTTGGTGAAACAGAGAAGAATGTTAGGGACCTATTTGCAGATGCTGAGAATGATCAAAGGACCCGTGGTAAGAGATATGTGCTCTCTAGTTTTAGTTTTCTGGGTGACTCTTTTAATTTTATAATGAAGCATCATGTCTTTTGACTTTTCAGGTGATGACAGTGATTTGCATGTCATAATTTTTGATGAAATTGATGCTATTTGTAAGGTACAAGACTGCTCTATATACATGTTCTCATCCCTTAGATCAACAGTAGCATGTTCATCTTGTTTCATGTGATGTTTCTAATTTTCTTTGTATTGTAACTTTCAAAATGCACATGTTCTTTAAAATGTTGAACCAGTTATAATAAAGTTGTTGCAAAGAGCTTGATCCTATTTAAGTCCTAGAATCATTATCTGATGTTGATAAAGTATTTTTGCACCTTTCTATGTATGTTGTAGTGTTTGAGATGCTAACAAAATCAGGGGAATCTCCATAAAAAATTTATTTCGAATTATCTGCCAGTTTATTTCTTAATATGTGAAGGGATATGTGATGTGGCCTAGTTATGTAAATAACCTTGGGCTGTGTGCTGGGTGCTGGGCTGTGTGTTGAATATATAAAAGATCCAATGCTACTGAGTATCTAGACAATTTTTTTTTTTGAAAAGTAATGAGTATCTAGGCAATTGAGCTGAGGCTGTTTATTTGTGTTATTGATTCTTTTCATGACAAGAGTAATATGTGGTTTTATTTGTTTTTTCAGTCAAGAGGCTCAACTAGAGATGGTACTGGTGTTCATGACAGCATTGTGAACCAGCTGCTTACAAAGGTCAGTGACTAGTTCCTGACAGTTCTGAGTCTTACAAATCAATACTAATTGTCTCATGCCATTTTTCTCAGGTTCTTTTGGTTAAGATGCCTTATTGATGTGATTACTTTAACTGAAGGATTGTTTACTTTTCAGATAGATGGTGTGGAGTCTCTCAATAATGTCTTACTTATTGGAATGACCAACAGAAAGGATTTGCTTGATGAAGCCCTTTTAAGGTTGCTCCCTCCCTCCTCCATTCTTCGCTCTGCCTCTCTCTCTCTCACACACACACATAAACATACTCAAAGCAAACCTATCTACCTACCTACCTACCTACCTACTTCTTTGTCACAGTAGATCATCCTCTATGGTAAGAAGCATGGTTAACAACCAATGACTAGAAACTGAATATTGATGCATTTTATTGTTGTTGTGGGATGTGGACATTAAAATTTCCAAAGCCTAAAAGAGCTACAGAAAAATGTTGGTTATTACGGAGAACTTGATGGCCTATGAGTAAGATTTGTACTCATTATCTGGAATAAACGTGCTGCAAGTAGCTGTCAACATTCTGAGTATGTAATTTTTGATATGTGTAAATGTGTGTGCTTTGTGGACTTTCAGTGTCTTAGGCAATAAAAAGTTTGTTGATGATGGTGTAATTATATTACTCTATGAAATGTCTTGATCTTAATTGAATCTTTGAAACCTTCTGTAGGCCAGGACGTTTGGAGGTTCAAGTTGAGATAAGTCTTCCTGATGAAAATGGTCGTTTGCAGATTCTTCAGATCCACACAAACAAGATGAAAGAGAATTCTTTTCTTGCTCCTGATGTTAACCTTCAAGAGCTTGGTATGTTTATTAGTAATGAATGGTTGTGGGATTTACATTCTTAACTGCTTTGGAAGAATTAACTATTAAAGGGTTAAAGGTTTTATTCATAAATTTCATGTTCTGTCTGCTCCAAAAAATATGCAGGCTGATAGATCTTGATGTTCAATATTTAAAGTTGTTTTTTACTTGTCCTTAGTTTTTTCCTCAATGGATTGTGAAATATACTCTGGGGTTCGCTGGATGATCAAACTTAGGGTAAAATTTTTATTATTATTTTTGTATGTACGTGAGCTCTGGAAAATTCAAGTGATAAGATGCCTAAAGTGCCAAAATGTTTTACTATTGCAATTGGTCCTCCCACTCCTCTCCAGAGAAGAATAATGTCCTTGTGTTTGTGATTTGCCAAGAATTCTTTAATAGATCTTGAGTTGTGAAGGTTAAGAATAAAATAATCAGGAATGAGGAGAGAAATGCCTAAAAAGGCTCTAGAAATTATTGCTGATTGTTTCTTTACATAAATTTGCGCCTCTCTCTGTATTATAGTCTTATTTTAATTTTTGTCATTTTTTTTTTCTGAAGCATATGGACATTGTTTTGACTATAATTTGAAATATTCTAGCATTTGAGAGGGCCTTGCAAGTTTCTAATTACTCCTTTTCCTATTCAGCTGCTCGTACAAAGAATTACAGTGGAGCAGAACTTGAAGGTGTTGTGAAAAGTGCAGTCTCTTTTGCTTTGAATAGACAAGTAAGTATGGATGATCTTACCAAGCCAGTGGATGAAGAAAGCATTAAAGTTACAATGGATGATTTTCTTAATGCGCTCGTAGAAATTGTTCCTGCATTTGGGGCCTCAACTGATGACCTTGAGCGATGCAGGTGATTTTGTCAGTTCAAATTAGTACAAGTTTCAGTTCTTCAATTACAAGATGTTAATTTCCATTATACTTGAATTCAGCTCATTTTTGTGTTCTCATGGTAAGGTAATAGTCTTGGCAATGATGCTTCGAGCCTTCAACTTTTGTAGTTATTAATAATTTCAAACTGCTTTGCTTAAACAAAATGTGAACTGTGATCATCACATGTAGTCTTATGTTTTCAGCCTTCAGCCGTTGGTTAATAATTTTGTTTCACTCCAGTTGTTCTGATTACTTGGTTGCTTTAAGCATGGTTAGATTTATAGGTAATTGTTCTTGGGTTGGCTTTGGAAAATATGAATATTTATCTTGAACCTTGAATTGTTGTTTGAAGAATTGGAGTCCGTTTATTTAAAATAATTTCTCATTCTCTCTCTCTCGCTCTCTCGATTTCTAGCAGAATATGACCCATAGTTTTATCTTTCATTTTTGAGTATCATTGCCTGAATATTTTACATAACATAATTTTCAGACTTAATGGCATGGTGGACTGTGGTGATCGGCATAAGCACATTTATCAGAGAGCAATGCTGCTGGTAGAGCAAGTTAAAGTAAGCAAAGGAAGTCCTCTTGTTACATGTCTTCTAGAAGGGCCAAGCGGAAGGTGGGCATCAGGATTTTTTTTTTTTTGTTTTGCATCTTTTAGTTTTAACTTTAACTGAATCTAAGTTGACTTGTACAGCGGCAAAACTGCATTGGCAGCAACTGTTGGCATTGACAGCGACTTCCCATACGTCAAGATAGTAAGCTCCTACCTCTTAGCATGTATGGGATATATTGCAACCTTTTGTTCTTTGTTACGATTCCTGTTTTTAACATTTGTATAACTTCAATTGTGTAGGTCTCAGCTGAATCGATGATTGGCCTTCATGAGAGTACAAAATGTGCACAGATTGTCAAGGTTTGTGGTGCCAAGATCTTGAAATCTGGATGTTCTATGAGTACTTCTAGTTTTATAAATTATTGGTCTAAACTATTTTACGTTCAGCTATTTTACGTGTTAAGCTTCTGTGTTAAGCTATTTTACGTTCAGATATTCAAGACATTCTGATTTATGTTTGGAAATTGACAACTAGGAATATTTGTGCATCAGATATCAGCTAAGATAATCTAAAGTAGAAAAAGTTAAGGATATTATTGAATTTAGTATAATTTGGCAGGTATTTGAGGATGCATACAAGTCACCCTTGAGCATCATTATCCTTGATGACATAGAAAGGTAGGGGGAATCAGAAACTTATGCTACTCATCTTGACTTCAAACGTGCCATGTGGACAGAAATAATTGGTTAATTATTGTTGCAGGCTACTGGAGTATGTTGCTATTGGGCCCCGTTTTTCAAATATAATTTCTCAGACGTTGTTAGTCCTTCTCAAACGCCTTCCTCCTAAGGTTTCTCTTTGGTCCCTTGTTTCTCTATGTATTTTATTGTGATCCAGTACTTCAGATGGTCACTTCGGAATTATGTAAAGCTTTTGCTTTTATTTTAATTAAAAAAAGAGAAGTGAACCAAGTGGATAATGTATGCGCTTTCGCTTTCTCTTGATTGACAAATCCTATGCCACTCAGTAGTTAGTTTATAAACATAATAGAAGATATGATTTGATACATATGTTAAGAAAATCAGATGTCAAATAAGTAAATTGAGAATCTTGCTAACTCTAGTCAGTATCTTTTAATCTGAATTAAGTTTTCCATTAATTGTTATTTAAATGTGCAAATGCTTTTTCAGGGGAAAAAACTTCTGGTGATAGGGACAACTAGTGAGGTGGGCTTCTTAGATTCAGTCGGTATTTCTGATTCTTTCTCTGTCACTTATCATCTTCCTACATTGAAGACAAATGATGCAAAGAAGGTAATAATGTTGTCAATTTTGCTTCTTTCCACAAATTATCTAGGATATGAAATTTTTATTTTGCTTTCTTTGGCTTGTCAGTGCCCATTTGCCCCAATCAATGCTATGCCTATTTTATACCACAACAGCAGAAAAATTTTAGAGAATAGCATTAATATGCTCTTAATAACTCTTAAAGCTTTCATCTGCTTTTATTAAAGCGGCTGGGACAACTTGGGGAAAAATTGAATTGAAACATGTGGAAATTTCTTTGCCAGCAGATAGTTTTACTAATCACCTGTACTTCCCCAACTACATTGTTAACTATTGTCTGGTTTCTGGACAGATATTCTTGGTGAATGTTTCATTGTCATGTTTGTACTGAACTCCAAAATGAAACAGTTTACAGTGGCTTTTAGTTACTGAGTTAAATTTATTGAATCTGCCCTTTTTACCCCAGGTGTTACACCAACTGAATGTGTTTGCTGAAGAAGATGTCAGTGCAGCTGCAGAGGCCCTGAATGATGTGAGTTTGAACACAGTTACCCTCCTGTCACACTTGAGGACAATTTCCTTATTGCTATAGTTTTATTTCAATGTTTTGTCACTAGCTTTATCTTTATCAGCCAAGCATATTCTAAATGCCAAATTATTAATTGGATGGAAATGTTGCTGCATTGAAAATTTTGACATTGTTCATTTGAAGTTGCCATATGGGTGTTAATTTTGTATCTTTAGTTGGGTGAATTGTTAGGTAACTTGTTTAAACAACCTGCCTCATTTTGATTCATTAATAGGCACATCTGTTATACCTTCTTCTCTTCCAGTGTGCAACTGTACATGCAAATATGCACTTGTGCATGTTGGAAGTGATGGGTGGAAGGACCAAAGAGTCAAGGTAGAGTGTAGATTTGTGTTCATGAATGAGTGCATGCTTACATGTTTAAAGTTAGCGAGGAAATCAGGTTGAGAGTAGGAGCATTTGGACTAATCTATCAAGAATCATGTTCTGATATTTCTAGATATTCGAGCTTTAGATATGTGAATCTTCATGATGAGTTTCTGGTGGGGAAATCTGCTTGCTTCTGCATTGACGTGTTGAATACTGTCCACTGCACCTGGAGCATTGAATCTGAGCCATCTGTCTTTGAACTTTTACGCTAACATCTTGGTCTAGACAATAGTATGACGTATAAAGGCAAACAGATGAAACTCGATCTCAGTTCCGTGTGCAAGTACGCACACCTACACACACGCACACATGTTTATTGTACTTGACAAAGCAAAGTTTGTTATCATTGATGCTAACTGCTTACTTCTGTTCTCATTTTTCTTAGATGCCTATCAAGAAGCTTTATATGTTGATCGAGATGGCAGCTCAGGGAGAGCAAGGTGGAGCTGCAGAGGCAATATTCTCTGGCAAAGAAAAGATTAAGCTTTCTCACTTTTATGATTGCCTCCAGGATGTTGTCCGCTACTAGTTTGCAGGCATTTTGTCCGTTCCTGCAATCCGGTGTTCATTTTCTCAGATAGTTTGTGTATTAAATTTTCCCTTTCCCACTTGTTTTCTCCCTCCTCTTCCTCTGTTACCTCTTCGTGTTTATTGAACGATTTTATGACATTGGTTGAAGGCTATGGGGGGATTCTATGTCGGAAGGTCTGGCTCGCCGCTGTATTGCGATTCCGTTCCTGTTCTTGGTAATTCTGTTTTTTACTTTTAAGAGTTTATGTAAGTTTTATGCATTCTTTATTATTTATTGTATTTTAGTTTAGTTATTGAACAAAAGTAAAATTGTATTTGGTTAAAATGGGATAAACAGTTAAAAGAATAACAAAAAGTCAAATGTGATAATGCTTATTTATGCGAGTAAAACTAGTAAATTTACAGATGGAAATGAGGATAAATAACAAAAACGCTTGTTAACGGAAGTTGCTGTTTATTTGTATTAAAAATAAATAATATAAAAGAAACGTTTATTTATCCGAAGATAGCGATACTTCCTATCAAGAAATTTCAATTATAGGTAAGAAGGGTGGGTCCAGCAATTTTTGTCTTTGCATGATTAGTTTTATTGTTGTGCTTATTATTGGATTATCGACTTTTCGCTGAAATTGTCTTTTAATGAGTACTTTTGTTGTTATATTTAGTGGTGTATTCTTCACCCTTTTTTTTTGTCCTTTGAATTTAGCAAATGCATAATCATATGAGTTTCCACAAGAGAATTATTCTCAGCCAAGTCTTTTATATGCACAAATAAAATTGTATCTAATTATGAATGAAGAAATAGTCACATAGTTAAATTGATTAAAATATAATAGTTTGTTGTTGATCATGAAAGTAAAGAATTTTATTTTAATTATACTACAAACTTGTCTATTTACTTAAAAATGCTTTTTAATTTACTGTTAAGAGGAATAATAATAATAATAATAATAATAATAATAAAGTAACAATAAAATGAAAATTCATGTTTAAAAAATAAAATTGAAAAGCATTATATAATTGGTTGGTATGTATTAGGAACACCGAATAGTGAATTGTGGAAAAGAGAAAATATGATAGAAAAAAGATTAAATGTTAAGTTTAGGGTTGAAATTTTTGAGTTTTTGTTAATTTAAGGTCAAACGCTTCAATTGTTATAATCAAAGGCTAAATGTTTTTTGTTCTTTACAATTAAGAGTTAAGGTGAAAAGTGTATGGTGTGCACAAGACACGTGTATGACTTGGACGTTGATTTATAATGTAAGACATGGAAGGGTAATTTCGTCAAAAGCCTTTTTTGTTAAGTTAAAATGGTTCAAATTATGGCATGATGTGCTATAACTATTTTATCATGTGTAACAACTACATTGTTTCAACGTAGTGTGTAACAATTAAATTTTTAACATGACATATAACAATTATATTTTTCAATACGGTGTGTAATAACTAAATTTTCAACATGATGTATAATAACTAAATCTTCAACATAGTGTGTAACAATTACATTTTTCAACATAATGTGTAATAACTAAATTTTCAATATGACGTGTAACAATTACATTTTTTAATATAATATATAGCAAATAAATTTTTAACATGATATTTAATAACTATATTTTTAACATGGCATGTAATATTACATTTTTCAACATAGCGCTAATAACATTTTTTCTACAAAAAGTAACAATAACATTTCGCAATATGTCGTGTAAGAAATATTTGAAAAATGACGTATAAAAACATCATTTTTTCGATGTGCTGTAGAACAACTTTTTCAATCATGATATCTAACAACACATTATATAGACCTAACCTTTCACATATTTACTTATTTTTAGAAGTTCACAGACATCTAAAAATTATACAAATCTTGGTATATCAACACTTAGTACAAATCATTAGCAATACTTCGTACAAATCATTAATAAGTTAACATTTAATGGAAATGGCTAGCACTTCATATACAAATCATCCATTCGATTGATAAGTTTAACTATAAAGTGATGTGATTCATTGAATTTTTGGCTCAATCGAGAGGTAGCCCAAGGTTTGTGGGGCATGGAACCTTTGACACTCTCTGTGTGTTGCTCATGAAAACAACGTTGAAACATGTCTCTAATGAACTCGATCAAAATAGTGTTTGGCATTTGTCTTGCATTCTTCAGACATGAGTTAATATGTTCTGCAATGTTCGATGTCATGAGTTGGTATCACTTTACTAGTGACCGTGCAATTGCCCATCTTTAAGGAAAGGAGAGTTGGATCGAAGAGGAGATGAAGTAGAACAAGTGAAATTGGGGGAAAATTAAGCAAGGATTTAGATTAAAATAGCACCATTTGGATTACATGCCAAGTCAACTATCATGTCATTAGCTTATATGATTTTTTGTTGTGTGTGATATACGCTTTAGCCACTTGTCAACTTAACCCTTAATTATAAGAAATAGAAAATGTTTGGCCTTTGATTGTTATAAGGTTAAATGCTCTAATTAGGGCTAAACATTTAGGTACATTTTTAATTAAGGGCCAAACATTTCAATTGTAACAATCAAGGGTAAAAAATTTTCAATTTTTTACATTTAAGGGCTAAGTTAACAGGTGGATGAAGCGTGGATCACACGTGATAGAAAATCGCATTAGCTGATGACATAACAACTAACTTGTTATGTTTTAAAATTTAGTTATTATACGTTATATTGGAAATAATTGTTACATACCATGTTGAAAATATAATAGTTGCACGTCATGGTGAAAAATATAGTTATTAAATGTCATGTTAAAAATTTAATTATTAAACGTTATGTTGAAAAATATAGTTGTTATATGCTATATTGAAGATTTAGTACGTCATGTTGAAAATTTAGTTGTTACACACCATACTAAAAATTTAGTTATTACACACCATATTGAAAATATAGTTGTTACATATTATGTTGAAAGTTTAGTTGTTACACGTTATATTGAAAAATATAGTTGTTACACGTTATGTTGAAGATTTAGTTGTTATACGTCATGTTAAAAAATGTAGTTGTTACGCATCATGTTAAAAATTTAATTGTTACATGCCATATTGAAAAATATAATTGTTACATACCATGTTGAAAAATATAGTTGTTACACGTTATATTGAAGATCTAGTTATTATACGCTGAGTTAAAAAATGTAATTGTTATACACCATATTAAAACTTTAGTTGTTACATGTTATGTTGAAAAATATAGTTGTTACATGTCATGTTAAAGATTTAATTGTTATATGCTATGTTAACAAATATAGTTGTTATACATCATGTTAAAAATTTAGTTGTTACATATTATATTGAAACATATAATTGTTACATGTCATATTGAAGATTTAATTGTTACATATTATGTTGAAAATTTTAATTGTTACATATAATGATGAAAAAGTTGTTATATGTCACGTTATAATTTGAATCATTTTGATTTGACAGAAAATTTTTTTTAATAAAACTATCCTTTCGTATCGTACACGACAAGTTAGCATCCACGTAATAAACGTGTCCCATATGTGCTAGACACCTCTTATTTTAGTCCTTAATTGTAAGGAACCGAAAACGTTTGACCTTTGATTATTATAATCGAAACATTTGAACCTAAATTGACATAAACTTAAAAGTTTTTGGCCTTAAATTGAGCATTTACTCATCGTTATAATTGAATCGTTTGGCTCCTAATTAAAAAAGTATTTAAACGTTTAATCTCAATTTGAGCATTTAACAAAAAAAAAAACATATTTGTAATCTGAATAGTGATTTGATTAGCTATTGTGGCGAAGTCTTAGACTCGTGTCCAATTTGATCTTTGGATACCTCTATGAATTAAATGATCATAGATCAATTTCCATTGAAAACTTTCTTGTATTTTCTTTCAAACTTATTATGTGCCTGTGATTTCCATTAAATATTTCGAGAATTGTTTTTCTTTTTCCTTTTAATAATTTATTTTAAAAAATAATCATTTTAAAATATTTATTATTAATCTTGGTGTGTTAATTGTTCTCTTCTTATATATTATATATGGAATTTTCACTTCTACTTTTTTTTTTGTAATTTTAACTGGTGTTGAGACTCTATGATTGTTTTTTCAATTAACACTTTGTACATAATTTTTTTTTAAAAATTAGACTATTCATTTTATCTAATAAAATTATCAAAATACTTTTAATTTAAATGTAGCTTATTTATTCACACTAAAAGTACTTTTTATTTTTACTTGATAAAATTAACAAACTAACATTTTATGGAAACAAAACTTATTCATAGAATGCTAATTGGGACAAAAAAAAATATTCATACGGTACAAATTGAAAAAAAATCAAAATACATTTATGAAAAAAATTGAAATTACAAGAAATATAAAACAAAGTTTACCATATTACGCGTGTATATCACAAAAATTTAAAAACCTAGCTACTTGGAACAACCAGTTCTGTTCAATCTGGAAATGGCAAGCTTTTTGTTGATTTCTTTATGGTGGCTATGATTTGCAACATATGCCTCTTGGAGTTTTGCTATGAGCTTGCGATACAGGAGTGCATTATTATGTTATTATTTAAGTCTCACATAAAAATTATAGAATAAAATAAAAGTTTTAGTTTATTTAGAAATTATAATAAAATAAGAGAATAAAATAATAATCTCATATAAGAAAATAAGAAGACTTTTTTTTTTAAGAATTTTTCCATAAAGACTTATTGAGTTAATTGTTAAGCATAATCAAGTGAAAAATAAATAAAAAAATATATTTTTTAATAAGCAATGCTTCTCTCGAAAGAGTGAGAATCAAAGTG
Organism: Theobroma grandiflorum; assembly: GCA_036013995.1. Lineage (NCBI taxonomy): Eukaryota > Viridiplantae > Streptophyta > Magnoliopsida > Malvales > Malvaceae > Theobroma > Theobroma grandiflorum. Next base: position 3,013,767 of record CP142134.1, read on the forward strand.
GGTTTTAAAGAACAAAAATCAAACTGAGAGTTTAGCTATTGTTCAGCTACCTATCTTTTGGCTTAAGCCACTGAGAGTTTGGCTGTTGTTCATATGCCTTGTCTGTTAGGCAGTTGGCCTTTTAGCCAGTTAGCCTAATTTGGACATTGATTCAAAAATGGAAAGGACCCACTTTTGATCCAAATAATTGTGGAAAACGCAATTGACAGTGTAGTTGAACTGTGATTTAAATGGTACAGAGACAAATGAATTATTTTTGATGAAACATATATATTAGTCATGTACGATCCTCTTGATTTTAAAGGTGGTACTAATTTTTTATTTATCAATATAATTCAAATGACTTTAAATGATTTATTTTCATTACTTAATTTTATCAATCTTGATTTATTATCGTTTTTGGAAATAGAATTCTTTTTAATACACAGAGTTCACTAAGCATGATAAGTGTAGAACATATTCAAAAATTTAATCTCACGAGAGAATTATGGATATTTTTTTTATAATAACTCTTAAGAAAGGGAAAGGAAATTTAGAAACTTATGTTTAGAAAGAACACATAATTTTTATTTTTGAAAAAGTTCTACCTTAGAGTATAAGAGGTTTTTTGTTTTTATACGCAAAAGAGTTAAACGCAATAAAACTTATACAGTAAAAAGATAAGCATAGCAGACAGTAAATGTCCCTATTTTACATCCTGAAAAGGTAAAAGACAAGTAAGGACAGGATAGGGCAATAATTATACATAGGCTATGTACAGGACAATAATTATACATAGGACAATAATTATACATAGACTATTAATTGTTAGCCATAATCATAATAACAATTATGGAAAGGACCCAATTTTGAGCCTCCATCCAAATAATTGCAGAAACCAAACAAAAAAACTCCCTTTAAATATGTTCATCGCGCTAGACAAACGAGTAAGAGCCACAAACTTTTTTGGAAAGAAGAAAGAAGAAGATGGAGAAAACCTGGCAAAGATTGAAAGAATTCTCAGTCCCAATTAAGCCGAAACTGTCTTCTTTGTCGAGGGTTAATGTCACGGTTTTAATTTCTAGCGAGCAAAGATTCAATTTAAAAACCAAATCAGCCTTGGGTTTCGGCCTCCACATAACTTCTTGTTGTAGAAAAAGTTTCTAGATAAGTTTATAAATAAATTATTATGGAAAAGTATGAGTTGGAATAGCTGGAATACCAAATTCTAATGGTAAGTTTGTTTCAGTACGTT